>OZ012675.1:41071078-42271078 GCA_963942505.1 Lordithon lunulatus | reverse complement strand
TGGCCTGCAAGATATGGGATGCGTGTGTAAAACCTATATTGTTGTATGGAGTGGAAGTGTGGGGATTGCGTGAATGGGAGGTAATAGAAAGGGAGCAAGGTTGGTTTCTGAAGAATCTGCTAGGCCTCGAAAGGTCGACACCGAGGGCAGTGCTGTTGCAGGAGACAAATCGTATGAGTATGTGGTGGGAGTCGTGTGTGAGGGTTGTGAAGTTTGAGGAAAGATTGCAGGATTTGGGCGAGGAAAGACTGGTACGAGAGGTATGGATGAGGTGTAAGAGTAGAACAGAGAGTAGATGAAGGAAGGATAGAGACAGGATGTATGAAAGAGTGGGTATGTCTGAGGTGTGGGTAGAGGAGAAGCTGAGAGAAAGGGGTAGCCTAGGAACTGAGATAAGGGAGAGATTGAGGGATATTGAGTGGCAAGAAAGGCAAGTGAGAATGGCTGAGAGCTCATACAACCCTGGCTCCGTAGAGTGGCAAGTGCAGGGGAAACTCCCGAGCTACTTAGCCAGGGGAGAGTGGAGCAGGGATGACAAAGTATGCATGGCAAGAGCGAGGTGTGGTTCAGAAGAGCGAGGAAGAAAAGTGTGGATGGGGCTGGGGTGCACCACGTGTGCGCTGTGTAGGAAGGGGAGTGACACGTGGTGGCACCTTAGCAAAAAATGTGAGGGAGTGAAAGAAGAGTGGGCTGGAGAGTGCAGAAAGCTGAACGAATGGTTAGGAGAGGATGGGAAAGGCGTGAAAATCTGCAGGAGGCTGACGTGGGAAAGGAAATTGGCGAGGGCAGAGGGGGTTTATTTTAATGGATAGAAAACATGTATTTTATGTTGATTTGTATTCTTTTTTTTTTATTTCTTTCTGTGAAAGTACGGTTTGGGAATGTGTGTAAAAGGGAAGGGTTGGGCTGATATGCAAAATAAAGGTCTTTTTTAAAAAATAAAAATTCGCCAAGAATGTGTTAATTAGGAGGACAAAACGAACCTGGTTCGGTCAAAATATAAATTAAAAGGGACAAACATCTACATAGATGATGATCTAGCCGTGGCAGATAGAGAGACGTTCAAAAGAGAATAAAGGAAAAGGAGGAAAGAGTCAAAGGTGTGGAAGTGAGGGCGGGGTACAGGAAGCTGAACATTGCTAGTGAGTGGTGGGTCTAGCAGGGGGATGACCTGGCAAAAAGTGCTGAAAGTGGTGAGGACGGTGAGGCAGGAGCATAGGGTGGATGGAAGAGGGGACTAAGAGCATGGAAAGTGCCGGGTGGCCTTTTGGATCATTGCAAATCTAAAGTATCGAAGTAAGCGATGATGGGGAGAACGTGTTGGGAGTGAGAAAGATAGTGGGAAAATGGAGCAGGGAGACGCTAAGGGAAGCTACAAGACTCATAATGGGGACGGTGGAAATGCATATTTTGGTGTGGGTGGGAGCAGTCTACTGTAACAAAAACTGGTTGGATCTAACGGAGTACTAGACGCACTGTAAACGGAAGCAGATGAATGCATCATCGGGCTTGACTGGAATATGAGAATGGGAGAGTTGGAAGGAGGAATCGGGGAGGGTGGTAAATGGACAGAAAGGTGATACGAGAAGTGAGCAACCAGGAGGGTAGAGAATAGATCGAAGTCAGGATGGGATGTGCTCAATAGTGCTGTGAAGGGGACGGAAAAGAGATATTCTGCGAACTGGGTAGAGACTCGGTTTAGGACTACGTGGCGCTCAAAGAGATCAGAAGGGAAAATTTGGAGTGCTTCAAGGAAACTGGGAAAGCCGGCGGGAGAAGATGGGCTGTTGCAAAAGGCTATCAGTGAAAGGAAAAGAGAAGTAGGTACAGGTTATCAATATGGTGTGGGGTGATGAGGAGGAGGTGCCGGAAGAGTGGCGTATGCGGGTGATAGTTCCGGTACATAAAAGGGGAAGCGGCCTCGGATGTAAAGAACTATAGGGGATTACTGTTATGAGTGCGAGATAATTGGTTATCATGACACTGTTGAAGAACCGATTGGATAGTGTGGAAAGAAAAGGGCTACTGCCGGAATGCCAGGGTGAGTTCAGAATGGGAACAGATTTGCACGCTAGCGAAAATGGTGAAGGAAACGTTGGAATGCCAAGGGAGAGTGTATGCGGTGTTTGTAGATCTGAAAGCGGCGTATGACTCAGTTCATAGCAGAAAACCTTTGAAGTATATGGATAGATTGGGCATGGAAGAGGAAGGTGTGGAGTGGGTGAGAAGAATATATAAACAGTCGCCGGCAAAAGCAAGAGTGAATAGAGAAATATCAGAGAAATTTAGGGTGAGTGTGGGAGTAAGATAGGGGTGCTCGCTAAACCTCATGCTGTTTAATCTATACACGAGCGAATTGGAAGAGGTGCTGTGGGGAAGACAGGCGAAAGGAGTCGAGATGGGGAGAACCAAGATGTAGATGTTGGGGTATGTGGATAATGTATTGTGGTAGGCAAGAGAGTGGAAGAGATGTTGGAAAGAATGGGAAGGTACCTGGATAGGAGAGCGCTAGTGGTGAAGGAAGCGTTGGAAATGCCAATGGAGAGTGTATGCGGTGTTTGTAGATCTAAAAGCGGCGTATGACTCAGTTCCTAGCAGAAAACCTTTGAAGTATATGGATAGATTGGGCATGGAAGATGAAGATGTGGAAGAATATATAAACAGTCGCCGGCAAAAGCAAGAGTGGAAGGAGAAATATCGGAGAAATTTAGGATGAGTGTGGGAGTAAGGTAGGCTAAGCCCCATCCTGTTTAATCTATACACGAGCGAGTTGGAGGAGGTGCTGTGAGGAAGACAGACGGGAGGAGTCGAGATGGGGAGAACCAAGGTGTAGATGTAGGGGTATGTGGATGATATATTGCTGGTAGGCAAGAGAGTGGAAGAGATGTTGGAAAGAATGGGAAGGACCTGGATAGGAGAGGGCTAGTGGTGAATGTGGACAAGACTTAATAGATGAAGTTTAGGAATAGGGGTAGGAGGGATAGAGTGAAAAAAAACTGAAATGGAAGGGAAGTATGGTTGAGAGACTGGATCGCTTTACATATTTGGGCTATTGGTTGGACAGCGGAGGAGGGTTTAGGCGCATATGGAGTGTATGCAGACAAAAACGAGGCTTGGGGGATATCCAGAAGAAAATGGTAGAGTTTGTGGGGCGGTAACCTTGTAATGACGTGCAAGATCTGGGATGCATGTGTAAAACATATAATGTTATATGGTATGGAAGTGTGAGGATTTCGTGAGTGGGATATAATGGAAAGGGCGGTCCTTGAAGAGTCTGCTAGGTCTCCAAAGGTCGACACCTAGGGCAGTACTGTCGCAGGAGCCGAATCAGATGAGCATGTGGTATGAGTCGTGTATGAGGGTCATGCAGTTTGAGGAAAGGTTGCACGAATTAGGCGAGGAAAGACTGGTACAGGAGTTATCAATGAGGTGTAAAAGTAGGACGGAGAGTGGTTGGAGAAAGGACTTAGCGAAAGGATGTATGAAGAGGCAGTCTGTGGCGCAGTGGTCTGAACCCATTGCGTACGGAACGTTAGTAGTTCGAATCCACCGCTAGCCGGAAAATTATTCTACAAAGAATTTACCCGTCTAGCATATCATGGATGCTGTATGAGGCACAATAGGTCCGCGAAGGGCCGTAGTGCACACAGCCCATTGACGGGAGGGGCGAGGGCTGTATTCATCGTAAACAAAAGGTAGTATGAAAGAGTTGGTATCTCCGATTTGTAGGTAGAGCAGAAGCTGAGAGATAGGAGAAGCCTAGGAACCGAGGTAAGGGAGATATTGAGGAATACTGAATGGCAGGAAAGGCAGGTAAGAATGGCTGATAATTCGTGCAACCCTGGCTAAGTAGAGTAACAAGCGCGGAGGCAAACTCTCGAGATACTTAGCTGGGGGAAAGTGGAGCAGGGAGGATAAAGTGTGCATGGCAAGAGCGAGGTGTGGGTCAGAAGAAAGAGGAAAAAAGTGTGGACGGGGCTTGGGGTACACCGCGTGTACGGCACCCCAGTAAAGAATGTGAGGCAGCGAAAGCAGAGTGGTTTAGAAACTGCAGAAAAGTGAGTGAATGGTTAAGAGAGGATGGGAAAAGCGTCTGCAACAGGCTGACCTGGGAGAGGAAATTGGGGAGGGCAGAAGGGGTAAAAATTAATAAAGACCTAAATTACCAAAAGATACTGCTCTACAAATTTTCGATAAGGTATGGCACTGTGGCTTACATATCCAACTAAAGAAACCCCTTCCGCAACCCCACTGTCAATTACTTAAATCATACTTAACAGACAGGCTCACTAGAAAGTTGGTGAAGCATGGCAACGAATACACCGAGTTATATCCCATAAAATCAGGCATTCCCCAAGGAAACGTACGTGGGCCGATTTTATGCCTCTTATACACAACAGATCCACCAGTGATAAGAACCGCTATGGTGGCAACATACGCAGATGACACTATCCAATACTAATCCAACAGCAGCCTCAAGAAACTTGCAAATCAACCAAAATAAAATTCCGTACTGGCTGAAAAGATGTCGCATCAAAGCCAATGAAACCAAGTCTATGCATGTGACTTTTACATTACGTAGAGAAACTTGTCCACCTGTGAAAATTAACAATTGTCATCTTCCAGAAGTCGCAGATACTAAGTATCTCGGCATGTATTTAGACCAACGGTTTACATGGAAAAAACATATACATCACAATGGTTCCTTTTTCGAACCGGATCTTTCTTAAGCTTTTACCTGTGACAGCTTGAGAAAGATCCGGTTCGAAGGTACTTTCTTAAAAAACTCTGTATTTCTATTTAATATCTTTGTTAAATTAACTTCATTAATATAGAATATATACACAGATAATATTTCTCGTAAAAAACAAAGAGACATTGAAAAGGAAATAGAGACAGACATTAAGAATTCAAAGGACTTGATTAAATTAAAGCACAGTGTCATCTACATGTCGGAAAAATTTGAGGAAAATAATGAGCAAAATAAAGAATTGAAACAATTGCTGCAAGACTTTAAAAAAGAAAAATTAGAATTAAAAGGAAAAATTCAAGAACTTGAAGGACGCTGTAACAGCAAAACCTTAAAAACTCTATAGTACTAAATGCCGTTCCATCCCAGGGCCAAAATTAAAAAACAGAGGAAACCATTCAAAAAATCTTTACAGCAATAGATTTTAAAACAAAAGCAGAAGACATATATGAAAGCTATCGGATGGGAAAAGATTCAGGATCAATAGTAATTAAATTTAAAACTAAAGAAATGAGAAACAATCTAATAAAGAAAAGGAAATCAATAGGATCTGTAAAGGTAACCTAATGCAATCTAAAAGGACCCAATAATATAATATACTTCAATGAAATGCTGACCGCAGCACAATAAACTTTATTATGAAGCACGGAAATTAAAAGATAAAGGGTACAAGTATACCTGGGTAAATAATGGAAAAGTCTTAGTTAGGCAAAACGACACCTCAAAAATATGCCAAATAAAAAAGATATATACAGTCTATCTGACTAACAAAATTCAGAATAAAAAAATAAATAAAAAGCACTAACATAAAAAATGGACAATGAACATAAAACCATATATCTACAAAACATTAGAAGTATTATAAACAATCTAGATGAAATTAAAATTATTACCACACTCACTAATTTGGACATAATTGCACTAACGGAGACATGGCTATATACGGAGGAAATAGGAAACTACCACATTAAGAACTACAATCATACACACAATTGCAGACAAACAAGAGGTGGTGGAGTTGCTTTTTATGTCAAAGACAATATAAATTATATGGTTATTAAAAACACTACAATAAATAAAGTAGAATTAATCAAAATATACTTAGAAGAACTATCGATATATGTAACAGTGGTATACAAACCCCCTGTAATAGACCATCAAACGTTCTTAAACGTACTTGAAACCACCGGAGTGAACTTATCCCCTATGATCCCAGCCTCTATACCGCGCGGAGCCGTGGGTCCGCGCGCACGGCAGATTGTTTGCGGGTCTGTACTGATCAATTGGGGTGACCAATAAAATCCAAAATTTGAGGAATTCTTTATTAATGTCTTGCCGATCATAATATATATATCTAATTTTTTTTAAATAATTTTTATAGGCGTTTTTGTATAATATATGTTGTAACGTAAATTATAATCTTTGACCATGATGCGACATGTTCCTGGATTTAAAAAAAAATACCTAATGTTTATAACAATATGATAAAGTTAAATGCAAAGTCTGTATACCACCGATTTTGTTTTTCTATTTTATTTTTAATTTTAAACTTTTTCGCTCATATCTCGATAATCCGATTAGTCGCTAAAAAAATATTGCAACATATTTTGTTTAATTTTTTTACTGATCCTAACACAAAACATATCAACGTATCAGATGGCCGAAGGAAAATGGAAAATTTTGATTTAAGTATTATTTTTTGGCTACTAACTTGTATATCATTATTATTATTTTTGACCATGATGCAACATGTTATTGGATTTGAAAAAAATTGCGTAATGTTTATAACAATATGATAAAGTAAAATGAAAAGTCTGTATACCACCGATTTTGTTTTTCTATTTTATTTTTTATTTTAAACTTTTACGCTCATATCTGGATATTCCGATTTTAGAGGCTGAGTCCATAAACAAATATTGCAAGATATTTTGTTTAATTTTTTTACTGAACCTAACACAAAACATATCAGTGTATCAGATGGCCGAAGGAAAATGGAAAATTTTGATTCTAAGTATTTTTTTTTTGGCGACTAACTTGTATATCATTATTATTATTTTTGACCATGATGCGACATGTTCTTGGATTTGAAAAAAATTGCCTAATGTTTATAACAATATGATAAAGTAAAATGAAAAGTGTATATACCACCGATTTTGTTTTTCTATTTTATTTTTAATTTTAAACTTTTACGCTCATATCTGGATATTCCGATTTTAGAGGCTGAGTCCATAAACAAATATTGCAACATATTTTGTTTAATTTTTTTTACTGATCCTAATAGAAAACATATTATTCATACTAATTTCACTCTACAAATCAGGAAATAAAACCAGCCCGGAAAACTATACTAACTAATAAAATACAGCAATATGCGTACCAAACGAATTCTGGTACTATATCAGCAACCACGGATCTAATATCGAATGTGCAGAAGATAATAGATCAAGGTGAATATACTACGACGCTATTTATTGACATGAAGAAAGCATTCGATACCGTGTCAAGAACGCGACTAACCAAAAAGCTTGAAAATTATGGAATAAGGAGAACGCAATTGAAATTATTTCAAACGTACCTGCACAACAGAACTCAACAAACAAGAAACGCCAACACCCTGAGCGACATAGGAGGTCCCGAATATTGCATACCCCAAGGAGGAGTGCTAGCACCAATTTTATATCTCCTGTATATCAATGATATTAAAAACTTACAACTTACAGGAAATTTGTATCTGTATGCAGACGATACATGCATAGTGTATAGAGGTAAAACGACTAACAAATTAGAACAGAAAATAAACGACATAAAAAAACTGATGCATTGGTTCAAAATAAATACACTAACAATAAATGAAGCAAAAACAAAAATAATGACTATATCAAACAAAAATAAACCAAAAATAAATGTGAGCTTAAAAATAAATGAAAAGAACATAGAAACAACATCGAAGATCAATTATCTGGGTCTAACAATTACAGATAACCTAAAATGGGATCTACATATTAACAAATTAAAGAAAAACATAGCAGCTACTATTGGAGCGATATATAAAGCACAACATTTTCTACCTGAAAACATGAAAAGATCAATATATTACTCACTTTTCATCTCCAAACTCAGCTATCCATGCAATATATGGGGCAATACAACCTCAACAAATATAAATAAAATGCAAAGACAGCAAAACATGTGCCTCAAATTGATTTACAATATGCCAAGACTTACACCTACAAAAATCATTTTCAAAAATGCGAAGGAGAAAAAAATAAAAGAAATCATATTACAAACTAAATTAACACATATCCACAAGATGAAAACAGGAATGATTAAGAGCAATATAACCTTAAATTACAACAAAGATATACACAACATCAGGAGAAAGAGTCACATACGCACAATTAAAACAAGAACAAATACACTCAAAAAAAGTTTACTGATGGATGACTTAGTACAATATAATAAACTGCCAACAGAAGTAAGACATGTAACAAACAACATGAAGGCATTCAAAAACAAATTATGTGACTACATCTTAAATAGAAGAGGCGAATAACCGAATACTACTACTTAAAAAAAATAGACATATACATACGTTAACTTAATTTTCATTTTGTTCGAGATTTCCCAAAACCAGGTGGCCAGGACCCACTCCGGAGCAACCGCAGGGAAAATTATTATTTTCAGTTTATTTTTTTTACTGAATTGTATTTATGTATTATTTATGTATGTATATATATATATATATATATATATATATATATATATATATAATTATAATACTATAATACGTATATAAGTGTGAATCGACCTCTTATCAATCTACATATCTAGATTAAATATCATCAGTGTAGCTCAACTAGTGAGGATGAATTCACTCAATATCTCGAGTGGTTATATACAAAAATGGTACAACTAACCCCCTAGGAGGAAAGTTAAACGCCATATGGCATTGCATTACTAATTGATGTGGTGCCGCCAGATATCGTTTAACTTTCCTCCTAGGGGGTTAGTTGTATTATTTTAAAACTATAATACTTTTAGGTGCTCGGTAACATATTTTTGTTCCTCTCTTCCCAGAATGTTATTTACTGATACTTGTATCTCAAAAGTTAGTTTGTTTTAATTACTTGTAACATAAATATTGTATAAACTTCTAGCTGTTAAATAAATATCAATCCAAAACCACTTCCTAGTTATTTACAGAAGAAAAACTATGTAATAAACTTTAAAACATTACATCATCCCCACCGTGTAATTCCTCCCTTGGGGTTACCTTTCGAAACGTGCCCCATCATAACGAGTAAACTTTTCATACCCTCTCGATCGAAATGTTTTTCTTTTGGCCGCACGGGGGAGGGAAAATTAATTTCGCGCGTCGCATTGAGGGCCGCGGATTAAGGTGTGAGCGATACAAGCGGTCTTTGCAGGGTAGCGAGTGGAGGATTGAGGGATTACGGCGAGAACTATTTAATTCCCACTGAGCGCGGCACTGCGGAGTTTAAGAGCCGAGCGAGCACTGAAAGACGTGTTAATTGCAAATTCTGTTTGTGATACGGCGGAACTGTGACAAAGCTGCTGTGCAAACAAAATCATTTATTTTAAATATAAAATATCTGTATAGGATAGATAGACTGTCTATCTGTTTATCTGTCAATCTGTATTTTCTCCAGCACGAATAGACTCCCCTCGTCTATTCCTTCTAGAGAAAATACAGATTGACAGATCACCTCTTCGTCTCTGCTTGTTAAATTTTTTAATCCATTTTTATTTATCCATATTTTGTATATCAATATTCTTAATTCAATTGAATATATATTATAATAATAATTACAAATTTATTGTCCAACAAATCCCAAAGGATTCAATTACAGCACAAATCACAGTACTTAATCATAATAAAAAAATAAAAAAGCACACAAGAAGGATAACGGTAGTAAATAAACATGACGAATGATGTAAGTAATAGAATTATGTAATTATGTAATTAATTATCCTACATTTGATTCATTGGTTCACACATTCTTTCCTATGGAAAATTAAAAACTTGTAATTATGTGTAGATTCGTTTAGTCGTGACAGATACTAAACGAACCTACATATAATTACAAGTTTCTAATTTTCAATAGGAAAGAGATCTTTCCACGCAAGCGAATGAATCTGAAAGAGCTCCAAGCTCGCCGATTCATGACATGCCTGGACTTCATAGGAGACACAAAGCTCATGAATAAAAGCTACGAAATGTAGGAGCACAATGCAATAGGTCAATAATGGCCACAGTGCAGTGGCCGAACCCCAGCAGGAAAAAAAACTTTTATTTATAGTTATATCTCACATCAATAAATTTACTTTATTTTACATTGACAGGTGCGGCCATATATACGTGAGTTAGAGGTAAACAAAGCAATGGTCGGTATGATCTGAGCCCAAAAGATCTAATTATTCGATATGATTTGATGATCAATTAATCCTCTCCATCTATCACTAATTCCCTTGTTGATGAAAAACGATCCCGAAGAGCCACAAGCCGAAGGGCACGATCTTCAGGATCAGTGGTGCGTCTAGGACGTCCGGTACGTAAACGTCATCGTTCCTCATTATTTTCCGACCATCTTCGCCATCATAGGGAAATTGTTGCGACACTTCGTCCCATGCGAGCGGCAACATCACGAAATGTTAATCCGGCTTCTCGTAGACCGATTATTCAAGCACGTGCAAACTCGGTAAACTGATGGAAGTTTGCAAGATGACAGGAGGCATTATTTCAACTTGAATGTGTTTACTTATTAAGTTTACAAATACTAATACCAAATGAAAAAAAATACGAGTTTTGTTTCATTGTCGATGTTAACTTGATTAGTCTTTGTTGTATTTTGCTGAAATTTTCATCGTTTCTTAATAGGAATAAAATCGACGTTTACTGAAATTTTCATCAAAATAAATCGACTTTTACTGGGTTTATAATTATGGCGGCGAATATATTATGGATAGGACACAAATATCTAATCCGAAAACTGCCACAAAAAATGTTTTTTTTGTTTTTTGTTTTTAATGTTTTTCACATGTAATTTTTTACACAGATAAACGAACTATATATATGTAAAAAAATGTAAATTTTGTAAAAAAAGTTTACGATTGTATATTGTATATAATTATATTTTGAGGTGAAGAAATAAAAAATATCTAAATATTTTAACTAATAAACAGAATGTATAGGTTCCTGAATATCACGACTAAACTAAAACTAAACAATTTTCACTATAGCTGCATTTGTAAAATGGAGCATGGTAGCTACTTTCTGAATTAAGTACAGACATTTATGTACGCCCCAATAATAGCTGGAGGCTATTAAACAACTCAACATTGTAGTATTCAACCCCAGAAACATATTATTATAACTTTCTTCTCGAGGGGTGTACCCCGGCTTGACAATCGATTCTTGGCGGGGGTGTACGTCGTAATACTCCTTGTGCGCGTCGCGGCTGTCGCTTTTAATATTGGCCGCAAAGTTCTCGCGCCAGCAACTCAATTATGCCTGTGTTTACTCGATTAAGGGACGCCAGAGCGAGCTATAGGTAATTGGTGCTCGGCCTAGGGGTGCAAATGAATCTTCCCCTTTGTAAAGGTCACCACTAATAAAATTAAGATAGTAACCACACCAGTGGATTTTTTTTATAATATACAATTGGGAAACTAACAACTACTGTTGCATAAAATGCATTCATATATCGACTGCCTGGCGCAATAAGGGCCAATCTGTTTTTTAACAAACTGTTCAAACTGATTTAATGAACAAAACTAAAAGGGCCAATTTACAAGGGCCAATCTATGGATACCTCTCAAATCTCATTTCACAATAATTAAAAGTTAACCTTTAGTATTAAGTCCTCTAAATATGTTATTTCTTTTTGTCAGAAAAGCAGATTGGCCCTTATGTACAAAAAAGCATGTTTAATTTAAACTACATTGACATATCGATTGTGTAGCGCAACGCAATCGCTATGTCAATGTAGTTTAAATTAAGCAAATTTTTTTGTACAATTTAAAAAAGTAACATTTAAATTAAAGTCAAGTCAATTGAATTTAACAAAACGGAATATACGTGCTTCGTCGACTTGGCAAAAGCGTTCGACCGAATACGATTGACAGATGTAACCAGAATACTGAGTGCAAAACACATCAATCCTAAGCTGATACGAATTGTAATTGACAAAAATACGATCTGCACAACAACATTTAAAGTACAGCAAGCCAAATCAGACATACAAGAAGGAATAAGGCAAGGAGACTCGCTCGGCCCCTTCCTATTCAATCTCAGTATCGACAGAATAATATACGTGATAACAAAAGAAGCAGGGTACAAAATAGGATGAGCCTACGTTCATATCATATCGAACAGTGTAGTATTAATAGCGGAATTGCGAAGACAACTTGCAAAGACTGCTGCAACGATTCATTCAACAAGCGAAACACCTAAACATGTTAATTAAGACCACAAAAACAGTATATCTAATAACATCCAAAGATCTGATCAGGTGTAAACTATATCTATTTACCCCTCTATTTGTCCATGTGTCTATATCTGTATTGTATTTTTTTTCGCCGAAAGTTAGTTATGTATAAATTATTTTTGGGTAACAGCGAGGGCAGTGAAACTCATTTTATAATATATCAATACTTCGCTCGTTTAATTTCGAGCATCATCAGGATAATCTACAATAGTACAATGTGCTTATAGTTAATTGAACATAGTATAGATACATGTGGTGTTAACTTACTATGCAGAGTTAATGAACATAGAAACTGGCAATTCACATAATTTACAAAATTTGCAATTCAGTTTTCGCGCTTCGTTGACAAGATCATAACAAATTCGCGGTTAACAAGGACAACAATAAATAAATAAATTAATAAATAAATAAATAAATATATAATACCAACTTGATTTTAAACTATAAGGTTATGAAAGTGAGGGGAAAAGAAAAAAAAGAAAAATAAAGGAAAAAAAGAAAAGAATTTAAGAAAGTCAGAAAGTCACATAGGGTGGTTCTTTACTATTCCATTATCTAAGATATAAGAGTACATTATGCTGAAAGACTGGGTGTCGGTTTTGTTGTTCATTGAGTTTTCACAAGTGTGAATATGCCACATTTCAAGGAACAATCTAGTTCTATAATCAGTTTCTGTATCAAGTATAGTAACCCCATCAAAGTTTATGGAGTGCGATTTGTCAATTGCGTGAGATGCAAGGGCACATGTATATTTGCCCGTTCTTATGTCGCTCTTGTGCTGGAGCGAAGCCACTCTCCTGTTTGACCAATATAAATTATATTGTCACAGTCATGGACCCATGCCATGTCGAATAAATGACATCGTTTTTGTATATCATGGGGGTCTTTGATTTTGTGCATGTAAAGAACAGCCTAGTCTTCTTTGTGTTATACTTTACAATTTTCAATTCTTCATATTTAAGAATTTTTATTAGTTGACCTGAGTATCTCGGGATTGACGGAATTTTTCTCTATATAACACACGATTAGTAGTTAAGTTCTGAACGGTCATTAAGGGAGTCGCTTGAATATTAGGGGCCTGATGTAGCACTAACTTATGAATCAACTGAGGAGGGTAGTCGTTATTAAGAAATATAGTGAAGAGGGAATTTAAATTTTTATTTAAAAGTGACGGGTGAGAGATTGTTTTAACTCTGTTGGTCTGTTGGGTGGTTGGAAAAGTAGTTGATATATCTGCCTGAAGCAGGCGGTATTTGATACCAGTCTATGATCAGAGTGTTATCAGTGGTCCTAATGACCCAAGTAACCAAAAAAGGTACAGAAAAATGTTGATCTTCCCTTTCTACAGTGAATTAAATATTTGCATTAAAGTTGTTAAGTTTAATTAAGGTATCATCAATGCTATTTGGTAGCAAGCAACAAATGATATCATCAACAAATTTTACCAGCATTACCACATCAAAGCCAAAGGACTCACTCATGTATGTTAGTGAATAAAGAAACCATGTCAAAGGATACCAAAACATATCCTGCTAGTATTGAAAAATTGTTAAATTTATTAGAAAATTGAAAAGAGTCCGAGATATCGTAAATTTTATATGAACCCAACGCCGATGTCAAGATATCAGTGATAAGTTGAGAGAAATTTAAATTTGGTGTGTTGATAGATGACATTATAGGTCTGAGAGGGATACCATCTTTGTGGATCTTTGGCAAAGCGTAAAATTTGGGATAAAAAGAGTTATAGACAGTTAGGTGTTTAGCTAAGATGTTGTCTATAAAGCCTTTCTGTCTTTCTGCGCCTCGTAACCTAAGTGGGCATATGTTATATAGAGGGGGCGTGAAAGCGTCGTGCCTCTCGCCGCGCTGGCACCGCGCCTTCGCCTCTTATGTATGAATTGGGCCTAAGGTGGCCAAGCCCCCTGGGATAGAACCTGTGTTTTTGGTTTAGTCGCTAGGCGACCCGATAAGCGGGATGAATCCGACATGCCTACCAAATATTGGTGGGTATCTTTCGAAGATACCACCTTAGAAGAGAAAAACAAAGGTGATTTGGGAAAGACTCCAAGCTTGTACCTCGCCATAAAACGGCCAGTTCGGGACGCCGGGCCACAACACTATCGTGCGGCCGTGGGGAGCTCGCCGATCCTGGTAATGCGATAACGGACGAAAGGGGAAAAAAGTAAATCAAATGTGCGCATTCGCGAGCGTGTGATAAACGTGATAACGGTTCGGAAATGACTGTGGACTGACCGAGACGGTGCCCTCCCATAACTTCGGCCGAGGTGAACAATCGCCAAGCGGCGGTGGAAGAATAGCCGATCTGGGAGCTGGGAGGGGCTGAAGACGGAACACATTATAAAATTGATGTGTTCTAAGTGTACCTCCATAAAAAGCCCCTTTATGTCCGGTTATTTTTATCCGGATCCTCAATCTAACTATAAGGGCAAGGCGGTCCGTGGCGCAGTAGTCTAAGGCGATGAATTGAAGCCACTGCATACGGAACATTGGTGGTTCGAATCCACCGCTAGCCGAGAAATTCCCACAACGAATTTATCCGGCTATCAAGTCATGGATGTTGTATGAGACAAAATAGGTACGTGAAGGGCCGCAGTGGACACTTCCCAGGGGCGGGGACTGTACTCACCGTAAATTTGTTTTAAAAAAACTCTAGGTGCGGTGTGTGGAACTTCACCACTGACCCTGGCCTGTGCGTGTAATTCCAAACCGAGTACACGAGCACCGGTACGCGTTGTGACACAACAGAAGCAGTAACACGACTCGACTCCCAAAGTACGAAGAGAAACTCTATAAAACCCGACACAAACTATGACATGGATGACGAAAAAAAGACACGTAAAGAACAGGCGAGCGACACTTAGTTGTTCCGATGACAATGCATTCCGTGGCAGGGTACACGTCATTGTCATCCAGCGACCGCCATGCCCCTACAGCCGGCTGGAGGGCCCATATAAGAAGCGATTGGTAGCATTGATATTGAAAATGAAGAGATATTCATGATGTCGTCGGCACGAAGTAAAAAGAAGGCCACAGAGTCGGCCGAGATGGGACAGAATTCCGTCGACCGAGAAGAAACAGCAAATAATCCTTAATCGACTGGTTAAGAACAAGCGGTGAAAATCCCGAAAGCTCTCAAAGGAAGGAAATAAAACCCAGGGAACCAAGAGAAAATGTACCTCGCCTCCGAAAAGTGGAGATGGGAAGGTGGGACCAGTAGGGGCTAGAATAAATCTGCCGAAGCACCAACAAACTAGCAACGAGGACGAGGAGGAAGGTCAAGATACCTTCACATAGTCGGTGGAACTCGTACTAAGACTGACCGAGCACGTAAGTAAGCACGACAAACATCCCTAAAAATGCAAAAGTGGACGCGGCGATACACCTCCGCGACAAGTACGCTCATACTTGTCGCGGATTTTACCAAGACCCGCTCAGGTCTTGGGAAAATCCGGAACCCTGCCAGAATTGCCCCAAAGCGCTAAGGTGAGAAAGAAACTAAGGCGCCAGCTTGAACATCTGAAGTCTGAAAACGCAAAATGGGGCATGGAAATGGAGAAAAATAGAGTGGGGATGGGGAAGATGCAAGCACGGATGGACCAAATGGCCAGCCAAGCTGGCCAACCAAACCACAGATCAAGAAGCGCACTTGAAAGATACAGCATCTACAACGAGGCAGTTGTGACACTGGCCGAGAACAGGCTCGAGGGTACCTTCCTGAACGTGAATGTGGCGGGCAGAAACATTACAAAGTGGACCCGAGTATCGAGTTGGTCATACAGATCGACGAACAATATAGAGCAGTGACAAGTGGCCGGAAAATGAAAACCGGACGATCGATAGACTCGCGAACCTAAACTTGAAAATGGGTGATGTGGCTACAATAGCCCACACCATAGAGGTGCATGTCGCTGAAGCCCCAACTTGGAGAACTGGGTAGTTCACTTAATAGTAGATCACTTATTATGGCCAGCATTGGCAACTCCTCACCCGCCAGAGTTTTGCAGCTCGCACGCAAAATTGACTTGTGGGACGAGTGAGCAGCTTTAAAGGGAGACCTAAGTGTAGCTATGATACCCTCCAGCCAACTCTCTAGAACCAGTTCACTTATTATATTGAGTGACACCACTAGCGAGCAAAACCTGAAGGAGAGAGCATACCTGGGCATCCAATAAGTAAGATCATTCGCGGAGGCAAAAACAAAGGCACTAGCAATCCAGACCTCAAGGCTGCAGGCACACGATATGAGGAAGATGACGGAAAACCGCCCAGTAGGTTTAAGAGTACGATTTGGGACCTAGATACCATACACCGAGCAATCCTCAGGGAACTACCTTCTTCTTCTGATGGTGCTATATGCGGTCGGGACATTGGCGATTAACATGGCGATTTTAATTTTATTTACGGCAGTTCAGAAGAGTTGTGTTGAGTTAAGTCCGAACTACTCTCGCAGGTTTATCATCCAAGAGTGGCGCCGCCTGCCTGGGTCTCTTTTCGCCTCGAGCTTTCCTTGGAGTATTTGTTGTAGTAGTTTGTATTTGTTGCTTTTCATCATATGTCCCAGGTATTGAAGATTGCGTGTTTTCATTGTACGGGTGACTTCCAAGACTTTGTCCATTCTTCTCCGCGTTAGTGACATGTTTAGTCCAAGAAAACTTGAGCACGTTTCTGTACAGCCACATTTCAAAGGCATCTATTTGCATTAATAATGCCTCGTTAACCGTTCAGGCCTTTGCCCCCTTTAACAGTACGGGGTACTACCACTAAGGCATAACCCAAGACAAGGAAGGAGGACACAATCCTGATCAAGCCGCAACATAGACAGCGGGGACAACAACGTCACCCGGCTATAAAAGACAGAGAATAGCCACCTCCGGAATAGGGTGAGAGGCAATGGTGCCAAAGTAGACGAACTATGCGACACCATCAACGCCAGGGAACTGGGCACTGAGGCCAGAGGCAGGAGACCCGGTGTAACCTTGCACATAAGAGGACTGGACCTTCTGACAACGCGAGCCGATGTCAAGACGGCAATCAGGGCGGCAACAAAGTGCGGCGAGAAGTACAGGATAGGCGAGATGAGATCAGTGCGATACGGGACAAAGAACATAACGGCGTCAACAACCGAGAGGTGCGAACGAACTTGTAGCAACAAGGATAAAAGTAGGCATGGTCCGATGTAGAGCCATTAGGCGAGAAGAGCTACCCCAAATCTACAGTCGCTGCTGGTTGGATGGCAACCGGGTCAACAAATGTAGTGGGAACGACAGGGCTTCCTCTGTGCCGAAGAAGGCCAGGCAATGCAGAAAGCCAACCCCATATTGCGCATTTTGCAACACAGAAGGCTATGTAGCAGGGAGTCCCGATGCCCGATTAAAAAGAGGGCAAGGCAAAGTACAACACCAGTGGCGACGGCGAATGGGGCCAACCCTCCACAACATAGAAACAATGACAAGAGATGTACTAGAGGACTACGGTGGGTAAAAGCAATCCCAAAGTCAGACCTAAGCCCAGACAGCGCGTGATGCGCTTAATAGTGCCTTGAAGGCGGTCAAGTCTCCACTGTGGGACGTGAGGAGGTTTAGTCGTGGCACCTACCGACTAAATTACCTCACGTCACGTCAGAAAGACTAGGTGAATCCGACACTGCCCATGCTCACTGCTTAGAACATGGGCGTCTTTAGAAGATTGCTCCTCATCAAAAAAGGCGGGCTGGAGAGTGTCCTCGAAGCTGCCGGTGGACTCCACGGCCGGCAGTACGGCTTTCGGTACAACCACGGATGCGTACTGGTGGTCCGGGAATTCACTACCGAGACGAGTACAGCTGCCCAACGTTTGAGGAAATAAGACATCGCAAATGTATTCAACACGCTACCCTGGGTGACCATCATTGGTGCACTAAGAAGGAAGAGGATACCGGCAAATATTATTAAGGTAGTGGAAGGATACCTCAAAGATCGAGAGGTAATGCATTAGGGCCTGGAAGGCATGACCAAGCACGAAGGAAGGGGAAGGGGCGTTCATAGGGCTCGGTAGCCCCCCTCGTATTAATACGAGTACGATGACACGATTTGATATCTCTACCTGATGACGCAACAGCCATCAAAATTTCGCGGAAGACATAGCGATAGTTATCCGCGGATGCGAGCTGTGGGAGACCACAGTGAATACCAAGGAGGAGGCCTGGATGACGGGCAACGGCCTCAAAGTAGCCGTTGGCTAGTCCTCCCCTCCACCAAAAGAGCAGGAATACAGGCCAGAGATACTCCGAACGTTAGTGTAACACCGTCTTATGTCAAATGTAACTTATTTGTCAAAAGAGATGTTAAAATAGTGAAATAGGGTATTATCCTATTACTCTTGACACATTTGTGACATTTGACACAAGGCAATATTACACCAGTTTTCGCAGAGCGTGAGGCATACCAACAGTTGTTTATTTGGTTTCCATGGGTAACAGATAAGTCTACAGAATAGAGCCCCTGGGCACGATGTTAGAATTTAACGTCTATCGTCCCGCACTCGATACAACCAGAAAGGCTACCAGGACGGAGGCAGCAAAGCTTGAGGAGGGCGCTACGCTCAAATGCTCTTCGGATCACCCGGGCGTACCGGACGGTAGCAGAGATGCTGGCAGCAATGCCACCAGCTGATGGCGGAAGAAACGGCGGCAGCATACTTTGCAATCAAAGATGAATCACTACACAAGCTGGCGAAGAACAATGGCAGAGCCGATGTGAGGCATCGACCAACGCGGCGTAGACCAAGGACTTCTTCCCAAAATTCAACCCACGAATGGAGATGAATCATGGAACAAATGGACCATTGTATAACTCAGTTAATGACAGAGCACGGTGTGTTCCAGACTTATCTTTATAGAATCGGCAAAGCGACCACCAACATATGCCGATGCGGTGACCAAGTAGACAACCCAGCCCACACGTTATACCATTGCAACAGATGGTACGCAGAGCGACCCACACTATGGATGGAGCTGGTGGAAGAAGACTCCGAGCCCCGACAAAATGGACATTTCATGATAGCGTCTGCTGAACATTGTTTCGCAATTGTCAAATTTGAAAATGAAACTATGAAGCAGAAGTTCCAGGATGAGCTGCATAACAACGAGACTAAACACGTAACATCCAGATAAGAGACAAGACGGCGCGAAACCCCCGAGGGATAGAACGTGAGGTTAAGGTTTAGACGGTAGGCGCCCCGGACAGAATACAGTGTGAATTCGACACTACTCATGCCTCTAACACCAGGAGGTGCTAGTGAGGAATGGTTGTCGTTTGAAGATGAGGACAAAATACAAAAAAGGTGAGTCCGGGAGTGAGAAACGCATACAAGCTGAATAGTATTTTAGGTTTTTGAGGTTTGAACTCACGATCTTCAGTGGAGTAATCTGAAGCCTTTACCACTACGCCAGGTGACTCTCTCTCTCTCTCTCATCTATCATTCTATATCTCTGGCTCTCATAGTTTAAAAATAAAAGTTGTTACATAAAACCGACTATATTTTCTTATGCTTAATGAACCGACTTTCCCATTGACCCGTTTTCCACGAACACAATTGCGTATAATTCGGTCGGCAAAAGTTATCCAAGCGATTTCCAACGAGAGACTTTTATTCAACGTTAACGAACGATTGTGGGGCGGAATGAGCGCCCGCGCCCAATTCCTTCCGATTTTAATGAGCGGCTTCACCGGAAATGTGACCGGATTATAAGAATCCACCTCTCATCATAGCAGCACCGCCACCCTCCACCCCGCGCATCATTTCATCCAAGTTCCATCGACGACAAAGTTAAATTAGTTAGTTGAGGAACAGCCGTCGGGTGCCCGCCCCTTGTAGGGCTTTTTGTCCACTGACTAGCCCCCCAATTCCAAGTCCAGGGGGGAATTTATATGGAATTTATTTGCGGCGATTGTTAAAATTGAAGTTTCGCGGGTGCACAAAGTTGTAACTTTATTTTCCCCGAGTGCAGCGTTTTAGGGTCAACGCGAGTATCAGGAGGAAAGTTGGATTTGAATTCTTTTGTAGGGGGCTGGCGGAAGTATCTAGCAAAGCCCGAGTGGATTGGTGAGATATAAATTGAGAAAACTCATGTCGTTAAATTGAATAAAAAATAAAACGACCCGCGTCTTCTAGAAGGGTATAAATTTGTCTACTCTAATAGTTAGTCAAGAGACTATTGTGCTATTTTTGTTTATCACTATTTGATGCTGCGGGCATATTGTCTCTTGTTCTACTAATTGCTCCCGATGCGCACAACTCTACCTCGTAACTCACAACCGGTGCATAACTGCAAAACTTAGAGCGATACAGCACGCCACAGGGCACCTATGGATATTGTATAAGGCATAATAGCTCATTGAGGGGCCGCCGTACACCTAGGCTGTATATGCAAGTATGTACTCATGTTAAAAGAAAAGAAAACATCAGATGTGTATGCAAGAAGGCGGGAGCAGCAGCACAGAGTTTGTAGAATGAATGGAGGAAACGATTCGACGATGGATTTTGTATAAAAAAGACCATTTGTTATGTATGTGTGAGGAGTATAATTATGTACGGTGCTGAAGTATGGGGTGGCAGGGAGTGGCCTGAGGTCGAGAAGTTTCAAGTGCATTGGTTGAAGCGCATGCTTGGATTTGGTCAAAAAACCACTCCTAGCTATGTAGTAAAACAGGAGATGAATGCGGTAATGATTGGAACGTATACAGGGAGTAAAGTAGCAAAGTATGAGAGAAAGGTGTATGAGACGAACGACAAACGAGTGATAAAGGAAGTATTTGAAGAAATGCAGCGTAACTCAAAAAGAAGGGAGTAATGGGCACACGGGAGATAGAGAGAAAGCAAATATATGAAAGAGTAGTAATGTCCTTGGAAGAAGTGCAAACACTGAAGCACAGTGGTACCACGCTGGAAGTTCTGCTAATGTGCAGGCTTCTGGATGTAGAAGCACAAGAGAGGCAGAGTAGTATTGAAACAGTAGATATAGGAGACACAAGCAAATCCAGGTACCCCAGCGACTGCCAGAATATCTGGAGCGAGCAGGCCACAGTAGGCCACAAACCTTGATTTGTCGCTTCAGATGTGGGAACGAGGAAGAATGGGTCAAGGATTGTATGGGTGATAGCTATAGGAATTGTGGTATATGTGGTCAGGGTGAAGATAAATGGGAGCACTGGTTAAATGAACATGGAGAACGTATGGTGAAGGAAGGATTTAAGATAGTGAACAAAGGTTTGATGTAGTTTTTAGATGAGGATAGAAGAGGAGTGAGTGTAATGAGGCCAATAAAGCAACTAAAAAAGATAAAATATGGTATATAACAAACAATAGGGATAGTCTTTCCTTTTTTTTTTGCGGGAAAGAAAGAATGAATAAATAATTTATGTAAATATGAATATCAAATTTAATTTATTTTTTGTTTTTTTTCTGTAATGGAATGGCTAATGGTGGGTGATATATTATATTGCCGTAATGATACTAAAAGATTTACAATTGTTGTTTATTTTTAAGTTTATTACATACTTTGTAGAGGATTGCTAATGCTATAAAGGTTTATTATATATTCTTTGTTCTTTCCATTTTCCTATTATCAACACTTTCGGTTTGTTATAATTCATTTTTATATTATTCTTCTGTAGATGCTTATTCCATACACTCAGTGTTGCAGTATAGCCCACACCGAAACATAAAAGGCAAATAGATAATATATATATATATATATATATATATATAAAACCTGTAGTGGTTTATATACAAAATAATAAGTTGGATCACAATATTAACAATACACCCCCAAAATGTTGTGGTCGTTAAACTTTCTCTCTACAGAGAAAAGTGCAATATTTTATTATAATTACTTCTTCTTCTTCTTCCTTCGGCTCTACAACCCTTTGTGGGTTTTGGCCTCTTCTACAATTTTATTCCATTCGTCTCTATTTTTGGTAGATCTTTTCCAATTCCGTACTCTTACTGTATTACTCTTAAGTCCTGTTTCAGGCTGTTTTTCCTCTCGACCTATTCGTGATAGCTTTCCATTCTGTGAAAAGTTTTGTGTTGTTGATCGCTTTCATCTTTTAAATATGTCCGAGGCATATAATTCTCTCTGCTCTTATAACAATTACATTTAAATTAAATTCCCCGTAAAATAATTTATTTTTGCTTTTATATTGATCTAAAATTAAAGATCGATCACGTTTATTTTGCACTCTCGGCTGTCCAACTCTAAATTATTCGGCTTTCGCTTTTCCCCCTTTTTCTTCCAATTTCCCGGCAGCATTTCGCCTCCAGCACCGTAAATCTGCAGCGGCTGCTGCCTGCGAATCCTACCGCCCTCGTTGGCGGGCGTGTTTTGCGCGATCCGCGAGGGGATAACTAAGGGCGGACAAAGGCCCATATACACTCGGGTTGGGGCGCCTTTTGTAAGATGGGCCGCGTCTGCCGTAACTCTTCGAGCACAACCCCCCTCTCATTCCAGATTATAACACCGACGCAGGTTGAAAATAAGTTTCAAGAAAACATTTTCATCCACAACAGAATGCGATTTTAAAGGATTTGTTAGATATGTACTGTTTAAAATCAGGTTTTAGGGTAGTAGAAGCTTCATATGTGCCACCATGTAAAAAGCAAATTAGATAGTTTAGTTAAACGTAGAAACTGGCAATTAACATAATTTACAAAATTCGCAATTAAGATTTGGCGCTTCGTTGACAAGATATTTATATTTATTTATATATAATATCTTTGTTAACCGCGAATATGTTATTGTCAACGAAGCGCCAAATCTGAATTGCAAATTTTGTAAATTATGTTAATTGCTAGTTTCTATGTTCTTGAACTCTGCATAGTAGTTAACACCACATTTATCTATACTATGTTCAATTAATTATAAGCATATTGTACTATTGTAGATTATCCTTATGACGCTTGAAATTAAAAGAGCGAAATATTGATATATTATAAAAGGCTGTTTCCCAAAAATAACTTATACATAACTAACTTTCGGCGAATAAAAACATATATATATATATATATATATATATATATATATATATATATATATATATAATTAGCTAAGGGAAAAAAATGGGGTCCATTGAATTGTATTAGCGGGAGCGGAAAGCTTCATCAAAAAATTGCAAAATTTCAAAAAAAGTAGCTGAAACTAAGTCTTTTGATTGAAAATATAGTCTAGATGGCGGGAAAATGTCTTTTGTCGTTTAATTCCAAAGAAAGATAAGAAAAAATATTTTTATAAAACGTGCACCGTTTAGGTGGTAAAGCCAAAGAAGTGAAGAAAATAATAATGAAAATGGTCCATTCAAGATCAATTTCAGCCCATTGGATAGACAATTATTAACCAATTCAAAAATCTCAGTACGATTTTTCTCTAAAATACGTCACGAATTTAATTTGAAAAGTGATAAAAATCGATAAAATTGCCAAAACTATGGCAGAAGAAGAAGAATAAGAATAAAAAGTGAAGAAAAATTAAAATTAAAATGATCCCATCAAGGTAAACTTTATCCCATTGGATAGACAATTTTCAAGCAAATCAAAAATCTTAATACGATTTTTCTCTTAAACCAAAGATAAACCCGTCACGAATTTAATTTGAAAAGTGATAAAAATCAGTAAAATTCCCAAAACTATCCTCCGTTGCACCAAAACATTTGTCGTCATTGCAGTCACATGATACTGTCATTTGATTGGAAATATAATCCAGATGGCGGGAAAAATGTCGAGATTGTTTCAAATTAAACCTGAAAAGGCCTTAGCAAATTTTTTAAAACTTTGTAAATTTTATTTCATGGTAGAAAGTGGTTTTTGGTCTTATTTTCTAGGTCTTTTCCAAGGAGAAAAAGAATATTGGTATGAAAAGTATACCACCCTTTTGGCTGTGAAGTCGAAGAAGTGATGAAAAATAAAATAAAAATTTTCCAATCAAGATGAAGTTTAGGCTATTGGATAGACAATTTTGAACCAAAGGAAAATTTTAATAATAGTTTTTCATTTTTAGTATAGTATTGGTTTCCTAAAACAAAAGACAAACCCGTCAAATGATAAATTATAAAAGTGATAATGAGAAGAATCTATATCTATGGGGCTGTTCCAGAAATGACTTGGCACTACATCTCATGTCGATTGATTGGAAATATGGTCTAGATGGCGAGATAAATTTGAAGATTGTTTGAAATTGAACCGAGAAAGCTACAGGGCTTGGTAAAATATTGTAACTAGGAAAAATTCCTTCAATTTCAATGAAGATTCCACAAAAATATTGTTATACAAAGTACAGCATTGTCGCGGTAAAGCCGAAGAAGTGATGAAAAATGAAATTAAAATTGTCTTATGGAAATCCTATCACTTGAGCCCGTTGGATAGACAATTTCGAACCAAATAAAAAAATCTTTATACAATTTTACCCTCAAATGTAAAACATTTATACTTTTTTATTTAAAGTGGTGTATAATATATCTTCACCCACTTTTTTAGATAATATGATGAACCAACCATCAACTTTTTGTTGTTCAGATACAATGTTAACATGGTATATCAGCTGAAAATATAAAAACGTGGTGTCTCCCTCGATTGGTGGCCATTCCCTCACTTGGGTGTGGTCCCTGGTGTTGAGGGTTTATGTTGTTCTAGTGCTGTTCTTCCATTTGTATCCCTTTTTAGGTTTCAGGACTATGAACCCGTTATCTTATTTCACTAGTAACTGCTTTCGTATGGTTTTCTTGAATCGTTTCAAAGTCATTTCCTTTATGTGGCCATTTAAGGAGTTATAGATGTTTATTGATTCGTTGAAGCCGTTGAATGTTATCTTTAGTGTTTTTCTTATGTAATTTTTATTTCGAGTTCCGTAATGGTGATAGTCTTTGTTTAATTTAAAATATATGTTAAATTTTATTTGTTTCTGCTTAGTTTTGTGTATCATTATCACATTACTCATGATTATTTTATTTTCTATGTATAACTCGTTGTGTATCTTTTGTGGGAGTGTATTTTGGTAGTTTGTGCCATGTTATCAGAATTTTAGTTTGTTGTCTCGTGTAGTTTTTCAACATTTTTTTGCTTGTGTTTCCTCAAATATTTTTTAAATATGTTATTTTGGACGCACAGAGGGCATTAAAAATGTGCCTGATATTCCAATTTCTTTTAGTTTGTCTAGTAGTACTGTTGTTGATATGATATCAAATGCCTTTTTTGTGTCTATAAAAATTGTCACTGCATATTTTCCTGATTGGTTTCTTTCCTCTATGTGTTGTATGAGGTCTGTTACTGCCGCTGTTGAGCTTTCCATGCGTACTGGTTCGGGTTAATAAATTTTGAAGCATATTCGTATAATCTAGTATGGATTACTTTTTCTGTTATTTTGCTGATTGCAGACAGTAATGAAATTGGTCTGTAGTTTTCCGGTTTATTTTGGTTACCCTTCTTGTATATCGGCCTGACAATGGCGGTCTTTAGGCATTCGGGGTATACTCCATTGGCAATTGTTTCGTTTATGAGTTTGTTTAAGATTGGCGTTAGCTTGTTTTCGTTATCTTTTATTATTCTGTTTGTAATGTTGTCGTGTCCGGGTGCATTTTTGTCTTTTAGATTGTTTATTATGATTTGTATTTCTCTTTCTGTTGTTGGGTATAATGTTTCTATTTTGGTTGTTACTTTTGTTTGTTTCTTAATTTTGGCATTTATTTGTGGGAGGTTTTTTTAATTTTATTTGCTAGATTATTTCCAATATTTGCAAAGTAATTAAATTCGTTTCGCTATTTCTTTTTCTTGGTTTGTTATTGTTCCGTCCTCTTTTTCAAGTTTTTCAATTTTACTAGCTTTTTCTTTGGAGTTTCCCATTAATGAGTTTATTTCATACCATATTTTGCTGCCGTTGCATTGCATGTTATCAAATCTGTTTTTGTAGTATTCTTGTTTTCTTTTTTTGATTTGTTGTTCTGTTTTTGATTTAATTTTTTTATATGTTTCTTTTATTATTTCATTATATGGTTTTATTTGTGTCTATGTAAGAGTTTATTCCTTTCTTTAATTTGTTTGATAATATTTTCATTTATCCATATGTTTTTCTCTCGTCGTTTTATTGTTAGCAATTGTGTGTTATTTTTTATGATGTCTGATATATTTTCAGTTAACTTTTCGAATTTCATTACTTTCCACGTTTTCATCCTTGATACTTTATCGAATGCCTTTTGCATGTCTATAAATGCTAAGAATATTTTTCTTTTTTCCTGTATTGCTTTTTGTGTGATCTGTCTTATTGTGAATACATGATCTTGTGTGCTTCTTCCCTCTCTGAAACCACTCTGTGATTCTTCCATCGTATTTACGATCTCTTCTTTTATTTTTTTTATCAATTATCTGCTCGTACAATTTCATCGGCGCGCTTAATAAATTTATTCCACCATATTTAGTCTTTCTTGTCCCCTCCTTTGCAAATTGGTACTATAAGTACTGCTTTCTATTCTTGTGGTACTTTTTCTTGTTTCCATGCTTTGTTAAATATCTTGCATAGAAGCTCCATGTTTCTTTATCCCAAGTTGTGTATCATCTCTCCTGTTATTCTGTCCTTTCCCGGAGCTTTCCCTTTCGTTTGTCTTTTGATCAGTTCTTGTATTTCTTCTGTATTTATTAATGTATCCCTTTCCTCGAGTCTCTCTTCTTCCCACAGAATCTGTCTGTTTTATCTTTCCTACTTCTCCTTCTAGCAGTTCTTGGAAGAATCTCTCTACTATTTCTTCCTCCTCTTTTAATATTTCTCCTTTCTGGTTTTTAATTACTTGTATATCTTCCGTCACTTTTTCCATTCTCATTGATTATAATGTTGTGTAGAAGAGTTTCTGGTTTTCTTTGCTATTTTTATCAATTTCTTCCCCAAATTCCTTCCATTTTGCTTTCTTTGATATTTCTGCCAGTACTTTAATTTTCTTCCTCTTATTTTTATATAGGTCATATATCAGTGTTGTTCTGTTTGTTAAATAGTTTTTCCATGCTGTCGTTTTTGTTTTCCTTTGTATCTTTATTTCTTCCGTCCACCATGCTTTTTTAATTTTTTTTTGCTCGTCCCACATGTTTCCATTGCTGTCTCTATCAGTGTTGTTTTATGGACTTTCCATAGATGTTCTACGTCTTCTTCTTTTGCGCTTTCTTCTAGACTTTCTATTTCCTTTTATAATATTTCCTAGAATGTTTGTGCTATTTTCAACTTCCTTAATCTATATGTTCTCGATCACAAGTTATTTCTTCTTAATTTATTTTCCCTTCTCTTTCTTGTTTATGTTTTCATATTTTATTTTGCTCACTAATGCATAATGGTCACTGCCTATTTCCAGTTCTCTCTTTACCACTGTATCCATTACTATTCTTTTCTTGTTATTTCCAACTAATATATAGGCAATTATTGACTTCTCCTGTCTACTTCTTACTTCCCTCGTATATTAGTGTATTCTCTTGTGCTTGAAGAATGAATTTGTTATTGCCATGTTATTTATTGTACAGAAATCTAACATCCTTCTCCCGTTATTGTTCCTTATTTTTTCTCCATACTTTCCTAATGCTTTTTTGTATCCCGCCTCCTTCACTCCTATTCTACTGTTAAAGTCTCCTTCTATGTATACTACTCCTTCTGCCTCTTCTACTGTCTTTGTCAGCTCCTCCAAAAATCGATCTTTGTTTGGTACTCTGTCATCCTAGTTTGGTCCATACACCACTATTATTCTTCTATTCCCTTTTTTTTTCGATAACTTTACTTTTAGGACCCTTTCCGTTACTGGTTGCCATTCTCGTAATTGTTCTTCTATGTCTCTATGTTCTATACTTCCTATTCTTGCAGCTGCTCTTTCGTTTTCTTTTACCCCGCTGTATATCATTACATGTCCTTTTTCAGTCGCATATGTTCCTTTTCTTTTCTTTTTTGTTTCTGTCACTGCCAGTATCTCTAATTTCAGTTCCTCGAATTCTTCCTCTAGTTTTTTCTCTTTTCCTGCTATTCCTCTCACGTTCCGTGTTGCTATTTTCCAAAAATGTTTCTCCTCTTTGCTTTCTGTTATTCCTAAAATTCGTCCTATAGTTTTATTATTTTCTGTCTGTGTGTGGTTTGTTTTGTTTACATTTTTTTGTTTATATTTTATTACATTTTATTACATTTATTTTATTTTCATGGGCTAGTTCTGTGACAAAGCCACCTTACACGATGAATATTACCCTCAATATTTTAGAATAATGACAGTATTACTATACGATGATGTGTTTTAAATGTTCAATATTCTAATATATTGCCAGTATTACTCATCGTGTAAGGTATAGTAATGATGGAATGAAGAGAATACTGATTTTTATCTGGATAATTGATTACTTGATAAATATAAAAGGAGGATTGAAGCAAATATTGACAGTACTAGTATTGACTGTATTATTGACCGTGTAAGGTGCCTTTTACGAGAAAGGTTTCTTAGTTTTTTGTACTCGATACTAATTTTTCATTTTCCTCATCCCAATTGTACCATTCTTCATTTATTCATATCTCTTTGTATCCTATTTTCACTCTTTTCCCGTCCTGCTTTTCCTTCCTTGCTATCTTCCTTATCTCGTGTTGTATTTCCCTCTCTTTGTGTGCCAGAAGATGAGTATATTTTTTGTTATATAAGCTTGTTTTTGGTTGTCACTATTTTCATTTTATCTTCAAAAGATTCCATTTCCACAATGTTTCCATCACATTGTTTGATCGTTCTTACCATTTTTGCTTTCGTTTCTACTGCCAGCTTTTGCTGTATGAATTTTCTAGCTTCTTCTTACCTGTTTCCATTGTTATACTAAGTTGTTCCTTTAATTGCGATGTTATTCTTTTTCTCCCTTTTCTCTAGCTGGTTCATCTTTATTTCCAGTCTTTTCATTTTCTCATTCATACTCCTTTTTCTTCTTCCCATTTTTCTGTTTGATTCTTCATTTCCTCTCTTAATAGTTGGTTTTCATTTGTACTTATTTCTACCTTTTCTATTAGAATTGCTATCATTTCCTAAAGTTTTTCCATTTCTTCGTTTTCACTAACTTTTCTCTGCTTAGACGGTTTCTGTGATTTTATTATTTTGCTTTGTTTTCTAGTTCAATGCTGTTGTCTAAATCTGCTTTCTTTCTTTTATCTGCCTTAACTCTCTTCTTGTTATATTCTTTCCTGTAGTAGTTAATTGTAGTTACTGTATCGATTATAGAAGCAAATAAAGTCAGATAGGGATATATAAGAAACAGATAGAAACAAATAGATATGAGAACGAGACAGGTAGGGATATATAGATAAGAAACAGATAGAGAGTATTTATTACAATTTTTAACTGGCTATCGACGTTCGGAGGTGCTTCTGTCATGTGCTATGTATATTTAAGTGTTAGGGCTTACTTATTAAAATCGTCGGGTTGTGTCGTGTCGTGTCGTATCGGCGGGTTTTTATTATTGAACATATATAAATGTGAACCCACCTCTTAGCAATCTACATACCTAGATTTCTTATTAGATCTTATTAGATCTCATGAGTGTCAGCTAGTGAGGATGAATTCAGACAGTATCTCGAGTGGTTATATACAAATATGATACAACTAGCCCCTTAGGAGAAAAGTTAAATGCCATCTGGCGGCACCACATCAATTAGCAATACACACCCATAATAACCGTCAACAAACTCATGCTATCGGGATCACCGGGTGATGGCATGAGCATGTTGACGGTTATTATCATATGGGTAATAACCGTCAACATGCTCATGCCATCACCCGGTGATGCTGATGGCATGAGCTTATTGACAGTTATTACCATATGGGTGTGCATTGCTAATTGATGTGGTGCCGCCAGATGGCATTTAACTTTCCTCCTAGGTGGTTAGTTGTATTATATTTATTATTGAACATTAATGAATATGGAGTAAAGCAGGTAAAGTATCCCAAAATCATTTTTGTATGAAACATTTAATGATAAGTAAATCAATATTTTAATGTAAAGTTAGAATAGTATAGTCCACATTGTCCTTTGTCCGTTATTCAAAACACCTCATTGTTTTTTGCATTGGTAATTATTGTCTCAATTCCGAAGGCATTAGTGATATTATGCAACTCAATTTCCATGAAAAATTATATTACATCAAGATAAATACGCTCGCTACAAAATCGCTGCATATTTATTATTAACGCAACGTTGGCCGTGGGATCGCGTGCGGCTGTTTGTTCGCCTACTAATTACAAAGGTGCGTTTAATTAATGACACCCTGTAACATCGAGCAGGAGAGGTGGAGAGAGAAAGAGTAAGAGAGATGAGTTAATGGTGAGTTGGAAATATGAAGCAGCGCGTACATTGTAGTAGGGACATAGCGTAATGGGGATGTAATAGCTACTCTATTATGCAATGCAGACCGGAGTATTATAATCCTAATGTCACCATGTTGAATTTTTTAGGCAATTATACTTTAGATAATCAATGATACATACTCAATATATACAAATTGTGCTTGTCTGTAACACAATTACGTTCAATCATAAGATTTGCAAGATTTAATTAAACCTCCGAGCAATATCTGTTCGTGACTACAAAGCACAACATTCGAATTTCTTTGACCTTTCACTTGAACAATCCCCGATGATCCAGCTAGTTAGAGTAATCCGCACACGACGCCCATGTATTATTCAAAGCCGCAAATTTTCGGGCGCGCAAATATCGTTAATATTTGAATTCGAACCCCGTCCGTGTGTCACCAAACAACGTAGCGGCGAGCATGGATGTTATTGACATACCGTTCAGCCTTCTGACATGATCGACTTAATTCGACGGGGGCCATCGATTAAACAAACTCATGAATAATAAGCGAGTTTCAATGGAAACGGCTCGAGACTCAATAATCTCTTGCTGGCTGTATTCGAGTGGACTCAAATCAGATAAGTGGAAAAAGTTAAATTATAAGTTGGATGAATAATGGAGTTATTTCAAATTTAGTTTGCTCAAACAAGTTCTCTCAACATTATATATATATATATATATATATATATATATATATATATATATATATATATATATATATATATATATATATGAGCTAATTAGAATCCGGTGGTTATAGATACAACTTTATTTTGCATTATAATTTTGATATCAAAATTTCAAACTTATTAAATTTCATAATTACTGGTTTATAATTTGCTCTAGACATATTATTTTTGAGTATTATTACAATCCATTATTACTTATCATAGCATTACGAGTGGAATACATATAGAAAGTTTTGTCGCTACTATTATATAATAGTAGCAACAAAACTCGTACTGCTATGAGAAGTAATAATGAATTCTAATAATTCTCAAAAATAATATCTCTAGGGCAAATTATAAACCAGTAATTATTTTAAAATTTATGAAGTTAATGTATTAATTAAAACTTTTTTGGCGCCCGACTGCCAATATTTAGTCATATCTATATATATATATATATATATATATATATATATATATATATATATATATATATATATATATATATATATATAATATATATATATATATATATATATATATAATATATATATATATATGAATGAACTAATTTATCCACAATTTGCTATAGTAGTTATCATTAAAAAAATAAAATTTCTCGAATTCTAATGCCGTATAGAATTCAATTAACGAAAATAATTCATAATAGATTAATTTTCTAATTTAAAAATTTGATAGTTAACACATTAACAACAAAATTAATCAAAATCATTCGAAATCTGTGGTTACTCACGTATAAAATTTAAAAATATTTTAATATAAATTAATGCAACAACGTGTGATTCGTGTATACTATCGACTGCGCCAATAAAGTTTTAAACCATTATTTGGTCTTGTATATATTTTTGAAAACTAATTTATCCGCAATTTGATATAGTTATCATTAAAAAATTAAAATTGCTCGAATTCTAATGCCATACTTCGTACAAAATAACCAAAAAAATTCATAATAGAAGTGTTTATTTACAAATTTTAAACTTTGATAATAAACACATTAACAACAATATTAAACAAAATGATTCGAAATATGTGGTTATTCACACAAAATTTAAAAATATTTTAATACAAATTAATGCTGCTTTGTACCGACTGCGCCTATAAAGTAAAGCAAACCAATATTCGATTGTAATTTAATTAATGTACTTCTTATAGCAGTTTTGGTCTTGTATACATTTTTTTATAAAAAAGTTTAAAAAAAAGACCTTTATTTGGCATATCAGCCCAGCCCTTCACTTTTACATACATTCCCAAACCGTACTTTCACAGAAAGAAATCAGAAAAGACACAAAAAAAGAATACAAATTAACATAAAATACATTTTTCTATCCATTAAAATAAACCCCTCTGCCCTCGCCAATTTCCTTTGCCACGTCAGCCTCCTGCAGATTTTCACGGCTTTCCCATCCTCTCCTAACCATTCGTTCAGCTTTCTGCACTCTCCAACCCACTCTTCTTTCACTCCCTCACATTCTTTGCAAAGGTGTCACCGCGGTGTACCCCAACCCCATCCACACTTTTCTTCCTCGCTCTTCTGACCCAAACCTCGCTCTTGCCATGCATACTTTGTTCTCTCTGCTCCACTCTCCCCTGGCTAAGTACCTCGGGAGTTTCCCCTGCACTTGCCACTCTACGTAGCCAAGGTTGTATGACTTGCCTTTCTTGCCACTCAATATCCCTCAATCTCTCTATTATCTCAGTTCCTAGGCTACCCCTTTCTCTCAGCTTCTCCTCTACCCACACCTCAGACATACCCACTCTAACATACATCCTTTCTCTATCCTTCCTCCATCTACTCTCTGTTCTACTCTTACACCTCATCCATACCTCCCGTACCAGTCTTTCCTCGCCCAAATCCTGCAATCTTTCCTCAAACTTCACAACCCTCACACACGACTCCCACCACATACTCATACGATTTGTCTCCTGCAACAGCACTGCCCTCGGTGTCGACTTTTCGAGCCCTAGCAGATTCTTCAGAAACCATTCTTGATCCCTTTCTATTACGTCCCATTCACGCAATCCTCACACTTCCATTCCATACAACAATATAGGTTTTACACACGCATCGAATATCTTGCACGCCATTACGAGGTTACCACCACACAAACTCCCCCATTTTCTGCACGCAATCCCCCAAGCCATTCTTGCGTTCACCTGCATATACTCCACATGCATCCTAAGCCCTCCTCCACAGTCAAACCAAAAGCCCAAATATTTAAAGCCATTCACTCTCTCAATCAGCCTTTCCTTCCATTTCAGCACTTCGTCCTTACCCCTCCTGCCCCTATTCCTAAACAACATCCATTCGGTCTTTTCTACATTCACCACTAGTCCCCTCTTATCCAGGTATCTACCCATTCTATCCAACATCTCTTGCATCTCTTCCACTCTCCTGGCTACCAGCACCACGTCATCTGCATACGCCAACATCCACACTTTGGATCTACCCACCACGACCCCTCCTGCCTGTCCTCTCCTCAGCACCTCTTCCAACTCGCTCGTGTACAGATTACTTGTTGTACTCCCACATTCACCCTAAATTTCTCAGATATTTCTCCATTCACTCTTGCTTTCGCCCATGACTCTTTATACACCCTTCTCACCCACTCCACTCCTTCCTCTTCCATACCCAATATATCCATACATTCCACCAGTTTCCCCCTAGGAACTGAGTCATACGCAGTTTTTAAATCCACAAACACCGCGTACACTCTCCCTTTGCATTCCAGCGCTTCCTCCACCATTCTCGCCAGCGTGAAAATCTGCTCCCTCGTCCCTCTTCCCCTTCTGAACCCACCCTGGCATTCCGGCAGCAGCCCTTTTTGTTCCACTTCCCTATCCATTCTATTATTCACCATAGTCATCATCAATTTATAATCGGCACTCATAATGGTGATACCCCTATAGTTTTTTACGTCCGAGGCCTCTCCTCCTATGTGCACCGGGACCACCACCCCCACACGCCACGTTTCCGGCACTTCCTCCTCCACTCCACTCCACACCTTGTTAATACACTGCCGCACCTTTTCCCCACCTTCCTCCGGTAACTTTTTGAAAGCCTCTGCCTTCAGCCCATCTTCCCCCGCTGCGTTTCCTAGTTTTAACTGTGCCAGGGCCACCTCCACCTCTTTCCGCGAACACGCCTCCCTTCGTACCACCTGTCTCGCACTCGAACTGCCCAGCTCCATCTCAGACCCCGCCATCTGTTGACAACTCCTCTCTCACTCTGCTAGCTCTATGTTCACTTTACCCTGATTCGCCCTTCCCTTTAAGATCTCCCACATCCTTTTCTCCACCACACACTCCCTCAACCTCTTTTCCACTTACTGCAACTCCTCTATTTTTTTCCTCTCGCACGTACTCTCGAACTCCCTTTTCGCCTGATTCACCTTTTCGACTGCACATCTGCCGTACCTCCAATTCGCCATTTCCCTCCGCCACCTCGTCTTCTTTATCTTACACTCCTCGTCGAACCAACATTCCCTCTGGCGTCCACTCTTCTTCCTCACCACCAACGCAGCAGCCATCACTCTCTCCAGCTGGAGCATCGACTGTACCTCCTCCCACTTCACGCCCATTAGGTTTCTCTCATACACCGCAATTTCTACTTCGCTCCATCCAAACTTTTGCTGCCCCTTTTTCTCCACCCTCTTCCATCCAACCTTTTGTCCTTCTCAAGACAACCTCCACCGGCACATGGTCCGACCCCCCCCCCCCCACATTTTCCACCTTGAAACACTCACATAGTCCAAAACCCACAGCCGTGTCCACAGAAAGTCTTTTTCCCTTCCCAGTCCCCTTCGCACCAGTCATTCAGTACATCCCACCCCGACTTTCTCACCCATTGGATCCATTCTCTACCCTTCTGGTTGGTCACTTTATCCTGCGATCGTCTTTCTCTCCATTCACCGCCCTCTCCGATCCCTCCTTCCAGCTCCCCCACCCTCACATTCCAGTCACCCCCGACGATACATTCATCTGCCTCCGCCTCGAGCCCATACAGCATCTCCGTTAGTTCTAAACGGTTTTTGTTACAGTACACGGCCCCTACCCACACCGACCTTCTATCCATTTCCACCTTCCCTATTACCAATCCCGCCGCTTCCCTCGAAGACTCTCTGATCCATTGTCACACTGACTTCCTCACTCCTAACAAGATTCCTCCTTTGGCTCTCCCCATCCACGCTTCTTTCGTTGCACCTTGCATCACCCAGTCCCACCCGGTCGGCATGCAGATTTCTACCTGCCTCCACTCCTCTTCTGTCATCCATCCACGTCTGTAATGCGTTTGTAGTTATAACTAATTTAGTTAAAGACTAGTGTGTGAGAGGAAATATCTAAAGGGGGAGGGTGTTATGTGCTGTGTTCGTATTCGAGATTATGTTAAAGGCAAAATGTTGGTTACATAATACATAAATATGGGGCAACGTAGCGCAGTGGTTAGCACACCGTACTGCTGCGGTGAAGATCATAAGTTTCAAATGTCATAAAGTGTAATACTTTTTAGCTTGAATGCCCTCCTAACTCCCCAAGCCGCCTTTTATCAACAAAACTTATTTCATACTACCCGACTGCGCCAGTTCAGTTTTAAACCGATATGCGTTTGTAGTTATATCTAATTTAGTTAAAGGCGAGGGTGCGAGAGGAAATAGTTGAAGGAGGGAGGAGGGTTTTATGTGCTAAGTCCATATTCGAGATTATTTGAAGTTAGACAAATAAAGGTATTTAAGAGGAAATATTGTAATATACTTTTGTATACTATTATGAATGTGGTGTTTCTTGTGATAGGTAGTCCTAAGGAAGGTTATTTTTCTTTTAGTACTCCACATTTTCCTTCCTCTCTCGTCTGACCCACACCTCGCTCTTGCCATGCACACTTTGTCCTCTATGCTCCACTCAACCCTGGCTAAGTATCTCGGAAGTTTCCCAAGTACATGCCACTCTATGTATCCAGGGTTGAAAGAGCTCTCGGTCCTTCTCGCCTTTCCTGCCACTCAATATCCCTCAATCTCTCTCTTGTCTCAGTTCCTAGGCTTCCTATTTCTTTCAGCTTCTCCTCTACCCACACCTCAGACATACGCACTCTTTCATACTCCTACTCTTACACCTCATCCATACCTCCCGCACCAGTATATATATATATATATATATATATATATATATATATATATATATATATATATATATATATATATATAGATAGTGTTACCATAAATTAAACTACAGGAAGAAAACTACTCTTCAACTTGGAGAACTAAACAAATAAATTGATTATCAACGGTTTTCTTGTCATTAGAATATCTATAATCATACAAATTTGAACGAAATCCGTCCATAAAAAAGCAAAGATATCAAAAAAAACTATTACCTGCGACTTAAAACAGTATTTTATCCAATATTTTCCCAAATCAACATATATAATGTCCTTAATATCATTATAACAACATCTAAACTCATTACCAGGATTTGCTGTATACAATTTGCTTGAATACTAAACAGAATCTTAAATAAATGATTCCATTAGTTATTAGACTGAGTGTGTATGGTACCGACTGCGCCAGTAAAGTTTTAAACTGATATTCGTTTCTTGTTTAACTACTGTAAGTATTATAGTTGTTTTGGTTTTATATAGTATAGTAATGCACACTGAATGTTTAAAATAAATTACACTGGATGAACAAAACTACTCTTCAAACTGGGACATTAAGCGAGAACTAAGCAAATTGATTATCAACGGTTTATTTATATCTCTAATCTAAGTCGAAATAATAATTTAACAAAATATTATAGGTACAAATATTACTTAGGAGTATTCAAATATCTGTATGTTACGTTGTGTATTTCATTAATATAGCTGTAATTAATTAATCCTTAACCCAGCGTTGGGTTTCACAGCTAAATCCTTCGCTATTCTCATCTAAACGTACTCCAGTGGTTCGGAATCCACCTTAAACTGTAATGTCAGTTGCCATCACTATTCAGAGAAGAGGCCGATATGCCTATAGTGGGGTGAAAACGGTTGATATAGTTATAATTAATTATTAGAAATAATCTGAATGAGCATAAACGCACAAGCGATTAGACTTTGGTTCCCCCTTAATTGAAAAAAGTACTTTCAATATGTAATTGAAAAAAACTGAAAAGAGATTTAATAAACGTAAGATTTTCTGTGTGTTCCTACCTAAATACGTCTTTAAATCATCCCGACAGCTTTTACCGCTAAGCGATAAACTCGCAGTTCTTCGGATTTAACACCCTTTGCGGTGTGAGACTTTAGCGCGTTCAAGCACACACCCCAATTTCCGTTTCGAAAGCTGATACCGCGATAAAATCCGACTCGGCTTTCGCCAGTGCAATTAAGAAAAACGTACGTCTGCAGACTGGCAAATGGGCAAAATTTAAAGAAGGGCACGTGCGTGACCGCAATTTGTAGGCGGCCAAAAAAAATAGATGTAAATCGATATACTCCTGCTGCTGGCTGGCAGAGTGGAGAGCCTGCAGCGGGCGTGTTTCGAATGCATTGTTTGTATTATTAATAAAAACAAATTGTTGGAAACGCGAGCGCTGTACTGTTTGTTTAATATAGCCAGTTGCGGCGTATTTAGAGCTGGACGGCCATTATTTCATTCGCATTTGTTTGGAATATGTTCATAGTTATAAAATTAAAAAAATTATGTATTTTATTTTTAATGTGTCGGTATATTTCCTAATATACATTTGCATAGCATTTTTATTTTTATTAATACTAGTTATTTACAGTTATAAAATAACCGATTTAAATTTTCAATGGTTGGTAAGTTTCTTGGCTACCACATGTGAGTTCTTTGATTGTCGTTAATGAGACGTTTTTAGTGAAAACTTTAGTTTTCATTAAATTTATGTGATTGTGATTATAAATTAATAAGTAAACAAGAAGACTTATAAATGTGCACTTTTTAGAATCAATGAATGCAGTTCTTTCAAGAATGTGTTATTATTGCATACTACGACTGCACCAGTATGGTCTTAAACTGATATCCATTTGTAGTTATAACTAATTTACTTGTTATTGGAGTATAACTTTCAGAACCTTTGTCGAATTACACAAATTCCTTATTCAGGATTATCTAGTTGCGTGCCAGTCGCAATCCAACGTGCCACAGTCTACGAATTCATCCAAAGAACCTTACTTCCAGTCGCTGGATTACAGGAATGCGCTGTTTTCGTTTATCACTGTGTGCCGCACCGGGCTTATTGTCTCTTGTTCTATTTGTCGTGCAAGGCAACTACCAAAAGGCTTGAGGCGTTCGAAATGTGATGTTATCGTCGCATGCTCCGTATTAGCTGGATAGACAGGATTACAAATGACATTGTAATGGAACGAATGAACAAGACTAAAGAAATCCTTTCAACCATCAAGGCGCATGTTATGAGGCAACACGCTACACCTTATCATTCAAGGAAACATCCAGGGGAAGTGTTCCGTGGGGCGGCGGAGAAATTCGTGGCTGAAAAATCTGTGGCAGTGGTTTGGCCAGACTACAGAATCGCTTTTCAGAGCCGCTGCCAACAAGGTGTTTATAGCAAACATGATCGCTGAGCGGATATAATACACGAAGTAGAACAATTCTACCTCGTACACCTTACAACCGACACGGGGCGCCTAGTAATGTTAAACGAAAGCACCTATATTTCCATATGAAACATTAAATAACAATACCTTTCTTATATAACAGTACTGTATTCGGAAAGTAAGAAGACATAAATAATATTTAATAACTATCCACAAAGTACAATCAATTTCTTGCATGTAATTTTCCCCGACGTGTTTTTATAATCATACCCCAAACCCTGTACTCAGTTTGATCAACACCCTCTAACCCCATTCAGCTTAAGCACCAACTCTCAAGTGATTACTTCGCGTTACACGCTTGCTAGTGATTACAATATGTAAACCATCCCGCCGCCCCACTGTTCATAATTCACATCCCATCCTCTTTCTCTCTTACACCCCACGTAAATAATTCGTTGCGCGCTATGATTTAATTCGCACCGGTGATTTACGAGCGTAAGCCGCCCCCCGCCCTTGTATTTTCAGATCGCGCCCGCAGCGTACTCCATTAAGCGCGCATAAACAAAGCGACGTAAGCTGCGGCGGCGGCGGCGTAATAAAATTAACCGTCCGGCGCCCCCCCGCCACTCGCCAACGCGGACACAGCAGACTAATTAGATTGGGGAAAACACCAACCGGCTCAAAGACTATTGCCGACGCGAGGATTCAATTACAGGCAAAGGGTGGTTGAAGTGATAACAAATGATATCTAAAAAATGTTCCATAATAAAAATATTTTGCACGAAAATAATATCAACTACAAAAATTACATGTTTCGCACAATTTTGTTGCGGATGCATTCAGAACGAGCTGTATAGGTTCAAATAACAGGGGAGAGATTGAAGAAAGTATGGGAATATGAATTGGCAGAATGCTTTCAGTTGCAGATTCGCGCATGAGGTCGAAATATCAACTTTAGCTGTAAATTCAAGAATATCGATCGGAACCTACCGACTGCGCCAATAAAATTATACACGAACGAAATCTATTTAAAGTAATGCAACTTTCTCTCTAGAGAATAAAAAATGCATTACGATATACAAAGTAATGCAACTATTTCTCTATAGAGACAATTGTATTACTTTGAATTGATTTAGTCGTGTATAATTTTATTAGGTTCTGATCGATATTTTCGACTCTCAACCAAAGTTGATATTTTATATATTTATTATAAACAACTAGAGATTTTCTGAATTCTCCTCACTAGCTGAGCTACACTCATAACAAGATGGGAATCTAGATATATAGATTGCTAAGAGAAGAATTCACACTAATATAAAACCAATTCAGTGTGTATCTACGATAAGTCCAATTACGTCACTGTTCCGTTTACAGAGGCCGCAAGAATTTGAGATTCATAAGGGCTCTAAATATGATTTGAAAGTTTTACAGAAATTTCGGTGTCATAATACTCAATTTTGATCCAGAAAAAATTATCGATAATGAAATTAAAACGATTTAAATATCCTGATTTTGATATAAAAAGACATTTTGTATCAAATCAGGGTTTGGGATGGCTTAGAAGGGTGGCTCAAACTGCCTGATGTCGCAAGTGTCAGTGTATAAACGTATCGGTGTAAACGTTTATTGTTACATGTAAATTAAATTTACAACCCCTGTAAACAAGGAACTAAATAATCTAAAAACTATCGGTATAAAACACGTAAATAGTTCGTTGCGGATATCGATCGCAACCTACCGACTGCGCCAATAAAATTATACAAGATCAGACGCCTGATATCGCAAGTGTCAGTGAATAAACGTATCGGTATAAATGCTTATTGTTACATGTAAATTAAATTTACAACCCCTGTAAACAAGGAACTCAATAATCTAAAAACGAAGTGGCAGACAAACCCCTTACAGAAAGAAGCTCTTTAAAACCACGTGCGCACTCAGTTTACCATAGCGATCGTAAAGTGGAAAGCAGGTTGCAACGTAACCCGAAGATCGCTCAAGGCGAAGTTCCGCGCATAGAGGATTGTAAATAAAGCATCATTTTCAATTATACAAACTTTGACTGTGAACTTGCCGTAAGAATTCTACAAATATGTTTTGAAAATTCTACAGTTTATTTCGTTGCGTAACACACCGGTCAGATCTTTTATCAGATCCTCTAAAGTTACAGAATTGACCCCCAGGACGAAATAAGAGTGAGTGACCTGAGGTTAGGTCGCAAGAAAACCCAGGTGGCTACAGTAATCCCAAGCAACGGGCAGCCAAGGCCATGACCAGAACTAGAATAAAGATCAAGATGGTCTACTGCAGTGCAGTGGTGCGGGTGGCCACCACAGAAGTCTGCCACAGGTGCTAGAAAGTGGGGAACCGCGCACAAGGCTACAGGGAGCCTGACCGCAGTGCGTTCAGCCAGGACATCAGGCCAGAGGGTGGATTTTTGAGCGATCGCAATGAATATACCGATCGATAGACCTTCGCTATTATTGCGATTATTGTCGATTTGTGACCCTTCACTTCGTGATAGGTGCAGCTTATCTTTGAAAGAACTGGAAGCTAGACAGTAGTTATGTTTTGACATTAATTTTTGAGTTAATTCTATAGTTCAGTACTATGAAACATAATCGCATTATAGCGTATGGTAATAGCGATAGGTCAAAAATCGCACCCCAGGACGTGCAAGACAGAGGAAACCTTCTGTATTATCTGTAATTCGCATGGACATACGGCCGTAAGCTTTAGATGTAATGGCACGAAACAAAGGGAAACCCAAAGAAACAGGGGCCCACGGGGGCGGCTAACCGGGGACGCAGTGCCACATCTAAACGTAATTCAGGGACAGACATGATCCTGATGAGTGATCCTAACAACCGAAGGCTCTACGAAAGCTGAATAGTGGACTGCCCTGACAACGACATCAATCAGAATAGGAAGGGAGGCACTGCACGACTGCGCTGAGCCCCCAGCCAAAGGAATGGTCTGGGTCAAATTTGCTGGCATCACGATATTAAGCTGTTAGGCCCAATCCACACATAAGCGGCACCGTGTCTTCGCCTCTTCGCCTAAGATACGATAGGCGGAAAGGCGAAACTCTTCCACGCCGCCTCTATGTAAATTTAAGGTACAATGTCCACCCCTTCACTGTATATGGACATCACAATCGCCTGTGCGACGTCGTGCCTGCGCCTCGTCTACGCCGCGCCTGCGCCCGACGCCGCTTATGTGTGAATTGGGCCTTGCGTGTGTCCCGACAGCGTGAGGCGGATATATACGTCGAATGGTTAAAGGAGACTTTACATGCGTGCTTATGGCTGAAGACTTTAACACTAAAACAGCAGAGTGAGGCTCCCAGACAACAACTACAATGGGAGAACGACTAGTAGAGCTGGTGGCAGAGCTCAACCGTGAGATATACAAACGAATGCAGAACGCTTGAGAGGCGTGCTAGCCGAAGACACGGGCAGGTTGCCCAACCAGGAACACTCACTGGTGTTGCGACGAAGTGGCCAGATCAAGGGCAGCTAGTAACCAAACCTGATGGTGGATGTAGACGAAGAGAAGGCTTGACGAAGGCTGGATAGTGCACTGCCCCGAACGTGACGTCGTGATCAGAATAGGAAGGGAGACGCTGGACCAAACCACGGAGCTGGGCACCCCAACCAAAAGAATAGTCTGGGTCAACGTTGTCGGCATCACGATATTCATGTGCTACGTGTGGCCCAACAACGGAAACCAGAAATACGTGAAATGGTTAGGGAGGCTAGAAGATTACGCTAAAGTGGCGGGTACGCGCGTGCTGGTGGCAAGAGACTAAAGCGGTGGAGTGATGCTCAAACTGATACAAGAGGAAAATACCTACTTGAGCTAGTGGCGGAGCTCAAACTTGAGATATGCAGACGAATACAGAACGCCTGCGATATATGTCGAATGGTTACGGAAGGCGTTACGGCGGTGCTTGTGGCAGGAGACTCTAAAACAGTAGAGTGAGGCTTCCAGCCAACTGATACAATGGGAGAACGGCTACTAGAGCTGGCGGCAGAGCTCAACCTGAAGATATACAGACGAATGCAGAACGCCTGAGAGCCGTGCTAGCTACAGACATGGGCAGGTTGCCCAACCAGGAAACCTTACTAGTGTTGCGACGAAGTGGCCAGGTTAAGGGCAGCTCTCCCACGAACAGAACACACCTTGTTGCGGTATGGGGGCCCAGTGAGGCGACATCCGCAAACGGCTCAGCTATGAGGGTATACATAGCTGGGACTAAGAAGTCATCGCATTGCTAAAATGTTCGGGACCAATTGCAACTCCTTGCGACAATGGGTCTCTCTAGTAGAGCCAACCACTGTTGACCTATCGTCCTCTCTTGGCCAACCTCTACAGCTACCCTGGCTTCTTTCTGACCCCGACGCTATTAGGTATCGAGCGCTAGGGGTCAAATTACTGTCTTTATTACTTTTGCAGCCCACCGTAATTCCTAGTGCGGCGGGCTGAGCCTACAGAATTACTTCATACCTTTGAACTATCGGCCTCCCTTGGCCACCTCTTCAGCCTCTCTTGGCTTCTTTCTGACCCCGACGCTATTAGAGCTACTCGAGGACTAGGGGTCAAACCATCTTCTCTTCAGCAATAAAAAATAAAAATAAATTAAAAATTTAAAAATAAAATAACCCTCATGGATGAGACGAGTCCAGCCGGAACGGTGACCAGCCACTACACAGCTGGATCGGGACACCGGAGTGTTGTAAAGAAACTGAAGAAGAAACACGGGTCGGCCCTAGTGTGCGAAGAGAAGGAAAAATCTCTAAAACCAAGCAGATAATATGACATAAACAAGGAAATAGAAAGAATCCATACCGAACAGGGGAGGGACACCCCAGTTCAGGTGGTCATGCATTCCTTGGTGAGATGCACGCCACTGTCATCCAGCGATCGCCATGACCCTACAGCCAGCCAGATAGGGGGCCTACAAGAAGCGACCGGCAACACTGACATGGGCAACGACTATATCTTTATGACCCAGTCGGCACCAAGCAAGAAAAATGCCACGGAGAAGACGGAGACAAGGTCGAGAAGGAACAGTAAGGAATCTTTAAAATACTGGTTAAGGGCAAGGACCAACAACCCGGACCGCTCAGACTTGGAGAAAGGAAACAAAGCTCAAACCACCAAGAGGAAAGGCTGAACAAACAGGGGCAAGAAAAAAGCAGTCTAATCAACAAACTGAGTAGCAGTGAGAACGAGGACGAGTACCAATTGGCCGTCACACAGTTAGCGGGACTCAGCGAGGTCGTGCTAAGGTTAACTAACCAAGCAACTAAACCAGACCCCACGTTAGAGAAGAAAGAACCACCGGAACAAGCAACGGCCAGAATACGGAGGTACCGCACCTACAACGAGGCAGTTGTGACTCTAGATGTGAACTGGCCCGAGGACACCTTCCTAAAACTGACGGCCAGGGAGACCACAAAACGCCCACCATGCGTAGAGGTGGTCAAACACATCGACACACAATACAGAGCTGCGACAAGTGGCCAGAAAAAGAATACCGGCAGATGATAAAAGAACTCGCGAGTCTAAATTTAAAAGTGTGGGACGTCACAATAGCCCACATCACATAAATGCATCTTAACGAAGGCCCAATGGAGAAAACGGAGAGGTTCACCCACTATATTGTGTGTGATACCACCAACGAGCTTAGTCTAAAGGAGAGCACCTACCGGAGCATTCAGAAAATAAGATCAATCGCAGAGGTGAATGAAACAAAGGAGCTGGCAATCGAGAACTCGAGGCTGCAAGCACACGTTTTGAGGAAGATGGCCGAGTTTATCCTAGTAGGCTTAAGAGTAAAAGCGACAGTATGGGATCTTGAAGGATACCGCACACCGAGCAGTCCCCAAGGAACAGCCACATAGGCAAAACCTAAAGCAAGGAAGGAAGAAACAATGCTGATAAAGCTGACAGAAGAACAAAATTACGCAGACGTAGTTCGGCGGATCAGCGATATCGACAGCGGGGACAACAACGTCGTCCTACATGAAAGAACAGGCAATGGCAACCTCAAGATCAGGATGTGTGGCAGTGGCGCCAAAGTGGATGAATAGTGCGACGCCATCAAGTCAAGGGAACCGACCACCGACCAGGAGGTCCGGCGTAACCTAGCACATAAGGGGCCTGGACCTCCTGACCACGAAAACCGAGGTCGAGACGGCCATCCAGAAGGCAACACATTGTGTGTGAGAAGTACTGGATAGGCTCTAAATGGGACAATCAACATAACGGTTACAACAACCGAGCGAGGTGCCAACGAACTCGAAAGAACGACGATAGAAGTCGGCATGGTACAAAGCAGAGCCACCAGGCGAGAAGAGCCACAGCAGGGCTGCAGCCGCTGCTGGCTGGACGGCCACCGGGCCCGCGAGTGCAGCGGGGAACACCGACGCAACCTGTGCCTGAGATGTGGCGAAAAAGGTTACCAGGCCAGGCAATGCAGGAAGCCAACCGCCTACTGCGCGATCTGCAAGGCCGAAGGCCATGCAGCAGGGGGTCCCCGATGCCCGATCAAAAGAAGAGCAAGGGATGAGGCTAGGCACAAGACCAGAGCATATAGAGGAGGGGGGGGGGGCAACCCCCCGCAACATAAGCAAAAAAAAGAGAGAATACATAAGAGAACTAGGTTGGGTAAAAGGTACAAAAACATCCCCGAACACCTTGGGATCCCAACCCTAGGCCCAGGCAGCGCTTAGCAGTGCCTCGAAGACGGACAAGCCTCCACCGTGGGACGTGAAGAGGTTTAGTCGGTAGGCGCCCCATCAGAATGACGGGGTGAATCCGACACTGCCCATGCTCTCTAGTTAGTGCATGGGCGTCTTTAGAAGATTTCTCTCACGGAAAAAAATAATAATAATAAAAAGGATAAGGACAGCTAGCAACCAAGCCCAACCGAGGATGCAGCGCCACCGGAGTAACAAATGCCCGGGCAAGTACGAGACCGACGTAGAACTGTACAAGGATTGCCGAAGACAGCCCCACAAGGACATCGAGCAGACCAAACGGAGGTGCTGAGACGAGTTCTTTGGGGAGGTCGAGGATGATCCGGGATTCCCCTACAGAATCATAACGCATCTGTGCTGTAGCTAACAGACACTAACCCACTTTTTTACGGCGGGATGCCTCTGTGGTTTAGTTTTATTTATTTCAGTGTTCAGTTCCTTCTTTACGGCTTATCTGAACTATCCCTGCAGAATCGTCACCGGCAAGATCCCTGGGTACACTTCAGGGCTCAAGGCAACGGTGGCAGTTGGGGCGGCGGCGATACTCTAAGCCACTATCGCACCACACCCAGACCACGATTAAGAATACGAAACCCACTTGACTGAAGACCAACGAGCAGAGGTACTGCCCTGGGAGAAGAACAAACTCATAAGGTCTCAGCATCGACTCCCGAACAGAAAGGCACCAGGTCCAGGCGACCTCAACAACGATATCATCAAGGCGGTAGCATCACACATGGCTCCTGATTTTAAGGCCATAGTCAAGAAATGTCTGGATACGGGAAAGCTTCCCCAGAGATGGAAGATGGCCAAGAGTCTCCTCATTTCCAAAAAGTTGAAACCAACATAAACGCGGCAGCGTATATGCCCCCTCGACGGCCCCTCAAGAACACTCCAGCGGTAATTGTCAACAAGCTAGACACGATGGGAGAGGAGGCCGGACATCTCACATGCCTTATACGGCTTCTGAAAGGGCCGCTCTATGACAGACCTGATCCTGGAAGTAACCAAGACCTTCAAGGATGGCCGCAGCATCCACGTAGATAATTTATTAATGTTTCGCCATTATACATTTGTGTTGTGCAACATACAGAATAACTACGTAGGGGCAGAAGGAATTGTCTGATGGTTACCCTAGGCGTCAGCAATGCCTTTAACTGCATACCACCAGGGAGCTGCTTCATCGTAATAAGGAGGAAACTCGGCATCCCGCACAAGATGGGGGCATACCTGAACTACGGGCATACAAGGTATGTGGAAACCATGGGACGACTGGATTTCGAGATGATAGAAGGGGTTCCTCCGCAGGGATCAGTCCTGGGGCCCCTCTTGTGGCATCACTTACTACGCGGCACTAAGGCCAGCAATACCATACGACATCAAAACCATCGCCTACGCAGATGATATGGCGATCCTGGGGAACGGCAAACACATGGCGAAGCTGAGAGGCAGGATGGAGGAAGCGGTACAATGAATGAAAGATTAAATGACGGAGCACCACCTTCAACTCGCGGCCGGGAAGACTGACTGACGACAATGAGGACCGGACGCGGGGCAGTGGCCCACCCCCAACTGCTAGGAGAGGCGGAACTAAACCGGGACAGTCTACGCCATCTCGAGATCGCACTAGAAGCAAATGTCAACCATTCTACACAGGTGCTGGATGCTCCATGAGGGGGCGGCAAACATCGAGGCGTCCATCGCCCAAACACCGGAGGACCAAGTGAAGGCAGAGCAGGCGACTGACAACAGTCTCAAGAAACAAGCCTCTCTACGCAGTGGCGGCGATGGAGCGGAGCCGGAAACGACTACGTAGGACCCCGATAACGAGCGCGCACCGTATCATCAGACCGTACCGCACCGATTCGGTGGAAATACTAGCGGGAACAGTACCGGCGGACCTACTGCTTATAGATAGTGCCACCACCTTCTAGGCCATCAAGCGGATCGGCGGGAAGAAGGAGGCGCGTAAACGAACAGACGAGCACCATAGACAGATGGCAGGAACGCTGGTCCACCTGCATTAGAGGTGCATGGACCAGGAGGGCGGTCCCAGATATCAAGCGGTTGGTGGAAAGGAGGCATGGACACCTTGACCACTGAACAATCCAACTCATCACCGGGAATGGTACCTTCCAGACATACCTGGTGATCATGAAGGCCTCTTACACGGTTAATAATACTGACAATCCTAGTACTGTCAATATTTGCTTCAATCCTCCTGTTATATTTATCAAGTAATCAATTGTCCGGATAAAGATCAGCATTCTCTTCATTACATCATTATTATACCTTACACGATGAGTAATAATGGCAATATTTTAGAATAATGAACATTTAAAACATATTATCGTACAGTAATAATGTCATTATTCTCAAATATTGACAGTAATATTGATCGTGTAAGGTGCCTTATAGGGAAAACGGACGACCTTACCTGACGTTACTGCCGCCGGCGGTCCAACGACAAAAAGCAAAAGAGCCGAACTAGAGACGGGGATTGAAGATGGAGCAATGATAAAGGGCATCGAGTCAGAAGAGAAGTGGCAGGCAGTCACTCGCTTCGCTGAGACGGTCATGCATCGCAAGTTTAACGACGACCTCATCCGCAACCCAATGTGATAAGGTAAGAGTTTGACTCATCGCGAATCGATCGTTTTCCCGAAACAGTCACGCAGAAAAGATCCCAGAAGATCTCAATCACAACCTGCAGTGAGACAGGTCAGTTTTGCAGCTTGCACGCAAAATTGACTGGTGGGACGAGTGAGCAGCCTTAAAGGGAGGTTTCACAATGGGCCCATTTTGAGGCCTAAGTGTCTGTAGCTATGCTACCCTCCAGCCAACTATCCAGAACTATCCAGATCCAGATAGTAGTGACATAAAACAAGCACAAAGCCACACGTAGATCAACGCAGACCATGACCAAGACCAAGACCGGAATATAGCGGATACAACACCCGGTGATGTTATCCTGGTCCACCCAGCACACATTCTTAAGGGCCCAGTGACCCAGCCTAGAGTATTTTCAAAAATAATAAAAAAAGTTACTTTACCCCTATTATTGTTTTAATTATTCATTCTTACGATCTAAAAAGCAATCCTCGTAGTTACAGCAATATAAAAAAATCGTTTTTATATAAGCTAATAACTTTTGAAGCAACTGTTTAATTAACATATAATAACTGTCTACAAAAAAAACTTGTATAAAGAATCTTGATATTTTATGGAACTTATAAAAAAATTATAGTTTGAAATCCTACGACAGCGCCATTAATATTCGTTTTTTATATATAAGCTACCAATTTTTGAACCAACTGTCCAAAATTAACATGTAACAACTTTCTACAAATATAAATTGTATAAAGAATATTAATATTTCATGAAAATTATAATAATTATAGTTCGAAAACCTAACGACTGCGCCATTAATATTCGTTCTTATATATAAGCTAATATTTCTTGATCCTACTGTCCAAAATTAACATGTAATAACTTTCTATAAAGAAATGTGTGGAAAGAATCTTAATATTTTATTGAAATTATAATAATTATGGTTCGAAATCCTAACGACTGCGCCATTAATAGTCTAGTATTTCTTAGTAGAGATATATATCACGAAAAATAATTTTCTTAAATAACTACCCGTGAAATGAATGTTATAAAAAGTTACAAGTCATGCTGTAGTGAATTTAAACGGACCATTTCAATGAGCGCTCGTTACTTCCAAGCTCATCATTTCTGCTTAACATATAATACTCTTTCATCGGTTGATGTATGGACGCGAATGAAATCCCCAACGTTTAGTATAAAACTCCCCTCTTGGAACCGTTCCAACTCCCATGTAACTGTATCCGAATTTCAACTCGTGCCTGAATTTATCCGGGTCCTCTTTCATACCAAGTGACCGAGAGCGCGGGAGGGGAGATGGCGCATTAAGGTTAGTCGTTAGTCGGGAGAATTATTAAATTCGTAATAATGCAGGCGGCGAGGGGTGGAATCATACACACACAACCTTGTGCGCGCCATTAATTATTTATGTACGTCGTAGCGCGCCCGGGCACTTCAACTCCGCAGGTCCCTCCCCAGTATTCATGAAATAATCACGCGTCCCCTATAATGAGAAAACGCCGTGCGCGAGCGGTTATTGTCGCCCCAATTAGCACGGGGCCGTCGCCTAATCAAGCGCCGGATTTGATTAACTACCCGCGTATGTAGATTACGATCAAAGTGTTTCAAATGATGAACTGTAACTCACTGAATTTGTGATGCCCAATGGGGCTAGAAAACTCTAAAATGTATCATCTTATGAAACATATTGAGAAGACACTTTTTAGAGCTGTTTAAAAATGATCTATATCCTGTAACGGTTTCACTTTCCGTTACTTTTATGCGCGTCCCAAATGTATTCAACTGAATTTTTGGAGAGATTGCTGAGAAGGAGGATACGAATTGATTTTTAAGGAGAACGTGACTTTAGTGCCTTTCGTTTATCATTTTAGGCTGGTACGGGCTTATTGTTTCTTGTTCTTGTTTTCCGCTTCCGATGCGCATAATTCTATCTCGGCCCTTACAACCGGCGGCGCACGACCGCAAGATCTGAACGATACTGCACCCTCGACGGGGGCGTCTAGCAATGCTAAACCATGCTAAACGAAAGCGCCTATATACGTGGCTTTTGTGTAGTGCTTCAAGTTTGGGGTCCAGTGGATCCTGATCATGTTTTTGGGAAACTCGTTCAAATTAATTGTTATTTAATTTCGCTGTCAGGACCCTGGATTTGACCCTTTGTTTAGTGAAGAAGGTTAAGTATTGACTTTTTCCCAGGAAAATTATCCAGAATTAGTTTTTTTCTGCATACAAAGTTATCTGCTGAATCGAATACTGCAAGTTTTAATCCCTTATCTTACTTTCTTTTTGAAATACATATGTTTTTGTAACATTAATCTGTTAAAATTTCAGGACTCTAGCACATATACTGTATCAAGAAAAATAATCCGACTGCGCCAATACAGTTTTTAATAGTAATCTTCCCTCAATTAAATAAATACGTATCTACATCCTATTAAATATGGCAGTAACATTATTTCCGATTTCAATAAATTCCAGTGCATTATAAAATGTAATATTCTGAATCGATTACTGCAAGTTATAATCCCATTTCTTACGTTGTATTTGAAATATATATATATATATATATATATATATATATATATATATATATATGTATTTGTAACATTAATCTGTTAAAATTGTAGGAACTGTAGCAGATAGGGAAAGTATACCGACTGCGTCAATACAGTTTTTAATGGTAATCTTCTCTCAATTAAATAAAGATGTATCTATATATAGTTACATCCTATTAAATATGTCAGAACAATTATTTCCGATTTCAGTAAATTCTAATGCATTATAAAAAGTAATATGCTAAATCAAATACTTCAAATTATAATCCCATATTTTCATTTTCTCGAGAAATTGATGCCTAGCTTTTCTATGAGATATGTATCGGAAATTAAAGCTTTTCTCAAAATAATCAACTTATGCAAATAAGACAAATTGCAATTCCATGTCTCCAATTTTTTTTTTCGAGATACCGCTTTTATAATAACTTTAACATAACCAAGCAATTTCTGGTTGTTTAAAGCAATCTACATTTTCCTTGGGAAGTTTTCATAGAAATAAGATATTTCTGAATGGAAACTAATCTGCAGAATCACATAATGTAACCCGATATCATACTTACTTTACAAGATACATCGTTTTTTATATCAAAAATTTTGTTTTCATGAAAAATTGTAATATTTTGCATCGAGAAATTGATCAGTAATAATATTATAATAATAAACACTTCGAAAATGCCAGGGGATGATCTACATAAATTAAATCAATCTGTCGCTACCATTAAGGGCCCTTTGTAGCTTCTGCGTAATTGCCATCAGCCACCGAGCGATCGCGTTTACAAAGTACGAGTTAAAAAGTTCACGTTGCGCCAATTAATCCCGCGGCACCGCCACTTTATTAATTAACCCCGGGGGCGGCGGTTGCAGAAGTTTAAGATGGGCGCCGCTTGGAAACTCACGACGAGTTTCATTCAATTATTTGGGCACGCTTTTTAATCCAACAAGATGGCAGACTTTTTGTTATTTTGTCGCAGAATTATTTACTTATAAAATATAAAACGAAAACTATTTTAAATACCCAGTTAATTACCTGATCACAAATAATCAGTATTTGCCAAGATATACTAATTAAAATTGTAGGTATATTGTATCATATTGTATCAGGGAAAATATCCGACTGCGCCAATACAGTTTTTAGTGGTAATCTCTCTTCAATTAAAAATAATACTTGTATGCGTCTTTATTTATCAAAGTTCAGAGAATCAGATATCTCAGTTACATCGGCAAAATTGATGAAAATGAAAGGACTGAATCAATAACGGAGTTGAAAGCCAGGCCCAAAGAGAGACCAGCGTATAAAACAGAAAGCAGCAGTAAAAGAAAATATCAAACAGATAGGCCTTGTCAACTGGAGACGGGTTGTAGCAAACCGTAAGAGATGGAGCAAAGTCTTATAGGAAGCCAAAACTAATCTGGGGTTGTAGAGCTCAATAAATTCATTTATTTATTTATTTATTTAACCTCTTCATGGCGCCTGTAAGCAGTACAAAAACTGGTGCCCAGGACCTAAACTTTACCAAAAATAATAATCTAATTATAAAAAAAAGTTAAAATAAAATAACAGAGAAAACGCAAATGAAAAAATATATACAGAATCAGTACATCATAAAATAAATCAGAATAAGAAAACCTAACAGAGAATCTTAATACAAGAAACCATAATCATGTACATAATTTTTCTTAGCCTAGATTTAAATTGTTTTATAATTGCAGATTTTTTTTATATCAGGATTTAATTTGTTATATTCACTGATGCAGTTATTATATGTTGAATTATACGCCTTCGAAGTATAGCATTTAAACATTCTTAATTTTCTTGATTGTCTGGTGGATATGCCATGGATATCATTACCCGTTACAAGGTTAACATTACATTTATACCCAACTTTCATAATTGTATGCATGTGTGTGCAAAAACTGAAGAAGCAGGCAACTGGGGCAGCAGGCACCAGTTCCTCTTCAGAGGCGGGAGGTCAGGGGGCGCCTAAGCGCACCCTGCCAAGCGAGAGTGGATATACCGCTGATCAAGGGACTCGTATCAGCGGGAAGCACACCGAAATCCGGCGAAGAAGAGTAAGGGCGCTACTGAACCTTTCTCTTCGCAGGGTAAATCATACCGAGACGCAACCTTGGACATCAAGATGGCAATAATGCCTGAAGACTATCCGGAGTCGTCCCTGAATGAAGAGCAGATAGAACAAATAAAATCCTATCTGCTCGACAAAATCGACACACTGAAAGCTGGTGAATCCATCGGCTTCAGTAGAGTATCAGCTAGGGGCGGATACCTCCATGTCTCCTGCGTCAACCAGAGCACCAAACTTTGGCTGGCGGGGTGATGCGAGAGGGACAACCCCGGGAAGGGGCCAGACTCAAATCTGTCGAGGAGAGTCTGATACCCAAACAATGAAGGGCCATGACGTGGATTCCGGGACCAGCAATGGAACCGGAGAAGATCCTACGTAGATTGATGGTCCAAAATGCCGGAATTTCGATGGCCACATGGAAGGTGGTCCACAACAAGCCTGACCCAAAAGGTCAGCAAGTGGTCATCATCATGGACGAATCCTCTTGGGATAAAATCAAGGGAATAAACTGCTAGCCACTTCTAAGCTTCTCCCGGGTAGCCTTCAAGCTACTCGAGGCAAAGAAGGGTGGCGGAGAAGAAGAAGCCATGGAAGAGGGGCCAAATAGGGAACCTCAACCTGAACCCCAACCAAATCCTGTGACAGGACCTGAAGAGAGAACGTCAGAAGATACACATCGAGAGGAGGGACCCATAGAGGGACCTCTAAGGGAGGCACAGGCTAGTGAGGGGCCAGAAATGGAATCTCAACGGCCAAAGCGGGACCCTAAAAGGGGGTGTCCTCCCCAAAACGTCTCGGTGAGGGAATCATCTGTGGCGACACAGCACAATCCAGAGGTGGGGGGGGGGGGGGGTGAGAAGGAACCCTGAAAGCAAATGGAGGATTGAAAACAATATGAAGATACTCCATGTAAATATACATCACTCTAACGGAGCCTCGGCTGCTCTACATGCGTATACCATTCTTAACGATATAGATATTGTGCTCATTCAAGAACCTTGGGTTGCAAATCCAGGGACTAAAACTGGGTAAAGGTTGGACACTATATAGTGCCCATACCGACAACCCAAGAATCTGTATCCTTGCAAAAAAACAAGGTCAGACTACTACCCATGTGGAACCTAAACTCCAGGGACCTCACAGTGGTGAAGGTAAGACTGGAGCCAAATGAAGGAGCAGAGACGGAAATATTCCTAGGCTCTGCATACCTCCCATATGATCAACCCGGACCTCCACCGACACCGGATTTACGGGCCCTGACAACACACTATCAGAAGAAACAATCCCAAATGATTATCAGATGCGACGCAAATGCGCACCACTCTGTGTGGGGAAGCAGTGACGTCAACAAACGGGGTGAGTCTCTCTTAGATTATTTACTAGAAAATAAGATAGATATTCTCAACCGCGACAACAAACCGACCTTCGTAACATCGACACGAAACGAAGTAATTGACCTAACCATAGGAACGATGCAAGCAGAAACCATAGTTAGTAATTGGCATGTATCAGTCGAACCTTCTCTGTATGACCACAGATACATCAGATTTTAATTAAAATCCACGGAAACTAACCCCCAGACATTTAGGAACACACGAAACTGTCAATGGGATCTCTACAAGGAATACCTGCGGCAGTGCCTGGAACTTAGGAATATAGTGGAGCTAGAAATAATGACCGATAGCGTCACAAACACAATAATTTCAGCTTTTGTGTCAAACTGTCCAAAAACGGTAAGAGGGAACCGCAAGAATGTTCCATGGTGGAATAAGGGACTGTCTGACCTAAGGACAAAGACAAGAAAGCTATTCAACCAAGCTAAAAGAACTGGCGACTGGGGAACTTATAAAGAAACCCTGACAGAATACAATATCAAACTAAGGAGGTCTAAAAGAGCAACATGAAGGGAGTACTGCCAGGGGGTTGAGAAAACACCCGACTGTGCAAAACAGAAGGCTCTCACAAAAGGTAACAACAATAAAGTTGGATCATTGCGGGAAAATGACGGAACATACACAGAAACCGAAGGGGAAGCGCTGAAACTCTTACTTCAAACGCACTTCCCGGGTTCTGCGGTTATTGGCACCGAACACGAGAAACTGGCTATCGACATCTCATTCAAACGGGGAACAAAAAATAGCTGGATACTAGCAAAGAACATAATCTCGCAAACAAAACTCGCATGGGCAATCAACACATTCGATCAATTCAAAGCTGCTGGGGTAGACAACATCTTCCCAGCACTACTCCAAAATGGAATGGAGGAATTAAAATCAGTACTGTGTCCCATTATGCGGATGAGTATAGACCTAGGGCACATACTGAATAAGTGGGCAGAAGTTAGGGTGGTATTTATACCAAAACCAGGACGGAAGACATACCAACTGGCAAAATCCTACAGGCCCATTGAAAAACTGATTGATAGACACATCAGGGATGGAGCAATGGTACTAAAAACCACGACACCAGTATGCCTATCAATCAGAAAAGTCGTACCAAACCGCAGTGCACGAAATATCCAAAAGAGCTGAAAAGCAATCAAGAACAAGCAGACTGCTCTTGCAGTCTTTCTGGATATATAGGGCGCCTTTGACAATATCTCGTTTGAATCCATTGCTAGAGCCACACAAGCAAGAGGCATACAGCCAACCGTAGTTGGCTGGATCGGCCAAATACTAAGTGGACGGAGAATAAAAACTTCACTAAATGGAATAACCATGGAAGTATTGGTCGGCAGTAGCTGCCCGCAAGGCGGCGTACTGTCCCCTCTTCTGTAGTCATAGACGATCTGTTAGATAAACTGCACCAGAAAGGATGCTACGTACAAGGATACGCCGACGACGTAGCAATACTCGCGGTCGGCAAATTTGACGGCATCACATTAGAACTTCTGCAAGGTGCACTCAGCAGAGGGCCTCACGGTTAATCCCGACAAAACCTCTTTGGTACCATTTACACGTAAAAGGAACTTAAATAAGATAAAAATACCGACGCTGTTCGGCAGAGAAATACAAATGGAGGGGAAAGTTAAATATCTAGGTGTAACCCTAGACTCTAAACTGACCTTCAAGCCACATATGACAAAGATTACGAACAAAGCCTGAAAGCGTTCTGGGCATGGCGGCGAATGTTCGGAAAAACTGGGGACTAACACCAAAAATGGTGTATTGGCTCTATACTCGGATTATAAGCCCTATTATGACTTACGCACCAACAATCTGGTGGCATAAAGCCTCAGACGGGGTAAGCAGAAAAATACTAGGCAAAGTGCAAAGAATGGCCTGTCTAGGAATACCAGGGGCAATGACAATAACCCCCACCGCCGCAATGGAGGTTATATTGGACCTGCCCCCACTTCACATCAAAGTCTAGATAGAGGCCAAGATAGCAATCTACAGAACTAACGCCATGGGGAAGTCATACGACTCATCCATAGACCACACCCATCTAGCGTTAGGGAAAACCGAAGAGTACATTCTAAGAATGCGTCCCAACAGGACAATAAATTCACTCCACATGGCTATATGCAAAAACTCAAAGGATCAATTTGGTTTACCGGTGGATCTAAATCCAACAAAGGAACAGGAATAGGAGTGTATGAGAACAACTCAGCAGGAGGCACAAGACCGTGTTCCAAGCAGAAATGATCGCAATTCAATGCTGCGTTAAAACTCTATTGAAAAGAAACTATAGTAAGAAAGAAATCAATATTGTGACAGACAGTCGAGCAGTGCTGAGAGATCTTGACTCCAGCGTGAATAACTCCAGAGTTGTTATAGAATGCATTGAAGACCTGATGATACTGGCAGCCCGAAACAAAGTAACACTTGTGTGGGCACCGGGACATTAGGGAATCAAAGGCAACGAAAAAGCGAAAGGCTAGCGAATTAAAATTCATTGGCCCCGAACCAACGTGCGGGATACCATATAGAACCGCAAGGAATAGCATGAGAAAACATCAAAGAAACCACCACAGCCGATACTGGGAAGCCCAAACTGGAATGAAACACTCGAAGAGGTTTATTAAGGCTCCCAGTACGGAGGCGACGGAAGAAGTCCTAAAACTAAATAGGAACCAATTAAGAAATATCGTGGGACTCCTAACGGGAGGCTGTGGGGAAGAAGAAGAAACTCCATTACATGTAATAACTAGCTGCGAGGCATTGAACTCAGGCAGGAAAAAGCTCTTTGGTTGAACGCGAATGAGCCAAAAAGAGATCCAAGCTCGCCCATTCACGAGACTTCTGGACTTCATTGAAGATACGGAGCTCATGAATGAGGAATAGTTATGGGGGAGCACAATAGGCCAACCGTGGTCGCAGTGCAGTGGGATACCACAATGATACCAGACCCTTCAGGAAAATAAAAACTGTTTCGTTGGAGTTGCTTTTACAGCTTTGTTCTGTAATCTTTGAAGCCTATCCAAGATATAACCTCTACATGAGCCCCATGTTGCTATTAAATAGTTTAGGTGACTGAACACATATGCATGATAAATATGGTTCTTTGCGCTATTCGTTAACACTTGGTTACAGCGGTATATTGTACCTATTACAGGTAATATTTTGTTACATATATGCTTAATCATTTTTTCACACTGAAATTTATAATCTATCCATAAGCCTAGATATTTATATTCCGCTACAATTTTAAATTTTACATTGTCTAATAAGACATTCAACATCCTTTGAGCGCCTCTGAAAGAAAATGTCATATAAACAGTCTTATCACGATTTATGAATAAATAATTCGTGTCACTCCAAGCCTTGAAGATCTTTAGGTCCTGGTTAATTGTCTCACTAATATTTACGTGTTTTTAACACTATACACTATCCGCAAACATGAAGTAACGGCCGGTCGATCGACTTGTTGGCCACCCCTGATCTATATGTGTGTATGAGTGATTTATGTTTCACACGGATATGGCGAGATTTACGAAGATTCTCATATATCACACAGGATTGAGAACATTAGCATTTCCGCAACCGAAAGAATTCGTGTCTAGTTTCAGCAGTTTGGAATTAAATCCCATCTTCAACCTCCCCCGCCCCCCAAAAGTAGTAAACACCCGAGGCGACAAACCCAACCAGCCTCTGCGGAATGCAAACGGGGGAGGCGGTTTGCGAGTCAACATTCCTGAAGCGGTTGCAGAAGGGGCAATCGAGTAAATCAAATTAATCGTACCTTATTACGTCCCGGCGTCGGTTACTCCATCCTCCGTCCTGTCGAATCCGAGACGCGGGGGTGGTGGCGGTGCCGGAGCACAGGTACACACGCACTTACGCGGGAGGTTAGAGCACACCACAACACAATCGCCGAGCGCGGTCGGCCGATCTGAAACAGAGAGAAGGAGGAAACGCAATTAGCGAATGGTCGATACGGCCTCGAGCTCTCCACCGGGAATTTTAATAATAACGCCCGCATATTTCGTTACAACTCCCAACCCCCGCAATGGAGCGGCGAAAAGAACAGCACTGCCCCCCCGTAGCGCAGTTATTTAATTATGTGGAAATTAACATTCTTTCTTGCTGGCAGGCAATTCATTTACACAGAAACAAACAAACAAAAATAGGACAGTGAATTTATTATAAGATGGTGGTCACCACATTCCAGAACTCCTTTTAGCTTCATACTGAGCTAGTGCTTGTATATTTAACATCATTAATAAGGTTTTAGTGAAGACAAATTCATGAAACGTCATTCCCTATATAAAAAAATATTGTTTCAAAAAATCGCAATTAATCATATTTATAAATTCAAGACACTGTTCAGTGGCCAAGTGGTTAGAGGCGTCGTCCGTCTCGTACTGAGCATTGGGGAGTCTGAGTCTGATCCAAATCGAGGCGAATTTTCGCGAATCATCTTTCACTGTTTTTCAGCAATTTTCTGCGAAGATAAGATAAATACCGTAAATAATTAATGATTAAACTCCTCTGAGCTTCTCCCTTGACCGACGGAAAAGTTTAACGATAAGAATGATATTATTGATTTATTATATTATAATGATATGTTCTCTTTTCATAAATTTGCAAAAAAAATGTAGAATTCATCGCATTCCATACTGTATTAGCTTCATACAGAGCTAGTATTTGTATATTTATTATCATTCTTAAGGTCAATAAAAGTTCATGAAGCGTAATTATTTATAAAATCATTTGTTTTCTGCTTAAATCACATATATATATATATATATATATATATATATATATATATATATATATATATATATATATATATATATATTATATATATATAAGTAGTAGCGCTAGGCTCTGGTTCTGGACCACTTTCAAAACTCGGCCTTTTGAACTCCAAAATTCAGATTTTACTAAGGTGAAGAGTGAGTTTTCAACAGATTGAGCAGGTTAGGAAGAGGTTTTTGAATAGGTTTCAACCTGTTTAAAAAGCTGTTTTCGACATGTCAACCTGTTACTGCTGAACCTGTTCGTAACGCTGTTCCCTAAATGTTAAACCTATTCCTGACCTCCACCTTCGAAAAATCCAAATTTTGCAGTTCAAAAAGTGGTATAGAACCTGTCCAAAAAGCTGTTCTCGACCTGTTAAACCTTTTCAACAACCTGTTCCCGACCATCTGAGAATAATCCGAATTTTGGAGTCAAAAAGTGGTTCAGAACCGGCTCAAAAAGCTGTTACCGACTTGTTCGACCTGTTCAACCTATTCCCGACCACCACCTTAGAAAAAACCGAATTTTGGAGTACAAAAAGTGGTTCAGAACCTGTTCAAAAAGCTGTTCCCGACCTGTTCAACCTTTTCAAAAACCTGTTCCCGACCAACACCTTAAAAAAATCCGAATTTTGGAGTTCAAATAGGGGTCCAGAACCTGTTCAAAAAGCGAACACAAACTGATGAAGACCTGACTATAGGGGAGAGGAAAGTACAGAGGAAGCTCAGAGAAGGCGCAAAGGAGGAAAGGTAGATAGTGGTAGAAGCAAGGGTGATCTACCGAAATAGAGAAATGTGGTGGGTATATAGGGGGGATTGCCAATAAAAAAGGACTGAGTGGTCGAGAAAGGCAAGGCAGGAGTGGTGGAGGAAGGCAAGGCAAGAGTGGTCGAGAAAGACAAGGCAGGAGTGGCTGGAAGAAGAGAGGAACAGCGCAGCGACTTGAGGGTGTATTATTGGAACAAAGCGGCACAGAGGAAGAAAATAGGGTTCACGAAAGAGATAGTGGGTTTCCTGGAGACGTGGCTGTCAGAAGAGTTGAGGGGTTAATTAAGAAGAAATATGCCGGCAGGATGGGACTAGGTGATGCAGGGAGGGCGAATCAAAAAGCGAGGATGGGGAGAGTCAACGCAGGAATTGTGATGAAAGTGAGGATCGTATACAGAGTCGTTGAGAGAAGCCACGGGGTTAGTGGTAGGGAATGAGGAATGGGTAGGACTGTATGGGTGAGGACAATATACTGCAATAAAAACCTCAAGACGTTAAGAAAGGTGCTGAACAAGTTGATATAGTGGCATGGATTACGGGTGGGGGAAGGGGGCTGAAATGTGAAAGTGAGAGCATTGAAAGAAGGAATCCGAGAGGGTGGAGAGTGGAGACAAAGACGCTCTTAACCCTTAACCACCTAAGTCCGGTCACTGAGATATGTTGTAAAGTAGCAAATATATGTTAGCTTTGTTAAAAAAAGTAATTGTTACAAATTTTAAAAAATTAAACGTTTTATGTGGTTTAATTATTCATAACAACCCCAATAAATAGTTTAAGCTACTTACAGCACATACATAATAATTTAAACTTCATATATTTCTACAAGAAATGTTGCGGTTCAGTAGTCGGTATACGAATCCGGATTTTAACACGGTTAAGGGTTACGATAAAGTGATCAACCAAGAAGGAAGAGAGTGGATGCAATAGGTGAGGTAGGCGGGGTGGGATGTTCTGAATGAATGTAGACAGTGGTCCTGGGATATGAAGAGGTTGTTTAGCGGTTAGGAAGCTGGTTCGGTGTTAGATTACGAAAGCGATCGGAAGGAACGAAGGGGCCCAGATCGTGTGCCAGTGAAAGGGCTGGTGAGAACTGAGGAGAGGAAGGGGTAGCAGGGGTTTTGATGAAATAAACCGTAAATGGTAATATATGAGAACATGCAGAAGAAGTGAGGTGGGAGAAGGTGCACTCGATGCAGCATGTAATGAAGGTGATGGTGGCTGCGTTGGTGAGGAAGAAGAACGGCAGAGGGACAGATGGTTTAAGGAAAAGTGTAGGATGAAGAAAGCGATATGACGGAATGGAGATATATAGAAATTTAGGAGATATGGAATACGTGAGGTGAAGAGGGTCAATCAGGCACAGAGTGCGTTCGAGAGTGGAGTATGTGTCGGTGAAGGGGTTGTGGAAGATTCTAAAGGGAAGGAAAAATAAGGGTAAAATAAACATAAATCAAGGTATTTGTGGATCCAAAAATAGCATATGCCTGATTTCCTAGGTGTAAGCTTCTGGAATAAATGGAAAGCTTAGGGATGGAATACTCCTTCTTCCTAGAATGGGTTAGAAGGTTGTATAAAGAGCAAGTGAATGGAAATGTCACGGAGAAGTTTAGAGTTAATGTGGTAGTAAGTTAGCAATGTCTGCTAAGCCCCCTACTGTTTAATCTGCACACAGTTGAGAGAGATTAGTTGCAGAGGTTATACTGAGAGTGCGAGACGGGTTGTGGTAGGAGGAACCAAGGTGTGGATGTGAGCATATGCGGATAATGTAGCATTTGTGGCCATTAGAGTCGAATAGATGATAATAGAAGAGATGTTGGAAATAAAGGGTAGATATCTTGATAAGAGGGGGTTTATTGTAAAAATGAAAAAAACAATTAATGATGTTTAGGAGTAAAGGTAGGAGAGTTGATATGGAAAATGATTGAGAGAGTGAATTATTTGAAGTACTTAGGATTTTGGTTTCACTCCAGAGGTAGGGTTAGGAAGCATTTGCAGTGGGTGCAAGCAAAGCCGAGAATGATTTAGGGAATAGCGAAGAAAATTGAGCAGTTGGTCGTGGTAGCTTGATAATAGCGCGATCTTACGCGCTATTACCAAGTATGCATGTGTAAAGCTAATATTGAAGTATGAAGTGGAATTGTGGGGCTTGCAGGAGTGGGATATAATAGAAAAGGAGCAAGTCTGGTTTCTAAAGACATCGATGCCTATGTTGATGTTCCTGCAGGAACGAATCGGATAAGCATGTGGTGGCACTTATGAGGGTGGGTAACGAACTTCGAGAGACTGCAAGAGTTGAGCATAGACAGGCTAGTGCTGGAGGCGTGGATGAGATGTAGACATAGGACAGCGAGTGGATAGAGAAATGATAGAGGAAGGATGTATTTATGTTTGGGTATGTCTGAGGTGTGGGTGCATGAATAAAACTCTAGGAACTGAGGTCAGACAAAGACTGAGGGATGTGGACTGGCAAGAAATACAGGTAAAAATGGCTAAAGGCTCATACAACCCTGGTTATGTGGAGTGACAAGCGCGGGGAAACCCCCGAGCTAGTTAACTGGGCGTGGATGTAGCAGATAGGACAAGTGTACATAGTAAGAGCGAGGTGCGGTTCGGAAGAGATAGGAAAGAAAGTGTGGGTGGGCCTAGGGTGCACCACGTATATGCTGTGTAGAAAGGGTGGTGGTACCTAATCAACGATGTGAGGGATTGAGCGTAGAGTGAGTGGAGAATTGCAGAAAAGGGATTGGATGGGTAAAAGAGGATAGAATAGGCTATGAAATATGTAAAATGCGGGCGTGGGAAAGTAAGTTGCTGAAGGCAGAGGGAGAATAGTGGGAGGAGTTGTATTTTGAAGTTAATTTAATTTATATTTTGCAGATATATTTTTAGGTGTTGTATAAGATATTATGATGAGTTGTTTTCTGGTGATAGCTACAGGCGCTTTCGTTTAGCATGGTTTGGTATTGTTAGTTGCCCCGTAGCATGCAGTACCGCGTCGCCGGTTCTAAAAGCCTAGGTAGAATTATGCGCATCGGAAGCGGCAAATAGAACAAGAAACAATAAGCCCGTACCAGTCCAGAGTGGTAAAGAAAAGGCACTTACGTCTAACGTACAGAGCTTTTAACTGGCAGCCGCCGTGGTACGGGCATTTGCCTCTCTCAGTAATACTAATGGGAATAAGCTCAGTAAACGGCAGGCGGGTATCATTTTTTTTTATTATTATATGAACTACAGGTCCGAGAGTGTTCTACCAACATTAGCGCTTGTGTAAGACACACTCGGACCTGTAGTTAGTAATTTGTATATACCCTTGACGTTTGCTGAGCTTATTCCCATCAGCTTTATTGAGAAGCAAATACCCGTACCGCGCTAACGATCAATTCAAAGCTCTCTACATTAATTTTGTAATAGTCAGGTAGAGTACATGTGGAGGATTTCGAAAAGTGGATCAAATCAAAGAGTTATACTATACAAGAGCTATTTGATCAGTTCAATGTGAAGAATACCAAAGTCGCATTCAGGTCGACTAATGCTAGACCGGCTATGGGAATTCAACCGACTTGGGCTCCAAAGACAACTATAGACACCTACCACAAAAGGAAAATTAATATCAGAAGTAAATAATTTTCTAAAACAGCATTTCTTAACAAACAACCAACATGTGAACATTTTGGCTCTCACATCTCCTACGTGCTCAACTGGTCGCTAAATCGTGTTAACCGCATATTTAGTATCGCTTGTTCCATTAAGTTTAAGTAAGTGGGATGTACCAATACCAGCTGTAAATATGGTAATAAAGGTGGTGTTGGTTGTGCCCGACGTGCGGGGTTCTACGACATTAACTCGGTGGCATTAAAAAGGTGAGAGAGGTGCTGCAAGAATATTAGAGGTTAATGCATTTCTGAAGCAATTTTTGACGCCCAGAGAATAATAAATTCGACTATGCCAAGAACACCACACCACACCTCATCATCGAGGGGAAGATCGAGGGGAAAACATCTGTGGGAACAAAGAAAAACTCGTGGCTGGAAGAATGGGAAGCCGAGGAACTGAGGTAAGAGAGAGATTGAGGAATATTGAGTGGCCAGGGGTGAGTGGAGCAGGGAGAACAAAGTATGCATGGCAAGAGCGAGGTGTGGGTCAGCCGAGACAGGGAGAAAAGTGTGGTTGGGTCTGGGGTACACCGTGTGCGCTGTGTAGTAAGGGAAGCGACACCTGGTGGCACCTTAGCGAATAATGCGAAGGTGTGAAAGCAGAGTGGGTGGGAGACTGCAGAAAGCTGAATGAATGGTTAAGAGAGGATGGGGAAGGCGCGAAAATCTGCAAGAGACTGACGTGGGAGAGGAAAGTGGTTAGGGCAGAGGGAGTGTAGGGGTATTTATATATGATGTTAATTTGTAATTTTTGCAGAGTGTTACTTATATTTCTATTTGTAATTTTATTTGTATGTATTTTTGTTGTGGTTGGTGATGTTGAAGAGCAGTTTTTTATGAGGGAAATTCCAAATAAAGGTCTTTTTTTTCGTGGCTGAAAAACATGAATCGAAACCTTTAGAGCTACAGTTTCACGCACCACCATAGCCATTGGTATAGCTAACCTTCGGAGGGAGACGGCGTCCTAAAGAGAAGTAGAAACATAATCAAGGGAGAAGCGTAGCGCAGTGCTCAAGGCATATTCTGCGCTGAAGTGAGTTCAAATCTCATAAAGCGAAATACTTTTCAGCTTGCACGCACCCTCAACTCTGCAGCCCGCCTTGCCAGCGGGGGGTTTCATGGCTAATAACCTTCTCTTGTCCGAAGTAGATGACCTCAACTCTGCAGCCCGCCTTGCCAGCGGGGGGTTTCATGGCTAATAACCTTCTCTTGTCCGAAGTAGATGACCTCAACTCTGCAGCCCGCCTTGCCAGCGGGGGGTTTCATGGCTAATAACCTTCTCTTGTCCGAAGTAGATGATATTCTCATCTAAAACCTTCGGAATCTACTGTCGGTCCCCTATAAGGTGATTTCGTTTAACCGCCCCGTGGCGTGCTGTATCGCGTGTTGTACGGTCGTGCACCGGTTATAAGGGACGAGTTAGAATTGTGCGCATCGGAAGCGACAAATAGAACAAGAGACAATACGCCCGGAGCGGAAAATAGTGGTAAACAAAAACAGCTATATTGTCAGCACTATGGCCAGAGAAGAGACCAATACGCTATGGAAGAGGTCTATATAGCATCATGAAGCTAAAGTACTAAATACGGTATTTAGGATCACAAGGACTAATTTAGAAACTCCATATAGCAAGCTAAAGTATTAGCCAATTCATAATTAACAAATGTAAGCCTCAAGCAAGAATTGTTGTAGATACATTAAGATTAAGAAAACTCAAAAAGATAGCATTTTCGTTTATTCGTTATAATGTTTTTGTTCAAATGAAACCGAAAAACTAAAAACACATATTCATGGCTACTTTTCTTACTCTTTAATAATCTAAAAGAACAAAATACATCTTTATTAGCTTATAAGATATGAGAAACCCAAAACACGGAAAGATAGAATTTTCGTTCATTCGTTATAATGTTTGCAGATTTCAACTTTGTTGATAAAACCTATCAAGATATTAGAAACCTTTTAGGTTATCTATAGAATTGTCTTGTCAATTAATTACTGTATCTATTATCTATATTTTAGGACAGATTTGCCGTCTTCATTATAGAGATACAGTCCATGTTTAAAATCAGTCTATCAGATTTCAACGTTGTTGATGAAACCTATCAAAATCTTTAAGGTTATCTATATAACCATTTTTTCAATTAATTTCTGTATCTATTTTCTATCTTTTAATGAAAACTAGAATAAATTTACTGATTTTTTTCTAGAAATACAGTCCATTTTTAAAGTCAGTCCGTAATGTATTTCTATATTATTTTCTTCAATTACTTCTGTAAAGTCTGTATAGGTATGTTAATAAAATTATTAATATTATTATTATAAAGCATACAGAAATAAAGAAAATAATTAAAATTCATGTTGTAGTTGTTATGCAGTAATTGCACTGTCTTGCGAATTCTACCCCCGATGTTAGTTACTGTTAAACATCTGCTCGTTTTTTAGTTTACAACATTTAATAAGCAATAAACAATGTCTTTAACTGTAGACGTGCATTCGAGTGTAGTGCTAATAAATTCTCCCGTTTCCATTTGGCCTACACGACCCATTTTCGTGTAGAAACACAAAAGCGAACAATGTAATGGAGCACGCCTGCAGCCAACTGCCATAAAGTAGTTTTCGTAGGATTTCTGGATGAACATGTTCGCCAGGTCGCGATGGGAATTCACCACCACCGCTGCCAGTTCTAATTAATCAACCAAACGACTGCTGCCTGTTCTTTTGTTTTTAGGGCGAAACGACGTGAATTTTAAGTGGCTTCCTACGAAGGGATGTCACATGCAGTTCCCAAGATGCTACACGAATGCGTTATTACTGTTGGTGTGCTTTGTGTGTAATTTATCGACCGGTGGGAACGTAATGCGCTTTGGGGGGATAATTAATCCACCCCGCGGCGAGTACAAAGGACGCTGCTATCTTGTTGATAATGTGATTGCAGATCGGGCTATGCGTCGCAGTGTTGGGCACCAAAAATTTGCATTTACAGCGTTGGTTCCACAATGGATTTCTTTATGGGGTCGATAACTAATTTGATTATAAAATATGTAACTTCCACTGATATACATTTTATTAACATATTTAATACGCGCCTATTAGAGATAACGCTAGTAATATAAAAACACCTACATATAGAAGATAAGAATATTTAAATGAGAATGAATTTTATCTTTATACCGCTATCGGCCGTGAGGGTTTCCCCCCGGTAAAGAGAAGTTTAATAATGAATCACACAATAGTGTAGACACAAAATATTCCCGCTGATACGTTTTACGGAAAGTATAGGCAAATAATATTTCCACCGACACGTTTAATGGAAAGTTTAGAAACAAAACATTCTCACTGACACGTTTTATAGAAAGTGTAGACACAAAATACTCCTTGTCAAGTTTAATGGAAAGTGTAGATACAAAATATTCCCACTGAAACATTTACGGGAAAGTGTAGATACAAAATAGGTTCACTAGCACGTTTAATGGAAATTAAAGACACAAAATATTCCCACTGACGCGTTTAATGGAAAGTGTAGACACACAATATTCTAACTGACAGATTGAATGGAAAGTGTAGGTACAAAATAGTTCCACTCACATGTTTAATGGAAAGTTAAAACAACGTTTTATAGAAAGTGTAGACACAAAATACTCCTTGTCACGTTTAATGGAAAGTGTAGACTCAAAATATTTCCACAGACACGTTTAATGGAAAGTAAAAACAAAAAATATTCCAACTGGCATGTTTAATAGATAGTGTAGACACAAAATATTCCCACCGACACGTTTAATGGAAAGTGTAGACTCAAAATATTCCTACAAATAAATGTAGATGAATGAATGACATAAATTATCCTATTCTGAAATGTTGGTTTCTTCACGTCTTATGATAATTAGAGACATGAAAAATTTTCACAAATAAATGTAGATGTAATGAAAAAAAGTATTCTCTTCTGACATTTTTGTTGCTTCATGTTTTAAGAAAAATTGAGACACAGTACAAGTCCACAAATAAATGAAGACGTTGAATATTATTGCTGTTAGTAATTCCCAATAATCCTCCTAGAATACGTTCCTTTATATTTGCAACAGCAATCCTACAGGATTACGCCATAAAATAAGTAAATATTTACGCGCCAATTTATTTACGTGAAGCTTCCAGTAGCTCGAAAAAGCCCTAAAAACGTGACACACCCGTCCGTCCTTGTTTTAAATGCAGGATAACATCTTTTTTATGATTTCAAACGCGCGCGACGAGGATAAATCGCCTCCAGCATAAAAACAGTGCGGCCATTAATCTTCCACCCATCCCTATAAGGAACGCGCTGCTTGATGTCCTTATTAAGGATTTAAGGGATTTTTGTTTGCCGAATAGTGGGCTACGAGAAAAAAAACATGTTTCGCTTTAACGAACATAATTTTCGTGCCAATATTAACATCGCAGGCAGTAGAATAAATTTGCAAATTACAATTTCCCCCAGCGCGGGCTTAATCAGAACTCCGCAGCAGAGCCTGCATGATTAGACGTGTATGTTTATTAATGCGCACCCCTAATTTATTCACGCTAGCTCATTTTTGTGGTTCAATTAGTTTTGCAACGCAGAAATTGCCGACGTTGTACGTTTATTATTATTAAAGAGTGTTTTGTTGGCCGGGGTTTGGGGGACAGTTTTATGAGCCCCACAGCGCCCTAATCGACATGGCGATTGCATTAAGGGCATCGATTTTTAATAAATTTTGTATGTGGTTTAATCCGGTCGGCACTTTGAGGTAATCTTATTATTTATTATGATTATTATTTTAGGACGCACTCATGCTAACGATAATCTATTATTAAAGAGTTTTGCTGGATGCAACGTAGTGATTTTCGTCAGCTGCTAACTAATAACCTTTTTAATACAGCTATAACCGCCGTATTCATCAACGTTCCATAAGTCTTTCAGTGGCTGTTGAACCAATAAGTATTAGTTGTTATAGCAACAATTAATTCAATAACTAGGGAATGTAGTTATTTTAGATTATATCCATTAGAAACACTGAATAATTAAACAAATCCAAACTTAATGGTTATTAAATAAAAATGATTCAAAGAGGTTTTTTTTAAATCATTTTTATTACAACAAATAGAACTCTAGAGGCATTTTTTTACGAATAACGTTGTGATTGATAATGATACAATTACAGATATATAATTGATATCAGTCTAGAAGAAACTTTTACAGTTATGTACATTTTTTAAACTTTTACAAGAAATTTCAGGAAACTTATAGGTTCAACGGTCCATAATTGTAAACTAAAATGAAATTCTGCTACAATATTGCGCCATAGTGTCCACACCACACATTACATATGTTACGCATTCTCACGTACAATGCCAGTTACATGTATTGATGGAATGGAATGTTTCAAGGTGGAACACGTAGGGGGGTTGAATTATGAACCGGTGGAGATAGTAGTGAGGGAGAGGAAACGGGAAGGCTGCAATGGGTTTGTATGGAGCGAACCAGATATATCAGTGTACGAAGAAAAGCTAAAGGGCAAGTTCAGGTGAGGAATAGTAAAAAGATTTGGTAACCAATAAGAAGAATTATCTAGAGATAGGAAGGAGTGAGCAGGGATAAGACGCGGTCATAAGAGACAAGAAGAAGTGAAAAGATATGATAAGTGGTGAGAAAAGTAAAAAAGGGTTGTTACAAGCGAGAATCTGGGCAAGATGAGTTGAGGAGATGTGAGAAGAGAAGACACATGATGAAAAGGAAGCGATATGAGGTAGCAGGAGCTGAAAAGATGTAAATGGTATGAGAATGGTTAGATATGATAAGTAATCAGGAGAGGTGATAAATATACAAACAAAAAACTGCAAACTAACTTTCTTCACTACTTTTTTCCTCTCGCACATGTTTGGCCCTTTCCAATTCACATCTCTCATACCTCCATTCCGCCACCTCGCATTCTTAATCCTATACAAGCTCTCCCTCTGTTCCCCACTCGTTTTCCTTACCGACACAATCACTCTCTCCTCAACTGCTGCATAGAATGCACCTCCTTCTCATTCACTTTTTACCGCTTCTCATGTGTTTCCTATTCTCCCTTCATTTTACCTCTTCTTTTAGAATGCACTTTTCCAGTTCACGTTTCACCGCTTCTCCTGTGTTATCTATTCTCACTTCTTCTCACCTCTTCTTGCCGAGTTTCTCTCTTATAACAATTTTCTTGTAAATTGTTTTCCTCTTCTCACGTCTTCACTCTTACAACCACTTATTACCACTACTTACATCTTCTTATCCCTTGTTACTTCTTCTTATCTCTTACCAATTCTTATTACCTCTTCACACTTGATCTTATAGTATGAGTCAGGTCCTGTTTAGCGGCATTAAGCAACTTTTCTCACAGAATAGTCAGTAAGTAGAGACGTGAAAAAATGAAACGTGGTGAGAAGTTGTGAGAAGAAGTGCGAAGCGGTTATTGGAGGTAAGACATTTAGTTTGCTGTTTTTATGTTCGTATAAAAGTATATGTCTTACTTTCATGCTCAATTCCGTCAAAACAGATGCGACTCGTGCTAAGATACAGTGAGAAAAGATAAGAAGAGTTGGTAAGAGATGAGAAGAAGTAACAAGGGATAAGCAGTGTAGTAAGTAAGAAGCGGCAATAAAAATGAACAAATGAGAAGAAGAATAAAATGAAATGTTACAAGAAAGAAGCTTGGCTAGAAGAGGTGAGAAGAAATGAAAAGTCTTCTCTTCTACATGTTGAAAAGAAGTGATAAACGGTGAAATGTAAAGTTGAAGGAAGTTCATTCGATGCAGTAGTTAGAAAGAGTGATAGTGGCTGCGTTGCTAAGGAAGCAGAATGAAGGACAGAGGAAGAGCTGGTTTGAGAAGGAGTATAGGATGAACAATGCGAGGTGGTAGAGGTAGATGCCGGAATTGAGGTATGGAAGATGCGGCAAAGAAGAAGTACGAGAAAACGTGCGAGAGGAAAAAAGTAGAGAAGTTGCAGAAAGTGGAAAATATGTTATAGTAGATGTTAAGTTTGAATCGGAAACACGACAGAGGAAGATTCTGAAGGAAATGGAGAAGAAGGGTAAAGTTAACATAGAAGTGGCAGAGTTGGAGAGGAGCTGCAGCAAGGGCCGGTACCGAGGAGGATATGGTGAGATCGAGACCGGTGGTAGGAAGCGAGGCGTAATAAGGCAGCTTAAACTAGAAAAGGCGGCACGAAAAGATGGATTGAAGACAGAGGCACGCAAAAGGCTACAAGTCGAGGGAAGAGAGAAGTTCCTGCAGGTAATTAACAGTGTGTAGAGGGTAGCAGAGAGGGTGCCGGAAGAGTATAGTGTGGGATTGCTGGTCCCTGTATATTTTTATTTATTTATTTATTTATTTGTTTCGGGTACATAACAGGTATGGGATAGATATACCCCAACCCTATGACAATGCACCACAGAAATACGTTTTACATTACATGTATGTTATATACAATATACAAGAAATAGAAATAGAAATAAAATAAAAAAGAAACCACTAACTACTAAAAATAATAACAGCAATTCTAGACTTAAACACAATAAATGACGAATTAAATAGATCCGGGTATGACCGCAAACGACATAAGTTATTATATTCGGCGCACATTCTATAAACTGGAGAATTCATGGCTGAATTTGTGTTTTTAGCACTCATGGAGAACACATCACCGTTCCTGGTTGGTACATTTGGTACTCGTATATTAAATTCGCATAAAAGTATGTAGGACACACATGTCAATCAGTCTGCGTCTGGCTTTGAGAGTATTGAAAGAATTGGTGAAGTTAGGAAATTTAAATTTTAGATACATCATAAATTTGCATTGTATTTTTTCAATCCTTTCAATATAGACGGCATATTGGGTGTTCCAGACCGATGATGCAAACTCTAGAATGCTCCGCACCATAGTGCAGAATAGTGCTTGGAGAGTCTGACTTTCTTTAAAATCCTTACAAGATCTAATCAAGGGGTGAATAGCCTCGCATATGAAGAACTATAGGAGAATAACGTTAATGACTAATAACCATAAAAGGTTCTGATGAAAATGATGAATAAGAGATTGGAAAGGGAAGTAGAAGCAAAAGAGCTGCCTCAAGAATGCCGGGATGGGTTCAGAGAGGAAAGAGGGACGAGGGAGCAGCATACCAACGAGAATGATGAAGGAAGCACTAGAATCAAATAGAGAATGGATATATCGACGTAGTTCCTTGTGGAGTGTATGGAAAGGTTGGGTATGGTATAGGAAGGGGTGGAATGGGTGAGAAGTATGTACAAAGAGTTGTGTGCCAAAGAGTGATTGGAGAAGTATCAGAGACATTTAGGGTGTATGTGAGAGTAAGGCAGGGATGCCCGCTAAGCCACCTCCTATTCAATCTGTACACGAGCGAGTTGGACATGGTGATAAGGAGAGGAGAGGCGACAAGAATGAGTAGTGAGTAGAATCAAGGAATGGATGTTGACGTATGCAGATGCCGTAGTTCTAGTGTCCAAGACAGTAAAAGATATGCAAGAGATGTTGGACATAATGGGAAGATACCTAGATAGGAGGGGGCTAGAGGTAAACGTGGAAAAGACCATATGGATAATGATTAGAACAAGACATAGGAGAAGTAGAGTGGAAGAACTGATATGGAAAGATAGAATGATTGGCTTTAAATATATGGGCTCTTAGTTTGACTATGGAAGAGGGTTTAGGATGCTTGTGGAGTAAATGCGGGCAAAAGAGAGAATGGCTTGGGACAATAGAGAAGAGAAAATGAGAGAGTTTAGTAGAGTAAAGTGAAGAACAGTGAGAGAGCTAGTTTCAGAAGGTGTGTAGGATAAAGAAGGCGAGTGAGGGAGATGGCAAAATAAAGGTAGGGGAGGTGTCAATTGAATATGGTCAATCAGGTGAAGAGCGAGTTCGTAAGAACATACCAGCAGAGGAAAAAAGTAGAGGAAAAGAGGTTAAGGGAGTGTGTATCGGAGAAAGGGATATGGAAGATTTTGAAAGGAAGGGAAAAGAGGGGTACACAAAGAGGGAGTAGCAATGGACATGAAAAACTATAGGAGGATTACGCTGTGGAGTGCAGGGGTGTAATGACAATGGTAAAGAATAGATTGGAAAATGAAGTGAAAAGAAAGGGGCACTTGCAGAATGCACGTTCTGAAAGGCAAGAGGAATTAGAGAACAGATTTTCATTCTAACAAGGTGTTGTACAGGATATATATGTTGGATTTTATTTGTGTGATAACTATGGCTCTAACGGTAGCTAACTTTTTTTTTGGTGTATCAATTGAAACATGTTTCCGACCTTTGCACTTTGGACTTTGTCTAGTTTCATAAATGAATAGACGATGTAATTGATGTTACAGTTAATAAACATTCTGTCTGTTGATATAACAGATGAAGGGCGTAGTCTTCTAGTGATTGGACCACTGTGATGAAAACTATGCTCTTCGACTGGTCCATAAATTGAAACATCAACTGTTTCATCAAATAAAACAACGTTTTCGTACCTTATTTCATTTCATAATTTAATAGATTAGTTGAAGAAAGTTGTTTCAAATGTTTCAAACAGTTGATGAACATTGTGTCAATTGATAGAACAGTTGAAACTAGTAGTCGGGTCACTACTACGAAGACTACCCTCTTCAAGGGGTGTATTGATTGAAACAACATTCTTTAACTGTTCCATCAATTGAAACAACTTTTTCGCCTGTTATTTCATTTGATACATTTGTTGAAGAACGTTGTTTTAATTGATGGATCAGTTGATGAACATTGTGGCAATTGATAAAATAGTTGAACAGCGTAGTTTCCTAGTGGTCGGACCACTTCGACCAAGGCTATGCTCTTCAACTTGTATATCAATTAAAAAACAACATTCATCGACTGTTCCATCAATTGAAATAACGATTTCGTATCTTGCATCATTTGATAATTTGATAGATTAGTTGAAGAACGTTGTTTCAAATTATGTAACATTTGATGAACATAGTGTCAATTAATAGAACAGTTGAAGGGCAGTCTTCTAGTGGTCGGGTCACTGCTACGAATACTACACTCTCCAGCGGGTCTATTAATTGACACAACATTCTTTAACTGTTCCATCAAATGAAACAACGTTTTCGCACGTTGTCTCATTTGATACATTTGTTGAAGAACGTTGTTTTAATTGATGGATCAGTTAATGAACATTGTAGCAATTGATGGAATAGTTCGTAGTTTCCTAGAGGTCGGGCCACTTCGACCAAGACTATGCTCTTCAACTTGTATATCAATTGAAACAACGATTTCGTACCTTGTCTCATTTGATAATTTGATATATTCGTTGGAAAAAGTTGATTCAAATTGTGGAACAGTTGATGAACATAGTGTCAATTGATAGAACAGTTGAATAGCAGTCCTCTAGTGGTCGGGTCACTGCTATGAAGACTATGCTCTTCAATGGGTCTATTAATTGAATCAACATTCTTTAACTGTTCCATCAATTGAAACAACATTTTCACACGTTGTTTCATTTGATACATTTGTTGAAGAACCTTGTTTTAATTGATGGGTCAGTTGCAGAACAGTGCGGCAATTGATGGAATCGTTGAAGAGCGTAGTTTCCTAGTGGTCGAACCACTTCGACGAAAGCCACACTCCTCAACTGGTATATCAATTGAAACAACATTCATCAACTGTTCCATCAATTTAAACAACTATTTCGTACCTTGTGTCATTTGATCATTTAATAGATTAGTTGAAAAACATTGTTCAAAATTATGAAACAGTTGATGAACATAGTGTTAATTGCAAGAGCAGTTGAAGAGCTGTCTTCTAGTGGTCGGGTCACTGCTGCGAAGACTACGCTCTTCAACAGGTCTATTAAATGTAACAACATCTTTAACTGTTCCTTCAATTGAAACAACGTTTTCGCTCGTTGTTTCATTTAATACATTAGTTGAAGAACGTTGTTATAATTGATGAATCAGTTGATGAACATTGTGGCAATTGATGGAATAGTGATAAGCGTAGTTTTCTAGTGGTCGGGCCACTTCGACGAAGGCTACGCTCTTCAACTGGTCTATCAATTGAAACAACATTCATCAACTGTTCCATCAATTGAAACAACGTTTTCGTATCTTGTCTCATTTGATATTTTGATAGATTAGTTGAAGAATGTTGTTTCAAATGATGGAACAGTTGATGAACATAGTGTCAATTGATAGAACAGTTGAAGAGCAGTCTTCTAGTGGTCGGGTCACTGCTACTAAGACTACGATCTTCAACGGGTCTATTAATTGAAACAGCATTCTTTAACTGTTCCATCAATTGAAACAACGTTCTCGCCAATTGTTTCATTTGATACATTTGTTGAAGAACGTTATTTTAATTCGTGGATCAGTTGATGAACATTGTGGCAATTGATGGAATATTTGAAGAGAGTAGTTACCTAGTGGTCGGGCCACTTCGACGAAGGCTACGCTCTTCAACTGGTATATCAATTGAAACAACATCCATCAACTGTTCCATCAATTGAAACAACAATTTTGTACCATGTCTCATTTCATAATTTGATAGTTTAGTTGAAGAACGTTGTTTCATATTATGAAACAGTTGATGAACATAGTGACAATTGATATAACAGATGAAGGGCGTAGTCTTCTAGTGATTGGACCACTGTGACGAATACTACGCTCTTCAACTGGTCCATAAATTGAAACAACATTTATTAACTGTCCCATGAAACAACATATTCACACGTTGTCTCAATTGATACATTTGTTGAAGAACGGTGTATTAATAGATGGATCAGTTGATGAACATTGTGGCAATGGATGGAATAGTTGAAGAGCGTAGTTTCTTAGTGGTCGAGCCACTTCGACGCTTTTCAACTGGTATATCAATTGCAACAACATTCATCAACTGTCCCATCAATTGAAACAGCATTTTCATACCTTGTTTCATTTGATAATTTGATAGATTAGTTGAAGAACGTTGTTTCAAATTATGGAACAGTTGATGAACATTGTGTCAATTGAACAGTTGAAGAACAGTCTTGTAGTGGTCACTGCTACGAAGAGTACGCTCTTCAACGGGTCTATTCATTGAAACAACATTCCTTAACTGTTACATCAAATGGAACAACGTTTTCGCACGTTGTTTCATTTGATACATTTGTTGAAGAACGTTGTTTTAACTGATGGATCAGTTGATGAACATTGTGACAATTGATGGAATAGTTGAAGATCGTAGCTTCCTAGTGGTCGGGCCACTTCGACGAAGGCTACGCTCTTCGTCTAGTAAATCAGTTGAAACAACATTCATCAACTGTTCCATCAATTGAAACAACGATTTCGTACATTCTTTCATTTCATAATTTGATATATTCGTTGAATAACGTTGTTTTAATTGATGCACAATGTGACAATTGATAGAACAGTTGAAGAACAGTGTTCTAGTGGTAGGGTCACTACTACGAAGACTACGCTCTTCAACGAGTCCATTAATTGAAACAACATTCTTCAACTGTTCCATCAATTGAAACGACGTTTTCGCACATAGTCTTATTTGATAAATTACTTGAAGCACGATGTTTCAATTGATGGATTAGTAGATGAACATTGTGTCAATTGATAGAACAGTTGAATATACAGTGTTCTAGTGATCGGACCACTGCCACTCGGACGACTACGCTCTTCTACTGGTCTATTAATGGAAACAACGTTTTTCAACTGTTTCATCAATTGAATAACGTTTTCATACGTTATATCATTACATAGATTAGTTGAACATTATTTTAAATGATTAAAGATTTGATGAACATTGTATCAATAGATAGAACAGTTGAAAAGTGTAGTCTTCGGTTAGGTGGGTCGATTACCCATTATTATCTTGCTCGCGTAGTTTTCAATTTTTAGAATTTAAGTGGACATTAACACCAGACAGTTGCAAAAAAAACTGGAATCATTCCCTTCGACAGAGCATCTGACCAACAAAGATTTCCGCGTAATAATTGGCAAAGAGAAGCTCCTCTTAAGTTTAAAATCACTAAAACTAGAATACCTGGAACACATAATGATACGGATTGTAAATTGTAATTGATCCTGCAGGGCAGAGTGGAAGAAAAGAGAGGACCAGGAAGAAGAAGAATGTCTGGATTGAAGAAGCGGCGAATATATTTCAACACAATAACGAATTGAAATTGAAGAGCGTAGTTATTGCTCTTTAACTGTTCCATCAATTGAAACAGCGATTGCGCGCGTTGTCTCGTTTGATAAATCAGTTGAAGAATGTTATTTCAATGTATCAATTGATGGAACAGTTGAAGAGCAATAACAATGCTCTTCAACTGTTCCATCAATTGAAACAACAATATTGGTTGTAATAACAGAAAAGGTCATAATATCATTGATTAATCATTACCAAGATGTTCAACGTCTATCAACGTAATGACGTTTCCGGTGACAACCTACCGATGGCTCTGTCAGTCAATTCATGCCGTGGACCTTTCGTGATAAATATATATATACATATGCCAAATAAAGGTTTTTTTAGTATAAGATTTAAATGGTTACTGCTACCTACTAATAGTTGCTCTTATACCAGTTGGAAATGTTAGCCATACCAACTAATTTTAAAAGCATGACAAGAATCCCACAATAAATCATTATTAAATTTCACGTGGCAGCACAAAATAAAAAAACTAAAATCACTTTCATCAAAACAACTGTCACGCTGCGTCAACACTAATAACCATAAAAGCTTCAGCAGCGGAGGCGGCTTGTGTAAATTGGAAGTGAAATATCGTGTCGGAATATTAAACGCGTTTTTTTGCATGCCAACGGCCGGTTCTAAAAGCAAAACAGTCAGGGATTTCGCGGTTGCCGGTTTCACGGAGCGGGAGGGCGGTATTGTGTGTATATGTGTGTGTGTGTTAATTAATAGCGGCGGCGGTCGAACAATTCGGTTAATTGGGGGATCCCACACCACCAGTGCTCAATTAAACGGCAGGACTGCCGATACGCGTAACTTAATAATAACCGGAAGGAGAATGATGGGGATGTATTGATTACACATAAAAATATGTGGATAATTATTTTTGAAATTTTTCAACTTAGTTAATAAAGTTCATCTAAATAGTCGTGGGGAATTTCGTTAAAAATTACGGGGTTGCTTATGTGGGAATTTCATAAAAAATCATGTCAACGTTTATGTAGTAGTAACTTTATTTTTTTTTATTTCAATTTTGAAAGTGGATTTTATTTTTATTTTATTTATAGTTTATTTATTTTACATACGTTTTAACCAAATAGATACATCTAATTTGAATACTCATGGTCAATTTGATGAAAATTTAATTACCTTAACTCGAGTTACGTCAGCTATTATGAATTAGTAACATTAAAAAGCTTTTTTAAACAAAATCAATGTTAGTGGACTGTATGAATTCTAGTATTCGAATTAAATGGAGCATCCAAATAAATTCTAAAAGTCTTAATATAATTATCATTAGAATATTCTGTTTGGCCGCAGTGGTTGGAACAACATAAAACGCGAGTATTTACCAATAGCTATGATACGTGCTGATAAAATCGGTCGCGCTCGTCCGAAATTAGATAAGCGGCAATCGATAGCAAAATTAATTGCCCGCACGGTAACCGAGCCGCCCATCCCCCCATCGCGTGCGTGCACCTACGTTTATACGGAATAAGCACGCAATTCATCCTGCCTTCAAGGATATAAGACTAATGACAACTATTACAACCACAAAAGTTTATTAGATAGAAGTTTGTTTTGTATAAAAAAAATAATGTATAAATTGTGGCATGAAAAGTTCACTTGATTAATTAGCTTGAAATATTATTCCAATTGAGGACACCAATCGGCGATATTTTTCACATGAATATTTTGAAGGATATGCTACTCTAGCCTTCAAAATATTCATGTAAAATATTCTCGCATAACGCCTACCCCCTTAACTGCGTTTCGCAATAACGTCGCTCTTATATCTCCTATTTGTATTTAAATCTGTATGTGTATTTCTTTTTATGTGGTAAAACCTGTATTGTAGGTACTAAATAAATGTTTAATGGTAAGAATTATGTGAATATCACTTTCTATCATATTTTAATAGTCAGTTAATGAGGACAGTAATATAAATTAGTACCTTGTACGTGGTACAAAGTACTAATTTATATTACTTATTGGTAAACACTCGCGAGGTATCAAAAATACGATAAGACAAGGCTAGGAGGAGGAGAGAAAATAATTCACGGAGTTAGAGAAACAAATAGAAGTAATTACGCATAATATGGAGAAGCAAAGAGAGATATGGCAAGTAGATAAGCAAAATCTGAATAGAGAAATTGAGAATCTAAAAGTGCGGGAGGAACTGAAGCTCAGCCAGGAAAGAAGGAATAATCTCATATTAAATGGGATAAAGGAAAGCGAGTATAAGAGGCTTTATCAGAGAAAAGTTTAACATGGAGGTAAATATCCTGGATGTTTATCCTTTGGGAAAAAAGGTCGGCAATAAGACAAGGCCACTACTTGTTAAACTAAAAGAGCTGGGGGAGAAAAGTATTATGCTAGACAGAGTTGCGCTTAAAGGAACGTCAATCTATATTGATGATGACATAACATACAACGAACGAGATACACAAAAGAAGCTTCTGGAGGTAGCGAAACAGCATAGGAATGCCGTAAGAACGGTGTACGTGGGCTACAGGAAAATAAGAATAGAGGATAAATGGTATAAGGATGCAGAAATACTAGCAAAATAAAACTGCGCAGGACAGGAGAAGTAGTAGGGGGGAAACACGGCTATGAATAGGGATAATGAAATGAGGAAAATGGATTTAAAAAATAGGTTTCTGGAATGTGGCAGGTTTAAAGAAAGAAAGAAAAGGGCTTTAATGATGGAGCGGCTACCGCCTTAAAACGACATGATATGGTGGGGCTACAAGAGAACTTAGTAAAAAAATTACTAGTAAAGTAGCCTGGGATGTTATAGAAAGTAAGGATTACATAGTTTCTGTCAGGGGTCAATTAGGTGACGAGGAAGAGGTCATTGCAACTATCTACAATAATGGTGTAATAGGCAAAGTTACAGAGACGGTAGAAAGTATCCTCAGCACCGGGGACAGAGCAAATATAATTATAGGGGGCGACTGGAATGCGAGAATAGCAGAGGAAGGAGATTACATTAACCAGGAAACTGGAGAGGTAGTAAGGAGACGATCACACAATGAGAGCATGTTCTCAGTTCGGGGCAGGCCCAAGAAATTACTAGTAAAGTAGCCTGGGATGTTATAGAAAGTAAGGAATACATAGTTGCAGTCAGGCATCAATTAGGTGACGAGGAGTGGGTCATTGCAACTGTCTACAATAATAGTGTAATAGGAACAGTTACAGAGACGGTAGCACCGGGGGCAGAGCAAATATAATTAAAGAGGGCGACTGGAATGCGAGAACTGCAGAGGAAGGAGGTTATATTAACCAGGAAACTAGAGAGGTAGTAAGGAGACGATCACAAAATGAGGGCATGTTCTCAGTTCGGGGCAGGCCCAAGAGAAAAAAATTTCTTTTAAATTAGGGCAGAATATTGTCAATTTATTGGATTTCATGTATTTAGTTGGTGTATTGTATTTTATTAGTTATAGTGTATTATTTTATTTTATTTTATAAGTTATAGGGATAGTCTTAGTGTGGACAAATCTGTCACCCTTGTATGTAAGTTTGTTGATGTCATATAAAAGTAAATTTATATACCAAAAAAGTCTTAATTCACTTAACAGTGAGTGTTTAATTCCAATCACGTTGTTATTGCGAGGTGGTACTATTACTGAAAAGAGACGCTACAGAGTTGAAACTGGAAAAAAAACATGAAATTTCATCATATTCACATTTTATCACTCCTACAACGCGAAAACTGTAAGAGATAGAGAAAATTGCCAGAGCTATAAATATTCTACATTTTCACATGTAAACCATCTTTCTAGCATTTCAAATAGAGACGCTACCGAGCTAAAACTGGGGAAAAACATTTCATCATATTTACATTTTCTCACTGCTACAGCGCGAAAACTGCAAGAGATAGAGAAAAACATCGAGCCTCAATCTGTAGTGCTAGAAATACACTACATTTTGACATAAACCATCTCTCGAGCACTTAAAATAGATACGCTACAGAGATAAAACTGGAGAAAAACATGTAGTTTCACATATTCACATTTTCTCACCGCTACAGTGCAAACACTGCAAGAGCTAGAAAAAATCTTCGAACCTCAATCTGTAGTGCTAGTAATACACTACAATTTGACATGCAAACCACCTCTCTAGCATTGGAAATAGATACGCTACAGAGATAAATCTGGAGAAAACGTGTAATTTCATCATATTCAAATTTTCTCACAGCTACAGCGCGAAAACTGCAAGAGCTAGAGAAAAATTTCGAACCTCAATATGTAGTGCTAGAAATACACATTTTGGCATATAACACAACTCTCTAGCATTTGAAATAGATACTCTAGAGAGATAAAACTGGAGAGAAACATGTAGTTTCACATATTCACATTTTCTAACCGCTACAATGCGAAAACTGCACGAGCTAGAGAAAAACTTCGAACCTCAATCTGTAATGCTAGAAATACACTACATTTTGACATGCAAACCATCTCTCTAGCAATTCAAATAGATACGCTACACAGATAAAACTGGAGAAAAACATGTAGTTTCACATATTCACATTTTCTTACCGCTACAGCGCGCAAACTGCAAGAGCTAGAGAAAAAATTGCAACTTCAATCTGTAGTGCTAGAAATACACTACATTTTGACATATCAAACAACTCTATAGCATTTGAAATAGATACGCTACAGAGATAAAACTGGAGAAAAGCATGTATTTTTACACATTCACATTTTCTCACCGCTACAGCGCGAAAACTGCAAGAGATAGAGAAAAACATCGAGCCTCAATCTGTAGTGCTAGAAATACACTACATTTTAACATGTAAACGACAACTGCAAGAGGTAGAGAAAAACGTCGAGACCAATCCGTAGTGCTAGAATTACACTATATTTTGATATCCAACCCATCTCTCTAGCATTTGAAATAGATACGCTACAGAGATAAAACAGGAGAAAAATATGTAGTTTCATCATATTCACATTTTTTCACCGCTACAGTGCGAAAACTGCACGAGCTAGAGAAAAACTTCGAACCTCAATCTGTAATGCTAGAAATACACTACATGTTGACATGCAACCCATCTCTCTAGCATTTCAAATAGATACGCTACACAGATAAAACTGGAGAAAAATATGTAGTTTCACATATTCACATTTTCTCACCGCTACAGCGCGAAAACCGCAAGAGCTAGAGAAAAACTTCGAACCTCAATCCGTAGTAGTAGAAATACCCTACATTTTGACATGTAAACCACCTTTCTAGCGTTTGAAATAAATACGCTACATAGATAAAACAGGAGAAAAATATGTAGTTCCATCATATTCACATTTTCTCATAGCTACAGCGCGAAAACTGCAAGAACTAGAGAAAAACTTCGAACCTCAATCTATAGTGCTAGAAATACACTACATTTTGACATGTAAACCATCTCTCTAGCATTTGAAATAGATACGCTACAGAGATAAACCAAGAGAAAAATATTTAGTTTCATCATATTCACATTTTCTCACTGCTACAGCGCGAAAACTGCGAGAGCTAGAGAAAAATTTCCAACCTCAATCTGTAGTGCTAGAAATACACTACATTTTGATATCTAAACCACCTCTCTAGCGTTTAAAATAGATACGCTACAGAGAAAAAACAGGAGAAAAATATGTAGTTTCATCATATTCACATTTTCTCAAAGCTACAGCGCGAAAACTGAGAGAGCTAGAGAAAAATTTCCAACCTCAATCTGTAGTGCTACAAATACACTACAATTTAACAAGTAAACCACCTCTCTCGCATTTGAAATAGATACGCTACAGAGATAAACCAGGAGAAAAATATGTAGTTTCATCATATTCACATTTTCTCACTGCTACAGCGCGAAAACTGCAAGAGCTAGAGAAAAATATTGAGTCTCAATCCGTAGTACTAGAAATACACTACATTTTGACATCTAAACCACCTCTCTAGTGTTTGAAATAGATACGCTACAGAGATAAAACCGGAGAAAAATATGTAGTTTCATCATATACACATTTTCTCACAGCTACAGCGCGAAAACTGCAAGAGAGAGAAAAAGTTCCAACCTCAATCTGTAGTGCTAGAAATACACTACAATTTAACAAGTAAACCAACTCTCTCGCATTTGAAATAGATACGCTACAGAGATAAATCAGGAGCAAAATATGTAGTTTCATCATATACACATTTTCTCACCGCTACAGCGCGAAAACTGCAAGAGCTAGAGAGAAACGTCGAACCTCAATCTGTAGTGTGCTAGAAATACACCACATTTTGACATGTAAATCATCTCTCTAGTATTTAATATAGATACCTTACAGAGATTAAACTGGAGAAAAACATGTTTCTTTAGTTTCTTCATATTTACATTTTCTCACCGCTACAGCGCGAAAACTGCAAGAGCTAGAGAAAAACTTCGAACCTCAATCTGTAGTGCTTGAAATACACTACACTTTGACATACAACCACCTCTCTAGTATTTGAAATAGATACGCTACAGAGATAAAACCGGAGAAAAACATGTAGTTTCGCATGCTCACATTTTCTCACCGCTACAGCGCAAAAACTGCAAGAGCTAGAGAAAAACTTCGTACCTGAATCTGTAGTGCTAGAAATACACTACATTTTGACATCTAAACCATCTCTCTAGCATAGATCGAGATAAAACTGGAGAAAAACATGTAGTTTCACATGTTACATCAATAAGTAAAAGAAATGATTGCACTACAATAATAATAATTACATTTATTTTAGTTGTATTATTTATGGGTTGGGCATTTATCTCACTTTTGACTCAGGACGGCCCTGGATAAGTAAAAACATCGTTAGCCACTACGGTGAGTAAGCGAATCATCATATAAAATACACATAGTAGGGGTTTAGTCAATTTCAAACCAATTGGCAACATAATAGGAATGGCTTATTAGAACCAATTCCGGGGTTGCGCCTGTACGATTACTCCCCAGGATTAATATCCCTACTTATCACCATACAAGCCCAGGCCCAGGACACACCGTAGCGGTAAGGGATGACGGGTATAAGTCCAAACGGGGAATACTGTTTTAAAGCCAAGATCTTTTGTGGTTACGGTTTATTATGTTACGTGCCAACGTTTCGCTAGCCAGTGCCAGCATCATCAGGGCATGTACATAAAGTCAATGAAAATACTGTACGACGTTACACATCAAACTGCAAATCACGTGATTTGCAGTTTGATGTGATGTCATCCACTCTATATCCATAACAGTCCGTCATTCTACTTGCTATATATATATATATATATATATATATATATATATATATATATATATATATATATATATATAAATACCTCAACTAACGGTAATAATGATGTTAGACACTTACCAATAATTAAACAAATAGATGCACCCACAACTAATTTTTTGATTACACGGGATGCGTCAGAATGGCTTATGCGCAACTGTCGACTGCTGAATACGCGACCTTACCTACTGAGCAAGAGTAGGTTACGACCCCTAAGCAACCCCGTGCCAATAGATGGCGAGGGAATTTAGTTTTTATAGTAAAATCACATAACACACATATTCACATTTTCTCACAGCTACCAGCGCGAAAACTGCAAGAGTTAGAGAGAAACGTCGAACCTCAATCTGTAGTGCTAGAAATACACAACATTTTGACATATAAACCACATCTCTGGCATTCGAAATAGATACGCTACAGAGATAAAAATGGAGAGAAATATGTAGTTTCATCATATTCACATTTTCTCACAGCTACAACGCGAAAACTGCAAGAGCTATAGAAAAACGTCGAGCCTCAATCTGTAGTGCTAGAAATATACTACATTTTGACATATAAACCATCTCTCTAGCATTTGAAACAGATACGTTACAAAGATAAAACATGAGAAAAATATGTAGTTTCATCATATTCATATATTCTCACAGCTACAGCACGAAAACTGCAAGACCTAGAAAAAAACCTGAATCTGTAGTGCTAGAAATAAACTACATTTTGACATGTAAACCATATCTCTAGCATATGAAATAGTGACGCAACAAGTACAAACTAGGGAATAGCAAGAAATTTCATCATATTCACATTTTCTCACCGGCACAGAGCGAAAAAGGTAACAGCTACAAAAAAAGGTCTAGTCCCAATCTGTAGGGTAGAAATACATTACATTTTGATAAGTATACCATCTCTCTAGTAGTTGAAATAGAGACCCTACAGAGTTAAAACTGGGGAAAACATGAAGTTTCATCATATTTAGATTTTCGCACCGCTACACCACGAAAACCGTAAGAGTTAGAGAAAAGCGTCTATAGCCAATCTGTAGGGCTGGTAATACTCTACATTTTCATATATAAACATCTCTCTAGCATTTGAAATAGAGACGCTGCAAAAAAACTGCGAATAACATGAAATTTCAACATATTTAAATTTTCTCACAGCTACAAAGCGTAAAAGGTAACAGCTACAGAAAAACGTCTAGTCTCAATCTGTAGTGCTAGAAATACACTACATATTGACATGTAAACCATCTTTCTAGCATTTCAAATAGATACGCTACCGAGACAAAATTGGGGAAAAACATGAAATTTCATCATATCAGCATTTTCAAGCCGCTACAGCGTAAAAACGGTAAGAGCTAGAGGAAAAAGGTCTATATCTGTAGTGCTAGAAAAGTCATCTTTCTAGCATTTCAAATAGAGACGCTACACAGATAAAATTGGGGGGAAACATTTAATTTAATCATATTCACATTTTCAACCGCTACAGCGTGTAAACGGCATTAGCGTGAAAAAAAAACGTTGAGCCTCTATGTGTAGTGCTAGAAATACACTACATCTTGATGTAAACCATCTCAATAGCATTTGAAATAGAGACGCTATAGAGATAAAACTGGCGAAAAACATGTAATGCTTGATCCATGTTTCAGTGCCACTTTTTGGAATTTGCAAATCGAATGGAGGAGCGAATGAATTTAATAACAGCATTACATCAAAAAGTAAAAGTACTCGAGGAGGAAAACAAGTAGTTGAGGGAAAATATAGCAGTCATCCAAAATTCTAGAAGCTGCTCTCATATGACATAAATGTAAGTTATGATAAGAAAGGTAGAAGAACGGAAATGGAGATCAGGAAATCTAATGATATACAACATCCTAGAGTCAATAGATACGACACCTGTCGAACGAATGGAGAGCGACTTGATGAAAATCAAGGATTATGTAGGTGAGCCAATTGTGAGTATGGGCAACAGAGAAAGCGAATGTTCTAAAGCTATCAGGGCAGGTACAAAAACACAGGAAAAGCCACGAGCTATTAAATTATTGCTGGAAAATCCCAAAGTTGTGCAATCCATATTGAGGAAATTCCAGGGGGAAAATTTGAAAGGAGCTCGATGCAAATGCAAATTCATGAGTTTTTGTTGTAACGCCTCTGATGTTTTGGTAATAGGATGTAGTAAAGTCCCGAGCTAAAAACTTTCAGGTATTATGGCTGGAGTACCTTTATTGTACCGTATAGTAATGTTTTCCTCGCCAGTCAGTTTCCTGCGTTCAAGTTCTGAATGAAGGCCTCTCAAATGCTTTACTTGCATAGGTGAGTCGTCTGGGCCTAACAACTCACTTATGCAAGTAAAGCATTTAGAATATTACAATATATTATTCACATATTCATCAGCGATACAGCGCAAAAAAACGGCAACTACTACAAAAGAACGTCTAGTCTCAATTTGTAGGGTTAGAAAAACACTACATTTTGACATGTAAAGGATCTCTCTAGCATTCTATATAAAGATGCAACAGAGTTGAAACTGGGAAGAAAATATGAAATTTCATCATATTCACATATTCTCAAGAAAACATGAAATTTCATCATATTCACATTTTCTCAGCGCCACGGCGCGAATACGGTAACAGCTACAGAAGAACGTCTAGTCTCAATTTGTAGGGCTAGAAATACACAACATATTGACATTAAACGATCTCCCTAGCATTCTACATGAAGATGCTACAGAGTTGAAACTGGGAAGAAAATATGAAATTTCATTATATTCACATATTCTCAGTGCTACAGCGCGAAAACGGCAACAACTACAGCAAAACGTCTAGTCTCAATTTGTAGGGCTAGAAATACACTACATTTTGTCATGTAAAGGATCTCTCTAGCATTCTATATAGCGATGCTACAGAGGTGAAACTGGGAAGAAAATATGAAATTTCATCCTATTCACATTTTCTCAGCGCCACAGCGCGAAAACGGTAACAGCTACAGAAAAACGTCTAGTCTCAATCTGCAGGGCTAGAAATACGCTGCATTTTGGCATGTAAACCATTTCTCTAGCATATGAAATAGACACGCTACAAATAGAAATTGAAAAAAACATGAAATTTCATCATATTTTCTCACCGCTCTAGATGAAAAAGTTAACAGCTACAGAACCGCGAAAACGGTAAGCTAGAGAAGAGCGTCTATCGCCAATCTGTAGGGCTAGCAATAATCTACATTTTCACATATAAACATCTCTCTAGCATTAGAAACAGAGACGCTAAACAGGAGAAAAACATGCAACTTCATCATTAATTAGATTCAGAACGAGTGGCCTTTCAAGACCTTCACCACTGCGTTCTCTGTAAGGCCTACAGGTGTGGTCTACTATTACCATATTACAGTTGAGTGCCCTATCTTAATTAAGCAGTTCCCGCCAGATAGCATTAAACTTATACTCTAGAGAGTAATTTGCATTACTTACTAAGTATTATTTATTAAACGAAGGATGTAATGCTGAATTTATGTATGTACATTCGTTAGTACCCTAAGCAACATGCTGTCCCTTTAATTTATAATGAGGCTTTTCCACCGGTAAAGGACAACCTCGGAGTAGTTTAATCATCCGGTATTTGCCTTCTATAATTACTTTTTTCACGCCACTGCAGGCGTATTGGTCTCTTCTCTACCAAGTGCTGACAACGGACACCACAGGTGGGCCTATAGTTTAATATAGATTCCGAATCATTGATCGTGAGTTCAAATCCCACAAATCGAAATATTTTTCAGCTAGTATCCTCACTCCTCAACCCGCCTGGCCAGTGTGAGTTTTCATAGGTAACACCCTTCTCCCGTCTGAAGTTTATATTATTACCATACGATTAGATGAGAATATTATAAATTTCGGACGAGAGAAGGGTGTTAGCTATGAAATCCCACACTGGCCAGGCGGGTTGAGGAGTGAGGATACTAGTTGAAAAATATTTTGCTTTGTGGGATTATAACTCACGATCTTCAGCGCAGGCAGAGCAGGCCGATGATTTACGACGCTATCCCTTAACTTTACAGAAAACTTATCAAATGTGATTCGCAAAAATATTGATGGTTCGATGGTTTGAACTGACGCTCCATAATGCTCAGTATGATCCGACGGCGCCTCTAAACGCTAGGGCTAGTTGGCGAACCTTTTTCAGTAAACGTGCCAAAAAAACACAATCCTTATTTATAAAATTGCTGACGTGCCAAACTACGAGTAATATAAAAAAAACACAATTAATCCAAACAAGAGAGAAAAAAAAACGCTTGCACAATTTTATTAAATTGATGTATCAGCAAATTTTCGCATGCCAGCCAATGTTTCATAAGTGCCATCACTGGCACGTCTGTCATAGGTTCGCCATCCCTGCACTAGGGCACTGAGATGGGTTTTAATTTACATGTTAAAAAGATAAGAGTTATGATAAATCATCCGTTACATATGATGGTGCCTTTAATCACTAGGCTACTAAGCTGTATTTTAATTTACATGCTAATAAGATAACAGTTTAGATAAGTCATCCCTTAGTTATCATTACAATTGATCTGTTATATCCACAATAATAGATAACTGTTGCTATACAAAAGAACATAATGCAGGACTTATCTATTATCTATTATCCAACATTCATCCTTTATTACCCATTTCACTAGCTTGTCCCGCAAAATGGCGAAGAGACAAACTCATCCCTTATACATCAGCACAATTGATCTTTTATCGCTAACGATTATCTGCAGAGGGGATCAATGTAAATTTCGTAATCCGCTTTGGAATTACGACCGGAAAGGTATTATTAACGATGTCCGCACCACCCCGCGCCCCTCGGCGTTGCGGTAAATCGCGTAATAAACGACTGCTTTTACCGGCCGATATTTCACAATAAATGGGGTGGCGGCGGCAGCAAAAACGGCTTTAAAATAGCGAGCGTCAAGGGTTTCCAGCTCGGCGGTCGTCCTTTTTAAATGAAATGAATTGTGCTTGAAGGTAAATTAAGGACTTAGGTCGGTGGAATAATTTAAATTTAATATTTCGTTATTAAAGCGATACAAAGCGAAATTATTGCGCTACTTCTAATGAATTAATTGGCCCATTCAAAATGTTACTAATTTTATAAGAAAATATCAAATTAAAATATTTAATTTATTACGCTGAACAAATTAATTGTTATTATAAATATGTTGTAAAAATTATTTAAATAAAAATTGTTCGTTCATTTGGTAATCATGTCTCTATGCCGTCATTAAATTTGAAGCTTACTTGCTATTCAATTCTCATTTAAAGTATCTAAATACAATTTTAGTCTCGTACTGAACATTGAGAAGCATGAGTTCAAACTGACATCGGAACGAATCACATTTCACCATTTTCTGTAAAGTTAATGTAAATACCGATTAAAATAACTCGTCTGAGATTCTCCCTTTACCGGCGCAAAAGCCTCATGGCTGATAGCCCTATAAAAATATTTTTGATGATTGATTGATTTGGGGAACAATACCATTTTAACCCATCAAAAAGTAAGTAGATTTTAATTTATTACCATATTAGAGGAACTATTAATAAATAAACAACAATCATTTTCATACATTTTTAAAAATGTAATTTGAAAATTAATAAGCAAGTTACAGCTGCTTTTCTGAAGTAACTTAACTGTTGGGATATAGCATCATTTTAACCCCTCAAAAAGTGAGTTAAAGTGCAACTATGATTCACAAATTTATTAGCGTATCATAGAGACTATTAGTAAATAAATAACAATCATTTTCATACATTTTTAAAAATTAATAAGCAAGTTACAGCTGCTTTTCTGAAGTAACTTAGCCAATTTGGGATATAACGTCATGTTAACCCCTCAAAAAGTGAGCTAATGTGCAACTATGATTGTCAAATTTAGTATTGTATTATAGAAACTAATAATAAATAAACCACAATCATCATCATGCAATTTTGAAAATTAATAAGCAAGTTACAGCTACTTTTATGAAGTAACTTAGCTGCTTAGGATTTAACATCCTTTTAACCCCTCAAAAAAAGAGTTAAAGTGCAACTATGATTCTCAAATATATTACCGTATTATAGAGACTATTAATAAATAAACCACAATTATTTTCATATATTTTTGAAAATGAATACGCAAGTTACAGCTGCTTTTCTGAAGTAACTTAGCTAATTTAGGATTTAACATCATTTTAACCCCTCAAAAAGTGTGTTAAAGTGCAACTATGATTCTCAAATTTAGTGCCGTATTGTAGAGACTATTAATAAATAAACCACAATTATTTTCATACATTTTTTAAAATTAATAAGCAAGTTACAGCTGCTTTTCTGAAGTAACTTAGCTGATTTAGGATTTAACATAATTTAATCCATGAAAAAGTGAGTTAAAGTGCGACTATGATTCTCAAATTTAGTACAGTATTATAGAAACTATTAGTAAATAAACCACAATAATTTTCATATAGTTTTGAAAATTAATAAGCATGTTACAGCTGCTTTTCTAAAGTAACTTAGCTGATTTAGGATTTAACATCATTTTAACCCCTCAAAAAGTGAGTTAAAGTGCAACTATGATTCTCAAAGTTATTACCGTATTATAGAGACTATTAATAAAAAAAAGACCTTTATTTGGCATATCAGCCCAACCCTTCTCTTTACAAATTCCAGCCGCAAAAAAACAATACTTTCACAGAAAGAACTAAACAAAATTTTAAAAAAATACAAATTAACATTTTCTACCCACTAAAATAAACTAAACCCCCTCTGCCCTCGCCAATTTCCTTTCCCATGTCAGCCTCCTGCAGATTTTCACGCCTTTCCCATACTCTCCTAACCATTCGTTCAACTTTCTGCACTCTACAACCCACTCTTCTCTCACTCCCTCACATTCTTGGCTAAGGTGCCACCACGTGTCACTCCCCTTCCTATACAGCGCACACGCGGTGTACCCCAGCCACATCCACACTTTTCTTCCTCGCTCTTCTGAACCACACCTCGCTCTTGCCATGCATACTTTGTACTCTCTGCTCCACTCTCCCCTGGCTAAGTAGCTCGGGAGTTTCCCCCGTAGTTGCCACTCTACGTAGCCAGGGTTGTATGAGCTCTCAGCCATTCTCACTTTCCTTTCTCGCCACTCTATATCCCTCCATCTCTCCCTTATCTCAGTTCCTAGGCTACCCCTTTCTCTCAGCTTCTCCTCTACCCACACCTCAGACATACCCACTCTTTCATACATCCTTTCTCTATCCTTCCTCCATCTACTCTCTGTTCTACTCTTACACCTCATCCATACCTCCCGTACCAGTATTTCCTCGCCCAAATCCTGGAATTTTTCCTCAAACTTCACAACCCTCACACACGACTCCCACCACATACTCATACGACTTGTCTCCTACAACAGCACTGCCCTCGGTGTCAACCTTTCGAGCCCTAGCAGATTCTTCAGAAACCAACCTTGCTCCCTTTCTATTACCTTCCATTTACGCAATCCCCACACTTCCACTCCATACAACAATATAGGTTTTACACACGCATCCCAGATCTTGCACGCTATTAGGAGGTTACCACCCCACAAACTCTCCCATTTTCTGCACGCAATCCCCCAGGCCATTTTTGCTTTCGCCTGCATACACCCACATGCATCCAAAGCCCTCCTCCACAGTCAAATCAAAAGCCCAAATATTTAAAGCCATTCACTCTCTCAATCTTCTAACTCGCTCGTGTACAGATAAAACAGGAGGGGGCTCAGAAGGCACCCCTGCCTTACTCCCACATTCACCCTAAATTTCTCAGATATTTCTCCATTCACTCATGTTTTCGCCCATGACTCTTTATACATCCTTCTCACCCACTCCACTCCTTCCTCTTCCATATCCAATCTATCCATACATTCCACCAGTTTCCCCCTAGGAACTGAGTCATACGCAGCTTTTAAATCCACAAACACCGCATTCGCTCTCCCTTTGCATTCCAGCGCTTCCTCCACCATTCTCCCCAGCGTGAAAATCTGCTCCCTTGTCCCTCTTCTCCTTCTGAACCCACCCTGGCATTCCGGCAGCAGCCCTATTTGTTCCACTTCCCTATCCATTCTATTTTTCACCATAGTCATCATCAATTTATAACCGGCACTCATAATGGTGATCCCCCTATAGTTTTTTACGTCTGAGGCCTCTCCTCCTTTGTGCACCGGGACCACCACCCCCACACGCCACTTTTCCGGCACTTCCTCCTCTCCACTCCACACCTTGTTAATACTCTGCCGCACCTTCTCCCTTCCTTCCTCCGGTAGCTTTTTGAAAGCCTCTACCTTCAGCCCTTCTTTCCCCGCTGCCTTTCCTAGTTTTAACTGTGCCAGGGTCACCTCCACCTCTTTCCGCGAAAACGCCTCCCTTCGTACCACCTGTCTCACACTCGAACTGCCCAGCTGCACCTCAGACCCCGCCATCTGTTTACAACTCCTCTCCCACTCTGCTAGCTCTATATTCACTTTGCCCTGATTCATCCTTCCCTTTAAGATCTCCCACATCCGTTTCTCCACCACACACTCCCTCAACCTCTTTTTCACTTTCTGCAATTCCTCTATTTTTTTCCTCTCGCACGTACTCTCGAACTCCCTTTTCGCCTGATTAACCCTTTCGACTGCACATCTGCCGTACCTCCAATTCGCCATTTCCCTCTGCCACCTCGTCTTCTTTATCTTACACTCCTCGTCGAACCAACATTCCCTCTGGCGTCCACTCTTCTTCCTCACCACCAACGCAGCCGCCATCACTCTCTCCAACTGGAACATCGACTGCACCTCCTCCCACTTCACGCCCATTAGGTTTTTTTTCACATTTTCCACCTTGAAGCACTCCAACTACTCCCTTCCGATACCTTTGACCACCACATAGTCGAAAATCGAACCTCTTTCGTGTCCACATCACGTCTTCTTCTCTTCCCAGTCCCCTTCCCAGCCGCCATTCAGTACATCCCACCCCGACTTTCTCACCCATTGGATCCATTCTCTACCCTCCTGGTTGGTCACTTTATCCTGCGATCGCCTTTTTCTCCATTCCCCGCCCTCTCCGATTCCTCCTTCCAGCTCCCCCACGTTCCAGTCACCCCCGACGATCCATTCATCTGCCTCCGTCTCGAACCCATCCAGTATCTTCGTTAGTTCTAAACGGTTTTTGTTACAATACACGGCCTCAACCCACACCGACCTTCTACCCATTTCCACCTTCCCTATTACCAATCCCGCCGCTTCCATCGAAGACTCTCTGATCTATTGTCCCACTGACTTCCTCACTCCTAACAAGATTCCTCCTTTGGCTCTCCCCATCCTCGCTTCTTTCGTTGCACCTTGCATTACCTATTCCCACCCTGTAGGCATGCAGATTTCTACCTGCCTCCACTCCTCTTCTGTCATCCACGTCTCTAGTAGCCCCACTATGTCCTTTGAGATGAACCACTTCTCCAGTTCCTTTTCCCACACTCCCCCTAGCATTTTTTTCCTGAGACCCGCAACGTTCCAAAAACCCACCCTGCACTTGCTCCACTCATACTCCCGCCTCGTCGACCTCTCCCCCCTTTATTCCTTTTTTGACAAGTATTCCCCCTGCCAGACCCAACAGACGTCCGCAATCTTCAGTTTTCGATATCCCACCCTAGCTTCCAATCCTTTGGCTCTTTCTTCCTTAGCTCTTTCTCTAATTTTCCTTTGTAGCTCTCCTCTGCTGTTAGATCGTCATCAATGTATATATTCGTGCCCTTTAGTTTATATTTTGATCGCATTATGCCCATTTTGTCGTCCCAGTTGGTTAATTCTATCAGGACTCGGTCACCTCTTTTCCCTAGCTCTACTACCTTGCGTATTGGCACTGAGATACGCAGCTTCTCCAGCATTGTAGCTACCCCTTCTCCTCCTATACCCGACACCACCACGTTATTTTTCCTCTCCATCCTCTGCCTAGCTTCCTCCCTCTTCTCGATTGTATCGACCTTTTTTTCAACCACCCAGACCCACTCCGGTGCCGTTCTCTCCCCTTGCTCGTCGCTTTTTTCCCCTAGTTTTATCAGCTTGTCTAGTTTCTCCATCATCTCCTGCCTCTCTTTCAGCCACTCGCATTTCCCTCCATCCCTCTTTCTTCATCTCCTCCCTCTCTCTGTATCTCTTCCCTTTCCGCTTTTTGGGGTTTCCATCCATTGCTGCCTCTCGTCTCTTGTTTTCTTAACCTCCATCTCCAGCTCATCCATCACTTCAGTCAACTCCCATTTTATTTTCTTCTGGTCCGGCGTGCGAGCGCACACTCCCGCCCTTGGTTTGAACGGGTCCAGCTCTTCGAACTCGCCGCCGCTAGGGTGCGTTCCGATTCGTCGTCCGATCAAGTCCGACTGATCCAAATCCGTTCAGTTATATCGGACGAATCGCCTAGACATGGTCTAAAAGCGTTCTATTTATGACGTAACACCTCGTCGGATCATAATTATTCAGTTTTGGATAAATATGAGCCATATCCGCCCGTGCACGCTTTCAGATGAATATTGTACTATGCTGCCAGATGTACTCCTACTTTATTATTAGAGTATTTGTTTATAATATCAATTTGGGGTTAAGGTATATTATTATTAAAATTCTTTGAGTTTATGGTCGTACTCCCCTTCTGTCGGAGGTTTAGTAATTTTACTCGACTTACACGTGTCTACGAAGGTCGCTCGACTCTGCTTTTATATTAAATTGCTTTCTCCTTTCCTTCTTTTTAACGAAATTCTTTCACTACATGTGCTCACACTGACAGATCACACTTCACATTACTATTAATATATAAACCACAATAATTTTCATACATTTTTGAAAATTAATAAGAAACTTACAGCTGCTTTTCTGAAGTAACTTAGCTGATTTAGGATTTAACATAATTTAACCCCTCAAAAAGTGAGTTAAAGTGCAACTATGATTCTCAAACTTCGTACCGTATTATAGAGACTATTAATAAATAAACCACAATCGTTTTCATATATTTTTGGAAATTAATAAGCAAGTGGCAACTCTTTTTCTGAAGTAACTTAGCTGATTTAGGATTTAGCATCATTTTAACCCCTCAAAAAGTTAAAATGCAACTATGATTCTGAAATGTATTACCGTATATTAGTTTTTATTTTTGTTTATTTATCATATAAAAAATAAAAAAATATTCAATAAATGTATAACTAAATCAACCCATAGCTATTCCCCTATATTCAAAATAAGATACAATTTGATTATTTTCTACAATTATTTATTATTTTATCTATTTGATTGAAATTGACTGTGCAGTCCAACTTTAGGTTGAAGCGCGAAGTAATTTTTTAATAGAAACCTCAAACCACAAATGGCTGATGCGATTTTATGGATGTACTAAAAAGACTTTGCAGTCACTTTTTAACACCTTTACCATAATTATGAAACTATAAATCTCAATAAATCTCATAATTATGGTTCAATCAAAATAAATATAATGTTCAAAAAAAAATTCCTTAGAATTCACGTCAATATTTTGCATATTTTATTATAGAAACATCCCTTGATAACAATGTATATCCCAACAAAGGTTATTATTCTAACAACCAGTGTCAATAACTTCAAATATTTGCTTTCAACCACGCACACGTCCTTTATATAGATCAAACAACCGCCATGTGTCCTGAAATAACAGGACCGTTACAAAATTACCACATGTAGTAGGATAGCGCCGCAATTATTTAAATAAATTGGTTGAGGGGCGCAAAAGAGTTTCGACAATGGATGCGAAATTATGTTCGTTTGAAGGGTTTGTGCGATTGGAAACCGGCGGCATGTTTGTAAAGGACGTTCAATTTAAACTGCGGACCGAATACAAAGCATGTCGCAGGCAGTTAGCTTTAACAATTTTATTTAATCTTAATTAATGTACCCAAGAAATTAAATTCTCTATTTGTTTCAAATGTATGTCCGAACGGAATTAAGATCTTCTGAAACAGGCGGAAGTACAAATGTTTACAATAATGCATATGTTATAGTAGAAATATTAGTAAATGTATACATTTACTAGTTAATATATAAACAATAGGTGATTATTGTTATCGAGCAGATAATAATATTGGTTGAGGAATTGTAATAATCAGAGTATATGCCCCCAGCGAGGACAAAAATCAAAGTACCTAAGATATATACTAAAGAGTATTTCATTTCAAGGTGTTGAACTTTGAATTTAAATAAAACACGGAAAAATAATTTTAATGGCCACAAATTTGACTTATTTTAAAAGATAATATGCCATTAACGTTTAAATATGATTTTAGGCATATGACCACCGCGGCTGGCGCGACGATGGCGTGATCTGGAAGTACAATTTGCGATCAGAAATCACAACATTTCTGGTCGTAATTTCCGATATCATGTTTTAAACATTATTGACAGAACATTAACTTTCAAAAAAGTCACATTCGTGGCAAATAAAATATTTTTTCTGTGTTTTATATAAATTCAAAGTTCTATACCTCGAAAAGGATCAAGTATTATCAGAAATATATAAAGACAAAGAAATACTAATCTTAGGTACCATAGCCTATTATTGGTGGTTTTTTTCACACTGTGCATCCAACAGTGTGAGAAAAAAACAACCAATAATAGGTAGGTAGGTACAGAAGATAAAATGCAAACAAAACAACGAGCGAGGAAAACAGAAAGGAAAATGCGAAGGAAATTACATACAACTTACAAAGCTTCGAAAATGAGTACACGTAGTTCCAATATAAGTTGAGATTTGGTGACCAAACTACATGGAGTGCAACAAGAAAACAACAAACTAATAAAAAAGTGCATCAAACAGGTCGTGGATAAAGAAGGTATAGGAAATCAAGCCAGATACGACAAAAATTTACCCAGATAGCTATAAAAATAGAATTTTAGTTTTAGAAGTGTTTTTATAAATCATAAACCAGGACACCCATCCTCTTCTAATCCTTCTAAAGCCTGCGATTTACTAGCTGTTTTTAAACATTGTTAATCTTGAAAGAATTGTTTTGAAGCTGTTAATCCTATTTAAAAACAGTTCATACTCCGCTAATAGCTGTTGTTTAAAATATGGCTGCTTAACAGGTCACGCGCTTTAAGTAATATGGCTTTTGATGTTTTTATAATAAGTTTGCACAACACAAAAGTAGCGTTTTTTTGCATCACCATTAAATTCAATTGCGTGTGGCGTAATTGCCCCTTAAAAAATACCCTTTGTATGCCTCCCCCGCGGCTAGTTATTTATTTAGCCTCTCGCCCCGGCACGCGTGCCATTAATTGTCAATTTTTCATACACATCCCAGGGATGAAGTGTATCGGATGTCGCGTGTTCTTCAATAATGCACACGCTTCCAAAATACAAACGTGTTGAAACTTTAATACCCGGGATGGATCGATCGAGAGAGAGAATAATATTTTCTATTGATATCATATTGCGGATGGAATACATAATATTTTATTCTCATAATTGGAGATATTGATGTCAAGGCATGTATATTGCACTCAGTTAGTTACTTGTCTATAATTCTCCACGAACTTTAGATGCGACAGTTTCTTGCTAGTGTATCAGTGCCTTAATTAATTGAGTTCACAAGTCCACAATGAAATATCGAACGCACTGGGAGCAGGACAGTTATCGATATCAAATAATAGCAATAGTAATAGTAGTATTCATTGTATTAGTTACAATTTATAACTGGCTAGCAACCTGATGGTCTTATGTGTGTATGTGTATGTGGGTGTTAGGTCTTGCTATTTCATAAATAATAAATTAAACAAGTTTTTCCACTACTACTCGGTGATCCTGACGACGTGAGCATGTTGTAGGTTTTCACCATATGGGTGTGCATTGTTAATTAATGTGATGTTGCCAGATGGCGTTAAACTGTCACGAGGAAAAGTTGTACAATTTCGTATCTAACCACTTGAGATATTATGTGAATTCATTATCACTAGCTGAGCTAGACGGACTAAATCTAACAAGATCGAAATTTAGATATGTAGATTGCTAAGAGGTAGATTCGCACTTGTACATAAAGTTTTTCTTGTTTTTATTACTTGTTTATTGCTGTTTTTGCAAATATTTTCGTCTAAGCAATTATCAAGCTAATCGGATATTATCGCATTTTGTAGCTGAATACCAGAATAATCAAGGGTACTAGATGTAATTTTTACAATTCTTAAATATTATCGCATTTTGCTGCTAGTATAATTAAGGATTATACATGTAATTTTTAAAATCCTCAAATTTGAATTATTACAGAATTTGTAAAACACAATATTGGATGTAATGTGACATTTAATCTTATTGTCCTCACTGTGACCTTTTTAAAAGCAGCTAATAAACAGATATTATCGCATTTTGTAACTGAATACAATTATAATCCAGGATTATACGTGTAATGTTTAAAATCCACAAATTTGAAATATAACAAGCGGCGTGCCTCAGGGATCTACCCTTGGGCCCCTACTGTTTCTTTTATTTATTAACAAAGTGGCAGATGTATTAAATTGTGAATTTTTAATGTATGCGGATGACATCAAGCTGTTTCGGGTAATACACGATACAAGTGACTGCGATGAACTCAATCAAGCTTTGTTTCGATTGCATAGTTGGTGTAATAGAAATGGTTTAAACATCAATGTTTCTAAATGTTATTCCATGTCATATCATAGAAAACTCAATCCAGTCTCTTATAACTATCTGCTACAAGAAAAAATCATTGATATTAAAACCAATTCCAGTGACTTGGGTGTATTATTTGACAATAAACTTACATTCAACGTTCATATTGAAAAACTTACCATTGATTGCTATAAAGTTTTGGGATTCATAATTAGAAACTGTCGTGAGTTCAAATGTATTGGTGTAATCATGAAACTTTATGAATCATTTGTAATATCTAAGCTGATATATTGTGCATCTGTTTGGTCGCCTGGCTATAATAAATATGTGTGTTTGCTGGAGAATTGTCAGAAACGATTCGTGAAATATTTATACTTTCATAAACACAAAAGATATCCTGATTACAATATAAAGTATGAATCGTTACTTGACGAGTTTAATACGCTCTCAATTTATAACATCCATAGGTACATTTTGGTTAAAGATTTATACAAGATTATACACAATGTTCAAGATAGTACTTCATTATTAAACTCCATCAATTTTACTATACCTAGGCAATCCTCCCACAACAAACAAACTTTTACATACAGCAGGCCACATACAAACCATCACTCCTTCTCGCCGTTGCTCATGATGATAAGGAAATATCATGAGGTGCAATATGGAGTTGATCTGTTTTGTAATAAAAATAACTTTTTAAAAAATTTAAAACTCAGTCTACTATAGCTTTTATTCCTATTATATATACTTTGATGTTATATGTTCACACTCTTGTTCGCACACTATCAATTATTATTTTATTAATGTAGCAATCTTTAAATTTTAGATTTTCTTTAATGTATTATTATTTAATAATTCTCTGTTTCCTTTTCTCTGTAACTAGATTAACGTCTGTTGAGAAAAAAATAAATAAATAAATAACAGAATTTGTAATACACAATATTGGATGTATGTGACATTTCATCTTATTGTCCTCACTGTGACTTTCTTAAAAGTAGCTAATAAAGAGATATTATCGCAATTTGTAACAGAATACCAGTATAATTCAGGATTATACGTGTAATTTTGAAAATCCACAAATTTTAATTATTACAGATTTTGTAAAATACAATATTGGATGTAATGTGGCATTTCATCTTATTGTCCTCACTGTTACTTTATTAAAAGTTGCTAATTAACAGATATTATCGCATTTTGTAGCTGCATACAAGTATAATACAGGATTAGACATGTAATTTTTAAAATCCTCAAATTTCAATTATTACAGATTTTGTAAAACACAATATTGGATGTAATGTGGCATTTCATCTTATTGTCCTCACTGTGACTTTATTAAAAGTAGCTAATCAACAGCTATTATCGCATTTTGTAGCTGAATACCTGTATAATGCAGAATTATAAATGTAATTTTTAAAATCCTCAAATTTTTATTATAACAGAATTTATAAAACACAATATTGGATGTAATGTGACATTTCATCTTATGGGCCTCACTGTGACTTTATTAAAAGTAGCTAATTAAGAGATGTATCGCATTTTGTAACTAAATACCAGTATAATTCAAGATACAAATTTGAATCATTACAGAATTTGTAAAACACAATATTGCATCCAATGTGAGATTTTATCTTATTGTCCTCACTGTGACTTTATAAAAAGTAGGTAATAAACAGATATTAACGCATTTTGTAACTAAATACCTGTATAATTCAAGATTATACATGTAATTTTTAAAATCCTCAAAGTTGAATTATTACAGAATTTGTAGAACACAATACTGGATCCGATGCGACTTTTAATCTTATTGTCCTCACTGTGACTTTATTAAAAGTAGCTAATTAACAGATGTTATTGCATTTTGTAGCTGAATACCAGTATAATCCAGCATTATACGTGTAATTTTTAAAATCCTCAAATTTTAAATATTACACAATTTATAAAACACAATATTGGATCTAATGTGACATTTAATCTTATTGTCCTCACTGTGACTTTCCTAAAGTAACTAATAAACAGATATTATCGCATTTTGTAGCTGAATATCAGTATAATCCAGGATTATACGTGTAATTTTTAAAATCCTCAAATTTGAATTATTAATAATTTATAAAACACAATATTGAATGTAATGTTACATTTGATCTTGTTGTCCTAACTGTGACTTTATTAAAAGTAGTTAATTAACAGATATTATCGCATTTTGTAAACGAATAAAAGTATAATTCAGGATTATACATGTAATTTTTAAAATCTACAAATTTGAATTATTACAGGATTTTTAAAACACAATATTGGATGCACTGGGACATTTCATTTTATTGTCCTCACTGTGACTTTATTAAAAGTAGTTAATTAACAGATATGATCGCATTTTGTAGCCGAATACAATTATAATTCAGGATTATACATGAAATTTTTAAAATCCTCAAATTTGAATTATTACAGAATTTGTAAAACACAATATTGAATGCAATGGGACATTTCATCTTATTGTCCTCACTGTGACTTTATTAAAAGTAGCTAAGTAACAGATATTATCGCATTTTGTAGCTGAATACAAGTATAATTCAGGATTATACATGAAATTTTTAAAATCCTCAAATTTGAATTATTACAGAATTTGTAAAACACAATATTGGATGCAATGGGACATTTCATCTTATTGTCCTCACTGTGACTTTATTAAAAGTAGCTAAGTAACAGATATTATCGCATTTTGTAGCTGAATACCAGTATAATCCAGGATTATACATGAAATTTTTAAAATCCTCAAGTTTGAATTATTACAGAATTTGTAAAACACAATATTGGATGTAATGTGACATTTCATCTTACTGTCCTCACTGTGACCTTATTATAAGTAGCTAATAAACAAATATTATCGCATTTTGTAGCGTACCAGTATAATTCAGGATCAAGCATGTAATTTTCAACATTCACTAATTTGAATTATTACAAAATTTATAAACCACAATATTGGATGTAATGTGACATTTAATCTGATTGTCCTCGCTGTGGCCTGATTAAAAGTAACTAATAAATAGGTGTAATCGAATAGCTGAATACTAGTATAATTCAGGATTATACATCTTATTTTTAAATCCCCCAAATTTGACACAGAAACAAAAAAAAAACACAATATTGAAAAGAAAATTAAATAAAAACAAAAAAAATGGATAGTCGATTTTATTCACATGCACTCTTACTCGATTTTGTTTACTACACTCTTACTCAACCAAATATCAATACTGTCTAAATTACGTCAGAGTACGAAATAATCTAAACGTGTTATACTAAAGCCCTCTATTTCTTTTGTCGTAGACCCTTATTTAAGCCCCATCTCAGCAAAACATTTTTTTAAACCCGTACTGTAAGGGGTAGAAAAAACACGCGGCCTTAATAAAGCCATCGGCTTTCGTGGGATGGAAAAAAGGCGATTTATCGCTGGCCTCCGGCAGAAATATCACCGCAATAAGAAAATCCACGAGCTCCGTCAATAAAGTATATTAAATTCTCAAACCACGCGTCGCTAAGTCCTTCGTTTCCGAAATATTCGTAATTGAGATGTAATTACAACTTTTACAATGAGAGTAACTCGCATAGATAGAGATCACCAACAAAGATGACATGTTTCAATTCAAGTTTGTGAGGCTACCAGCTCAGTTGCGTTTTACGTATTCTTTGGCCGTTTATATATTTCTAAACTTCAGATTGCGTGCTTAATGCTTGGTCATTTCAATTTTATTTTTTTCTTTGCTATTTTACTTTTAAGCTACATATAAGTGGTGAAAATCATAATATGTATCCTTCATATCCTTCAATGAAAATGAATTACTACGTAGTAAACGCCACAACCATTCAATTTCTTGTTAAGCGTGGTTAAAAATCAAGGTGAGAATTTTTTGTTTATCATCAACATAGTTAAATTATTTTAAAAAAGACAGGTAATAAAATTCCTATACACTGTAGCGGAAATAAATAATAATAAATGAAAACATGGCGGACATTTTAACAAGAGGGTGGCAGGGAGGACATTGCTTAGAACTATAATTATATGCTCCGTGGTATGTGTTGAACGAATGTATCCATAGTAACCTAAAGACAAAGTTCGTGAAAGAAGGTCTGCCATGAACAATACCACTGACACCCAAATGTATTGGTAGTTAATCTCCTAGCAAATCGTGCTACTAGCAAACGACTAAAAATACTCGGGCCATGCATACTCAATAAAAAAGATTAGAACTGAGTATCTCGAATATTAGAGAAATATTAATATTGTAGAAAGTATGTGAATCCCAATAAATCTATAAATATGCAACTTAATTTGTGTAAAGTTTGTGAGGCTAGAAGTTGAGTACCAGCAAGAATATTCTAGCCTAACATATGGTCTTTCTAAGACCATACCGCTCGAAATTTTTGTTTTATCAGTTCCATCTTTTGCATAATTAATAACAAATGTATTTTAAATAAACAAGTCAATTTGTTTAAACTGTGTAAGTCTGAAAGTTAAGTTTTATGACCAGAAACATTTTTGGTAATCATAAATGTTGGATTTCTAATGCCATAATGCTTGCAATTTTTGGATTATGACTTTTGCATAGGTAATGAAAAAAATATTCTAAATATACAAAGCAAATTGTGTAAAGTTGGTTGGGCTACCAATCTACATTAGAATGAGTTGCATAACCAAAACCACGTTTCATTAATTCGGACATATATCACTCTTAGAATCCATCCGATGATGGAGAGACTGAACCTAAAGATCCAGATGAGAAGGGCAGTAGTAACTGGGGAAGCGGGGCAATAGTCTTGCTGGAGTTGGTGGGCTAGGAATAGAAAAGGAGTCAGATGCAAGCATAGATCAAATTGAGGGGAACTAACATATAATAATAGAGAGACTAAACCTAAAGATCCAGGTGAGAAGAGCAGTAGAACTGAAAAAGCGGGGAGATAGAGTACTGCATGAGTTGGCAAGCTAGGAAGAGAAGAGGAGCTTGATGCAATCATAGATAAACTGGAGGGGCACTATAATATATATTGACGACGACTTGCCATAGACCTGCACTGGGATTGCCTGAAAAACAGGACTAAATGAGTCGGGGAATTCAGAGTGGGATTGTATTGTATTTGGGGAGAATATAGGGGGAAAAGCTGGAAGAGTGGATAGGCACGAATAATATAGTGGGTTTACTAGAGACTTGGGCGACAGAAGAGGAGTGGGAACAATATGCCGGCAGGGCGGGACTAAATAATGGAGGGAGCGCCAAAGGGAGAGAGAAGCGACGAATTGTGATGGGAGTGAGGAAGATAATGGAAAGATAGAACAGGAATCTATGGGGTTGGCAGAAATGAAAGTAGAAATGGGTAGGACTATGTGAATATGGACAGTATAATGCAATAAAACCCTGCAGGAGCTGACACAGGTGCTGAACCGTTGGAGAGGAATGTATCATCGTCGGGGATGTTATGTTCGGGCGGGAGAGTTAGAAGGAGTGTGAAAAGGAAGACAGTAGTGAGGGGAGGCGGGTTTTATATGGAGAAGAGGCGTTGAGGCGTTCGAAACAGATGTACAGCCCCAGTTTAGGTTGTTTAATATATGAGCTGTTTTCAGCCGTTATCAAACGTGTTAAAACCCCAGTTTAAACAGGTGAAGACAAGTTTATCAATCAAAGAGGAAGAGAGTGGATACTTTGGATGAAAAAGGCGGGTGGGATGTTTTGAATGCATGTACAGAGGGGGACTGGGAAGGGAAGAACACGTTTTGTGACTAGGGAGGCGGTCGGTGATACGATGAGAATAATTCGTAGTCTATTAGCCAAAGCGATCGAAAGGGATGATCCTGTACATTATGGAAAATTAGGGGGGGGGGGGGGGCATGTACCGGTGGAAGTGGCGATGAGGGGAAGTAGAAAAGAAAAGGACAACTCGGGTTTGGATGAAGTGACCCAAAATTATTAGCATATTAGAAAAAAGGACGTGAAGTGGGATTCAGCAGTTGTAAAGGGTGATGGGGCTACGTTGATGAGGAAGAAGTACTACTAACAGAAGGTTAGCTGTTCGGATAAGGAGTATAGGAAGAAAAAGACGGCGGAAGGAGATGGCCGAATAGAGATATGTGAAACATTCGGTTCCCTTCAACTCACTCTTCGCCTGAGAGACCCTTCACTCAGGCGAACTGGGATTCTGAGAGTATGTTGAAAGGAAAAAAGTGGAGGAGATTCAGAAGGTGGAAAAATGACTGTGATTTGAAAAAGGGGTTGTAGGATATATTTTGAAGAGAAGGAAACCGTAAAGTTAAATAACCATAGATTCGGCAGAGTGGGACAACAGTTGCAGAGAGTTCTCGAGGACTGAAAAAGAACTGGGGAGTTTGGGACAGGTGGTAGGACATAAGGTGTTCTTTTGAAATGAGCTTGAAATGGCAATGGGTCAGTTGATATTGGGAAAGGCAGCGGAAGAAAAAGAGGTTGCCAATGAAAGGAAGGAAAAAACTGCTACAGTGCTTCAATAGGGCGTGGAGTAGAATGATGGAGATCCCACAAGAGTGGCGCATGGGTGTGATTATTCAGTGAATAGGAGGTAACCTCGGAGCTGAAAAAATATAGGGGAATCACGTTAATTATTGTAGGGCACAAGCTAACAAGGGCAATGACGAAAAACAAACTGGAAGGCAAGTGGACAGAAGAGGGTTACTGCTGGAATGCTAGGGTGAGTTTAGAAAGGTAAGAGGGACGAGGGAGCAGATTTGCAAAGGGAGAATGTGCGTGGTAGTTGTGGACATGAAGTCATCATATGACTAAACTAGTGGAGTTTATGGAAAGATTAGGAAAGTTAGGAAAGAGGAAGCGATGGAATGGAAAGAAGGATATACAAAGAATCATGAGCAAACACGAAAGTTTCGGGTAAATTTAGAATGAATGATGCGATTGTAAAGCAGAGAAGCTTGCCACGAGGGGATCCCCGCGTCCTCTAACAACCCAAGAGGATGAAATACTTTCTGCAGGTACTCAGAAAATACTGAGCATAGAACACTTGCTCTTCACAAGGTTATTAGGATTAGGCAACCTTGTAAAATTACAGCCAACTTATCTAGAACTAATGTGAAATTGTTGACCAATATCTTAACTGGCCACTGTCGGCTTTTATATAGAGGTAATATCTTCTGTATGTATATCTTGATGTACTTCTTCTTTAATCATTGAAGTGTATTTATATTGTGCAATTGAATCACATTTATTACTGGACTAACCCATGAAAGTTATTCATTTACTTTGCAAATACATAACCTATTATCTATTATCTATTATCTATTGATATATAAAGTGAATTGTTTAAAACATTAAGGCTCTTGGTTTGACTATAGAGGTATAGGAAGTATTTAGAGTGGCTGCAAGCAAAGGCGATAGTGGCTTGAGGTAACGCGAAGAGAAAATGGTAGAGGTGGTGCGATGGAAACCTAGTAATAGCATTTAATATCTGGGATATGTATTTACCAATATTATTGTATGGGGTGGAAGTGTGTCGGTTGCGAAAGTGGGATGTAATCGAAAGGGAGCAAGGCTGGTTTCTAAAATGTGTGTTAGAACTCGCAAGATCGACCCCATATGTCGGTGCTCCTGCAAGAAACGAATGGGATCAGGATGTGGTGAGAGACGTGAATTTTGAGGAAAGATTGCAGTGGTTGACGGAAGAGAGACTAGAGCAGAAGGTATAGATAATGATATGTAGTATGGCTAAGAGGAGATAGAGCAAATATAGAGCAAGGATGTATGTATAAAGTCATACATTCTTGTTATATATTTTTCTATCTGCTCTTAGCCATACTCCTACATCTGATCATCCTTACCTCCTGCTTCGCTCCAGTTCTCTTCCCCCCACTGCAATATTTCCTCGAACTTCCCGACCACATCCTGATCCCATTCGTTTCTTGCAGGAGCACCGACATAGCGGTCATACGATTCGTTTCCTGCAGGAGTACCGACATAGCGGTCATTCGATTCGTATCCTGCAGGAGTACAGACATAGGGGTCGATCTTACGAGTTCTAACAGACAGAGTATGTCTGAGGTGTAGGTGGAGGAAAAGCTGAGAGGATTGAGAAGTCTAGAAATTGAAGTGTGGTTGAGAATGGAAATGTTTAATGGCAATAAAGGCAGGTGAGATGAGGAAGACTCTATCCTTAGTTATATAGGTATCTAAACTACTCTCCAAAAGTGTCGTATCTAAAAATCAAGTGCCATTAAAGTATTCCATTCTATGTAAGCTGAAGCACTAAACATTAGGGTTTATAGAAATAACTTTCCATTCCCCTGTGTTTTTTTTGTTATATATTTTCCTGTGCCGAATAACAATAAGAAAAATTATATTTTTGTCGTTATTCTATGATTATTATTATTATTCATAATATAATTAACGTATTCATCACATTCGTCCTTAAATCCTAAAAAAACATCCCACTAAAATTAAAACCTCCCTTATATAAAATGTACTTGACAATAATTTAATAGTATTGTCAAGTACATGTTTTATGCCGTATTTCCTACCCTTAAATTTTCCGCATTCCGTATTACTATTAAACTGTGCCGTATTCCCTACCCTTAACAGCTAAATAACTCTGCATGTCGTAAGAAATACAGCAGATCGCAATTGATTTGATCGTTTCGTTTTTCGTAAAGCATGTAGACATTCTTTCTATAAACGAGCAATCGACCACCCTCTGTCTAATTATATTATTCCAACTGCTCGATACCATTGTCGGTTCTAAGTTCAGGCGTTCGCCATCGATCCTCGATTTCTCACACGTGCTCCAGGACACTCTAAACGCTAACGGCGTTCGGTACGAGCGCCTCATTGAGAGCGTCGTTTGGAAATTTATGCCGCACTAAAAGTACCCGGGGTGAAAGTTCGATGAGATACGTACACTACGATGCCACTTCGACCCGACTGCGGGGGCACACAAGTGGAGTTTTATACACTAGACCTTTTGTAGGGGGGGCACAAAATTTATAATCTTAGAGTTTATGAAACTAACCGAATTATTATGTTTTTATTAGAACTTATTTTAATATTATTATTGGAATTAGTCGATACGAGGCGTTGCATACTATTAAAAAAAAATAGTTTTGTTAGCTGCTCGAAAGATTTAATTTAATTAATTAAATAGCGTAAAGTAATGTTTTTTTCGATACCTGAATGTTTTTTTTAATTGTATGTTATGTCTCTATTCGAAAAATTAGTTTAGTAAATAAAACAGTTTCGTATTATTACATAAATTCCAAAATGATCGAGAAAAAAGTATATAGGGAAATAAATTTATTATTGTAACAATTTCTCGCTTATATAAGTAGTAGATATAAGAACTAAGCAAAATAAAACTGGAACCGGATCAGTCTATTTTTTCAACCAACAATCTCGAGGGCACTTGAAAACAATCGATTCCAACTTTGATGTCGTGTGCGCCTCTTCGCGTGCACAGGATACGTGTTCACGTTGCTCTAGTGTACGTTTCACATGCAACAGGAGTCTCCTATTACCTGCACTCGTGCACCCCCCGTCCAAAAAAAAAACATATCAGAACCCCATTGCATTGAGCATCAAAGAAAAATCCCTACCCTACGAATGGGCTGCTGAGGAAATATGCGAATTTCGCAGGGAGTGACGCGAACAACTTAATTAAACAACGCGTTGGAGTACGGTAAACATTTTAAAATGTTAATAGGACGGATGGACGTTGATGAATCGGGGTGCGTGATGAATTGCCAGCACACTTGAAATGCTGTTTGTGTATTTACTCCGGGTAGAAGATTATACAATATTAATCAATGTACATAACACGCCGGAATGCATACAGATGCATCATGGTTGTGCTTAATATACATGAAAAGTTGTGGAGACGAATAGAAAAATAACACTGCCCCTGTTTGGCGCCGGAAAGATATTAGATATTTTTGATATGCCACCTTTTTCATAGCGGCTCTAGTTTTTGAAATACAGGCTTTAATTTATTTATTTCTGATAAAAGGCAAAAATAATAATAAAATAATATCAGAGGCCTTAATTAAAATGTTGTACCTAAAATTAGAATCTAATCAGCCAGTTTCATTACCCATGATCGTGAAGCCCGATATTCCTGTACATACGAAACTCCCACCATAAATAATCGATCGATCTCAAAATGGTAAACTGCCTCTTTGAACAGCTGGATATAGAAAATATCTTGGCTCTTTATGTTTTTGGGATAGCAGATCTAAGGATCAGCACTGGCAAAATAGAATTACAGTCAACGGAATCATCATAGTAGCGAGAAATGAATTTAGTAAAATCCAGCAGATACTGCAGAGATGTCAAAAATCAGATTGCAACTGCAACAGGGACTTCAGATTTGGAAGAAACTAGATAATTATTAAACAAACTTCATATTTGGCAGAAATGCGGTTAGAAAAATAACAGAAGTATCTGTTGCAGTTGAATTCTGATTTTGTCATCCCTGATGTACCTGTTGTGGTTAACTAATTCCACTTCTCACCATTTTGATGGTGAGAAGTGGAATTAGTTAACCATAACCGGTACATCAGGGATGACAAAATCAGAATTCAACTGCAACAGAGACGTCAGATTTGGAAGAAACTGGATTATTATTAATCAGAATTCATTTTAGGCCGAAATACAGTCAGATAATCAACTGAGTCCCCAGAGTGGGAAGAAATGAAATTAGTAAAACACAACAGACACATCACAGATTACAAATATATATTGCAAACTGCAACAGAGATTTCAGATTTAGAGGAAACTGGATTACTAATTAATAGAGACTACAGATTTGGCAGAAATACGATCAGAAAATCAACAGATTAAGAGAGAAATTAGTAAAGCACAATAAATACATCAGAGATAGCAAACATCAGATTGCAACTGCAAGAGATACTTCAGAATTGGAAAAAAGACTGATTATTAATAAACAGAGACCTCAGATTTGGCAGAAATACGGTCGGAAAATCAACCGAATCATCAGTGTAATGAGAAGTAGAGCATAAGAGATACACATCAAAGAAATTTAGGGTGAATGTGGGAGTAAGGCAGGGGTGCCCGCTAAGCCCCCTCCTATTCAATCTATACTCAAGCTAGTTGGTGGAGGTGCTGAGGAAAGGACATGCTGCAGGGGTTGTGGTGGGGAGAATCAAGGTGTGGATATTGGCGTATGCGGATGGCATAATGCTAGTGTCCAAGAGACTGGAAGAGCTGCAAGATATACTGGACAGAATGGGAAGGTACCAGGATAAGAGGGTTTAGTGGTGAATGTAGAGAAGATTATATAGATGATATTTAGAGATAGGAGTAGAAGAGGTAGAGTGGAAGAGCTGAAATTGAAGGAAAGTATGATTGAGAGAGTGAATTCCACATGTACCCTAAATGCTCCTCCGGTGTCAAACCAAAAGCCCATATATTTAAAGTCATATATGGGCTTTTGGTTTGACACCGGAGGAGGATTTAGGGTGCATGTGGAATGTATGCAGGCGAAAGCGAGAATGGCTTGGGGGATAGCGAAAAGTAAATTGGAGAGTTTGTGGGACGGTAACCTCATAATGGCGTGTGAGATCTGGGATGCGTGTGTAAAAAATATACTGTTTTATAGAGTGGAAGTGTGGGGATTGCGTGAATGGGATGTAATAGGGAGGGAGCTAGGTTTGTTCCTGAAGAGTCTGCTAGGTCTCGAAAGGACGACACCAAGAACAGTGCTGTTGCAGGAGACGAACCGTATGTGTCGTGTGTGAGGGTGGTAAAGTTTTAAGAAAGATTGCAGGAATTGGGCGAGGAAAGACTGGTGCGGGAGGTATGGATGAGGTGTATGAGTAGGACGGAGAATGGATGGAGAAAGGATAGAGGAAGGATGTATGAAAGAGTGGGTATATCTGAGGTGTGGGTAGAGGAGAAGCTGAGCGAAATGGGAAGCCTATAAACTAAGGTAAGAGAGAGATTGAGGGATATTGAGTGGCAGGAAAGGCAGGCAAGAATGACTGAGGGCTCCTACAACCCTGGCTACGTAGAGTGGCAAGTACTTGGGAAACTTCCGAAATACTTAGCCAGGGGTGAGTGGAGCAGAGAGAACAAAGTGTACATGGCAAGATCGAGGTGTGGGTCAGACCAGAGAAGAAGGAAAGTGTGGATGGGTCTGGGGTACGCCGCAGAGAATGTGAGGGTGTGAAAGCAGAGTGGGTTGGAGATTGCAGAAAGCTGAATGAATGGTTAGGTGGGAAAAGTGTGAAAATCTGCAGTAGGCTGTCGTGGGAGAGTGGCGAGGGCAATATGGTGATTATGTATATTCTGTTAATTTGTATTTTTGCGGATATTTACTTTTTATTTTTATTTGTATGTATTTTTTTTTCTTACCCTTCCAGTCATGAGCATTATGTATTGGGGGATGTTTGTATTTCTGGAGAGGTATGCCAAATAAAGGTCTTTTTACACATTAAAGATGGAAAAGAAGATTGCAACTACAACATAGACTTCAGATTTTGAAGAAAATGGATTATCAATAAACAGAGACCTCAAGTTTGGCAGATATACTCTCAGAAAATCAACAGAATCACCAGAGTAGCGATAAGTTAAATTAATAAACAGAGACCTCAGATTCGGCAGAAATATGATCAGAAAATCAACCGAATCATCAGAGTGGTGAGGAGTACAGCAGAACAGATACACATCAGAGATTAAAAAAAACAGATTGCAACTGCAACATAGACTTCAGATTTGGAAGAAACTGGATTATTAATAAATAGAGACTTCAGATTTGGCAAATATACTGTCAGAGAATGAATAGAATCACCAGAGTCGCGAGAAATTAAATTAGTAAAACATAAAAGATACATGAGAGATGGTAAAAATCTGATTGCATTTGCAACATAGACTTCATATTAAAGCACTGGATTAGTAATAAACAGTGACTTGGCAGAACAAGTGTCTAGAAACGAGCACTTTTCCCCGACGTTGGAACTCGGCACACCTAGTTCTAGTCCCCAAACCAGAGAAAACCATCCGCCGACACAAACTCGTATAGCATAGCGGGCTATACGAGTTTGTGTTAGATGCGACGGCAAAAGTGACTGAGCGACTGATCAAGGACCGGAGACCTTTGATAACATAGGAAGGCTCCATGAAATGTACTGTCTTTTGTTCCCAAAGGTGTCCGCCAGGTGGTCCATGATCAGTCGTTCAACTTTTGCTGGATATAGAAAGGGCAAGTCGACCAACGACGCCATACTAGTGATCCGTGGAATGGTAAAAGAGGCAAATGAGGGAACATGGTGCACAAGGAAACACTGCTTGATGGTTTCTATCGCCTCCAAGACGTTACCATCGGCGACCATCCTGGCAGCACTAAGGAAGAAAGGATTACCGCCGACGATCACGAACGTTGAAGCCACCGCAGGATGGAACGAGTTCGAAGTAACGGACGCGACGTTCCAAAGAAGGGGCCCAAGGACGGATCCCCGTCTCTCTGGAACGTTGCGTATGACGACACCCTGCGGCTGGAGCTGCCAACCTCATCGCGAAGGCCAGCGAATGATTTCGCTATCATCGTCCTCGGGTGAGAAATATATGACACAAAACCAAAACGGGCGTCAACATTATGAACGAGTGGATGACCGAAATGGAACTGAGTATAGCGGTGGCCAAGACCCAAGTTGCCCAGCTCTCTACAAAGAGAGCGAACATGCTGGGAGAGGCTGGGACCACAATCCGCATGCTAGGAAAAACTTATAAGATCGAGAGATTCGCTTGAGGCGAACTTTAATCACACAGCCCAGGTAATCCAGATAGCCCAGAAAGCCTGAAGAATGGAGGCATCACTGGCAAGACTACTGCCAAATATCGATGGCCAAGGGGGAAAGAAGAGGAAGTTGGTAACGGTATCGCGCGCTCAACTTCTGTACGCAGCACTGGACTGAGTCGACGCTGGCAAGACCCAGCGGAATGCGGACAGTTTGAGGAGAGCGTTGCGTACCAGCGCTCTTCTCAATATCAACATCAATAGACACGAAGGAGGTGCTAGCTGCGGTGGACCTAGCTGATCTAGCAGTAGAAGAGAGAATGCACAAATACAGCTGTACCAAAGGAAGCGCGCTTCCTGGAATTGCTCTAACGGAGGCCAGATGCATAACCATTTTTTTACGATGATTATAGGCTGTGTATACTGCGGCCCTTCATAGACCTATTGTGCCTCATACAATATCCATGATATGCTAGCCGGGTCAACTGTTTATAGAAAAGTTTCCCAACTAGTAGTGGATTCGAACCACCAATGTTCCGTACGCAATGACTTCAAACCGTTGCGTTAGACCACTGCGCCACGGACCGCTTAACCGTGGACAAATGGGAAAGGCGGTGGGACTCCCAACACGCCAGTTGGACGAGGCAGATCTTACCACAAATTATACCACTCATCGAAAAGGATTTGCTGAAACCGACCACTGGCTGATCCAAATCCTATCGGGGCATGGAGTCTTCCAGTCCTACCTCCACATGATTAGGAAGGCCGGCACACCATGATGCAAATACTGTGTCAGGATGGACGAACCAACCCATGCGACCTTTATATGCTACCTTGGAGAGGTGGTTGCCACCCCAAGGAGACTGGGGACCATAATTACCTCCAAAACTGAAGCCATGACACACTACAAACAACGAAACGCCTTATAGGTCCCTCGCTGGTCAGTTTGTAAGTTTGGCCCTGAGCAATAGAACGTGGGCTTTTGGTATAGCCGGTAGGCGGCCCGGCCAGAACACGGATTGGATCTGGCACCACCCACGCCTCTAATACCTAGTGGTGGCAGTGAGGCATGGGTGTCCTTCGAAGAGTCCACCTCACAGGACAAAAATAAAGGTTTGGCGACAAATGGAATTAGTAAAACACAACAAATATATCAGAGTTGGCAATAATCAGATTGCAACGGAGATTTCAGATTTGGAATAAACTATATAATTTATAAACAGGGGGAGGGGGGGGCAGAACTGGCGTACTGGATGGACACGGATAACATAGTGGGTCTGCTAGAGACGTGAGTAAAAAGCATTATGCCGATAGGTGTAGTGCAGCGTGCGAAGAGAGAAGCCAATAGGAAAATACAAAGGAGGAGTCGCATGACTGAAGAAGTTAGTAGAAGAATGTAGTAGAGAGTCATTGAGGGAATGTACTGGATTTTTGATAGGACAAGTGGAAATAGATAGAAGATCTGTGTAGCTTGGGACGGTATACTGCAGCAAGGACCATAATAAACTAACGGAGTTACTATACGAGCAGAAGACGGAGGCAGAGGAATGGATCATCTTTGTATCTGGAATGTGAGGGTGGGAGAGATGGAAGACAGGATCGGAGAGGGCAATGAATGAAGAAAACGACGCTCGCAGGATAAAGTGACACACCGGGAAGGAAGAGAATGGTTCCAATGGATGAGAAAGTCGGGGTGGGATATGCTGAATATTTGCTGTGAGGGGGACTAGGAAGGAAAGATGACTTTCCCGCGGGCAGGGAGGCGATTCAGTCTTGAACTATGTGGTAGTCAAATGGACCGGCAGAAAGGAGTTGAGGTGGTTGTGAGTGTGAGGAAATATACTAATAAAGAGCAGAGGAGTGGATAAAATAGGTTTGGATGGAGCGAATCAGAAGAGAGAAAGCTTAAGATCGTTAAATGGAAGGAGGTGCGTTCGATGCAGCAGTTGGAGAGGATGATGGTGCCAGCGTTGGCGAGCAAAAATAGTCGGAGTCGGGGGCACAGAAAGAGCTCGTTCGACGAGGAGTGTAAGATGAAGAAGGCGAGGTGGTGGAGGGAGATGCGGAAACGGAAGTATGTGAGAGGTGCTTTGGAAAGGGTTAATCAGGTGAAGAGGGAGTTCGAGAAAACATGCGAAAGAAAGATAGTATCGGAGGTGTAAGGCCCAATTCACACATTAGCGGCGTCGGGCTGAGGCGCGGTGTAGGCGAATTGCAGGCGCGACGTCGTACAGCCGTTTTTGGTGTCCATATGCAGTGAAGAGGTGGACATTGCACCATATTTTTACATAGAGGCGGCTTGGTGAGTTGTGCCGACACCGCGTCTTTGCCTCTTCGCCAGAGACATGGTGCGTGCGAGGCGAGAGGCATGAAGAAAATGCCCGCGCCTCGTCACCTAAGTGGGCATTGCATCACATGTTTATTAGGCCCAATTCACACATAGAAGGTGAAGAGGCGAAGGCGCTGTATCGGCGCGGCGAGAGGCACGCCGCTTTCACGCCACCTCTATACAAACATATGGTGCAATGACCACTTAGGTGATGAGGCACGGGCATTTGCCTCTTGCCTCTCGCCGTGCTGGCACCGCGTCTTAGCCTCTTCGCCTGAGACACGGTGGCTGCGAGGCGAGAAGCACAACTCTTCCACGCCGCCTCTATGTAAACACATGGTGTAATGTCCACCCCTCACTGCATATGGACATCACAATCGACTGTTTGACGTCGCACCTGCACCTCGCCTGCGCCCGACACCGCTTATGTGTGAATTGGGCCTGAGGGCATCATGCCTCTCGCCGCACCTTCGCCTCTCCGACTCCTATGTGTTAATTGGGCCTTAAAGAGGTTAAAAGAGTGCGTATCGCAGAAAGGGCTGTGGGACATTCTGAAAGGTAGTGGAAAGAATGGCAAAGTTAACATAAACGTAGGGGACGGAGGGGAGTTCGAGACTGAGAAGCCGCTGTACGTGATAAATAGGGTGTGGAGTGGATAGGAGGAAAACTTTAGAGTAGGTCACTACGGTCATTATGTAAATAATATCGTCTTATATATATATAATTTCTCAATACATGAATTAAAATGCTCAACAAATAATAAAACATAAGATTTATCGTATATAAATAAATTACAACATAATTAATTTTTAAATTAATTACATAAGGCCTCCTGATATAAACTGCAGCTATTTATTGTCGTTTTCATTTAAGATCATAAATCGTCCTATTTTTATGCTGCGAGGGATAAAAATGCGCAGCCCTATGTAACAAAACCGCATGAGTAAATCACCCTAAGCGGGCGCGCCTGACTGAATTTAACCGCAAACTTTAGGCCGCAATTTGACTTGCTCTGTACTCGCCCGCCTGGCGAATGCAATTCCGATAACAAATGGCACCAGAAAAGCGTAATGAAGGGTTCGCATGGTTACACTAAACTGATTAATTGATAGCTCAAGTCGAGTTAAGTAGAAGCTGATTGATGATATATTCACAAGATAATTGAATAACGTTCAAATTGTATCCTAAGAATGAGATATTATTTGTTAGTTTGCTTGCATTATTAAGAACGTACTGACGAATATTTTAATAGAACATACATTTATTACAAGTTATTTCATGTTTAAATAATGCATAATGAAAAAATAGTTAGCTTTAAAAGTTTATTTATAAATAGTGTATTCCTCACTACATTAACCTCACAGTGAGATATCATTTATTAATTTGCTTGTATAATTACGAAGGTACTGACAATTGTTTTAACAGGACTTACAACTTTTTATTTTATGTAATCATAATGAAAAAAATATTTAAGTTTTAAAAGTTAGATAAAAATAGTGTATGCCGCATTACTATAGCCTCACAATGAGTGAAACAGAACAACAAATACATGAAAGATGGAAAAATCAGATTACAATTGTAACAGAGACTTCAGATTTGGAAGAAACTGGTTTATTTATAAATAGACTTCTGGTTTGGCTGAAATACTGTCAAAAAATCAATAGAATCACAAGTGTGGTTGAGAAATATAATTCCAACAGAACAGCGGAACAACAGATACATGAAAGATGGCAAAAATCAGATTGCAATTGTACCAGAGACTTTAGATTTGGAAGAAACAGGATTATTAACAAATAGACTTCTGGTTTTGGCAGAAATACGGTCAGAAAATCAATAGAATCACCAGAGTGGCGTGAAATAAAATTACAACAGAACAGCAAAACAACAGTTACATGAAATTTGGCAAAAATCAGATTGCAAATTTTAACTGAGACTTCAAATATGGAAGAAACTGGATTATTAATAAATAGACTTCTGGTTTCGTAGAAATACGGTCAAAAAATCAATAGAATCACCAGAGTGGTGAGAAAAAAATTAGTAAAGGACAACAGGTACATCAGAGGTAACAAGAATCAATTTCAACTACATCATTTACTAATTTCCTTGCATTATTATAAACGTACTGACGATTTAACAGGACTTAAATGCTTGACCATTTATTTAATGTTTAAAGAATCATAATGAAAAAAAATATTTCAATTTTAAAAGTGTAGATAAATATTGTGTATGCCTCACTAATTTAGCCACACAATGAGGTATCATTTGTAATTTTATTGCATTATTAAGAACGGCGTAGACATGTATGAGCTAAGTGAAATGATAATTAAAATGTCACAAGACATCAAGGAGAGAAGTGAGAGAACTCCGAGAAATGAAAAGAAACATGACAAGAAGTGAAAGAAGAACTGTCTAAAAAGGTAAAAGAGGCAATAGAAGACAAAATTGAAAAACATGAAACAATCGCCAGAATAAACAACATAGTTATAAAAGGACTGAAAATAGAGGGTAGCAAAATGAAAGAAGAAGCAGAGAATTTCATAACGGAACAATTAGAAGTAAATACAATACTAAACAAGCAGGTACTATCAGAACAAAAGCGGAGTTGGAGATGATAGTGCCGAAGTGGAGAAACTGGGAAAGGACATAGGTGGAACCACAAAGCCCCCGAACTAGTAGAAGTAAATACAAAATATCCTACAACAGAGCAAGAAATACACAACATACAACGACCAATAGCTATGAAACAAGGAAAACAAAAACGAAAAAGAAAGGAACAAAACAGAAGAAAAAAGAATATGAAACAGAGGGAGATAATCTGAGAATAGTTACTCTAATGTTCTATGTATCTTTTCTCAGATTAGAGTATAAAAGGAAAAAAAAGAAGAAGTATTAATTTCAAAAAACCGGACAAAAGAGTGATGCACTAAAAAAATCAAAGAGAAGATTAAACAAAAAAACAAACGAAGTGAAGAAAGACATCAAGGAAGTCAGAAAGAAAGCATGGACACAATTCGGAATGAAGATGGAAGAGATGGAAGAAAACTACAGGAAGAACCAACAGCTATTCTACGGGATAATGAAAGAATTGAAAAAGAAGAAAGAACATAATATAATTAGCATAAAAGACAAACAGGAAAACGTATTAACGAAAGAAGACAAAATCATGGAAATTTGGAGAGAACACTTTGAAGATCTAACAACAACGGAGTTTAAAAATAATGCTAGATAAACCAGAAATAACACAAGAAATAAAAATGAAACATGAAAAATAAATAAAAGAATGTATAGAGAAGTTAAAAAAAGGAAAAGTATCGGGCAAAGACGACATAACACCAGAAATGATAAAGCACATGGGAAAAGAAGGAATAAAGCAGATAAACCAATTACATAATTGCATAATAAAAACAAGAAACATTTCAAAATAATGAAACGCAGACATAATAATACCCATACCCAAAAAGGAAGATAAAATAAACTGCAGCAACTACAGAGGAATCACGCATACCGCATTCCAGGAAAAATACTGGCAAGAATAATGGAAACAAAGATTCAGGGATAAAATAGAGGAAACTGTAGACGAAGCACAATGGAAATTTAGGATTTAGGAGATGAAGAAACGCGTAGGACCTGATATTCTCGATAAAGCAAATGAGCGAAAAACTAAGAAATAAAAACAGGGAAATACATATATGCTTCATAGATTTAGAGAAAACTTTCGATAGAGTGAAAAGGGAAGGCATAGGGAAGGAACTACAAGAAAGAGGAGTAATCAAATCAATGTACAAGGACAATAAAAATATTATAAGAACAAACAATGCAGAATCGGGAAAGTTCACAACAAGAATAAGGGTTAACTAAGAATGCGTCTGGTAGTGGGCTGAACACTAATATTCACAATAGTTCTAGATGGAGCAATAAAGAAAAAATCTAAAGACTATGAAAATGAGATTCTGGAGCATGAAACAAGCGCAGGTAAATGAAATAATATGCGCAGACGATATGGCGATTTCAGAAGTCAGAAGAGGACCACCATAACATGAACATAATTATAAAAGAAATCAAATGAGTATGGTAATATCCAAGGATAACCAAACCCACAAAATAATGCCACACGAAAGATAAATCGAACAAATAGAAAGGTCCAAATACTTAGGATCTATAATAGAAAGCAATAAAAAGATAGACAAAGAGATAAACGACAGATTAAAAAAGGGAACCATGGAGATCAGATTCCTAAGAAAAATAGAAAACAAGGCAAGAATGGATAAAATAAAAAAAGTTAATCGAAGCAGCTGTTAAACGAGAAGACACACATGTGATAAGACCAACAAGGGCTTCCATTGAGAACTTCAGAGAACAGTGTTTTCTATGTGAAGAATTCATAATAACACAACGTATTGATGATCAGAAGAGGAAACCACCAGAAAAAAGATTAATGTTGAGAAAAAGTCGAACTCAAACATACTGAAAGCAGCTGAACGAAGAGATGACATGTGGGCTATGAAACTAAAGGAAAGAATTTCAGAGGAGACTGGGTTGATAGCACTCAACGCAAGATACCATCTGTTTTGCCAAAGGCGTCTGTATAAACTACCAAGAAAAGGACTTGCAAGCAGTGGTCGTCGGAAGTCTACCGTTGATCAAGCCATGGAATAAATTTTTGCTTATCTTGATGAACATGCAGATGAGTCCCGATTAGTCGACCTAATAGAAGGAGAAAAACTTGATACTCGAACCTAAAAGAAAAAAATATGACAAATATGGGAACGATATACGGACTTGCATTTAAAAAACAGTTGTATGCTTCAAGAATACTGGACACAAGATTCTTACAAATGCCTGGTATGAAGAAGCCAGTAAATTAAGTCCTGAACATGAGAGGTTATCAGTTGTGAAGGCAGCTGCTGATATCATCCAGGAAGACATTCGATCACAAGTTTATGACACAGCTGTCTACAAACCCTCAACTGACTTCTTGAATGACGTAAACTCTGTAATCCCTAGTCGCTCAAACTGTTGCTGGAAACTTTCATCCTCACACATTAACGAGGCATTCTGGATCATTATCGTAGGACATGTGTAGCTCTCGCACCAACCTGCGCTACAAACTCTGCACAAAAGCTGCAGTTAAGAGCAGTTTCGACTGGCCAGACTTACTCCCACGCACGATGCTGCAAAGCTACATTCGTTTCGCACGTGGCTAGGCTACAAAAAGAATCCGCTCGAATGGGGATGGGTTGCTACAGCCCGTAGCCTTTCTCCAAAGATGATGTTCAGGGAAGTAGCCCCCTCAAACCTGCTGAACATGATTTTCTGCAGTTGCAGGAATGCTTGCAGCTGCAGGAAATCAGGTTTGAAATGTTCTGTTGTCTGTGGGATCTGTAATGGACAGTCCTGCGAAAACCTACCGGAAATGAAATAGACGTGGACGACAACACAGTCGACTTGGACGACCTCGACGACAACGAAATGGATAGGCTGCTCGACGATACAGTCAGCTAACTTATAGGGGATATTGAAGAAGTCGAGGAACAATATCAGGTATAGTTCCACATGTATTATTGTTTTTTATTCAATATAGGTATAATTTTTAATTCCATTTCAGGCGATTGAGAACGATGAAAAGACGATTTGGCGGATTTCCTTGGCCCGAGTACCTCAAAGAGGAGAAAACAACATTAGCAAACATTTCTTTTACACTTTTAATAAGATATATGTGTTAAATATATTTTGGATTTCTATTAGTCGTTTGGTTGTGAACAGTCCACCCTGCACCCATCCCACCTTTCCTATTAATTTCCCACCGCTTTCAAAATGTTAAATTAAATAAATGTTTACGTCACTAACTCATGTTAGATAGGTTATTGAAAATATAAAGATAAATTAGCATACAATTTTCAAGTTAGGAGATTTTGACAAACTTTGAAAAGCTGTATCTCAGAAACTATTAGGGCTACCGAGTCCACCCTGATCTCAAATTGTAGCAAATTTAATCTAGTTTAAAAATGCATAAAATAGTATTTGTCGGAAACGTGCTCCTTCATTCAAAATGGGAAGAAACCGAAAAAAGTGCAAACATTTAGCAGTTTTTGAGATATTCAAACGGCGGAGGGTTGCTGAGGTCGACAACTTGGATTCTGCATCTCAGGCACATCCCATACAAGAAAAAAGAACGAAACTAACTGCCCCCACTTGATGCAACTTATGATGTACTAGGTTACTGGACTATTTATTATACGTGCTTGGTCATTTGTTTCATTAAAAAAAAGAAACAATTAAAAATGTATAAGTTTTAAAAGTTTAGATAAAAATAGCCTCACTACGTTAACCTCATACTGAGATATCATTTTTTAATTTGCTTGTATTATTTAAAACGCACGGAAATTGAATTGCTGAAAAACAGTAGAGCAGGTATTTGACTTCTGGATCTGAGAAACTATGAACCTCATATGAGGCCATTAATCCCGAAATTATGCAATAATTTATTCATACTTCTTGCTTTTTTTATGTTTTTGTTTGTGTAGTGTTTTGATTTAATTTCCATAAAGAGAGGGGGGTTAGACTAATGTGGTAGTCACGGGCTTTGCACAAGTGGGGAAAGTGAAAAACCAAGGATGAGTTACTGAAATACAAGTAGGTGGGAGAATGGAGCGGAGGGTCGTTGAGGGAAGCTACGAGACTGGGTGTAGGGAAAGTGGAAATAGATAGATGCTCTGTGTGGATGGGGGGGCAGTATACTGCAACAAGAACCAAAAGAAGCTAGACGAGCTGGAGACGAAGGTGGAATGTGAAGATGGAAGAAAGTAAAGTAAATATATAATCCTAATTTCTGATATTTCTATAAGTTTAATGTAATCTTGAATAAGACAAAATATAAATATAGGGGATCGCTACTGAGTTTAATTGACATCTATATACATATGTCAGTGTCAGATTTCTTTCATGGTTCATGTTCGTCCGAAATATAAAGCACGTTCTCAGTGGTCAACTCAATAGTCCTCCAGTTATCAAACGAAGACGAATTTGCATATAAAAAATTGGAATTCTTGCTAGACTAACTTACCTCTATGACCACTTAAGAGGTTGCCCTCGAATTACCTAACATCTTATTCTATATACATACATATATATATATATATATATATATATATATATATAATATATATATATATATATATATATATATAATATATATATATATATATATATATATATATATATATATATATATATAATATATATATATATATATATATATATATATATATATATGTAGAGAGAGAGAGAGAGAGAGAGAGAGATAGATGGAAAGGATTAATTGATCATCAAATCTCCTCACGATCTCCGTATCGCAGAAATCGATCTTTTTGGCTCAGATCATTCCGACCATTACTTTAATTACTCTCTAACTTCTCGCCATCGTACTGAGCCCACAAATATTCACAATAGTTTTAAATGGAGCAATGAAGAAGGCAAGACAAAATCTGAAGACAATAAAGATGAGATTCTGCAACATGAAACTCCCTCTAACTTCACGCCATCGTACTGCACGGCGGCAATGATGTAACGAGAGGTTGCAATGGAATATGCAATGGAATCGGGTCACATCTAGTGACGAATTTCGATTTTATTTCTGGGCTCATGATGGTTAGAAGACGTCCTGAAGAAAGATGAAATTTGCAGTTATCTATACAACGACATAGTGGTCTCACTCAAGGTGTGATGGTGTGAGGGGCTGTCTGCCATGGAAGCAGATCTCCTCTAGTAGTTAATCAGGGAACAATAAACTCAAATCGATACATTAACAACGTGCTTCAACTAGTACTACTGAAAGAAACAAGAAAATCCATTGTTCATGCGCGTTTTCCATGTCCTTCTATCTTTCTTATAGCCCCTTCCAGAACCACGTTGAAAAGTGTTGTTGATAGTGCGTCCCCTTGTCTTGTTCGCAATACCACGTTGGATCCCTCCATTGTCGTTCTCGTTAGATTTATAAATGTGTGTGGTATGTTTATGTTTTGCATCTACCTTAGTGTTTTCTTCCTGTTCACTGTGTCAAAATAGGTTTTAAAGTCTGTGAAAAGTGTGTGGGCTTCTATACCTTCTTCATGAAATTTTTTTAGTACTTCGTTTAATTTAAAGATGGCATCTGTTGTCGATCTTCCCAGTCTGAATCCGTTTTGGTAATCCCCTATCTTTATCTCTGCGTGTGTTACTAGTTTCTTGTGCATTAATACTGTGATTCCTCTGTAGTTTTTCGGGTCTTCTTTTTCTCCTTTTTTGTGTATTGGCACAATTATTCCAGTTTTCCAGGTCTAGTTACAACAATCTCAAAGCTATCACACATCCAGCGGATGGCGTGTCTTGCCATCACCGGCGCTATGAGAACAACGCCCACAGCAGCTCTTGAAGCACTGTTATGTCTACAACCACTCGACCTTCTAATAAGGGAGACTGCAGTAAAAACAGCATTAAGGCTATCTTCACTCAACCTGTGGCATGATAAAGGTAGAATCATTGGACACAGGAGCATACTGAGTTAAGCTATCGAACTAGACCCCCTTATAGAAGGTAAGTGCGACAGAATTCTACCCAAAGACAGTTTTGTCAAACACTTTCAGACCATCATCACAATGGATGGTATCCCACAAGGCGCCAACATAACCATGTATACTGATGGATCCAAAACTAAGACGAGAGCTGGCTATGGAATTTTCTCACCAGAACTCGATCTCAAGATAAGTGCACCACTTGGAAGACTCACGACAGTCTTCCAAGCGGAATTAACAGGAATACTAAAATGTGTTCAAATTTTAGCTGAACGAAATATTAAGGATAAACATATCCAAATACTCACCGACAGCAAAGCAGCTCTAAATGCACTAAATGCCAACACATTTGTGTCGAAAGAGTTATATTCATGTCTACACAGCCTGGAGGAGCTAGCTAAATATAACAAACTAGAACTCTGCTGGATAAAAGGACGTAGTGGCATCAAGGGGAACGAAATAGCAGATGAACTTGCCAGCAAGGGATCCTCGCATCCTCTAACAACCCAAGAGGATGAAATACTTTCTGCAGGTACTCTGAAAAAAATAATAGAGCATAGGACACATGCTCTACACAAGGTAAGATGGCGAGAAACGCCGGGCTGCAAACAATCAAACGTTGCAATTAGGCAACCTTGTAAAATTGCAGCCACGGCCCGCCTTAACTTATCTAGAACTAATCTGAAATTATTGACAAACATCCTAACTGGCCACTGCCGGCTAAACAAACACCTACACACGATGGGTCTGGTGAACAGCCCGTTATGTAGAGGGTGCAATGAAGAACTAGAAACAGCAGAGCATGTAATATGCCTCTGCCCAGCTCTAGTAATCACCAGGCATCAAATACTAGGGGAGTGCTGGCCTAGTATGGTCAGCATTGGCAGCTCCTCACCCGGCAGGGTTTTGCGGCTTGGACGCAAAATTGACTGGTGGGACGAGTGAGCAGCCTTAAAGGGTGGTTTCACAATGGGCCCATTTTGAGGCCTAAGTGTCTGTAGCCAACTATCCAGAACTATCCAGATCCAGGTCTATGGCATTTCTTCCTTCCTCCATATTTTTACTATCAGGTCGTATATGTGTTTATGTAGTTCTTCTCCTCCACATTTCATTATATCTCCAGTTATCTCGTCTGCCTCTAGCGCTTTTCCGCTTTTTAGCTTCTTTATTACTTCCTTGAACTCTGCTTAGGTAGGTTCGTTTACTTCGTCTCCTTGTGTTGTGTCATTCTCTTGTTCTAGCTCCTCCTGCATTTCTGTGTTCAGTACTGCTTGGTAATACTGTTTCCATTTTTGGTTTATTTTTTGCTGTCGTTTTCCGTTATTCCTTAAGCGTTATTTATTCCCCTTGTTTTAAGCCTATTAGTTTGCTTTTGTTCCTTTAACTTCTTGTAGAATTATTTAGCATTGTTGTTAAAGTTGTTTCTCTCTAGTTTCTCTATTCTTCTTCGATCCATTCCTTTTTCCTTTGTTTGCATTTCTTCGTTGTTGCGTTCCTTCGTAGTATGTAGTTTGCCTCGTCTTCTGGTCCTCTTGTCCTTAACCATTTCAATCTTGCTTTGTTTTTTTTTTATTATAGCTCTTTGCATTCTGCGTTGAACCATTCTTTCTTTTGGTCGCCTTTTCTTTTCCCTGCTGTTTTCTATGCTGCGTTTATTATTAGTGTTCTTAATTTTGCGCATTACTCATTCATATCTTCTGTATTGGTTGCTTGTAGCGCTACTTCGTTCAGTTGTTCTTGTAGTTTCTTTTATGTTATGTGCTGCTTTTATAGTTTTCGTTTTAGATCATTTGTCTTAATTTCACTACTACAAGATAGTGAACGGAGTCCGCATTAGGTCCCCTTAGCGATCTTACGTTTTGTATTGTTCCTACTCTTCTTATCGTTATCAACACGTGATCAATTTGGGTTTCGTGGGTTCCTCTTGGATGTCTCCACGTCGCTTTTTTATGCTTGAATTTCATGCTAGTTATAACCATGTTCCGTGCTTTCGCTTACTTACATAGTTTGTGCCCATTATTGTTGTTTTTTTCGTGGATCGTTTCATTCTCTGCCACTCCTTCTATGCATTCTTCCTTGCCTATTTGTGCGTTGAGATCTCCAAGTGTTATTAACGTGTCATATTTTGGAACTGTTTCGCTTACTCTAGTAGTTTTGTGTAAAAGAGTTCATTATCTTCTTCATCCGCTTCCTCTGTTGATGCGTACGCGTTTATGATTGTACTCAACTTTGAAGCAGTCAATGGCAGAATATCAAAGATCAGAATAAAAAGCAAACTAAACAACAACAATATTTATATCTTACTGATATTTTCATCGCTTCTTACAAGGAATAAAATACAGGTTTATTGAAAATTTCATCAAAATACTTCAGCGTTTACTAGACGTTCATTTATTTATGGATGGGAGTATAGAATCAGAGCTATTTTATCAAAGTTTTACTCATTTCGATAAAATCGCTTTGAATATACTTGTAATTCTATAAAGACACCTTAGGCCCTTAGGCGAGGCGCAGGCGCGACGTTGCACAGGCGATTGTGATGTTCATAGGCAGTGAAGGGGTGGACATTGCACCTTATGTTTACGTAGAGGCGGCGTGGAAGAGTTATGCCTTTCGCCTCTTCGCCTACCGTGTTGTAGGCGAAGACGCGGTGCCGGCGCGGCGAGTAACACGAGGCAAATGTCCGCCCCTCGTCACCTAAGTGGGCATTGCACCACATGTTTATATAGAGGGGGCTTCAAGTGTCGTGCCTCTCACAGCGCCGGTACCGCATCCGTGCCTCTTCGCCTAAGAGAAGGTAGGCGAAGAGGCGAAAGGCATAACTCTTCCACGCCGCCTCTACGTAAACATAAGATGCAATGTCCACCCCTTCATTGCATATGGACATCACAATCGTCTGTGCAACGTCGCGCCTGCGCCTCGCCTGCGCCCGACGCCGCTTAAGTATGAATTGGGCCTTACACGATCAATAATACTGTCATTCCAAGTACAGTCAGTATTTGATTCAACCAATCAATTATCCGGATTAACGTCAATATTTTGTTCAATCCATCAATACTGCACCCTACACGATCAGTAATAATGTCAATATTTTAGAACACTGTCCCTCGTATTCACCGACGTTCCATAAATCTATCAATAGCTATTGAACCCATAAGTATTCGTTGTTATAGCAACAATAAATACATTATCTAGGGAATATAGTTACTTTAGATTCTCTCTATTGGGAAAACTGAATAATTAAATAAAAGGTGTCATCCAAGCTCCAATCGCAAGCGCTATTCAAGATGTTTAACATTTGTTTTGGCATATTCTGTCATAAGGACGTTATCAATTTATCCATTCAATAGCTTATGGGACCTATAAAGTTTATGGAATGTTGGTGAATATGGGTATGTCAGTATTATTGACCGTGCAAGGTGCCTATATAGCTTGCTTAATAAATAACGTCAGGATTTCAATACCATGGCTGTTTTTCTTGTTGTTATTCATGTAACCTTAGAATTCAAAATCAACATTTCAATAGTATTAATATTACCTCCCTTTTCGTATTCATCAAACCGTGTTTATATTAATGAATTCAATGAATATTATTATGGGCCCGGCGCATTCACCATTTGTGATGTGTTATAAGTGATGATTATTTAATTGTGAAAACAGTTACAGTAAACACATTGAGAGTCTATGACCTCTTTCGTGTAAACAATTGTATTGGCAGGTTCATATAGTGAAGAATTTCAGAATGTGTTATATAATATATAGCAGGGGTAACTTGTGTACATACGATCTACTTTCTATCTTAAAACTGTGTCGCGATCGACTTGTTGCCATACGCGCAGTCTAAGTAACGAGGGATAGTTGTGAAATATATATTATGTTTACACACTGTATTTCTGTAAAATCTATTGGTAGATACGCAAAATATATGTACAAACACACCTATCTACCTTAAGTAGTTAAGAGAACGCGAGAGATCGGCCAAAATTAGCTGTATCCATATTTCAATTATTATTTTATTAAAATTTAATTAAAGTTATTATAATAATAATAAATGATTTATTGCCCAACAGAAAAAATCCTAATTACAGGATAACAATATAGAATATAACAATATAATAATAAAATTAATTTAGAGTACGGTAAAGGTACACAAATAGTATGCAAATAACAATTTAATTCCATGAAGAATAAGCTAAGACGATGAACCCTAGCGTATTCTTCTTGGATTTAAATTGTTATTTGCATACTATTTGTGTACCTTTACCGTATTCTAAATTAATTTTATTATTATATTTTATATTGTTGTCCTGTAATTAGGATTTGTTCTGTTGGGAAATAAATCATTTATTATTATTAATACTATTATTATTATTATATAGTATAAGGTTTCTTATATGTTCCTCCAGTTTACTATATGTCTGTTAATCAGAAAATATGTTGCTACAATGGCTAAATAGAGACTATACATATATGATCATGTAATATTATATTATATACAAGAGAAAATTTATGCACTCGCGTAGTACAGTAGTTAATGCCCACATTAATAAATTCCCCGAAGGATATATAGCCAGTTACTAATTGTAACAAATTAGTAACTTATACTCTCTCTTCTACTAGCAAGAGAGTATCTTGCACCCTCGTAAATTCTCTTACAACAAATATTGTTAAAAAAAATTATATACAGTCTCACTCTGCTTATACATAGAGAAAAGAAAGAGATTATATAATCTATTCAAAATTGTGTATGGTTGAAGACAGATTAGAAAACTCTACCGAAATAAATAATATATATATATATATATATATATATATATATATATATATAATTAATTTCCACATAGTATATGTACATACAGGCCACAAAACGCACTAAATGTTACTTTCTGAAATATTATTTTCTTTAAAAAAGTTTAAAAAATCAATGTTATCCCTAATATAATTCTTCTAAATAAACGGAAATAAATTGAATCATCTACCTTTTTATTCAAACGAATCGAGTGCGTGTCACTGCGAATTTATATCCGTGTGTCAATGCCCGTTAGGCGGCGGCGACGGCACTTTTCACGTTCGCACTTATGTAACTGGCGCGCGCGAGAGACCCGGGGGCGGCGTGTTTATCGGAGCACGGCGCGTGCGGTACTGGCGAACGCGCGCGCTCTGCCGCATTGTGTCGATGCGGGACTTTGGAATCGTCCGAATCGACTACGCGACGGCGGCGGCGGCCGGTATTGCCGCACAACCGGATGGCCCTCCGTTAAAGCTATCCCGAGTCTTAATCAATGGCTTAGAGGAGGTTTTATAGTAATATGGCTCATTGTTGTCGACTTAGCTAGCGTTTTATAAAGATTTTAGCGCACTTGTGTACTTAAATCGATACAAAAGAGAGAAAAAATATTCAACCTTATAGCTATTATCCCAAGGGAGTTTTAGGATGTAAAGTAAGAAGCTAAAAGGCGTGTATACACAAGGCATTTGTATTAACTTTACAGAAAACCTCTAAAAATCTGTGAAAGATGATTTGCAAAATTTCGCCTAAAAAGGGGTTTGAAATCGCCCTCTTCCCCAATGGCCAGAAAGAGATAATAATAATACACTCTACTTCACATAAATGGTTGCACAAAAACTTAAAATTTTAAAATAATACAATAAAGTAAACAGGTCAATATAAAAATTTAGGTACCACTAAAAGCCCATCAAGATCGAATTGTAGAGATAACCTAACCTAACCTAACCACTAGACCTCTGAGCTGGATGATAGTGAAGAAAGATACATGCATATATTGTCACAAATAAGTATATTTGCCGTATGTGGCAACTGTGCTCCCGTTCACCCCACCGGGCTCGAGTTACGTATGGTCGACTTACTCTATTCGGCCATTCAGACGAAGAAGCAAGACCCATCTCTCTTGCTCTCTCTTGCTTCTTCGTCTGCCTGACCGAATAAAGTAACTCGACCATGGCGAAGCCCGGGTAAGTTTAGTTTAGGTTATTGTATTAGTAATTAAGTAGCATGTTGCGGATACATACCAATTTTATATCAATAGCTCTTAGAGTCTAAGACATATTGGTGGAGGCGCCGGGCAGGAGAGAGCACATTGTTGCTAAGGCAACTCTGGTGCCCAAATGATATTTTTATAGTAGAAAGATATTGTTATATAATTGGGGATCACATGGTTGTTGAGACAGCTCTGATACCTATATGAATTAATTGAAGGAGAATTTGTAATTAGGAGCACATTGCTGCTAAGGCAGCTCTGGCCCAAATACTTGTCTTGTTTGACACGTGTTTTCCATCCTAGTTAGATCACCCCACCAATTGAGTTGTTTCTTCTCTATGAACTTGTCTATTGCTTCAATTTCCATTTGTTCTTTTTCTTCTCGTTACTTATTTTACTCTTCTCAGGTATTTTCTTTCCATTGCCTATATTCTGCTTTTATCTCTCTTTGCACCTTCCACGCCTTGCTTCCATATGTCAAGATCGGTCTGTATATGCTTTTGTAGATATTCATTTTTGTCTTTCTGCTGATCTCTTTATTGCTAATAAGTATGTCATTCAGTGAGTAGTATGTTTTTATTGTGTTGTTTGTTCTGTTGCTTAATTCTACTTCCATGTTTCCATCTTCTGTAAGTACTACTACTAAGTATTTAAATGTTTCCACCTATTCTATCAGGTGTTGTTCTATTTTTATGTTTATTTGCTCTTTCCGTTTTCCTATTATCATTACTTTTGTTTTGTTGTAGTTCATTTTTATATTATATTTTTCTAGAAGCTTATTCCATACGTTCAGGTTGTATTGCAGATTCCATTCGTTTTCTGTTGTCATCACCACATCGTCTATAAATAATCCTTCTTTTATTTACACCATTTTCATATCTTTGTATCCTATATTTGCTTTTCTAATTTCTGTTTTCATACATTATTTCGTCCATGTATATGTTGAATATGTTTGTCTTAAATGTTCTTGAGATCTCACCCTTGTATATTATTGCAATGCTGTTGGTAATGTATTAATTTATATCTTTTTCTATACCTCTTTCCTTAAGAATTGTTCATAGATTATTTCTTGGAATTATGTCGAACGTCTTTTCTAGGTCTATGAATCCTAAATATGTGTTTTTATTATTTCTAGTTATATTTTCTGTGATTTGTATTATTATGAAGGTGTCCTCTGTGGATCTTCCTTTCCTAAAACCGCATTGCGATTCTTCTGGTGTCTTTTCTATTATTGTTGTTATTCTCTTGGTTTTTGTCTTTCCTACTATTTTCATCCCTATACTTATTACTTACCCTATGGGAAGGTGCAAAACTTGTAGTTGTTAGGGCAGACCAACTGCCTAAACTAACTAAAATTTCAGTGTGGGTACCAGGGAAACTAGCCGAGCCCCAGGTCACACTACAATGTCTGACAGCACAGAACAGAACACTGTCTGTCAAAAATTGGTGCAAACTCCATAGGGAGACCAAAGAAGATGGCGTTCTGCTCGTCTTCGGTGTACCCTTATGTGACATCGCAGAAATAAAAAAGAGGAACGGCAAAATCTATTATAGATTTGCCACCCTCAAGGTAAAAGCCCATGGCGGAGAGGAAAACTTTGGGCTGGCAGACTCTGTTGAAGTGAGAGCTGAGACAGGCAATGCTAACCCGGATACAGATCCATCTCCTCGATTGCTAAAATAATAAAATGGGCCTGGTTTTACAAATCACCCAAATCAATTTGCTGCATTCTAAGGTGCCAACTGCTAATCTAAGTTGTCATCTACAGAATATGCAATATAGCATCGCGGTGATCCAAGAACCCCGGATTGTTAAAAACAGGGTATGCGGAAACAAACCTACGAAAGGCCGCTAAGAACGTACCCCATACATCCGAAACAGCATGCCTACCAACCAGGACGCTCAACGGAATCAGCCCTACATCTGCTGACCTCTAAGATAGAGGAAACACTAGAGCATAAAAGTTCGTTGCTTGCCACCTTCATTGATATTGAAGGTGCTTTTGACAAAACAACATTTAAGAGTATTGATAATGCTCTAACATCTCACGGGATTCACCCCACTATTAGGGGCTGGATAAAAAATATGCTTGGTCTAAGAACAATCCAAGTAACACTAGATGACGTAACATCAAAAAAAGTTGCAGGAAGAGGCTGTCCTCAAGGCGGAGTCCTCTCATCCCTTTTATGGGACCTTGTAGTTGATAGCCTCCTCCTGGAATTAAACAACTCAGGATACTATGCCGTTGGCTATGCCGACGACATAGTGATCATGATAAATGGCAGTTTTGAAGGTGTACTCTGTAATCTCGTGCCCTAAAGATTGTTGAGAACTGGTGCGATAGCCATTCGCTCACAGTTAACCCAAAAAAGACAGAACTTATATGGTTTACGAGGAAGAGGAAACTCGAACTCATGAACATGCCAACTCCCTTTAAGGTCCCTCTGACTCTCACAGATAAAGTAAAATATCTAGGATTAATCATGGATACAAAACTGAACTGGAATGAGCATATAACATCCAAGCTGGAAAAATCACATTTTGGCAATGCCGCAGGGCGGTTGGTAAAACATGGGGCCTATCTCCTAAGATCACCCAATGGATATATACCGCGATCATAAGACCAACTATCGCATATAATATAATATAATAGTATGGTGGTCGAAAACCAAACAAGTTGCGCTATGAGAACAACGCCCACAGCAGCTCTTGAAGCACTGTTATGTGTACAACCACTCGACCTTCTTATAAGGGAGACTGCAGTAAAACAGCATTAAGGCTATCTTCACTCAACCTGTGGCATCATAAAGGTAGAATCATTGGACATACTGAGTGAAGCTATCAAACCAGACCCCCTCACAGAAGGTAAGTGCGAAAGAATTCTACAAAAATACAGTTTTGTCAAACATCATCACAATGAATGGTATCCCACAAGGCGCCAACATAACCAAAACTAAGACGAGAGCTAGCTATGGAATATTCTCACCTGAACTCGATCTCAAGATAAATGCACCACTTGGAAGACTCACGGCAGTCTTCCAAGCAGAATTAACAGGAATACTAAAGTGTGTTCAAATTTTAGCTGAACGGAATATTAAGGATAAACATATCCAAATACTCACCGACAGCAAAGCAGCTCTAAATGCACTAAATGCCAACACATTTGTGTGGAAAGAGCTATATTCATGTCTACACAGCCTGGAGGAGCTAGCTAAATATAACAAACTAGAACTCTGCTGGATAAAAGGACATAGTGGCATCAAGGGGAATGAAATAGCAGATGAACTTGCCAGGAAGGGATCCTTACATCCTCTAACAACCCAAGAGGATGAAATACATTCTGCAGGTACTCTGCAAAAATAATAGAGCATAGGACACATGCTCTTCACAAGGTAAGATGGCGAGAAACGCCGGGCTGCAAACAATCAAAGGTAGCAATTAGGCAACCTTGTAAAATTGCAGCCACGGCCCGCCTTAACTTATCTAGAACTAATCTGAAATTATTGACAAACATCCTAACTGGCCACTGCCGGCTAAACAAACACCTACACACGATGGGTCTGGTGAACAGCCCGTTATGTAGTGGGTGCAATGAAGAACTAGAAACAGCAGAGCAGCCAACTATCCAGAACTACTTAATATGTAGACTTTTTTCAGAACCTGGTTTTTTGTTAACATTGTTAATTTTTACATCTATTTTATACGTTTTGCTTTAGATATTAATGTTGTTTATTATTTTATTGTTTATTATTTTCTTGTTAATTATTGTTACAATGTACTATTTTTTCATATTGATTTTATTTTGTTGCACTGTAATTGGGTTTACCTGTTGGGCAATAAACATTATTATTATTATTATTATGATTCATCTATCTGCCATTAACTCTTTTCTTGTTATATTCTTTCCTGTTTGCGCTTTCCACTTTATTTAAAGCAGTTTATTTTGTTATTTTGTATTGTTTTGTTTATTTGATTATTATCACGTCTATACAGTTTACTTTATATTTATATATATATATATATATATATATATATATATATAAGTAAATGAGGAAAAACATTACCTTCTTAATTATATACACAACATTAACCTCCCGCACTTATAATCAGTATATACTAGCATTATTATACTGAATACAATTTAGACAGTTGGGATGGGTTTCCTTGCAACGTGAAACAAACCGCAATTGTTCAACCGAATTCGGGCAATTGAATATATATATATATATATATATATATATATATATATATATATATATTCCGAGCGCCATAAATCGCGGCCCTTATCGCATCGGAGGCGGCGGGGCGGCCCAAGGCGTCGCGGATTCAGCACATCGATTTTCCATCGAGTGGCCGATCAAAAAATGAGAACCGGATATATAATCGCGGGGGCGTAATGGATTGCCCCGGAGACGTAATCGCGTTTTGGCACCGCCGCCCCCCCGGCAACACACCACCAGAGCAAGCCGAACGAGATAAATTTACAGCCGGATTGATCAGAGATGACCTGGCACCGAGAAAATCGTATCAATCACGAACTGAAAAAATTGTATATGACTTAATAATATTTATAAATATTGTTGGTGTACTATAGAGATATAAAAAATTGTAATATTTTCTACATGTTGATCAATATTGAACGATATTATATCAATGTTAATTAATAATTTCTCAAAAATTTCACTTTCCGGTGAGACTTGAACCCACGTCTCCGGCTATAGGAATATTGGATTCTCAACGCAGTTCAAGCGTCAATATCTGTGAATAATTGGACATAATGAACAAAAAAAAAAGACCTTTATTTGGCATATCAGCCCAACCCTTCCCTTTACAAATTCCAGCCGCAAAAAAAAACAATACTTTCACAGAAAGAACTAAACAACAAATAAAAAAGAATACAAATTAACATTTTCTACCCACTAAAATGAACTAAACCCTCTCTGCCCTCGCCAATTTCCTTTCCCACGTCAGCCTCCTGCAGATTTTCACGCCTTTCCCATCCTCTCCTAACCATTTGTTCAGCTTTCTGCACTCTCCCACCCACTCTGCTTTCACTCCCTCACATTATTTGCTAAGATGCCACCACGTGTCACTCCCCTCCCTACACAGCGCACACGCGGTGTACCCCAGCCCCATCCACACTTTTCTTCCTCGCTCTTATGGCCCACACCTCGCTCTTTCCATGCATACTTTGTCCTCTCTGCTCCACTCTCCCCCGGCTAAGTAGCTCGGGAGTTTCCCCTGCACTTGCCACTCTACGTAGTCAGGGTTGTATGAGCTCTCAGCCATTCTCACTTGCCTTTCTTGCCACTCAATATACCTCAGTCTCTCCTCTATCTCAGTTCCTAGGCTATCCCTTTCTCTCAGCTTCTCCTCTACCCACACCTCAGACATACCCACTCTTTCATACATCCTTTCTCTATCCTTCCTCCATCTACTCTTACACCTCAGCCATACCTCCCGTACCAGTCTTTCCTCGCCCAAATCCTGCAATCTTTCCTCAAACTTCACAACCCTCACACACATAATGAACATCTCACGCGCAATCCACTACCATCCTCCGTGGCGCAGTAGATAGCGCGACGGCCGCGATAGCCGGAGACGTGGGTTCAAGTCCTACCGGAGAGTGAAATTGTTGAGAAATTATATATATATATATATATATATATATATATATATATATATATATATATGATGGCTTATATTCATAGATCAAGATAGAAACATATTGATGCTACAGAGGAGATAGAAAAGAGTAGGAGAAGATAGGCGGCAATAAAATAAGGTAGAAAAGATTAGAAGAGAGTGAGGGGAAGTTGGGGAAAAATATTAAGTATACAATAAATTCGTGATGCGAGCAAAAAGAATACCTGTATAAGATTATATAAACTTTTATAAGCAAATAGGGACGACTGAAAAGAGTAGAAAATAATAGAAGACCATAAATGATTCTGAGCTAGAAATAATATAGAGTAGAATCGGAACACCCACTAATAACTGTCAAATAAAAACACAGACACAGAAGTTTAAAAAAACATTACAACTACTAATCGATTTCCTCTGTTGTTGTTTAATTTGACGATATTTGCCATTCATTATTTCATAGCGCTGTTTCGCGAAATTGAATTTCATTTGCAGTTGTTGCGTAAATCACACGCCCATGGGATTAACAGGCATTTGACGTGTGGGGGCGGTGTGCGTACCATCACGCGCGACCCCCTAAATCACAATTAGCGTGCACAGCGAAATATCGCGAATTTGATTAGAGGAATGAAAAATCGGGTCTCGTCGCGTTCAATTAAAAATAAAACCCCGACGGAATCAAACAATTTTCCGGGGCGTGGTTTGGCATGAATAAGTTATATCACATGGAAGTTGGACCCCTCACCCACCCGTCGGCGGTTTCATACGTGTCATCGGATTTGGTCGCATCGATTCTTGCTGGGATATATAGGCATACGGGATGGAATGCAATTTTATCAATTTTATTGTACTGAGGTCTTCATGAATTTAATATATAGTGTGTTCGTTGTATAAATGCATAATATCTTTAGACAGAATTTTTCAATTATTGGTTTCTCGATTTTAAAAAAAATATATGAAGATAATTTTTTATTTTTGTTTGTTATGATATGATGGTTCGCTAAAAATTACACCCCTTGATATTATTAAAGACACAGAACTGTAGGAGGCAATAAAAGTAGGTATTGAGACGGTTGAGGCTGGGAACCAAAACACGACCGTGGGAAAATCCACGCCCCCTTCCCCCACTCCTCGCAGCTACGCCGCTCCCACTCCCCGGGGCCACGCCCCTCCTACGCTCCTCGTAGCCATGCCCTTTCCCTACTCCTCGTAGCCATGGCGTTTCTCCACTCCCCGTGGCCACGCCCTTTCTCCACTCACCGTAGCCACGCCCCGCCCCTACCTCTCGCGACGTCTGTCACATGTCAAATATCAGGGCTGGCAAAATACAGACATAAAAATAAACATGGGAGCTAAAATCAATATTTGAAACATCATCTGTCAAGTACTAGGGCTACCAGAACAAAACAAAACAGACCCATCTGCCAAATCTTACATGGCAAATATCAGAAATACCAAAATAAAATTACAATAATCTGTCAAATGTCTCCTATCAAATATCTGGATAACCAAAATCAAAAATAAAAAACACTAAAATGGTGGATTAAAAATAAAACGTGGCCACTTGATCAATGAAAATGTGTTGGGACCCTTTGGGCATTTTGGTTCATGCTGTTACGTAAATCAAGATCAAATATGGCCACAAGCTTAATAAACATACCTCCCCGGTTTAATAAAAATGGGTCATGTAACACGGAAGTTTGTAGCATGTGTAGGAGATAGCAAATAGGGGTAGTAAAGGTGCGTATGGGGTCTTAATTATTTAATATTAATTTGAAGAAAAAAAATACCTTACCTCCGGTGTGTTGATAAAAAATTAAACAGAAAGGGCATCAGATTAGATAGATCGATGACCAGTTGAACATGTTGAACAGCTTTTGGAACAGGTCGAACAGGTTGAACAGCTTGTGGAACAGGTTTTGGAACAGGTTGAACAGGTTTTTGAAAAGGTTGAACAGCTTTCGGAACATGTCGAACAGGTTTTGGAACTCAGCTGTTCACCCAATTTCAAAGCACTTCGAAGAATTTTAATTGATAGTTTTCTGAGCTCAAAATAGCAGATTTCTATATTACATATACACTGGATCTAAGTGTTATAGGTTAGGTCAAATGAACTATATATAGGTTGGGTTATTTGTAATTGTATAGGTTAGATCAATAATTCTTATTTTGCAGTTTCATATGTTGGGTTACATCGATTTTATATATCGATCGATATTGCGCACAACGCAAATTTTGATTTTAGCTCCTATGTTTATTTTTATGTGTGTATGTTTTGCCAGCCCTGTGTTTTGGCAGCCCTGATATTTGACATGTGACAGATGACAGATGGCAGACGTCGCGAGGAGTGGGGACGGGGCATGGCTACGATGAATGGACAAGGGGAGTGGGAGGGAGAGTAGTTGCGAGAAGTGGGGGAATCGAACGTGGATTTTCCTACGGTTATGATTTGGTTCCCAGGCTCAACCGCCACAATACCTACTAATAAATATAAGGAATGCATTAAATTAACTGAGCCCGTTAGCAAAAAAAAATGATGTAAGTGGACAGATTGCTATAGTAAGAATAAGTATAGAGAGAGTACACAAAATACTAGAAGACAGTAAAAGATAATATGACAATAGGAAACAATATGAGAACGTACGTTAACTGTGTATAAAATAATTTTAAAGCCAATATGGCCATACGAGTTACAACGCGAGAAGTGGGGACGGGGCGTGGCTACGATGAATGAACAAGGGGCGTGGCAACACGGAGTGGGAGGGAGAGTAGCTGCGAGGAGTGGGGGAATGGGACGTGGATTTTCCCACGATCGGGATTTGGTTCCCAGGCTCAACAGCCCCAATACCTACTAATAAATATAAGGTAGGTATGCATTAAAGTAACTTAGCCCATTAGCAAAAAAATGATGTAAGTGGACAGATCGCTATAGCAAGAACAAGTATTGAGAGAGTACAAAAAAGACTAGAAGAGAGATAATATGACAATAGGAGACAATACGAGAAAGTAAATTAACTGTATATAAAATTATTTTATAACCAATATGGCCATACGGGTTACAACTGTGGGGCACCACGATAGTAAGTAAGGCACCACCTCAAAAAAATATTATGACGAAAAACGTGCACGCGTTATGGCATGATAACAGAGATCTCTAAAAAATCGCACCCCTGTATGTTATTGAAGACACAGAGCCTATGAACGAAAAAAATTGGTAGAGCACAATATACCACTATTGGCGGTGCTGTGGGAATCATTAGAAACAATTAAAATAGGTAATTAATTTAAATAACTTCAAATACAGTAGGAAAACAATGTTTAGACTGTCCCAATAATTTTATTTTCCAACATTCTTTTGTCCATCATGTAAAGCAACTTACACGGTCAATAATACTGTCATTACTAGTACTGTAGTAGTAGTAGTAGTAGTTGTGAATACTAATAGTTTGCTGACAATATAAGGTGCCTTTTTGTTACACACATCAAGTATCATCATTTCGTTGCGGAGTAATTAATATCATATAATAAAATAAATAGTAGTCTATAATATTATACATGACTATATAATTCATTTAGTACTAAATGATTCCACATTATTATTAAATTTAAAAAAATAACTTTACTGTTTTTGTAATTACTTTACACGGGCTGGGGGCGGCAATTGAAGCGTAGCGGAAAAACACCGCATAAATTTAAAACACCGCTATTTGGATTTGCTCGAACAGCGGCAGTAAGTTAATTATGGCACGTTAATTAAAGCAAACTGTGCAATAAGGGGAGAACTTTGCAGAAGAAAAAACGCAATTAAATCGACTGAAAATTATTTTTAATTCATTTCAACAGCATTAACATCATACAAAATCTAAACTCAGATTTTTATATTGAACTTTTACTACAAAGGAATAGAGCTGGGAGTGAAGAATATAGTGGGAAAATAGAGCAGAGAGACGCTCGGTGTGGGTGGGAGTAGTGTACTGTAACAAAAACCGATTGGAAATAACGAAGGTACTAGATGGGCTGGAGACGAAGGCAGATGAATGGATCCACGGGGATGACTGCAATGTAAGGGTTGGGGAGTTGTTTGTTGTTGTTTGGAAATAGGAATCGGAGAGGATGGTAAATGGAGTAAACAGTGTTTCCAGGATAAAGACCAACCAGGAGGGTAGAGAATGGATCTAATGGGTGAGAAAGTCAGGATGAGATGTACTCAATAGTTGCTATGAAGGGGACTGGGAAGGGCTTTTCCCTTCGCTTTCTGCGAGCAGGGAGGACGCTCGGTTTTGGACTACGTGATGGTCAAAGGGATCAGAAGGGAAGAGTTGGAGTGCTTCTTGGTGGAAAATGTAGGGGGGTCGGATCAAGTACCGGTGAAGGTGGTCGTGACAGTGAAGAAAGTTATGATGGGAGAAGAGAGGAACGGGCAGCAGGGTTGAGCAAACCAGAAATGGATGCATATATAAGTGTGAATCCATCTCTTAGCAATCTACATATCTAGATTTCGACCGTATTAGATCTCATCAGTGTGTCAGCTAGTGAGGATGAATTTACACAATATCTCGAATGGTTATATACAAATATAATACATGTAACCCCCTAGGAGAAAAGTTAAATGCCATCTGGAGGCACCACATTACTTAGCAATGCACACCGATATGGTAATAACTGTCAACATGCTCATGCCATCAGGATTACCGGGTAGTGCCCTCTATGGAATAATATTCCAACAGAGTGCTTAAGATATCAGTACAAAGCCAATAGGCAAAGGAAGAGTTGGATTTACGAGGACTTTAAGTTGAAGAAAACGAGGTGGCAAAGGGAAATGGTGAAGTGGAAAAGACCAATCAGGCGAAAAGGGAGTTCGAGAAAACGAGCGAGAGGAAAAAAGAGAGGAGTTGCAGATAGTAGTTGAGGGAGTTTGCAGCGGAGAAAAGGCTGTGGGAAATTCTGATAGGAAGGGAGAAGCAGGGCAAATTAACCATAGAGCTGCCAGAGTGGGAGAGGAGCTGCAGACAGATGGCGGGGTCAAGTTGGAGCTGGGGAGTTCGAGATAGGCGGTAAGAAGGGAGGCATTCTCGCAGATAGAGGTGGCCCTGGGACACCTGAAACTGGAAAGGCGATGGGAGAAAATGAGCTCAAGGCAGATGCATTTAAAAGGCTACCGGAGGAAGAAAGAGAGAAGTTGCTGGAAACTATTAATAGGGTCTGGAGTGGACAGGACAGGGTGCCGGAAGAGAGGCGGATGGGTGTGGTGGTTCCGGTACATAAACGTATAGCTGCCTTGGGCGTAAGGAACTATAGGGTTATCACTATTATGAGTGCGGCATATAAGTTGATGATGATAATAGTAAAGAACAGAATGAATAGTGAAGTGGAAAGAAAAGGGTTGCCACCTAAATGCCAGAGTGGGTGCAAAAGGGGAAGAGGGACGAAGGAGCAGATTTTCACGCTAGCGAGAATGGTGGCTTCCTCCACCATTCTCGCTAGCTTGAAAATCTGCTGGAATGCAAAGGGAGCGTGTATGCGGTGTTTGTGACTGACTTAGAGTATATGAATTGGGTATCGAAGAGGAAAGAGTGGAGTGGACGAAGGGGATATATACAGAGTCGTGGGCAAAACAAATAGTGAATACAGAAGTATCGGAGAATTTTAGGGTGAATATGGGAGTAATGCAGGGTTGCCTGCTCAGCCTCCTCTTGTTCAATATGTACACGAGCTAGTAGGAGGAGGTGCTGAGGTGAGGACAGGCAGGAGGGGTCATGGTGGCTAGAACCACGGTGTGGATGTTGGCGTATGCAGATGACATAGTGCTGGTGGTGAAGACAGTTAGAGATGTTAGAAAGAATTTACCTGGATAGGAGTGGTGAATGTGGAAAAGACCAAATAGATGACGTTTAGGAATAGGGCGAAGAGGGGTACAGTGGAAGAGCTGAAATAGAAGGGAAGAATGACTGACAGAGTGTATAGCTTTTAGTTTGACTGTGAGGATGGTTTAGGATGTATACAGACAAAAGCGAGAATGGCTTGGGGGATTGCGAGCAGAAAATGGGGGAGTTTATGTAGCGGTAGCCCTCTCTGGGACGGTCATGAACAATGTTGTGAAGAGAGATACAGCGATAACGATAGCGACATGGAATGTGAGAAGTTTATATGAGATGACCATAGTAAAATGCGCCTCTAAGAAGTGTATGGCCCAATTCACCCATAAGCGGCGTCGGGTGGAGGCGCGGTGTAGACGAGATGCAGGCGCAACGTCGTACTATTGTGATGTCCATATAAAGTGAAGGGGTGGACATTGTACCTTATGTTTACAGAGGCGGCGTGGAAGGGTTATGCCTCTCGCCTCGCAGGCACCGTGTATCAGGCGAAGAGGCGAAGGCGCGGAGTCGGCGCGGCGATAGGCACGACGCTTTCACACCCCCTCTATATAAACATGTGGTGCAATGCCCACTTAGGTGACGAGGCGCGGGCATTTGCCTCGTGCCTCTCGCCGCGCCGGCACCGCGTTTTCGCCTCTTCGCCTAAGACACGGTAGGCGAAGAGGCGAAACTCTTCCACGTCGCCTCTATGTAAACCCCTTCACTGCATATGGACATCACAATCGCCTGTGCGACGTCGCATCTGCACCTCGCCTCCGCCCGATGCCGCTAATGTGTGAATTGAATATAAGAGACTAAATATAGACATTCTGGGCATCAGTGAAATGCGTTAGATAGAAAATGGCAAATGTAGCATGCCACACCACCAAATATACTATGCAAGAAATACTGAACCCAATCACTGGGAAGGGGTTGGATTTATGGTGACCAATCAAAGTGACTTAACTGTTCGTAATTACGTTGCTCAATCGGATCGGGTTGCACTTTTACAGCTGAATGGAACTAGAGTAAACGTCAACTTTGTCCAGGTGTATGCTCCGACAAATAAGAATAACGAAGAAGAGCTTGAGAGCTTCTATACCAACATCCAAGCAATGATGACTATTACGAAACATGAAGAGGTTAATGTGGTTATGGGTGACTTCAATGCAAAAGTGGGCGCAATGTGACAGGAGAGTGGTGATTAGGACAGAGAAACGACAGAATAGAATGATTATTACAATTCTACCAAGAAGGAGGTTTTATAATTACCAATACATTCGTCCAGCTAGCAGTAAGACGACTGGACACGTGGACAGCACCCAGGGACGACCCAGACTCAATCATTAGAATCCAAATTGACTATATACTTGTTAATCAGAGATTCAGAAACGCCTTGAAATCTGCGAAGATGTTGTCTAGGAATGTATCTAACTGTACAGAAATTAAGCAAACGTGGAACAGTGTGAAAAAAGTTTTAAACCAGAACAGCGAAACACATCTGTATACAAAAAATTCATAACGGAAGAAATAAAATTAATTAAAACTAATGAAAGAAAGGAGGCTATGAAAATCAACAGACCAGGCCAAGTACCGTAAAGTGTAATACAAAGAAAAATTAGAGAATACAAACCAAAATTAGAAGAAGAGGCATATCGGGAAATTCAATTTAAACTCATGAAAGAAAATCATGACATAAAAAGATAAAAGAAACCGTCAGAAAATCGACAGGCCGGCCAGTGACATCGCTAATGGACAGGGATGGTAATTAATTTAGCTGTAAATATGGAGGGAAAAGCACGAATATGGACAGAATACGATGAAGACTCTACGATGATGACGATCGAGAGGTGGAGCATGGTATGGAAGAAGCCAACAATGGTCCAGAGATTCTGCCAGAAGAAGCTATATACACGATAAAACAACTCAACAATGGAAAAGCACCAGGGCCTGACAACATTCATGGCGAATTGCTAAAGCTTGTAGAGGACGTAGGCATTTGACACTCTGAGAAAGTTATTTAATAGAATATACGAAAGTTACCCTGCCTAAGAAACCAAATACGAAAAGGTGTGAAGAACATAGAACCATTAGTTTAATGAGCCATGCGTTTTAAAGACTTTTCTAAAAATTGTACTTACAACAACATATTTATCGATAGTGTGACGAACATATATCCGCCCAGCAATTTGGAATCAGAAATGGTTTCGGAACCCGCGACGCGCTCTTTGGTATGCAGGTACTTCAACCAGGATGTACATGCATGCTTCATAGATTACGAATAGGCTTCTGATCGCGTAGGACATGATAAGCTCATGGAAATCCTGAAACAAGTGGAAGCTGACAACCGAAATATCCACATCATTGCAAATTCGTACTGACAACAAATAGTAAACAGTCTTGGTTGAAAACTTCGAGACTAACGATATACTAATCAAACGGGGAGTAAGACAAGGATGCGTACTTTCACCAACTCTGTTCAACCTATACGCAGAAAGAATCATGGATCAAGACGCTACAGAAGGCATTATTGTAAATGGTGAAGTAGTTAACAACCTGAGATATGCTGATGACACCGTCCTGTTGGCAGCAACAAACAAAGATCTGCAGAAAAGGCTAAACCGAATTGATGTGGCCAGTAGAGACGCCGGAATAACCATAAACATTAAGAAAACGAAAATGCTAGTCATAAGCAAAAGAAGTAATGTTCCCGCACAGTTAATGTTAAACGGCAAAATAATTGAGCGCTACAACAGCTACCGATATCTTGAATGTCTAGTCAACGAAAGATGGGAAATGGGGCAGGAAGTTCGTTACCGCATTGAACAAGCCAGATCCATATTTATAAAAATGCAAAAAGTACTAACGAACAGAAACTTGAGTTTAGACCTACGACTAAGGATGATACGCTGTTATGTTTTTCCGAAAGTACGGTATGGAAGGATGGGCACTGACCAAATTACTGAGTGATAAAAGAAACGATTTTGAGATGTGGGTGTACCGGAGCATACTACGTATCTCATGGAGTGATCATGTCACTAAGTACTTGGACGCATGAACACAACTGCACAATTGCTCCTAACAGTGAAGGAGATAAAGCTGCAATACTTTCCACACATGATGTGATACGAAAAATATAGACTTCTGCGTCTTATAATACAAGGAAAAATAGTAGGACGAAGACCACCGGGGTGCTGAAGAACATCGTGGCTGAACGACCTAAGTCAGTGGTTCGGCAAGAGTACAAGGAGTTTATTCAGGGCGGCCGTCTAGAAAATGCAAATCGCCATGATCGCCAATCTTCGATTGAAGAGGCATATGAAGAACAAGAAGAACCTCGTAATGGCGTCGAAGATCTGGGATGTGTGTGAAACCTATACTGTTGTATGGAATGGAAGTGTGGAGACTGGGTGAGTGGGATGTAATAGATAGGGAGCAAGGTTGGTTCCGGAAGAGTCTGCTAGGTCTCGAAAGGTCGACACCGAGAACAGTGCTATGCAAGAGACAAAACGCGTGAGTATGTGATGGGAGTCGTCTGTGAGGGTTGTGAAGTTAGAAAAAAGATTGTAGGATTTAGGTGAGGAAAAACTGGTGCGGGAGGTATGGATGAGGTGTAAGAGTAGGACGGAGAGTGGATGGAGAAACGATAAAGTAAGAATGCATGAAAGAGAAAGTATATCTGAGGTGTGGGAAGAGGAGAAGCTGAAAGTAAAGGGAAGTCTGGGAGCTGAGCTATGGGAGAGATTGAGGAATTGTGTGACAAGAAAGGCAGGTGAGAATGGGTGAAGCTCATACAACCCTGGCTACATAGAGTGGCAAGCACAGGGGAAACTCCCGAGATACTTAGCTTAGTAGAGTGAAGCAGGGAGGACAAAATGTGCATGGCAAGAGTTAGGTGTAGGTCAGAAGATAAAGCAAGGAAAGTGTGAATGGGGCTGGGGAATACCACGTGTGTGCAATGAAGTAAGGGAAGCGATACGTGGTGGCACCTTAGCAAAGAATGTGAAGGAATGAAAAATTAATAGGTTGGAGATTGCAGAAAGCTGAATGAATGGTTAGGAGAGGATGGGAAAGGCGTGGATATCTGCAGGAGGCTAACGTGAGAGAGGAAACTGGCGAGAGCAGGGTCTATTGTATAGGAAGAGGACATATAAAATGTTAATTTGTATTTTGTTTATTGGGGGAATTTTGGAGAATAGAATTTTAGTGAGGGTATGCCAAATAAAGGTCTTTTGTCTTAATATAATTATGTAATTATGAAAAGGGGCGAAATAGTCATCACCCGACGGTTAATGAATGAATACATTTATAATTGTAACAAAATCTTACTTCAAAACACTTAATACTACAATTAAATAATGAACAAAACAAATTTTAAAAAAAAAACGTCTCGATAGGAATTCGAACTCGCGCCCCCACTTTTGAACTGATAGCACAAAAAAACATAAATGACAGATCAGTCGGCTTTAATACATTATCTTCGTTTTTAAATTATAGGAATCCGATGTTTTAATGGGAAATTAAAACTTTACGTTGCACGTTGTAAGTTGTAAGCTTAATTATGTGCACCACTGATATTACGTAACGTTGTGAAGATTTAGGTTTTACGCTAATTCGATTCGAAGTTTCCAATCAGCCAGCTGAAGGAATAAAATATTAATTTGTAAATTGATAGATTGAAATGTTAACGGGTAGTGATTTTTGTGATAATCCTGCTCATTCATCAATAAACTAGTGAAAGGTATCCATTTTATAAAAGTTAATTTGAGTAGTATAATTTTACAAATGAGCAAGATAAACCCAATAATTACTGCCCATTACAATTAACATTTCAATTCTTCAATCTGCAAATTAATATTTTCCTCCATTGGCGGGCTAATTGGAAACTTCGCATCGCATTAGCACAAAACCAGAATCCCCGCGCAACATTACGTAATGTCAGCACAACTGGAGCGCGACGAACGGCGGGGGTGGCGCCGAGGGTTCGGCTTTGATGTCGCGCGAGGATTTAAAAACGAAATGCGTCGCGGCGCAATCGGCATAATGCCTGTTGAGTTTTGATCTAACTCGAGCTAGTAATTCGGTTTGTGCAGCGGGGCTGTAGACCGCCCCCACCTCTTTGAAAGTGCACTGCGGGCGGGTGTTTATTTAGTCTTTTATGCAGAGCGAAGCAGGCGTTGCCCTTCTATCTAGGTCGGGCTATTAGAATATGTACTGCAGTATTTTAAAGTTGTAAACTTTTTTTACAGGATGCGAGTGTGCAGTTAGTACGGTTAGATGTTTCTTACGGTGCAAATTTTCGCGAGGAATAATAAGTTGTTTGCAATATTCCTCCGTCTAGGTTCGAAGGAACTTAAAAGTTTTCTCACAAATTCTGTATTATTCATGCGAAGTTGGTCAACAAAAACTGACTGGCATTTCGTAATAATCTTGCAGTTTATGTTCTTTTTGTATACAAATATAATGGCAGGGGAAAAAGTAGCAACAACTAAGAGGGAGGACCAGTATCTAGGGAAAAACATCGCAGGGTTTAAAGAATAGCAGACGAATAATTTGTATTTATTATGAATGAGAAAGAACAAAAACTTTTCGGGGTGGGGGAGTTAAACCCCCATGCCCCTCTCTCAAATACTAAAATACAGCCCTGCGGAGCACCCCTTTAGATGTTACTCGTCTTGTTTTTGAAATTATATTTGTATATAAAAGAAACACACGTACTGTATACAAGAGGGCATCGCATCACAAATGTTTTCATACACAGGATTTGTCGACAGAACGACCAATCCGGCTAACCACAGAGGCAAACAAGACGGAGGCATTGAGACGCCAAGACTGCCCACCCAGAACATGAGGAAAATCGATTAGCAGGTTCAAAAGTGCAAACAACCATCAGGGACCTGCAGGAACAACATACAAAAAAGGAGGAATCAATACCGATTATACCAACTGAGGGCAGGCGTTTTCTAGGTCCGCAAACGCCTGCCCCTCGGTCGGTATAATTAGTATTGATTCCTCCTTTTTTGTATGTTGTTTTGTAGGTCCGGAGGATCCGGGAGATTGATAACAGGGACAGCAACGTCACGTGGTTCAGAAAACCGAAATCCGACACCTTCGGATTAGGTTGAGGGGCAGTGGTGCAAATGTCGATGCGCGAGGCCATCCGCGCGAACGATCCTAGAGGAAGGAGGCCGAGCGTAACCCTGCACATAAGCGGCGTACTCACGACAAGAGTGTATAGAGACGGCTATCAAGGCGGCAAGAAAAAATGAGGAATACTTCAGGGTAGGGGAGCCAAGACCGGCCTGGAACGGGACATAACATAACATAACAGTGACAACAACAGAAAAAGGGGCGGATTACCTAGCGGTAACAAGGCTGAAAGTAGGTATGGTCAATGTAGAGCAACAAGAGGGACAAACGGCCGCAAGGATGCAGTCGTTGTTGGCTAAACGGCCACCGGGCCCACGAGTGCAGTGGGGACGATATAAGGAACCTGTGCCTGAGGTGTAGCGAGGAAGGCCACAAGGTAAGGCAATGCAAGATGAAGACTGCCTACTGCACATTATGCAGGGTGTACGGCCATGTCGCCCTCTGATGCCCAATAAAGAGAGGCAAAATATTTAATGGAAACGACTTACATCTTACAAACGTGTTGTTTAAAAAAATCATAATAAATGGAAATGGCGTGAAAATCTGCAGAAGTCTTGGGAAAGGAAGTGGATGAGGGACGGGGGACGCTAGGGTGGGTTGTTTGTTATGTAAGTGAGCGTGAGTATTACTGAGCTCTATATGTTAACCTTCGTATTTTTATATTACGATTACACTAAACTCCTGTTGGTAGCAAATAATTTAACGCGGCGCTAACTTCTATGAAAGCAACTTACGTATGTGTATAACGTCACACCGCGATATATTATAGATAATATATTACAGGACAGAGAACGTACATAGAATGGAATATTATACATTTAATATGTTTCGAGCGCCTGCAAAGTATGCAATTGCATTGAGGAAGTTGCACAAACATACAAATTGACCTTGAAATTTTTTTTGCCAAATAATTTTCCTCGGCCTTGTTTATAAAGAGTGATCAGAGGGCCGATCAGGCCTATTTTTTAAAATATGTTGTTATTTTCGCCGTTATAGGTTAACAACATATGGCAATTTACATGATTAAAAAAAAATATTTTGAATATTTTTTTAGAAAAAAAGTCCCTTAACGGCCCTCGTTTACTTATTCCTTTTTCATTTAATAGTAGTTTCATGGTTCTATCTTAAAACATGTAGCCGTGAGCCTAGAGAAGAAAAGTACGATATTCGAATTCACCGATTAGGCCCTACTACTACTAAAAAATTGCACAAACATACGAATTGGCATGTCGGATTTCGCAATAAAATAAACATGTTTTCCCAAATATTTTTGCTCGTCCTTGTTTATAAAGAGTGATCAGAGGGCCGATCAGGCTTACTTTTTTAAATAAGTTGTTATTTTTGCTGTTATAAGTTAACAAAATATGGCTATTATCATGATTAAAAAAAAAAATTGAATATTTTTTTAGAAAAAAAGGGCTCTTTATGACCCTCGTTTACATATTCCTTTTACTTTTAATAGTACTTTCATGGTTCTATCACAAAATATGTAGCCGTGAGCCTATATTCGGATTCACCGATTATGCCCTTAACTAGTACTAAACAAATAATAGTAGTAATAGTAGTTACTGTATTCTATAACTGGCTGACGTTCAGGTCTTTTTGCTGTATGTAAGTGTAAAATCAACCCCGAGTTTTCGTTGTCGTTAAAAAATAATATTAAATATAATATAACCAATATTTCTTTTCACATTGAAAGTATTTGGTATTTGGTATGGTGTGAAGACACTAAGCGAATTTAACGTTTTAATGCAGAAAGTACTCGATCAATACCTGTTTGTGCCCGACAGAGCAATAATATCTTTTACAACCAGTAATTATCTAAAAAACAATAATACTCCTGCTAAAACCTTGACCAGTAGTAGTCGGGCGATAATTCCACGAGATGCGCAATTATCGCCAACAAAGCGGGCATGCTGGCCGCCCCCTCGTATACTCACAGAGACTTGCCTAAATAAATTATGATTCGGCAGTTGGGACCCGCATTGTCCGGCACAATAATTGCTTTTATACCTTCTCCATTATGCAACAATCATAATAACGATAATAACGGGCTGACGTTGTCCTAGTTCAGAAATCTAGTTCGGTTTCATTGGTCGCGTACACTATTTCGTCGCAATCAACCCCTCACGTGTTTCATATAGATTTTAGATGGACGTGCTGTTGAACTCTTGGCAGCTTTATAAAGTAATATTATTCATATCTATTGTTATACAACTAACACTCTAGGAGGAAAGTTAAACGCCATATGGCGGCACCATATCCATTAGCAATGCACACCCATATGGAAATAACCATCAACATGCTCATGCCATTAGAATTGGTATAATATTCCAACAGAGTGCATGAGATATCAGCACAAAGCCAATTTTGTAAAACATATATAAGTGTAAATTCACCTCTTAGCAATCTACATATCTAGATTTCGATCTAATTAGATCTCATCAATATAAACAAATAATCCTTAATTTTGAAACTAAATAAGTGCTAAATAAGCTTCAAATATAATTCAATTAGTTTTTAATTCAATTCATATCCAAAATTCAAGTTACAACAAATTGCAAAAGATCGAAATAAAAACAACTCATTTTTCTTGATTTCTTGTATCTATACAATAAAATATATATATATATATATATATATATATATAAGTGTTTTTTTTTCAAATGGTGTTAATAACAATGGAAAAGCGTAGCGACCTTGACCGATCTCACGTCTGCTATGTGTGTTTCGGGGCGCGGTGTGTCCGGGGCGGGGGTGGCAGAGAGAGAGAATCCTTTCATATTGATCCTACCCGAAATGTTGCATTTGGCCCGGCTTTTGCACACCAATCAATATGTTTATTTTCGTATTTGCAATTAGTATTTACGACTTTGCCATTGAAATCAATGTATATATAGAGTGTAGGGGTTGGACATTTGTCCAATATAACCGCCTACACCTACGAGAATTTAGAACAACTTTACTTTAGTATACATTTCCCATTTATTATTCTTGGATGTTTTGTGTGATCTGCGTCTTTTCTTTCGCAATATAGATACATAAAATAACACTAAATTCACCGTTCTTCTTAAAGGTTATGGATGCCCCTCACTCTGAACATCCATATCCTTTAAGAAGAACGGTGAATTTAGTGTTATTTTGTGTATCTATATTGCGAAAGAAAAGACGCAAATCTGACAAAACATCCAAGAATAATAAATGGGAAATGTATACTAAAGTAAAGTTGTTCCAAATTCTCGTAGGTATAGGCGGTTATATTAGACAAGTGTCCAATCGCCTACATTTTATATGTACATTGGTTTCAATGGCAGTGGGTGAGTAATTTTTTAATCTGAAAAGGAGGCTAGTTCGAATATCTAGGAATCTAAATATCCAACTATGGAGAATTAAAAGAAGTAAAGGAACCATAACAAACACAGCCAAGCCTGTCCCAAGCCAGGTGGAGAAAGGGGGGGGAGGCAAGAGTAACAAACTTTAAAAATAAGGGTTTACCTATACCGAATGATAACACTCCATAAAAAGGCCCCGTCCAGGGTAACGGAGAATTCTCAGGAAGATGTAGGCTCACCAAAGGCTAGAGGAAGGTAAAACCATGACTACAAATCACCCAGGCCCTCACTAAAACAGTGCACAGCGCATCAAAAACTTTAACACTAACAGAGGCCTCCGCAGTCAAACTAGAAGTTACACAAAGGTCAATGGAATGGGCAGGGCCGGTCCTAGCGGGCGGCCAAATTCAGCCCGGGGCATGAGCTATCAAAGGAGTTCTAAACATACAATTTGGAGTCCAATTAGATATCTTCATTATCCTGAAAGATATGGCTTCTAAAACTTGAAATTTGTAATATCATAAATTCCTGCAAAAACACCTATTTATCATAATGCAATTTTAAGATTTGTTGTGTTTTCGTGTCTAAAAATGTATGAAAAACTTCATTATCTTCAAAGATATGGCCTTTAAAAGTTGAAATTTGTATTATCACACATTTGTATTCATCGAGATGAAATTTTAAGTATTTGTGTGTTATTCTTGTCTAAAAATATATGAAAAACACAATTATAAAGACCGCAATGAAATATCTTCATTATCTTCAAAGATATGGCTTGTGAAATTTGAAATTGGTTTTATCACTCATTCCTACAAAAATACCAATTCATCATGACGCAATTTTAAGATTTGTTGTGTTATTCTTGTATAGAAGTGTATGAAAAACTCAATTATAAAGACCCTAATGAGATATCTTTATTATCTTCAAAGATATGGCTTATTTAATTTTAAATTTGTACTATCTCTGTTTTCTGCTAATGAAAACTATTCCTCATTATGTAATTCGCGGTTTTTATTTATTTCACTGGTCAAGAAATGTATTAAGATCTCAATTTTAAAAACTCCAAAGACCTTAGTGATATATTTTCATTGTCTTCAAAGATATGGCTTTTTAAATTTCACATTTATATTATTAGTCTTTTCTGCTAAGGAAAACGGTATCTCATGATGTAAATTTAGGATTTTTTTGGTACACTAGTCCAAAGATAGGAACTAAATTTGAAAAACTCAAATGAGATATCTTCATTACCTTCAATGATATGGCTTGTAAAAGTTGAAGTTTGTATTATCACACATTCCTGCTAAAAATATATAAATGTATATATATTTTATATATATATATATATATATATATATATATATATATATATATTAATTGGATTCATCATGATGCAATTTTAGAATTTCTTGTGTTATACTTGTCCAGAAATGTATGAAGATCTAAATTACAAAGACCCTAATGATATATATTCATTATTTTCAAAGTAATGGTTATTAAATTTGATATTTATATTATCAGTCTTTTCTGGCAAGGAAATCGGTTCCTCATTATCTAATTTTACTACTTTTTTTTGTTACAGTTGTTCAAAAATGTATTATGAACTCAATTTCGAAAACGCTAATGAGATATCTTCATTGCCTTCAAAAATATGGCTTCTATAAGTTGAAATGTGTATTGTCACATATTCCTGCACAAATACCTATTCATCATGATGCAATTTTTTTTTATATAATTCATATCCAAAAATGTATGAAGAACTCAATTATAAGCCTCGGTTATAAAAGATCCTACTGAGTATTTTCATAGATTAGCGTTTATAAATCATTTATATTCTAGTATCCTATTGAATGGTAATTATAAATTTTTAAGTGCAGCATATCTTCGCACACGGGCGGTCGATTACCTGGACCGGCCCTGGGAACGGGCCATGTTGGGCATCTCCCTACGAGACAGGGTAAGAAACGATGACATCAGACGAAGGACAGATGTCTGCGACGAAAAAACACACATATACAGCGAAAAATGGAGACCCCGAGCCGACAAACACAGCAGAGGTAGGCCACCAACCCGATGGTCCGACGACATCAAGAGAATAGCATAAAATTGGATGCTAATAGCACAAAATCGAGTTGCATGGAAAGAGTTAGAGTTAGGAGGAGGTTAATGTCCAACAGTGAACGCAAACGACTGGAAAATGATGAATAATGATGATGATTTTTACTTAGGATATAGGAATAGTCTTAGGGTACACTAATCTATGTATGTACTTGTGTTTATGCCAAATAAAGGTAAATTTATATCTTAATAACCAATTTTGTTGTTAGTTATTAGTATTTATGTACTTCAATCATACTACACTACATCAATGTTAAAGAGTTATGTCCAAGTATATTTGACAGATACAGCCCGACATATTTCAGTTACAGACAAGTATAATTGATAGTTGCAGTCTAGTATACTTGACAATTACAACCAAGAATGTTTCACAGTTTGAAACCACTTCAGGGCAATATCATCAATGTTAAGCAGTTATAACCAAGTATATTTGATAGTTACAGCCAAGTATAATTCATAGTTGCAGTCTAGTATACTTGACAATTACATCCAAGTATGTTTGACAATTTTAAACTACTTCAGGGCCATATCATGAATGTTACCCAGTTATAACCAAGTATATTTGACAGTTACAGCCTGATATATTTCAGTTACATCCAAGTATAATAGATATTTGCACATTAGTATACTTGAAAATTACAATCAAGTATGTTGACAGTTTAAAACCACTTCAGGGCCATATAATAAATGTTAAGCAGTTATAACCAAGTATATGTTACCGTTTCGGCGAACATGCCGCGCGCCTCTTCAGCGGATGCTAAGAGTAGGGGGGCCGTTCGCCCCCTATAAATAACGTGCACGCACCCCTAAACGGCAGTCAGTTCTCCCTCACCAAGACTGATTCGTATTACCCGACTATCGCCTTGAAACCGATACTTGAGTTTAACTTTTACCTTTGGTAAATCGATCCTCCCTCACCAAGACTCAGAGGATCGATTTATTCCCTTGCAGCTATCAGCTTACACTGATAATTGTGCCCCATCTCCCTCTTGTGACGGTTCTCCCTCACCAAGACTCAGAGAACCGTTTCAAGAACATCCTCGACGCCGAGCGTTGATCCTATCTTCCCCGTAAGGCGGCCTGACGGTTTTTAACCCTCCCCGTGCCTGTCTTACGAAGAACTGACCTCGGCGACGGACTGCAGCTTCCTTCACCAACCCCGTCGACGCCGAGCATCGATAACATATATTTGACAGTTACAGCCAACTATAATTGATAGTTGCAGTCTAGTATACTTGACAATTACATCCAAGTATGTTTGACAGTTTCAAACCACTTCAGGGCAACACCAAAAATGCTAAGCAGTTATAACCAAGTATATTTAACAGTTACAGCCTGACATATTTGAGTTACATCCAAGTATAATTGATAATTGCACTTTAGTATACTTGATAATTACAATAAAGTAAGTTGGCAGTTTAAAAACACTTCAGGGCCACATGTTAAGCATTTATAACAAAGTATATTTGACAGTTACAGCCAAGTATAATTTATAGATGAAATCTAGTATACTTGGCAATTACATCCAAGTATGTTTGAAAGTTTCAAACCACTTCAGGGCCATATCATCAATGTTACGCAGTTATAACCAAGTATATTTGACAGTTACAGCCTGATATATTTCAGTTACATCCAAGTATAATTGATAGTTGCAGTCTAGTATACTTGACAATTACATCCAAGTATATTTGACAGTTTGAAACTACTTTAGGGCCACATCATAAATGTTAAGCAGTAATAACCAAGTATATTTGACAGTTACAGCCAAGTATAATTGACAGTTACAGCCTAATATAATTGATAGTTGCAGTCTAATATACTTGACAATTACATCCAAGTATGTTTCACAGTTTCAAATCACTTCAGGGCCACATCATAAATGTTAAGCAGTTATAACCAAGTATATTTGACAGTTACAGCCTGACATATTTGAGTTACAGCCAAGTATAATTGATAATTGCACTTTAGTATACTTGATAATTGCAATCAAGTATGTTGACAGTTTGAAACCACTTCAGGGCCACATCATAAGTGTTAAGCAGTTGTAACCAAGTATATTTGACAATTACAGCCAAGTATAATACATAGTTGCAGTCTACAATACTTGACAATTACAGCCAAGTATGTTTGACAGTTTGAAATAATTTCAGGGCCACATCATTAATGTTAGGTAGTTATAACCAGGTATATTTGACAGTTACAGCTTGACATATTTCAGTTAGTCAAGTATAATTCATAGTTGTAGTCTTGTATACTTGAATTTAAAATTTGAAGTAGAGCGATACTTGCGCCTAAATGCTTGAAGTACAAGTTTCACAAATATCCTGTTAAATTATTTTTTTAATCACAAAGGCGCCTTCTAACAAGTTTATTGCAAGAGATTTGAAAAAAAAAGCGCAATTTATTCATAATTAAATTATGTTCCAGAAGAAATATTCTAGGTCATACATTTAAAAAGTTATGGATTTTAAATCTAGACTAATAAATAAATTTATTTTATTTATTGACCTATAGAACGACCGATGGGGGCGCCACCGCGCCGGCCCAAAATGGTGTAAAGGTGACATATACTTTTGGCGCCAAGTTTTCGTTATTGAATCATTTAAATTTCCGTTGATTATTTGTTGTAAGAGTATTGTTTTCTAATAGTATGGTCTTAATATGTAAGAATCCACTACCATAAAATCTGATGGTTTATTTATTTCGTTGGTAATTGCCGCCGACACATTTTACATGGAATTTTATTCAATGGTCGTTTTAAACTTTCTCGCAATAATTAATTTGCACAGATGGTGCCCAACGTGTTCGTCCCACATTTGGCTATACTGAGACTCTACAATTATTGTCCAATATTGCCTTTACTAATAGAAAAACATTAATTTTCATACAGCACTTTTTGCCAAATTATTGTCAATCTGTCTCATTTTAGGTTATTTTATGTGTGGTTGCATACACATTTTAAAGCTATACCAACATTCAGAATTTATACACTGTTGCCGTATTTAATTGTTTTATGTGTCTAGTGTTTACTATAATTATGGGCATTGAAATTAAATTTGTGGATTCCAGTGAATATGACGATCCTGAGTTTAATGATGACTTTTACATTTCTTCATCTCTTTTTATTTTGATTCAAACTTGGAATTGGGATATATATCGTTTTACTGAACTGATACTAATACTCTTACGAGCGATAGCAGGAACAGTGGCAACATCGCATGCGATAGGTTGATTGGCAGTACCGTATAAAGTAACGAATAAACATCAAAATGTGTCCATGAAAATTTAGTATTTGCAGCTTGTAACGAGTAGTGAGATTCAGAAACCGACTAGAATCTGATAGCGGAAAGTGAGACAAACACGACGAGACCATACACGTGAAGAATCATTAATCGAGTGAACTGTAATCTAATCTGAAACACCATACAAAATCAATGTAAATTTGAATTTTACACCATTTCAGGACCTCAATTTTTAGACACCAGGTGTCGCTTTAGAGTCGGATAGAGGTCAATTAGTCTGAGGATTTTAAGGTCACCAGCGCCATCTACCAGAAGTTTCGGGAAACTTATAGTTCAAACATTTAGGCGCTAGTTACGCTCTCCTAATTATGAAAATTGTATTAATATTGCAAAATAAAAAACAATAAATTATTTGTACAGAATTAAATTATATGCAAGAAAAAATAAAGCTCCTTGATATTTCAAAAGTTATGGATTTTAGTGCCGCCACCACCATCTACCAGAAGTTTCGAAAAACTTGCAGTTCAAGCACTATGGCGCTAGCGTCGCTCTCTTGGAATTTAAATTCATAACTTTTTAAATTTAAAATCTCTTTTATAGAGAATTTATTACTCTAGTAATAAACCCATTGAGTTTTCCACTATATATGTCGCGATATTATGACCAATTTTTAACTAGGATTGCCAACCGTCCCCTTTTTGGCTATAATGTCCTCTTATCCTCTTTTTGGCCTCCCTCTTGCAAAAATGTCCTCATCTTTCTCATTTATTGTTATTTATTTCGTATTTGGATGAACTATTTGGCCTCCTATCCTCTTTTTGGCCTCCCATCCTCCCTCTTGCAAAAATGTCCTCATCTTTCTCATTTACTATTAATTATTTCGTATTTGGATGGACTATTTGGTCTATGGGAAATGTATGCATCTTTTTTTAATAAAACTTGATGAAATTTTGTTTTAAATTCTCTCCTTAATTATTACCTATGCGCGTAAAATAGGGTTGGTTTGTGGGGCCACTACGACTACGCTCTTCAACTGGTCTATAAAATGAAACAACGTTGTTTCAATTGAAACAATGTCTTCGCATGTTGTCTCATTTAAGATCAGTTGAAGAACGTTGTTTCAATTGATGGCACAGTTGAAAAATATTGCGTTATTTAATAGATCAGTTGAAGAACGTTGTTACAATAGATGGCATAGTTGAAGAATATTGCGTTATTTGGTAGAATAGTTGAAGAGCGGGAGGCGGGGACCTAGGCCGCCGCCCTAGGCACTGGATTCACTATACCCCAGAGTGGAATCCCATTGAATATTGAAATATACAAGCTATGCACGGTTCTCTCCCGCCATGATAAAGATACAAACACAATTTCAACCTCATAAGAGATTTCAAACCGAATAAACAACCAATATAAATAGTTTTATAGTAAAAGGCGTCAGTACTTACCTTTGTACGCCACACGTGCTGCATAAACATGTTGAAGCACTTGCATAAACAGTTTAAACTTATATTTTAATTGACTTGCGTCGCACAAAACAATGATGGCTGGCGACAGGGAGCTTACTGCTGAATGTTCGCATGGTAGCGGCTAGATGGCGCTAGTGTATACAGCAGACACAAAATATGAAATATTTAGCAAATTCGTCAATTGTTGAACATAACAAAGGTATTTTGTATTTATATAGTTATATATTTATCATCTTCTATAATAATATAAAGTCATATTTTATAAAATCAGTAGTAAATTACCTTAGTCGGTGTATTGTAATTCCGCTAGTCGCCGCTAGATGGCGCTGGCAGTATCCAAATAAGTTGTTCAATAAAAATTTAAGAAATTTACTATTATTACTAGTAAAAACGCTGATTCCTAATAATCACGGAAAATTGACGATAAATTACTATACTACAATATATAAATATCTTTATTCATTTAAATTAACTCTAAATAAAACACAAATTATTTCATTACTTAACATTTAAGCCTAAATGACTACATAGACATAAAACTAATATCATAAACTCAAAGACAAATGCATTTGGAATGCATTACAATAAAAAAGGCATTCAGTGCCAAGTATTTGGTTGTAAAAACATTTTATAATTCTTATTATCTGTAATAAGTAATAGGTAGATACAAATGTAAAGAACAAAATACAAATATCAATTGAAATGTTCTTTAGCATAGTTGTGAGAACACATGAAACTAGAGCTGTCGCCCCAAATTTTATGGGGTACTAATAAGTCGGAGAAAAGATCCTACAATTGGATAGTAACAGAAACATAGTAACTTATTATTAACTGTTATCATTAATATGAAAATCATAACAAAATAACCAAATTATGTTTATAGAATGTTTTTGTTACCACATACAACTAAAACCTGCACATGTAAATGAGCAAATAACAATCCTAATAGGCAAGGACCTTTTTACAAGTGAATCCTTGCAAAAAGGTCCTTCCTTTTAAGGATGCTTATTTGCTTGTGCTGTTTTACTTTTATGCTATATTCAATAAAATTCACAGCACTGTTTTTTAGGTTTCACACATAGGTGGATCACATACATCTATGTATGACTTGAATTATTAAATTGTATTAAGGTTTTAGTAAAAACTATGCATCGGAATGACATACAATTTTGTCTAGTTGATTCAAATACTTTATAGGCCCTGAAACTTATTTTGTAAGATTTTATGATCTTTCACCTTTTATAACTAAGGATTTATTACAAAATAAGTTTCATAGCCAACAAAAACGTGTTTGACTCAACTAGTAAAAATTGTATGACATTCCACTGCATACTTTTGGCTAAAAAATCAATACAATTTCACAACTTGACATAACAAAAGTATAGACATGATCCTAACCATGTGTGAAACCTATCATACAGTGCTGGGAATTCTAATGAATATAAATACAACTAAAACCTGCACAAGCAATTGAAAGTGTAGCTGCTTTCATTTCTCATTCAGTAGCTGGCTTAGTACAGCCTGAAAGAGCTCCCAAACAATAAACGAAACCAACTATAGATGATGTAGGTGATTGTCTACAGTTAATAATAAGTTTTAGTACATCACATGTTGGAGCTTGTGTAGTTACTACTATTTAAAAACTAAATCACGCTTTTTCCGTAGAAAAAGTTCATTTCTTCTTATGCGGCTATTAAAATATTGTTACTAATCTACTATATACTGTAAATGGTCCCGAGAAATGGTTTAAAATATACTACCGGTTTAAAAAAAGTCGCAAATTACACCTGCACTTGAACAGTCTTGTTTAAAATAGCTGCACTATACTTCTCATACTCCTGGGTGATCTGCGTGCGGTCTAGATCAGCATCAAGGACGATGACAGGTGCAGGGCACGAGCCAGCTGTTTTATGGTACAGCCAATTCTCATGCATGACATGCAGGTCCTTTAGGTACTGCAGGGAGACCGATTTCTCTTCCTGGCGGTTGCGGCTCATCATACGTTCGTGGACAATCTCGGGGGTGGTTCGAAGGTAGACTATAAAAGTCAACATTTAATTTCATGGATATTTAGTGCAAAAACTAAAATCCCCTCAAAAGTCTTTTTGCCTAACATATAATGACGAATCATGGCAGTAGGAAGCGTATTTGATTACATACCTATTAAATCAACATCAACAGCAGTGTTGGTTTTGAACCATTCAAACCACTCATCAAGAACAGCTGCTGATGGTGCTGGAATCAGCTCATCTGTTTTCATTTTTTCAATGAAACAATACCTGCAAAATTATAAATTTAGTTACTTGTAAAAATCTGCTCATGTTTGCCTATACTATCCCTACAACTGAGGAACTGCTTGCATCGCCTCCACCGTAGGTAAAATATTTTAAGGGTGGAAGACCTCAGCAGCTTTCGTTTATCATTCAGGAACTGATATGAGCTGGTCTTAATTGGCTTAAAACTGTCTGGAACAGCTCCCAAATGATAAACAAAAGTGGATCTAGTATTGCTTCCATCACTGCACCAGTTGTTCTATCAAATTAAATCAAGTTAGCCACTGTCAGCTGTGTATGATGGATCTGGCAAACAGCCCATTGTGTAAAGGGTGCAATAAAGAGCTAGAAATGGTGGAGCGTGTAATATGCCACTGCCCTACTGTAGGTAAGTGCTAGAATGCTTGTACTAGGGGAGTGCTAGCAACTTCTCACTTGCCAGGGAACTGCAGCTTTCCCACAGGATTGATTAGTGGACTGAGTGAATAGCCTAAAAGCAAGGATTCACAGTAGGCCCACTCGGGGGCCTAAATGTTTTATGATCTTGCTGCCCTCCAGGCAACTATCCAGAATCACTGTAGACCAGTGATTATTTAAAGTTAGATTAGAGTTAGATTAGAGTTAAGGGTCACAAATTCCAGTAGGCCCACTCAGGGGCCTAAATGTTTATAGCCATGCTGCCCTCCATGCAACTATCCATAATCACTCTAGACCATTGATTCTTAAAGTAAGGGTCACAAATTCCAGTAGAGTCACAGAAAAAAATTGATAACAGATTATTTGAGTTATTTGTGCACACATATGCATACTTCAGTGGGTACTTTGAAATTTTTAAGTGCAAAAGGGGGTTGCAGACCAAACATTTAGAGAAACACTACTCTAGATGATACTTTAATATTGTATCTTGAGTTGACAACTGTTGTACTTCCAAAACAGTTTTTTGATAAATGCATTTTAAAGATTGCAATTGTTCCAGTAGTTTTAGCATTGAGTATGTTATCTATTTTTGTTTAATTAATAATTTTGTTTACTCTTTACCTTGCACTATATATAGACCTCTCCATCAACTTAATACTCCTGCTTGTTGCGAGAGTATGTTGTTGCATCATCGTAAGCAGCACATACGACTGGAAACTGAAACTCCACTTGGTCACATCCTCATACATGAGCCCCTAAAGAAAATCCCTCAATTAAACAATCTAATAACCATTATCAAACAGCCCCTTACCAATAAATTGTTCCCATTGCAGTTCCTCCATAGATCTATTGGCTCAGCCAACACACAAACATCATCACACTTGTTAAAATACTCCAGAAACGTAGTTTTGCCACTACCGATGTTGCCCTCAACAATAACGTTAAAAGGCCTCATGATTGTTGGTAAAACGATACGTGGGGCGATTATACCAAAACCGAAAACAACACTCCCACGGTGGCAAACGGTCGTAAAATGCCCGCGAAAAATTTTGAGGTTATGAAACACAACTTGTAATTGCCGCTTAAATTTAAAACTGAATGTACAATTATCATTAGTGCTAATGTTAGGGATTTGTTTTATAGCCCTGTGGCAAGTGGAAAGTTAGGGTTTCGTTTAGTATAGAACTCATTATTATTGTATAAATTGGTTTGTAAACTTTAGTCGCGTTCACTCATTTCAGTGAAAATATGTTCATAAAAATGATTATTTATATATTTATTATCTATTATTATCAAAGTTATATAATGTGTGTTTTAGTTATATAAAATATAGGTATTTTTGTTCAATAATGGTCCCACAATAAAAGGTAACACAGATTAGTTTTCAAAATTAAAAAATATATATATTTCAGATGAAAAATATACTCACGAATTGGCAAAGTTATAGTACTGTTGATTCTAACATAGAGTACATATTCTACTAGGAATATCTGTAGCTGATTTGAGACTTGTAACTAAATTATTTTGGGCGTTATTTTTTTTTTTTTGAGAGCTATCAAAATATGAAATCATTTACTTCAGATGTCTGTTTTTCAAAAACTAAAAAACTTATATACCTATAGATTTGTATCTAGATTACATATTCCATTGAGAATATCTGTGGCAGATTTGAGACATGTAACTAAATTACATTGTGCATTATGATTTTTTTTTCGAGATCTATCAAAATTTACTTTTACTTCAGATGTCTGTTCTTCAAAAACTATAAAATTTATATAACCATAGATTTGTATCTGCATTACGTATTGTATTGAGAATATCTGCGGCAGATTTGAGACATGTAACTAAATTACTTTGTACGTTATGATTTTTTTCGTTGAGAGCTATCAAAATATAAAATCATTTACTTCAGATGTGTGTTATTCCAGAACTAAAAAACATATATAACAATAGATTTTAACATAGTTTATCTAGATTATATATTCTGTTGAGAATATCTGTGGCAGATTTGAGACATGTAACTAAATTACTTTGTGCGTTATGATTTTTTTTTTCGAGAGCTATCAAAATATAAAATCATTTACTTCAGATGTCTGTTATTCAAGAACTAATAAACTTATATAACTATAGATTTTTATCAAGATTACATATTCTATGTAGAATATCTGTCGCAGATTTGAGACATGTCACTAAATTACTTTGTGCGTTATGATTTTTTTTTTTCAAAAACTATAAAACTTATATAAGCATAGATTTTTATCTGCATTACATATTCTATTAAGAATATCTGTGGCAGATTTGAGACATGTAACTAAATTACTTTGTGCGTTATGATTTTTTTTTCGGGAGCTATCAAAATATAAAATCATTTACTTCAGATGTGTGTTATTCAAGAACTAATAAACATATATAACTATAGGTTTTTATCTAGATCACATATTCTATTGAGAATATCTGTGGCAGGTTTGAGATATGTAACTAAATTAGTTTATACGTTATGATGTTTGTTTCGAGAGCTATCAAAATATGAAATCATTTACTTCTGATGTCTGTTTTCAAAAACTTAAAAAAATATATACCTATAGGTTTGTATCTAGATTACATTTTCAATTGAGAATATCTATGGCAGATTTGAGGCATGTATCTAAATTACTTTGTGCGTTATGATTTTCTTTTTTCGAGAGCTATCAAAATATAAAATCATTTACTTCAGATGACTGTTTTTCAAAAACTAAAAAACTTATATACCTATAGATTTTTATCTAGATTGCATATTCTATTGAGAATATTTGTGGCTGATTTGAGACACGTATCTAAATTACTTTGTGCCTTATAATTTTATTTTCGAGAGTCAAAATATAAAATCACTTACTTCAGATATTTGTTATTCAAGAACTAAAAACCTTATACACCTATAGATTTTTATCTAGATTACATATTCTATTGAGAATATCTGTATCTTATTAATGACGTCACTTCCGTAAACTCAAAGAAATAATTAGCGTTAATAATTAATCTGTTTTGAGTTGATTGGGTTCAACACAAAAATTTGGGATAAAGGTAGGTCATAAAATATCAACTCAACTCAAATTTTGGCCCAAACCATTGAGCATATAATTAAAAAAAAAAATTGAAATATTTACTGATTCATCATAAATTAAGAATTTGATTATATTAACTTACTCATCCATTCTTTTTCCGTTTCCACCTTCCAGCGCCACCCCTGTAAAACAGAACAATAAATAAAATTGCAAATCAGTATTAATTAAAATCAACCAATTACCTTCGTTTGGTAAATTTCCGCTTGGTGCCTCTTTTCTTGCCCCCCGGCGACCTACTAAATGAGACATTCCCAGCCCAGTCATCATCAAACGAGCATTCCTCAATTGCCACCCTCTCATCCAATTGCAGCTTGTTCACCTCGGCGCGGTGTTTGCTCGTGATTCGCAGAAACTCCGCTCCGAACTTATCGAAATTGGCTTTGGTGACGTACTGGATCTTCATGAACTGCTCCACACTGTCGGGAAGCTGCTCCGACATAGTTTTAATAGCACAGAGGTTCATGATGGACGAAAGAGTCACATGGCGTTCCAATGCGAACACCCGACACGCCTCTAGTAGGTCCTCATGGCACTGGACTTTGATGTTGCTGATTTTGAAGGTGTTTGAGGTGGGTGAGGTTACTGATTGAGGGTTGTTTGATGTGCTGGTCGTTGTGGATGTTGAGGCTTTTTTGGTTGACTGCTTTGAGGTTGATTTGTCGACAGCAATCTCCAATTTTACTGTAAATATTTTTGAAAAATAACAGTAAAATAAAGTATAGAATATTGGCTGAAGGTAAAACAAAACTACCCCGGGAAATATAAAATAAGGGCTGTCACATATTGAGAATATGGAAAACAATATGGAAAAAAAAGATAACTGTATATATTAAAAATTAAATTTACTTCAAGTGTGCATCAAGGTTATATCAAATGTATATCAATTGAAGGTTAAGTACGTAAATTATATATCTTTGTAAAACATTGGATATTTTCGAGAAAACAAATTTGCTTCAAATGTGAATCAAATACATGATACATGTAGAGAGATTGAAAGTCAAACAGGTATATCTTCGTATATCTTTGCAAATCGTCATATATCTTGGTAAAAATGAATTTTACGTATATTGTCCATAAAATATGTATGGATTGAACGTCAAACACGTTTATATGTTCGTATATCTTTAAATAACACTCGTATATGTTCTTAGAAAATAAATTTGCTTGAAATGTGCATCAAATGTATATCAAATGTAGATGGATTGAATGTAAAACAGGTATATATCTTCGTATATCTTTACAAACCTTCATATATCTTGGTAAAAATTAATTTTACGTATATTGTCCATGAAATATGTATGGATTGAACGTCAAACACGTTTATATCTTCGTATATCTTTAAATAACACTCGTACATGTCCTTAGAAAATAAATTTGCTTGAAATGTGCATCAAATGTATATCAAATGTAGATGGATTGAACGTAAAACAGGTATATATCTTCGTATATCTTTGCAAATCGTCATATATCTTGGTAAAAATGAATTTTACGTATATTGTCCATGAAATATGTATGGATTGAACGTCAAACACGTTTATATCTTCGTATATGTTTAAATAACACTCGTATATGTTCTTAGAAACTAAATTTGCTTGAAATGTGCATCAAATGTATATCAAATGTAGATGGATTGAACGTAAAACAGGTATATATCTTCGTATATCATTGCAAATCGTCATATATCTTGGTAAAAAATGAATTTTACGTATATTGTCCATGAAATATGTATGGATTGAACGTCAAACACGTTTATATCTTCGTATATCTTTAAATAACACTCGTATATGTTCTTAGAAAATAAATTTGCTTGAAATGTGCATCAAATGTATATCAAATGTAGATGGATTGAACGTAAAACAGGTATATATCTTCGTATATCTTTGCAAATCGTCATATATCTTGGTAAAAAATGAATTTTACGTATATTGTCCATCAAATATGTATGTATTGAACGTCAAACACGTTTATATCTTTGTATATCTTTAAATAACACTCGTATATGTTCTTAGAAAATAAATTTGCTTGAAATGTGCATCAAATGTATATCAAATGTAGATGGATTGAACGTAAAACAGGTATATATCTTCGTATATCTTTGCAAATCGTCATATATCTTGGTAAAAAATGAATTTTACGTATATTGTCCATCAAATATGTATGTATTGAACGTCAAACACGTTTATATCTTTGTATATCTTTAAATAACACTCGTATATGTTCTTAGAAAATAAATTTGCTTGAAATGTGCATCAAATGTATATCAAATGTAGATGGATTGAATGTAAAACAGGTATATATCTTCGTATATCATTACAAACCTTCATATATCTTGGTAAAAATGAATTTTACGTATATTGTCCATGAAATATGTATGGATTGAACGTCAAACACGTTTATATCTTCGTATATCTTTAAATAACACTCGTATATGTTCTTAGAAAATAAACTTGCTTGAAATGTGCATCAAATGTATATCAAATGTAGATGGATTGAACGTAAAACAGGTATATATCTTTGTATATCTTTGCAAACCGTCATATATCTTGGTAAAAATGAATTTTACGTATATTGTCCATCAAATATGTATGGATTGAACGTCAAACACGTTTATATCTTCGTATATCTTTAAATAACACTCGTATATGTTCTTAGAAAATAAATTTGCTTGAAATGTGCATCAAATGTATATCAAATGTAGATGGATTGAACGTAAAACAGGTATATATCTTCGTATATATTTGCAAATAGTCATATATCTTGGTAAAAATGAATTTTACGTATATTGTCCATCAAATATGTATGTATTGAACGTCAAACACGTTTATATCTTCGTATATCTTTAAATAACACTCGTATATGTTCTTAGAAAATAAATTTGCTTGAAATGTGCATCAAATGTATATCAAATGTAGATGGATTGAATGTAAAACAGGTATATATCTTCGTATATCATTACAAACCTTCATATATCTTGGTAAAAATGAATTTTACGTATATTGTCCATGAAATATGTATGGATTGAACGTCAAACACGTTTATATCTTCGTATATCTTTAAATAACACTCGTATATGTTCTTAGAAAATAAACTTGCTTGAAATGTGCATCAAATGTATATCAAATGTAGATGGATTTAACGTAAAACAGGTATATATCTTTGTATATCTTTGCAAACCGTCATATATCTTGGTAAAAATGAATTTTACGTATATTGTCCATCAAATATGTATGGATTGAACGTCAAACACGTTTATATCTTCGTATATCTTTAAATAACACTCGTATATGTTCTTAGAAAATAAATTTGCTTGAAATGTGCATCAAATGTATATCAAATGTAGATGGATTGAATGTAAAACAGGTATATATCTTCGTATATCATTACAAACCTTCATATATCTTGGTAAAAATGAATTTTACGTATATTGTCCATGAAATATGTATGGATTGAACGTCAAACACGTTTATATCTTCGTATATCTTTAAATAACACTCGTATATGTTCTTAGAAAATAAATTTGCTTGAAATGTGCATCAAATGTATATCAAATGTAGATGGATTTAACGTAAAACAGGTATATATCTTTGTATATCTTTGCAAATCGTCATATATCTTGGTAAAAATGAATTGTACGTATATTGTCCATGAAATATGTATGGATTGAATGTCAAACACGTTTATATTTTCGTATATCTTTAAAAAAAACACTCGTATATGTTCTTAGAAAATAAATTTATTTCAAATGTGAATCAAATCTATATCAAATGCAGATGGATTGAACGTCAAACAAATATATATCATCGTATATCTTTCAAAATCGTCATATATCTTGGTAAAAATTAATTTTACGTATATTGTGCATCAAATGAGTATGGATTGAACGTCAAACACGTTTATATCTTTGTATATCTTTAAAAAACACTCGTATATTTTCTTAGAAAATAAATTTGCTTCAAATCTGCATCAAAGGCAGATGGATTGAACGTCAAATACGTATATATCTTCGTATATATTTGCAAACCCTCATATATCTGATTAAAAATGAAATTCAGATGCAGTGTGCATCAAACTCGTATATATCGTCGTATATCTTTGTAAATCCTTCGTATATTTTCGTAAAAACGTCGAAAATCTTTGTAAATCCTCGTATATTTTCGGGAAAACATTAATTTTCGTCTAGTGTGCATCAAATGTGGATAGATTCAACGTCAAATACGTATATTTCTTCGTTTATCTTTACAAACCCTCGTACATCTTTGTAAATATGAAATTTACTTCAAGTGTGCATCAAATGCATATTAAATAGACGTAGATTGAAGGTTGAATTCGTATATATCTGTAAACAACTAATACTCACCATTATCTTTAAAAAGTGTTTGATAGTTGGGTCCAACCTTGACGTACACAATGGGAAACTCTCCGTTGAGCTGGCAATAGTCGGACAGCACGTTTTTGAACATCAACTGCATGAGGATACGGTGAATATCGTTCTTGTTCATGGCGGCGCCCATCGCGAACATCCGATGCCGGTCGTGGCCCTTGTCGGCGATCTTCTTGACCTTCGCGCCCTTGTAGACGTCCACGATGTGCAGCATGGTGAAGTTCTCGCGCATCGCAACCTCCTTGACCAACTGCGCCAGGTCGCGGGCCTCCTTGGTGACGTCCAGCATCTGGCTCTCGTTGATGTTCTCGCAGTTGTCGCAGGTGGTCGCGCGGTTCTCGATGCAGACCTTCCGGTCGAACTTCTCACCGAGATGGGAGAGCTGCAGGTGGCGACGGCAATCGATTTTATTCTCACAGTACTGCGCCATCTGTTTGATGCTGTTGAAGTGGCCCTCGAGCGTGTTTTTCCTTACGTTACGGTCCACTGGAAACGCAAAAATAATTCAAGGTCGTTACCTACTACACACTGAAAGTTACTCACTTCCAACGAGCTTCTTCAATCGTACAACATCCGCAAAAGAGTAGAATAGGAACGAATAGGCCGTTTCACCATCACGACCACCTCTACCGGACTCCTGGTAGAACGCCTCCACTGATTTCGGCACGGAGTTGTGGATTACAAACCGGACATCCGGTTTATCAATTCCCATACCGAAGGCTATTGTCGCCACTATTACGTAGTACTTGTCATTCATCCAGTCCCGCTGGATTTGTTCGCGGGCTTTATCAGACATGCCTGTAATGTAACAAACATTGCTATTGTAATATATGTTTATTATCCAACCGACTGCGCCATGTAATATATGTTTATTATCCTACCGACTTCGACATGTAATATATGTTTATTAACCTACCGACTGCGATATATAGTATATGTTTATTATCCCCCGACTGCGACATGTAATATATGTTTATTATCCTACCGACTGCGACATGTAATATATGTCTATTATCCTACCGACTGCGCCAATACGTACGTAATACCCGTCTATAGCGCAAGCGCCGGGCCAAATCATAAAATATTACCTGCATGATACGCTTTAGCCTTGATGCCGGTCTGACACAAGTCCTTCGCCAAACTATCACAGTCCTTTCTGCCCAGGCAATACACGATACCAGATTTCTTCGGGAACTTCGATTTGATCAGCTCGGAAATTTCACTGACGACAGCCTTGCCGACCTTAGGCAGCACTTTGTACTTGATATTGGGCCGATTGAAACTGCGAATGAACGTCTTCACCTGCTTCAGCTTGAGAATCGTGAGCACGTCCTGCTGTACTAAATTTGTTGCGGTCGCTGTTAGGCAGATGATGGGCACGTTGGGGTAGTTGGAGCGTAACGACGACAGTCGCTTGTAGTCCGGCCTTGCAATTAAATTGAATTTTAAAATTAAACAGACTGTACCTAAATCAAATGTGTTCCAAAATATGAAAAATTAACCCAGATAAAATCGGCAGTCGCGCTACCAACTGCACCACGGAGGGTTATAGACGATAGCATGCAAGATGTCCATTATGTCCAATTAGTGTCCAACATACTGCGTACTATCGACTATATACACCGTACATGGTGCAGCTGGAGAGTCAACATTGATATATCTGCTGATTCTTCATTCAGATAGCTGTATACGGCAAGAATTCTCTCACTATCTATATATATATATATATATATATATATATATATATATATATATATATAAATCATACCGGAAATCATGTCCCCACTGTGACAAACAGTGCACCTCATCAATCACAAAGCGCGCAAGCTTGCCGCGCTGGTGCAGCCCCTTCAGCATGTCGCAAGTGCTCCGTGAGGCCACAATTTTTTCAGGAGTAAGGTAAAGCAGTTTGATAGGAGGCTCCTTTTGCGAGAGCTTCGCCATTAGTAGGTCCAACTCGGCGTTCTTCACGTCCGCACACATGTGAGCTGCTGGAATCTGCAAAAAAAAAACACTTACATACTTGCAGCGCATGCGCAATGAAATCCGCTTATGAACCTAGTTAAAACTGTTTTGTTTTTTGTAAAGAAACTACTCTAATCTAATATAACTATCAATAAACAGCACGCTTTTTATAGCTACTCACATCTAGTGCATTAAGTTTGTCGACCTGGTCGCTGATTAGCGCCCGCAGCGGCGAAATTACTATAGTAACACCCGGTGATAGCACGGCGGGTAGTTGGTAGCACAAACTCTTGCCGCCCCCAGTAGGCATAAGCACGAAACAGTCATACTGTTCCAGGCTGGCATTGATAATCTCCTGTTGGTTCGGGCGGTAGGTCTGCAGGCCGAACTTCACATGCAGCACCTCGTTCATAATCTCAGTGTGTGGATACTGCTTCTGAAACTCGGCTAGAAAAAAAAATGATTGATCTAATCATAATCCGAACAGACACAACGCCAACCGATTACACCCAACTGATCATTATTAGTTTATTATGTGCTGGCAAAAACAGCCAACTGCTAAATAGGTCAATTCTGTAACTATATAGAGGTATTTTTACCAACACATACGATTGAATCACAGTCAGAAGTTGTACGATGCGAATCGATATTAATCAAGCATGTTCGGATTGCAATTGGATCAACTTGGGTATGCTTGTGTTTTATTCGGTTTGTACATGTACGATGCAAACTGAACACAACCCGAGCATACCCGATATCATCCAATGTGTTCGTTTTATGATCGGTTTGCATCGTGTATGTTCGGATTGTAATCCGAACATACACGATGCAAACCGATCATAAAACGAACACGCCCGAACATATACAATGCACATGTTTTACCTGTATCATCCTTCCTGGTGACCGTTTTATTATTTTGCATGGTTTCGTGCACAGGCTCATACGACGTCGTTGTAGCTGTTACACTAGCACAACTGTTTCCAAAACTAGTATCCCTCACACCATTTAAATTACTGCTTTTTTCATTAGCACCCCCAAAATCGCCACCATCAAAAACATCCGCGTCCCAATCAATATTCTCAATCAAAAACCGATCATAGTCCTCAATCGAGCTATTAAAACTTTGATGAGTGACCTCGTTGGCCGAATTAAACTTGGTAGTTGTAGCCCCAAACTCGGCATCTAGCTCGTCTGAGATATTTATAACGTCGTTGGCTGATTTAGACGAGTGGCTAGTAGATGGCAGTGATTTTAGTTTGAAATTTCCGTGGTTTCCTACTTCTGTGGGCTCGATGGACTGCAGTGGCGTTGGATTCGGCATAAATTTGTTCGAAATGAGGGAATTTGGATCTAAAATAGAAGAGTAGAATTATATCTTTTCTATTTTATACTAAATAATATACTAAATTCAATATACTAAATTCAAGAGCGATGTTACGTGTCAGTTTACGCGCATGCGCATACTTATTCATGATTATTTTTTATGAATTCAGGTAAAAATCACTGCGGGTATGGACGGTACTGGATGAAGAGACACTGGTCGACCACCGGTACATCCCTATTCAACCTTGAATCTAAAAACAGAACGGAACAGCACTGACCCCTTCGGAAGAAGCGCTGGCGGATCGAAGCAATTCACGCTGAATTACTACAATAGAGGATCGAAGACATAACTGACTCAGGAAACAGCTCGACTCATGGCAAACAAACTTAATGAGATGTTCCAGATGGCCAGCGCAGCAACCATACAGACCAAAGATGCTTTGTTTTTATAAAATTATTCACATTTTCGAAAATTTTGCAAATAATGTTGAAGGTAATGTGACATTTCTACAAAAGATAGAACAAAACGTTATTAAAATAAATGAGAGAATGCAAAATAATGAACTTAGGCAGTTTTATAATAAAAAAGGTTAAAAATTTCGAATTTTTGAAAATAACGTTGTAGATAGTGATATTTCTATAAAGAATACAATAAAAGTTCATTAAAATATATTGTTCAGAATGCAAAATAATGAATAGGCTTATTTATGCAAAGTTTTATGAAATTATTATAATTTTCGAAATTTTTAAAAATAATGTAGGTAATATATGACTTTATATCAAAAATAAAATATAACTTTATTAAAATTAATTGTTTATAATGCAAAATAATGAGCTTAGACAAAGTTTTATATAAGAAACAAAAAACATTAAAACTTTCGACATTTTTCAAAATAACGTTGTAGGTATGACATTTCTATAAAGAATAAAATAAAATTTTATTAGAATATATTGTTGAGAATGAAAAATAATGAGCTCATGCAAAGTTTTATAAAATTATCCAAATTTTTGAAATTTTTGAAAATAATGTAAGGTATTTATAACTTTCTACAAAACATAAAACATAACTTTATTGAAATAAATTGTTGAGAATGCAAAATATTGAGCTTGGGCATAGTTTTATAATAAAAAAATTTGAAATTTCGAAATTTTAAAAATAACGTTGTAGGTAAAGTGATATTTCTATAAAGAATACAATAAAACTTTATTACAATATATTGTTGAGAATACAAAATAATGGGCGTATGCAAAGTTTTATAAGATTATTCAAATTTTTGAAAATTTTGAAAATAATGTAGGGAATTTAAGACTTTCTACAAAACATAAAACATAACTATATAGAAATAAATTGTTGAGAATGCAAAATAATGAGCTTAAGCAAAGTTTTATAAAGAAAAAAACTTTAAAATTTTGGAATTTTCGAAAATAATTTCGCTGGTAAAGTGATATTTCTATAAAGAACACAATAAAAGTTTGTTAAAATATATTGTTGAGAATTAAAAATAATGGGCGTATGCAAAGTTTTATAAATTTATTCAAATTTTTGAAAATTTTGAAAATAATGTAGGGAATTTATGACTTTCTACAAAACATAAAACATAACTTTATTGAAATAAATTGTTGAGAATGCTAAATATTGAGCTTAATAATAATAAATTTTATAAAAAAAAACTAATCATTTCGAAATTTTTGAAAATAACGTTGTAGGTAAAGTGATATTTCTATAAAGAATACAATAAAAGTTATAAAATATATTGTTAAGAATTAAAAATAATGGACGTATGCAAAGTTTTATAAAATTATTCAAATTTTGGAAATTTTTGAAAATAATGTAGGTAAATGTATACATTTCTACAAAAAATAAAACATAACTTTATTGAAATAAATTGCTCAGAATGCAAAATAATGAGGTTAGACAAATTTTTATAGCAACCAAATATTAAAAATTTCAAAATTTTTGAAATTACGTTGTAGGTAAAGTAACATTTCTATAAAGAATACAATAAAAGTTTATTAAAATATATTGTAACGAATAAAAAATAATAGGCTCATGCAGAGTTTTATAAAAATATCCAAATGATGGTAATTTTTGAAAAGAATGTAGGGAATTTATAACTTTCTACAAAACATAAAACATAACTTTATTGACATACATTTTTGAGAATGCACAAAAAAATTTAAAAAATATTAAAAATTTTGAAAATTTTGAAAATAATGTTGTAGGTAAAGTGACATTTCTATAAAGAATACAATAAAACTTTATTAAAATAAATTGTTGGGAATGCAAAATAATGGGCGCATGCAAAGTTTTATAAAATTATTCAAATTTTTGAAATTTTTGAAAATAAAATAGGTGAATTTATGAATTTCTACAAAAAATAAAACATAACTTTATTGAAATAAATTGTTGAGAATGCAAAATATTGAGCTTAAGCAAAGTTTTATAATAAAAAAAATTTTAAAATTAGAATTTTTTAAAATAACGTTGTAGGTAAAGTGATATTTCTATAAAGAATACAATAAAAGTTTAATAAAATATATTATTGAGAATGAAAATTAATGGACGTATGCAAAGTTTTTTTAAATTATTCACATTTTGGAAATTTTTGAAAATAAAGTAGCTAAATTTATGCATTTCTACAAAAAATAAAACATAACTTTATAGAAATAAATTGTTAAAACTGCAAAATTTTGAGCTTAAGCAAAATTTTATAATATAAAAAAATATTAAAATTTTGAAATTTATTAAAATAATGTTGTAGGTAAAGTGATATTTCTGTAAATAATACAATAAAACTTTATTAAAATAAATTGTTGAGAATGCAAAATAATGGGCTTATGCAAAGTTTTATAAAATTATTTCAATTTTTGAAATTTTTGAAAATAAAGTAGCGAAATTTATGAATGTCTACAAAAAATAAAACATAACTTTATTGAAATAAACTGTTGAGAATGCAAAATCTTAAGCTTCGACAATATATTAATATTATATTAATATTTTATAAAAAAAAATATTAAAATTTCCGAAATTTTTGAAAATAATGTAAGGAATTTATGACTTTCTACAAAAAATTAAACATATCTGTAAAGAATACAATAAAACTTGATTAAAATAAATTGTTGAGAATGCGAAATAATAGGCTTATGCAAAGTTTTATAAAATTAATAAAATTTTGGATATGTTTGAAAATAATATAGGTAATTTATGACTTTTTATCAAAAATAAAACATAACTTGTTTGAAATAAATTGTTGAGAATGCAAAATATTGAGCTTAAGCAAAGTTTTATAAACAAACAAAAAATCAAAAATTTTGAAATTTTTTAAAATAATGTTGTAGGTAAAGTGATATTTCTATAAAGAATACAATAAAAGTTTATGAAAATATATTGTTGAGAATGAAAAATAATGGGTGTATGTAAAGTTATTTTAAATTATTCAAATTTTGGAAATTTTTGAAAATAAAGTAGGTACATTTATGAATTTCTACAAAAAATAAAACATAACTTTATAGAAATAAATTGTTGAGACTGCTAAATATTGAGCTTCGGCAAAAATTTTTAAGAAAAAAATCAAAAATTTTGAAAATTTTGAAAATAACGTTGTAGGTAAAGTGATATTTCTATAAAGAATACAATAAAAGTTTATGAAAATATATTGTTGAGAATGAAAAATAATGGGTGTATGTAAAGTTTTTTAAAACTATTCAAATTTTGGAAATTTTTGAAAATAAAGTAGGTAAATTTATGAATTTCTACAAAAAATAAAACAAAACTTTATAGAAATAAATTGTTGAGACTGCTAAATATTGAGCTTCGGCAAAATTTTATAAAGAAAAAAAATCAAAAATTTTGAAAATTTTGAAAATAACGTTGTAGGTAAAGTGGTATTTTTCTAAAGAATACAATAAAAGTTTATGAAAATATATTGTTGAGAATGAAAAATAATGGGTGTATGTAAAGTTATTTTAAATTATTCAAATTTTGGAAATTTTTGAAAATAAAGTAGGTACATTTATGAATTTCTACAAAAAATAAAACATAACTTTATAGAAATAAATTGTTGAGACTGCTAAATATTGAGCTTCGGCAAAATTTTTAAGAAAAAAAAATCAAAAATTTTGAAAATTTTGAAAATAACGTTGTAGGTAAAGTGATATTTTTATAAAGAATACAATAAAAGTTTATGAAAATATATTGTTGAGAATGAAAAATAATGGGTGTATGTAAAGTTATTTTAAATTATTCAAATTTTGGAAATTTTTGAAAATAAAGTAGGTACATTTATGAATTTCTACAAAAAATAAAACATAACTTTATAGAAATAAATTGTTGAGACTGCTAAATATTGAGCTTCGGCAAAATTTTTAAGAAAAAAAATCAAAAATTTTGAAAATTTTGAAAATAACGTTGTAGGTAAAGTGATATTTTTATAAAGAATACAATAAAAGTTTATGAAAATATATTGTTGAGAATGAAAAATAATGGGTGTATGTAAAGTTATTTTAAATTATTCAAATTTTGGAAATTTTTGAAAATAAAGTAGGTACATTTATGAATTTCTACAAAAAATAAAACATAACTTTATAGAAATAAATTGTTGAGACTGCAAAATATTGAGCTTCGGCAAAATTTTATAAAGAAAAAAAATTTAAAAGTTTTAAAATTTTTAAAATAACGTTGTAGGTAAAGTGATATTTCTATAAAGAATACAATAAAACTTTATTAAAATATATTATTGAGAATGTAAAATAATGAGCTATGAGTTTTATAAATTTATTAAAATTTTCGAAATTTTTGAAAATAATGTAGGTAATTTATGCCTATATCAAAAATGAAACATAACTTTATTGATATAAATTGTTGAGAATGCGAAATCATAGGCATTCGCAAAGTTTTATAAAATTATTCAAATTTTCGAAAATTTTGAAAATAATGTTCAAGGTATAGTGACATTTCTACAAAGAATACAGTCAAACTTTATTAAGCTAAAATTGTTGAGAATGCAAAATAATGGGCTTATGCAAAATTTTATAAAGTTAAGTGACCAGAACGAACAATGGGGCGCAGGCTGATCTCTGGGAGCAATACCGTGAGCGGCGGAGATAGTTCAGGCAGGTTATATTGAAGACAGCCAGAAAGAACGTTGTAGAAAGCTATACCGGCAGATCGAGGAAGACCCAATAGTGACCAATAAACTTGTGACTCCTCCGCCTGGACCAAACTCCACTGTACCCGAAGGAGTAAAGGCAATATAAAGACTATATTCCCGCCATCCACCCGTACCATCTACGATCAAGATACACCCTTCGACAATACAACACCGGACAAGCCAATTAACAACTGGGAAGAGGAAGAGGCCTTACAGGCACCAAATAAGGCTTCCGGCCCGGATGGCCTAAATAAGGAAATCCTCAAAGCTGTGACACCGGCCATTGCATGACACATCCAAGGATTAGCGAATAAGAACTTGGGAACAGTCATCATGTCGTATACTAATCCCCAATGCGGGAAAACAACAGAAGACCCAAGGTCATACCGTCTTCTATGTTTGTTAGACGGGATGGCTCAGGCAACAGAGCGCCTAATCGCGGACCGCCTAATGGAGGCCCTGGAGAGTACGGGTCCACGCAAGGCAATTTGGATTTAGATAAGACAGATCGAGGGAACGTTGCGCACCAGAAAGCATTGCATAATGGCCACCGTGGACGAGGCCAACGCATTCAACATACTACAATGGGTGACCATCATGGCAATGAGGAAGAGAGGGGTGCCAACTGGGAATATCCAGAATATCATAGGATACCTCAGCAACCGGAAGGTCATGTTCAAAGGCAATGCAAGGAGCAACGAATACCAATTAACGGAACCCACAGTATTTTCATGCCACAAATGAAAAACTAAAAAAAATTCTATCTTTATAGGGCTATCAGCCGTGATGCTTTTCTGCCGGTCAAGGGAGACGCTCAGAGGAGTTTAATCACCCGGTATTTACCTTAACTTCACAGAGAACCTCTGAAAAACTGTGAAAGGTGATTCGCGAAAATTAGTTCCCCGCTGGGGATCGAACTCAGGCTCCCTAATGCTCAGTACGAGACGGACGACGCCTCTAGCCACTCGGCCACTGAGCTGGGTCATAAAAAACTATTATATAAAATTAAAAAACTTACCTTCTTGATCCAATACAGTTGCTGCCCTCCTTGTAACAGGATTTAAAAACTTCTCCATCATCTCAGGAGTGTACTCAGGTACTCCATACAGAGTTTCCTGACAACAGCGTTCTGTATTTTTCTTAAATGTAAACTTCTTTTTTACACCTTTGACTTCTGAGCCAGTGGCAGATGATGTAGTAGTTTGTGGTTTATTAATCTGACTTTGTGTGGGCAGTACCAAGGTTGGTTTACTTTTTGGACTTTTAATGGGACTCAGTGAGGTGTCAAAATCATCTTCAGATGACTTGCAAGGTAGACTGGAGGGTTTTGTACTAAGAACATGTCTGCAAATAATAAAAATATATAGATTAAATATATCAAATTATAACAATATAATGGGTAAGGGAAGTGAGGGATATTGCAAGTGAGGAGGGAGTAAAACTTCTATCTTTATAGTGCTATTAGCCACGAGGCTTTTCTGCCGGTCAAGGGAGAAGTTTAGAGGAGTTTAATCACCTGGTATTTACCTTAACTTCACAGAAAACTGTGAAAGGTGATTTGTCATAATTCACCCTGATGAGGTTAAAACTCAAGCTCTCCAATGCTTAGTTGAGATGTCCTATAACCACTCGGCAACTGAGCTAGGTCAGGAGGGAGTATATTTTTAGTTTTTTAATTTGATATTATATGGATATGCTGGTTTTTGTGATGGATATGCCAAATAAAGGTTTTTTGTTTGTTTTACCAAATTATACCAATATGTGTAAGCTACCAATATTTGTATAATTTGGTAAAACAAACAAAAATTCAGTGACTTCCACAACAATGGGTGGTTAATATACTTTTAAGGTATAAATAGCAGAGTTTTGGGCATATTGTCATGTATATGAAAACAAATGTTATGCAAATAGATTCCCTACTAAAAAAAGACCTTTATTTGGCATGAGAACTCAAAAAAATACAAAAACCCTCCAATATACAATGCTCATCAAGAACAACAACAAAAAATACATAAAAAATAAAAGTAACAATCAGCAAAATACACATTAACAGCATAAATAACCACACTCCCTCTGCCCTCACCACTTTTCTTTCCCATGTCAGCCTCCTGCAGATTTTCACGCCTTTTCCATCCTCTCCTAACCATTCATTCAGTTTTGCAATCTCCAACCCACTTTGCTTTCACACCCTCACATTCATTGCTAAGGTGCCACAAGTCAATTCCCTCACTACACAGTGGACATGAGCTGTACCCTAGCCCCATCCACACTTTCCTTCCTCTCTCATCTGACCCACTCCTCACTCTTGCCATGCCCACTTTGTCCTCCCTGCTCCACTCTGTAGCACCTATTGACCCTTGGGTCCTTTTGTATAATATGTGACTTGCTACTTCAGAAATGCATCCCCAACTATTCTAAAATGCCACCAATTATATCCCAATGACCAATAACAAAACAGTTTTGCAAAAAATGATGAACCTACCTTGGTGATTTTTGTTTTGCCATAACCTTGGACAGTGTGACCAATCCAACTGTCCGATTTGAAACCAGTGACTTGATCTCCTTACCATCATCCTTCAAATCAGTCTTTTTACAACTCAATAATGTTCGTTTTTGCTCAATAAACTTCTGCAGATCCGTTTGTTTGCGGAGACTGTTTGCAGCCACCAGGGCCTTAATGTTCTTCAAATTCGGCGTGCGACTGTTTTCATTGTTGGCTATCTTTTGTTTGACTGGTGAGGCTTTTGTTTCAGGTACAGGTTTTGAATCGCCAACTTTTTTGAACACAAATTTCTTTTTTGGGAGATTCTCAGTTGTGGAGAGCATGATTACCTAAGGATTAGAACAGCAATAAATATACAATAATAGATAAAAGCAATAGACACAGCACAGAATAATTCTACAATTATCTAGTCAAATTTGGAGGAAAATATATTAATGAAATTTTGTTTATATAAATATTACTTACTACTTATTTAAGATGCTAGTAACTTAATAACTCATATTCACTATATTATTATTATTATTAATTGTTTGTGCTATGCCTGAATACATTTGCGTACATTTTCTTCTTGTTGACTGTCAAAACATAACCTAACAATTGTAATAACAAAACTTTTAATTATTAATAAAACTATTAATTATTAGTAAAATTAAGTGTGAAATATTTGTTTTATCAACAATTATAGAGATATTAATTGTATTAAAAATGTATGAAAGCAAATGAAATTATTTTTTAAATATTTTGGCAGCGCCATCAATAGGAGAGTAGTTAAAATAGAGTTATAATCGTTCCAAAATGGCTGCATCCTAAATTAATTTAACTTTTCGCGCCCATTGGGTTACTGACAAACCTCCATAAATAATTAAGTGATAAAATGCTTAAATGCAGATGTATATATTATATATATATATATATATATAAATATATATATATATATATATATATATATAAATATATATATATATATATATATATATAAAAATGCAGAAAGCAGCACTGCTTTCAACCAGTAATATTGTGAGGAAGGTCCTGAACATAAACCCTACATCAGAGCTTTGTCCTGTTGGCCATAATGCCCCAGGATAAGTTAATTCTTTCCAAGTAATAGCCGGAGTAAGTGTAACAAATCAATAATAATAATATATTTATTTAACTGTATAAATAGGATACATACATAAAAAAACTCAAATGTTCATAATAATAAGTTTAATTTGCTATATACTATAATAATAATAACCTAAAACAGTTTAAGAAAATCGATTGTGCATGTAATAATCGATTGCTGTTGAGAATGCTGCAAATCCAGCAGCTCCTACAACACCAGCCTTGACACCAGCTGAAAAAATATATTGCTTTATCTGTTTGGTTAAAAATAGGTGATGTAATTATATATAAATAAATGAATAATCATACTACCTCTGAGTCCAATAAGGCCCCCAGTAATGCCACCTGCATATGTTCCATTTTTCCAGTCAGCCTTACCCCTGGCCTGAAAGTTATCCATATAATTTTCATCATCATATAACTAATTGGAAGTTCTACTACTAAAGGATTTCCTTTGAATCGCCAGTATAAGACTAGCTTCATAGATAAATTCAGAAACATTAACAAATCAATGCATAAAAAGGTAGGATAGGCAGGTAACTGTAGGCTCAGATGTATAAAGTGGATAACTCTAGAGTTAATTTCCAATCCATGATTCAAACATCACTTTTGATAAGAGAAGAATATAAAATAACTATTCTCTAGTGCTCATATTCACCAACATCAAATAAACTTAATCCCATAAGCTATTGAATGGATAAATTGACGTCATTGTGACACAATATGCCAAAACACCTTGAGTAGTACTTGCAATTGGAGTTTTGATGACAACTTTTGTTTAATTATTCAGTGTTTCCAATAGAGAGAATCTAAAGTAACTACATTCACTAGATAATGTATTTATTGTTGCTATAACAAATAAATATGGGCTCAATAGCTATTGATAAAGGTACCTCACATGGTCAATAATACGGTCAATCCTAGTACTGTCAATATTTGATTCAATCCTCCTTTTCTATTGATCAAGTAATCAATTATCTGGATAAAGATCAGTATTCTCTTCATTACATCATAACTATAACTTACACAATGAGTAATACTAGTAACATTTTAGAATAAGGCACATTTTACACATATTATCGTACAGTAATACTGTCATTATTATAAAATATTGACAGTAATATTGATCGTGTAAGGTGCCTTATTGATTTATGGAATGTCAGTGAATACAGTGGTAAATAATGTTGCTATAACAATGAATACTTAGGCATTCAATCATAAGTATTCATTGTTATAGCAACATTAAATACATTATCTAGAGAATATAGTTATTTTATATTTTCTCTATAGGAAACACTAAATAATTAAACAAAAGTTGTCATCAAAGCACCAATCACAAGCACTATTCAAGGTGTTTGACATTTGTTTTGGCAATATCTGTCACAATGATGTTTTCAATTTGTCCAGGATGTTGGTGAATACAGGTATATAAAACGAAAAGTTAACATCAATTTAGGCAACAATTAATAATATAATCACAGGCTATAGTTAACTTGCCCTTATACAACTGGGTCCTAATGAACTAAACTTACTGATTCTATTGTACATTCCACTGCAGTAAACATCAGCCCAATCATAGCAAAATTCTTAGCATAACTCAGTGTCGTAGTTTTCATTTCCCTAAACACCTCTCGTGTTGTTTGGTTCTCCACCATGGTTGCTGTAGGACCCACACTGGATGAAAACAACCCAATAACCGCCCCCAAACCATATCCTTCACACATAAAAACACAGTAAATTCATCACAGTGATTATTACTACCATAATATTACCAATAACACAGCTCATAACGCTTTTGAACGCGCAACTTTCAAAGGCTGCCTCCACCGCCTTCTCCTCGTTCGTCTTGATCACCACCGGCCCCAGCATTTTCGGGATTATGATGTTCTCCCGGTAGCGGCGGTCGTTGCCCACGAAGTAGTTCGTGAGCGACGTCCACTCCTCACTGGTGAAGGCCCGCTTGTTCTCCATCAGCACATCGTTTTTCAAAAACACAGTCGCAAAATGCTAGGTTATGTGCGAGATTTTGACAGTTCGGATGGGTGCGTTCAGTCAGCTGCAGCAAAATTTTAGCATAATAAGATCTGCTTTCCGTTATTACATCAGAGTTCATCCGGCAGTAGGTTAGGTTTCTTGCACAAAGAAAATATAATCCTGGGTTTGCATCAGCTGTTTGAATTTTTTCTTCTACTTCTTTTGGCACTCGCGATATAAGCACGTGTATTTTTACCACCATCATAGTGCTCTGTGTTATATGAATGGTGCTTTACATTTTAACAACAGGGCTGTTTGATGCAATTTTAATTTTCCCGGGCGAATTGGTGTGGTCCATGTTTTTGACAGCGACGCCATATTGGCGCTAAAGTGGACGTGAAATGTCGTCGTCACAGAAAATTGCCGATTACATGTGTATTGATGCAGAAACAATCTTGAAACTATGGGAAACGTTGGGCTGAGATGGTTACCACCCGAGGCCGCGCGGAAAAACTGTAGCTGTTGCAGGTAAAACTCTACATTTGATTGAATTTCATATAATGTAATGGCGTCGACATCGTCTGATCTGGGGGGTTTTATGCTTACTTATGATAACTGTGTTGAGATTTATTGCTATCTGCCTATTGGGAACAAACCTGGTCAACAGGCATAGGTACTTTTGGAAGCATCCATGCCCCGTGAACGCCTACGTCAGGTCCACCGCTCCATGATTCCTGCACACCCAGGTTCTTATGTCAGGGATGATCTTAGTCCACTCGGTTTTTCCCTCAGTGGAATCCTAGGCTTCCTACCATTTTGTTATGGTACTATCCCTTGCTGTCTCTCTCCATGCCTTAGTACCCTCAGGTCTTGCCCTTGAATAACCCCTAAAGTTCTCAGGCGAGGAGCTCGATTGGTGGCATACCATCTACCACAAGCACTACCTCTCTACAACTCCACCTCCACCTCCTCGCCCGTGCTCTTCACATTTTACCTACCCATACTGGGGCGCTGCAGAGCCAAGAATCCTTCTCTTGCTCGCACTTGGTTCACAGAGGTTTGGCATGATCCTGCCCATGGCTTTATACACCAATACGGCCGTAGTCTGTGCGTGTACCGAAAAATTTAGATTGTTCAGGGTCAGACAAAGGTCGCTGCGGAGGGCAATTCGCTGTCCTAGTATGGAAATACTATCAGTTACTCGTTATATGTCGTTGAACAAAATGGCCTCTGTTCTCTCAGAGGCTAGAGATTGTTGATTAGTCTGGATATTGTTGATGATTTGGTCCAGGCTATAATCCATCAAATCAGCTACTTCTCAGTCCTGGCAGCTGCCACTAATGCCAGTGTCAGCATCAGAAGCGTTTCATCTATTGGAGCCAAAGCTGGATGCGGGGCTTGAAATAGTGGAGGTGAAGACCGAGGCGGTCGGTGTAAAGGTTTGAATTTTCCTCTATTCTTTTATAATTTTTTTCCATTCTCTTCTATTTATTACCAGTTCTTTTGCTTCTTTACAGTTATTTCTTTCCTTTCTACTAGTTCTGATATAACTTCATCCCATTTTTTTCTTTGTCTTCCTTTTTTTTCTTGTTTTTGATTTTTGCTCTCCATATTCTTTTGGTTGGTGCTGTCTCTGCCATCCTAATTATGTGTCCCCACCATCCTAATTGTATTTCCTCTATGTACTTTATTGTCGGTGTTACATTTAGTTGTCTTCTTATATCCTCATTCCTCATTTTGTCCTTTAAACTCTCCTCATATACTTCATTTAAACTGCTTGTGGCGATCTATACTAATCTATAAGACCATGAATTACCTAGGCTTCACGCTGGAAGCCAACAAGAACTATAGCGCCCATGTGATCGAGACAGCCAGGGCCCCACCCGCTTGGAGGCAGCTGTGGCTAGGCAAATGCCGAATACAGGAGGGCCAGGCGAAGACAAACGCTAGCGTCGCGAGATCAAAGCTGTTATACACGGCACCAGCATGGTCCGAGGCAACACAACGTAGTGTACTTAGGAGGGGGAATTTGAGAATCACTAGGGACTACCGCACAGTTCCTGCAGACTCCTCGAAGCTGCTGGCGTCTACAGAACCGGCGGAGTGGACGACTGAATTCCTTGTGCGAAAGGAAGGATTGTCCGAGCCAACACAGTGTAGCGTACTTAGGAGGGAAAATTTGAGAATCACTAGGACCTACCGCATAGTTCCTGCAGACTCCTCGCAGCCGCTGGCGTCTACAGTACCGGCGGAGCAGACGACTGAGTTCCTTGCGCGAAAGGAAGGATGGTCGCGCGCCAGGGCAAGAAGGAAGCCTGGGAGGCCACCATGGTGCGGACGCTACTTGGGTGCCTGGTTTCAGCAAGTATATAGCAAGACCACGTACTGGCTAACTCAGCTGTTAACGGGACACGGACACTACCAAACGTACCAGGTAAGATTTAAGAAAATTATCCGCGGAATGTACCTCTACTGCAGAAGCATACGCTGCTAGATCAGTGGAACCGGACGCTGCGCAGACCGCCAACGGTATGGGGATGAGTCAGTTTATCCCGTGTCCACCTACTGAGGAAACCCCTGCATTCAAGAGCCGTATAGAGTGTGGTGTAGCTCACAATGCCCATGGGTCACACATAGTGTGATGTGAGCAGACCCGGTCCTGGGTATGGGGCCGCCCACGTGCGAAAAGGGTTTTCACCGCCATATTAAATAAATAATTAAAATAAAAGAATACCTAGTACTACTACATTTACTACTGTTTAATATCAGCTGTTAATCTTGTTGCTCTTGCAAGTTGTCCTAATATAAAATGAAAATAACCCACCCCCAGTTCTACGCTCTGCAGGTCATGGTCGCCCGTGTTTCCCCCGCCAGGACCGGCGTTAGGCCCAATTCAAACATAGGAGGCGAAGGAGCGGTTCCGGCGCGGCGAGACGCACGACGCTCTCACGCCCCCTCTATATAAACATATGGTGCAAGACCCACTTAGGAGACGAGGCGCGGGCATTTGCCTCGTAGCTCTCGCCGTGCCGGCACCGCGTTTTCGCCTCTTCGCCTGAGACACGGTGCCTGCGAGGCGAGAAGCACAACTCTTCCACGCCGCCTTTATGTAAACATATGGTGTAATGTCCAGCCCTTCACTGCATATGGACATCAAAATTACCTGTGTGGCGTCGCGCCTGCACCTCACCTACACCGCGCCTCCGCCCGACGCCGCTTATGTGTGAATTGGGCCTTAGATGTGGGCTATGATCCGCCTGGTCCAGGACGCATGGGGGTTTGTCTCCTAGCGTCATCTCGGACGGCCATGGGCCTGCCCCGACCTTGATATCCGTGAATGAATCCACACGCTCTTCCACAAACAGGCCTCCGGAAATCGCGCGACTAGTACCCTAGCCCGGGTGATCCGAGCGCCGTCCTCAGCCTCTCTGCATTCCGTCTAGTGTAGGTTGGAACGACCCATTCCGGCGATGAATCGGCGAGATGGGCGTGCGACTATATCCAGCAGCATTCTCTTCTTCTCACTCGGGCCCAAGATATTTGGCAGAAGTCTCGCGAGTACTGCCTCCGTCTTTGCCGCCTTCCGGGTCGCTTCCAATACTTGAGTCGTGTGGTTTGTATTCGCCCCGAGCGTTGTCTCAAGATAATTAATCCTACGGGCTATTTGGAAGGTCTCCCTCATCTGGATCGTGGTGGTGGCTTCCTGCCCTCTTTGTAGAGACCAGGACGACCCCGGTTTTAGCAGCGGCAATGGTTATGTTGGTGTTCATCATCTAGTCCACTACCACCACATTACTGCCTGTTCCAGTCTCTTCTTGATGTCATCCAACTCTTGGCCGCGGGCGACGATGGCTAAATCGTCCGCATATGCCACCGCGGTCACTTTCGGCAGCCGCAGCGCATCGTCAAACGTGACATTCCACAGGAGTGGTCCTAGGATCCTTTCTGTTACTTTGTATCTGGTGAGCTCTGCGGTGCCTTCGTATTATTATACCTAGGTACCTTAAGTATACTTCTCTCTTGCTCAGGTATCCAGTAATGGTGTTCGTTAGGGCCTCTGGCACCCTGCTACGCAGTGCAGCCATGATGATCACCCATGGCTGCGAGTTGAAAGCGTTTGCCACGTCCAGGGTGGCCATCAAGCATCTCCGCGTCTCGGACTTGGCTTCCTTCACCATAACGCGGACCGCTAATAAAGCATCGCTCCTGGATCGCCCTTTACTAAAACCATATTACCATGTATGGAGACCTCCTGTTTCCTCGAGGGCCTCTTTATGCGGTCCGCGATCAAGCACTCCACCACTTTGGTCACCGCGTCCAGGAGCGAGAGGGAGCGTTAGGATCCTGGGTTGGTTGCGAGGTATCCCTGTTTGGGTATCAGTACCAGCTGCGTCGATTTATAACGGGCTAACGAGCTGGGAAAGTGCCCTGCTCCAGGCATCTGTTGGCGATTGCATGATTTGATGAGGCGATTTCTGGTGCAGTTGTATTGATAAGTTTTTTCGGTAGTCCCGGGGCCTTCTTATTGGGCAGAGTGGCTATCATTTGGAGAATCTAATCCTTCTTCTAGTGGGTTGTTGTTGCCGAAGGACTTGTTGGGGAGGCGGTCGCTTGCTCCCTCAGGAGGCTGGTGCTGGTGTTTGGCAGGAAGAGGGCCATTACCAGCGCTCTCTCTCCTCCGGGTACTGTGGGTTCCGGCGGTTCTCCTATCTTCCTCATGACGACTCATGTAGGCGTCATCGTCGACCTTCCTACAAAGTTTTTTCCAGAGTTCTGACTGGCTACTCTCTATCGCCCGCCGGAACTCTTTTCGTCGCGCCTTTTACACGTCCTGGAGCAACTGAGTCGACACGCCAGCGCCTCATTTACGCTGTTCTCTTCTTCTGGCCTCGTTGGCTTCTATTCTTCATTCTGCCACCTTCTGGCACCCTCCTCCTACGCAGTGCAGCCATGATGGCTACTCATAGCAGTGTGTTGAATGCGTTTGCCGCGTCCCGGAGTTGGCATCATTCATCATCCCGCGGACCGCGAATATGGCATCGCTCGTGGATCACCCTTTACTAAAACCTCCTGTTGCCTCCTTGTGCGGTCTGCGATTAAGCAGTTCACTACTTTTGCCATAGCGTCCAGAGGCTAGAGAGGGGGGGGGGCGATAAGATCCCACTAGCCGCGGTGATTTCCAACGGGTTAACGGGTTGGGAAAGTGCCCTGCTCTTGTTGCGTTCTGTTGGCGATTGCTTGAATTGCTGAGGCGATGACTGGTGCAGCTGCTTTGATCAGTTGTTTCGGGAGTCCGTTGGGTCCCGGGGCCTTCTTGTTGGTCAGTTTGGCTATCGTTTGGAGAATCTTTCCTCCTCCCAGTTGGGACTTGTTGGGAAGGCGGTCGCTTGCTCCCTTCGGGGGTTGGCGCTGGAGTTTGGTGGGAAGTGGACCATTACCAGCGACCTCACTCCTTCGGGTACTAAGGGTTCCGGGGAGCGGACAAGCTTCTATCTTCCCCATGACGACTTTGTAGGCGTCATCCTCGACCTTCCTACAAAGTTTGTTCCAGCAGTCTGACTGTCTACTCTATCGCCCGCCGTTTTTTCTTCGTTGCCCCTTGTACTCATCCCGGATTAACTGAATCGGCGTCTCAGCCTCTCATGCCCGCTGTTCTGTTCTCCTGGCCTCGTTGGCTTCGATTGTTCGTTCTGCCACCTTCTGGCACTACCAGTAGCCCGTTCTTCTCCGCCCACTGGTGGGTACTACCATAAGGCATGCCTCTTGCAGCCTCCGATTGAGGTCTTCGCCATCAGTTCCGAATTGGTCGCCTGCTGGTTTGGCGTGTCACCTAGTATTTCCCTCTAAAGTTCAGAGTCTATGGCGCCTATTTCCAATCTCCTGATTTGGAGGCATGTTACCTGGTCCTGGGGCTGGGGCTGAGCGACTACCCCGCCAGTCCGTATTTAGTATGTTGTATGATGGTCGCTTAAGGTTTCCTTCTACTACACACACCACCCATTCACCCTGCCCATCAGTCGCGTTATTTACATATGTCGATGTGGGACACCGAGTTCCCTCGCGTGAAGGTCGGCGTTTTCCCGGGTGTTGCACACTATAAGGTCATGTGCCCGAGTCTGTTAACGCCTCCCCAATTGAGTCGGTGAAGGGCGGTCCCCAGTGTACAGATTTTGCGTTAAGGTCGCCCGCCACGAAGACCTGTCCGCCTATTGCTCTGATCTCCTGCTCCAGCCTGGCCAGGCAAGTTGTCGCGTGGTCTCGGGTGCAATTTGGCGATGCGATTAGCGTAATGTCCTGTATTTTTGCCCAGGCCATCCCGTTCGTGGGTGAGCCGTGGGACGTGATGAGCCCATGACGACTGCCCAGGAACTTGATGGTAACGTCCCCCATATGCCTATCTGTCACCCACCAGCAGGCTAGCTTCAGGTTATTGGGCTCGCTGACGATGATGACGTCAACCCTCCTGCTCGCCGCGGTGGAGAGCAGCAGTTGGTGGGATGTTCGCCCCCCGTACGACGTTCACCTGCAGTATCTGGTCCTGTAGGATCATCTTGGACCGGGTTGCCCCCCTATGCCGCAGTTTGGTTCCTTCCTTCATCCATTTCCTGCCTCTCTGTAGGGCTTTGGAGCCCCTCTCTGCCTGGCATATGGCACTGTAGGATGTCTTTGTTCTGTACTCTTTAGGTTTATGGCCCTCTTGTCCGCATTTTAGGCACAGCCTGCTCCTATCTTCTTCTGTGCGTGTGTCTGCTCGGTGCCCGCATCTGGCAACTCTTTCCTACGGGTGGCTTTGCATTGCACTGAACTTGATAGCTGTGAGCACCTCTGCTGTGGTGGTTATTGTTATCACTGGTCTTCCATTTCGGGCCGACCTAGGCAATCCTACCCTATACGGATCAGTGGTCTCAGTTGTTGCGTTCTTGATCATCTCCACTGCATCCTCCTTAGTTGTTGGCAAGTCAAACCAACGGATGTGTCGTGTGACTGGTCTTCCATTTCGGGCCGACCTAGGCAATCCTACCCTGTATGGATCTGTGGTCTCAGTTGTTGCGTTCTTGATCATCTCCTCTGCCTCCTCCTTAGTTGTTGGCAAGTCAAACCCACGGACGTGTCGTGCGATTCCCGGTCGCCTGACCATTGCTTCAGCTCCGGGTGCTTTCTCGGTAATTGCTCCACTTAGTCCCTGGGTGTTGGCTACTCTCCTTTGATCTTAATCCGGAGTTGTCCATTGTCAGTGCGGTCCATACGGACCACGTTGTTTTATTGTTGTCCACACTTCTGACACACCATACCAGGTTGGCGTAGATTTGGCCTGTCAGGGGTTTAACTAGTATTGTCTCTTCGTTTCTTGTGTTCGGTTGTAGTCTGTGGGTGTTCCTCGTGCGTTCTATCCTACAGGGCCACCACAGTAGTCGAGTTCGAGAAGTTGTACCCCTTTGTTTTCTTGCCTTTCATGGTTGATAGTTCTACTGTTATCTGTTTGATGTCCTCCACTTTCGCCAGAGCTTCATGGCACTGTAGTAGATAGATTTTCTCTTTCTGTTTCTGGTGCTTACGTCGCAGGTGTGTAATGAATTGTAATGCGTAGTTCACAGCGTCTTCTTCTGTGGCCCTGTGCTGCATTTGACCTCCGTCCTTCGGGTGATGGCGACGACGCCTCCTGCGTTGGTCTCTTGGTCTACTAACTTGTGGACAATTCTCCCTAGTTTTGGCCCGTTTTTTTACCTCACAGCATATCTCGTCTATTAATCGAACCACATGGACGGCAGGGGTGTGATTGACTAACGAGTGCCACCTTAGTTTAAAGTCCATAAGGACCATTTATCCACAAGGGCGATTGCGGCCTCCTCTAAGGTAGTTTGGTTTTCGCAATGGGTTCTGAATGTCTCTGTCTGCTCCTCAGTAGTTTCCTCACCTGGTTTGTTGGTTGCCTTTAGGTGCTCCTCTAGTTGGTTCTCCATTTCCAGGTGGTCCCGGCGTTTCCTCTCCATCTGTATTTCTTGTCCTCGTTCAGTGTCTCAAATTGGGTTCGGAGTAGCTCTATTTCCTGTGTAGTCTGATGCGAGTTCCCAGTTTTTCTAGCAGCCTTTCATATATTTTCCAGAGGATCGATGCTTTAGCTTTCATCGCCTTTGTGATGTTCCGGGTGCTACCGGCCGTGTCTGTTAGCCGAAGACCTATGTCACGTGCTCCGGCTAGCTCTCTTAGTAGATCTTTCTCTCCACCATCGTTTTCATCTCTGAAGATGTAGTGGCACCTTCCGAAGTAGACGCGGTCAGAGGTGATGCTTCTTGCTCAGTCAATTCCTCATGAATATCTCAGCGAACGATTCGTTAGCTCGGGATTCCGATTTGCTGCTCCATTGCGGGATCCTGGGAGTCTTCCTGCTCGCTCTTTTTTTATAGAAAAAGTGAACTGGGGTGACCCTAATACCGTCGGGGTCGAAAAAAACAGAGTGGCTGAAAGGTTGGCCAAGTGAGACCGATATATCAAAGGTGGGGAATTGACTTTAGAAGGGAGGCTTCGTCACGCAAATAGTTGTAATAAGCCACAGAATATCTTAGCAAAGGTCCGTACTATGTCCTAACTCCATAGTAAGGCGTTTTGCGTATGATACCTCACTGGGCCAATAAGGGATCACGAAGGAACACACCTTGTCGTCGTGTGGGCACGACAAAGTGTGTTCCTTCGTGGCCCCTTATTGGCTTACGTACGCAGCAACGGTATCGCAAAGACGGAAAGGTGGAATATGGGGCTTCAACCTTGGTTTCCTAGGAAGCGGTGTCGATAAAAGCATCCGTATTTCATGTCATTTTGACGTCACATATTTCTTTTACGTATATTTAAATAAATCTGGTAATCGAGAGAGCGATATACTTCAAAGTATTGGGAAAATCATGATTTACACTGGAATCTGGTGAATTATTTAATTACATGTACTTAAAAAACATCTTGTAATATGTAAATGACGTGAAAAACGGCCGTTTTTATCGACATCGCTTGCTAGGAAAGCAGAACTTTAAGGTCTGCACTCATCAACGTTGCATAAATCTAGGTATTACTCACCGTCAGTGCAACAGCGTCTGATTGGCGGACGCACGAATGTTAACACACAAACGGAAAGCAGGAAAATGGATTCTATTCAAAATTGTACCAGGGTTGAATTTAGAACCTTCCTGAGGCTCGACTATACACCAAAGAAAATATAATCCTATACACACTAGTCTTTATAGATATTTATAATACAAATAATCAACTAAAAGTAAATAATAAAAATTTGACAGTTCGAACGGGTGCGTTCAGCCAACATAACATAAATATTTATTTAAATAAAATCAAGTTGTATTTGAAACAAAATACTAAAGAATTATAGCTACAGCACTTAACCGGTTGAGAAATGTAATTGATTAATTTCGTAAGTTCTGTAAATAATTTTAAATAAAAACATAAAAGTAGTTCAATTGCACCAGTGTACGTGCCACCTACGTTAGATGGCAGTGCTGTACAATAACAGTAAATCGCACTTTTCAAAAGTGAAATCGCTGGTTATCTACTGCACGGCTAGCAGGTCAAGGATGTCCTACAGTGAAGAGTACCTGGAGAAGAAGCTGACGGCCGGTTTGGAGGCCACACACGTGGTAAGCACTCTAATGTCAAGTTAACTTAACCTAACCCCGGGCCGCTGGGGCCGCACGTCATCTCAAATTCTCTTATCACTTCGGGCGCAATTAAATTCCAACATACGTAATGCATCTGTTAATCCGTGCGTGATGTCCAGCGAAATCGTGTGGTGCGCGTTTGGGGTGGTCGCGGCCATTTTCGTGCGCCTCTGCACCACCCTACACCCCTATTCTGGCCAAGGGAAGCCCCCGATGTACGGAGACTACGAGGCACAAAGGCACTGGATGGAAATCACTGTGAACCTGCCAATGAACCTATGGTACCACAACACCTCAAACAACAATTTACAATATTGGGGTCTCGACTACCCCCCACTAACAGCCTACCACAGCTACATCTGCGGACTCGTCGCATATATAATCAACCCAAACTATGTCGAACTTGGTGCATCCAGAGGATATGAAAGCGAGAACCATAAGTTGTTTATGAGATACACTGTTATTGTAGCCGATTTATGTATTTACATCCCAGCAATCATCCTGTACTTTACTACAACTAAAGGATTATACACGCGTGAACCACCACCAGTAATTAATAAAAAACACAAAAAGCAACCACCTAAAATAACTGAAGAACTGCCACTTCGTTGCAGCATACTACTAGCCCTATTATACCCAGGACTAATTTTAATAGACCATGGCCATTTTCAGTACAACTGTGTTTCATTAGGTTTCACCATAATCGCCATAACAATGCTTTTCAATAAATTCGAAGCAATTGCTTCAATATTCTTCTGTTTGGCACTAAATTACAAACAAATGGAACTGTATCATGCTTTTCCATTTTTCTTCTACCTTTTAAGTGTATGCATACCTAAACCAGGTGAACATACCATGGCAGGTGTTTTTAAACTAACTAAAATTTCTGTAACGGTTTTAGCTACTTTTGGTTTACTTTGGTTACCATTTGTGTTCGATTTAAAGGATCTATTGCAAGTGGTGCACCGGTTGTTTCCAGTTGCTAGAGGGGTGTTTGAGGATAAAGTGGCTAATGTGTGGTGTGCACTTAATGTGGTGTATAAGTTTAAAACATTTTGTCATTATCGCATGGTGCATTACTGTACTATTGCAACTCTTGCTGCACTGTTGCCTTCAAGTGCTGATTTGTTTTTGAGGCCTAATGTACAGAAGTTTGTGCCAGCTGTAATTAATTCATCCCTGGCGTTCTTTCTGTTTAGTTATCAGGTGCATGAGAAGAGTATTTTGTTGGCTGCTATACCAGTGTTGTTGTACTTGCCGCAGAAACCATTGATGTGCTTTTGGTTTTTAACAATTAGTAACTTTAGTATGCTGCCTTTGTATATTAAGGATGGTTTGGTGGTGCCATTTGTAGCGCTTACTGTGTTACATGGGGCGGCTTTTTTGATATCACATGAACGTTGGGGGTTGGACTTGAAATCGGATAATACCTTCTATATGTTTTATAAAGAGGTGATGCATGTGCTAGTGGGGGCGCAGAACAACAAAAGGAACTACGGGGATATAATTGCAATATCATACAGGCACTTTTTGGAGAACCGTCGGGTGCTAAAAATGCTTGCACTTTACACCACAATGTTCGCCTCACTGGCAGGATGTTTTCTACTGGCAGTGCTGATGTTGGTGTTTGATCCGCCACTACAGTACCCTGATATTTACCCTCTAGCGATCTCTGTGTACTCATGTGTGCACTTCCTAGGGTTCCTCATGTACTTTAATGTGGTGCAATTCAGGATACCACAGAGCTTCGATGATGTGCACATCAAACTCAAAGAAGCCTAGTCACTAGTTAGTTATATTGTACAGTTTAGGGAGGCACAGGTTTTAATTTTTAATGATAACTACATTCCGAATAATGTTCAAGTTGAGCCATTTACCATGATTATTTTTTATTTCTTATATTATTATATTAATTGTTGTGGTTTTAAATAATAAAAAAGACATTGTTGAGATTTTGATTATTATTCTCTACTTAATGAACCGGCAAAGACAGTTTATGGTAATTAACTCAAACAAAATCCTACCCCTAATTGTATTCCCAAACCTATATTTATAGACAGACCTTGAACCTAAACAAAAAGACCTTTATTTGGCATAACATTATTATTCTCTACTTAATGAACCAGCAAAGACAGTCTATGGTAATTAACTGAAACATAATCCTACACCTAATTGTATTTCCAAGCCTAAATTTACAGACTGACCTTGAACCTACACAAAAAGACCTTTATCTCGCATAACTCACCAAAAACAACTCAAGATAATAGCAGATACAGTGATTAAAAATATATATTAATTAAGTATACTCCTCCCACTATTCCCTCTCTACCATCACCTACTTTCCCACGCTAGCCTTTTGGATATTTCCACTTGCCTAAATACTTCAAAAAATTCACTCTCTCCATCATTATTCCCTTTCAACTCGTCCGCCCTATCTAGCCTACCCTTATTTCTAAACTACATCCACTTTTTTGTTTTGGCTTGAGGTGAGGAATCTTTTTAAAACAACATGGACACCTTACTGGCATTCTTTCATACCTTTATTTCTAAACATCATCCACTTTTTTTGTTTTGGCTTGAGGGGAATCTTCGCAAAACAACAGGGAGGCCTTCCTGGAAAGTGCTGGATTCCGGCCCTCTAGGGCGGACCTACCAACTAAACCTCACCTCTTTCCACATCCCAGACCTTACCACACTCTCTCAGCCAATATCTCCGTGACGTGTCCCTCGATGTCTGACCATGAGCCTGGGCTCTCGAGCATTAGGCCCACGATGCTGTCCGGAGTCATTCTGGCTCCCAATCGTGTCTCGGTGCCGCCCCCCTCGTGTATGAAAAGATCCGCGGTGTCCTCCGGAGTCACACACAGGGGGTTCACTAACTGCTTTTGGACATACGTTTGAGGTATGCTTCAAGCAGCCGTGCCCCGACAAAACGTGTGTGAGGGTGTACCCCACTTCTTCGTGGGCTCGATTTATCCACGGTGGTCTGCGATTAGCCGTCTAGTCCACCCGACCTTTCTGACCATGCCAGCTGCCACCGTTCCATGGTCCTTGCTCTGGCCTTCCGAGTGCTCACCGTCTCCTGGTATAGTTGTGCTCTTTCTTGGAGCAGGAACTCAATGGGCGATGACCCGGGCTGTTTCTCTGGTTACCATCCGGTACCCCCCACCTCCGCTGTTCTACCACTAACAAATCTAGGTATTTGCGGTCCTCCATCTCCCTTGTCATGTCGGTGCTCCACACAGCATGATGCTTTCGGCCACCCTATCCAGCATCATGCGATTTCTTTACCCTGCCCATGGAGTTTGGTATGATTTTTGCCAGGGCCACTCTCTCTGCTACCCCCGCACATCACTTGGTTTTTCACACTCACATTCACTGCTAACCCTCTCTTATCAATCGTGGTGCTACCCCTTACCACACAGTACACACGCGATGTATCCTTGCCCCATACATCCATCCATTTCCTTCCTCTCTTATTCGAATCGCATCTCGCCCTTTACCAAACATACTTTGTCCTGCATATGCAATCTTATGCAGGACAAAGTATGTTTGGTAAAGGGCGTACTTCACTATCCTCCCATACCTCCCACCACATGCTCATCCGATTCGTTTCTTGCAGGCTCTCTAGAAACCAACCTTGCTCCCGTTCGATTTTATCCCACTCTCGCAATCCCCATCGAAAGGAAGATGGTAGAGGTGGTAGGATGGTAACCTGGTACGTTCTAGGATGCGTGTGTGAAGCCACGATTGCATCGAGTGGACATATTTAGAAAATGGTCTCCCTTCCTCTTAATTTTCTTCTGTCCACTTCACCTTCTAGTCTGTTTTTCACCATTATCATTAGCTTGTACTTCGCACTCGCTAACGTGATCCGGGCTACTCCCTCTTTATGTACTGGTATAACCACGCCTATCTTTCGGCACCTCCACCGCTCCACTCCACATTCATGTACTGTAACGTTTTCTACTTTCCCTCCACTGGAAACCTCTTGTATGCTTCAGTCTTTAATCCGTCTTCTCCCACCGCCTTTCCAAATTTCCACTGAGCATTCAAAGAGAACTCATGTCCTACCACCAGTCTGGGCCTTCTCTGTTGCTCTCCAGTCCCTGCCATTTTTCTGCAACTTTTCTTCTACCCTGGCAGATTTTACCCTTCATTTCCGTCTTTTCAAAATCTCGCCAACCCCTTCTCCAGCACACACTGGCAACCTCGTGTATGCTTCAACATTTAATCCGTCTTTTCCTGTCGCCTTCCCAAATTTCAACTGAACCAGCGCCATTTCCAGCTGATTCAAACAGAACTCATGTTCCACCTGTCTCGGCCTTCCTTGTTGCTCTTCAGTCCCTACCATTTTTCTGCAAATTTTCTTCCACCCTTCCAGATTTTACCCTTCATTTCCGTCTCTTCAAAATCTCGCCAACCCCTTCTCCAGCGCACACTTTTTAGCCTCTTGTCCACCTCATGAATTTCCTTCATCTTTATCTTTCCGCACACTTTCTCAAAATCCCTCTTCGCCTGGTTGGTCCTCTAACTCATGTCTTCCATATCTCTATTCCGCCATATCCACTTCTTCTTCATGCATTCCTCATCAAACCAGCTATCTCTCTGGCTGCCCCTATTCTTCCTCACCTGCTCAGCCACTATAACCCTCTGCAACTGGTGTATAGAGTGCACCTCCTCCCACCTCACGTCCTTTGGCCTTTTCTCATATATTAACATTTCAGTACACTCCATTCTAACACCTGCTGCCCCTTCTCTCCTCATTCTTCCTCTTCACCACCACATTACACCTCTTACACCCTACCAGATCTATATATATATTTAACCATTCGTTTCCGTCTTCAAAATCTCCACAACCCCTTGTCCAAGGCACACACATTTAGTCTCTTGTTCACCTTATGAATTTCTTCACTACCACGTGGTCTCCCTCCCTCTTAATTTTCACTTTGAAATGTGTACAGTAGAAGGCTTAGAGGAAATTCTTGTCTTACACCCACATTCATTTTAAATTTCTCCGATTTTGTCCACGATTCCTTGTACACTTCTTCTTTTCCATACACTCCACTAGCATACCGATAGGGACTGAGTCTTATGCTGCTTTCAGATCCACCAATACTGCATACATTCTCTTTTTGCACTCCAACATTTCCTCTACCATACTCGTTAGCATGCAAATCTGCTTCCCCGTCCTTTGTCCCTCTTCCCTTTCTAAACCTTAAACGTCTTCTGTCCACTTCACCTTCTAGTCTGTTTTTCACCATTATCATTAACTTGTACTCCCTCTTTATGTACTGGTATAACTACACCAACCCGCCTATCTTTCGGCACCTCCACCGATCCACTCCATATTCATGTACTCATGTACATTCTCTCCTTTCCCTTTACTGGCAACCTCGTGTATGCTTCAACATTTAACCCGTCTTTTCCTGTCGCCTTCCCAAAGTTCGACTGACCCAGCGTCATTTCCAGCTGATACAAAGATAACTCATGTTTCACCTGTCTCGGCCTTCCTTGTTGCTCTTCAGTCCCTACCATTTTTCTGCAAATTTTCTTCCACCTTGCCAGATTTTACCCTTCATTTCTGTCTCTTTAAAATCCAGCCAACCCCTTCTCCAGCGCACACTTCTTTAGCCTCTTGTCCACCTCATGAATTTCTTAATCTTTTTCTTTCCGCACACATTCTCAAAATCCCTCCTTCGCCTGGTTGGTCCTCTAACTCATGTCTTCCATATCTTCATTCCGCCATATCCACTTCTTCTTCATGCATTCCTCATCAAACCAGATATCTCTCTAGCTGCCCCTATCTTCCTCACATGCTCAGCCACCATAACCCTCTGCAACTGGTGTATAGAGTGCACCTCCTCCCACTTCACGTCCTTTGGCCTTTTCTCATATATTAACATTTCCAGTACACTCTATTCTAACACCTGCTGCCCCTTCTCTCCTCATTCTTCCTCTTCACCACCACATTACACCTCTTACACCCTACCAGATCTATATATATTTAACCATTCGTTTCCGTCTTCAAAATCTCCACAACCCCTTCTCCAAGGCACACACATTTAGTCTCTTGTTCACCTTATGAATTTCCTGCATATTTTTCCTTCCGCACACACTCTCAAAATCTCTCTTCGCCTGGTTGGTCCTGTAACTCATGTCTTCCATATCTCCATTCCGCCATACATACCTTCATACATTCCTCATCAAACCAGCTATCCCTCTGGCTGTCCCTATTCTTTTTCACCTGCTCAGCCACCATAATCCCCCGCAACTGGTTAATCGAGTGGACCTCCTCCCACTTCACGTCCTTTGGCCTTTTCTCATATATTAACATTTCCGGTACACTCCATCCTAACCCCTGCTGCCTATTCCTCTCCTCATTCTTCCTCCTCACTACCACATGGTCTGCCTCCCCGCTCATTTTTCACTTTGAAATGTACTAATTCAAGACGCTATGCGGTCTTCTTCCCTTCCCAATAGCCCTCTGTAAATCAATGCAGAATACCCCACCCCGCCTTTCTCACCCATTGCATCCACTCTCTTCCTTCTTGATTGATAAACTTAATGCGCCGTCTCCTGCGTGGTTGGCGAATGATGTGGCTTACATTGTCTTCGATACTGCTGCTCTAGAGATGTTTATTGAGGTTCCTTCCAACCATCTTCCAAGATCCTTCAGCCAGTTTTTGGCGTCTTCCGACGGATCTCTTTCCTTGTTTTTTTTTCCTTCGGAAGATACGTCTTGGAATTGTGTATCGTTCTCCCCGCATGACGTGCCCCAAAAACCAGATCTTTCTCTCTATCTGTGAGCTGGAGTTCAGTCTCTTTTCTTACGGCTACGGACTTCGATGTTAGTGACCCTCTGTACCCATGATATTTGCAGTATACCTTTCGATTCGAACTGTAAACGGGTCCATAGTCTAGCATTCAAACCCGTATGATGATGTCTTCCTAGCCGATGCGGCTACAGTGGTCATTGTTTTGTCATTGTAGTTCTTTCCTGGATTCTGACCTCGGTCTTTGGGGATCCTTCGTCTCAGGTTCGGCTTAAGGCGTCCTGGAACTTCGTGCCAGGAACGGGCCGATGAAAGCCCGGATAAGTGGGACGCACCCACTTATCGAGCATCTACCCTACGAGGGACCCGGTTGTTGCACACGTGGTAGGGTTCATTCAGGGCAAGCGAACAGGGTATTCTCTGTATAGTCCACCGCCGCTTCACAGTAAAGGCACGCAGTAGAAGCAGACTACGGGCATTCTGTCCCAAGTGGCTGCACCCTAGCACTCGTCAGTTTTTCATTCTTGTCTCTTGTCTTGTCTTGTTAGTTTTATCATTATCTCTTCCGTAGTCTGGCGTAGACTTCTGCATTGTTCTTCGTCCACAGCTGTATGTGCTATATGCAGCAGGATGTGGGTGTTCCTTGTGTATCCGGTGTCCGTTCTGGTTTCTGTTTTGTGCGTCATTCGGTATCTCGTCTTCCTTCTGCCGTCTTTCTCGTGTCTGTCTTGCTGGGTGTCTGGGTATCTGTATATGTGTCTAGGTCGTCTTTGTACTTTCCGTTTATTACTGTTTGTGCAAATGTGCAAAGGCGCCCAATCTGGTCTTACTCTCTAGCATCAGACTTATTAGCGCTTCTGGTGGTCCCCCCCCATCTCAGTACACATCTTGGTAAAAAAAAGACCTATATTTGGCATACCGCTCAAAAAAATACACTCCTCTCCCAATACGCAATGCTCATACATCTAGAGCAAGAAAGAATAAAATACATAACAATAAAAATAAAAAGTAACACTCCGCACAATACAAATTAAGAGAATATAAGAATATACATATTCGCCCTAAACCCCCTCAGCCCTTGCCACTTTCCTCTCCCACGATAGCCTCCTTCACGCATTTTCCATCCTCTCCCAACCATGGTCTCATGGTATATCTTGACCTTTTCTGTCACCATGGGATGGCTAGGTATCTTCATTGCCAGGACTTCCATTGCATGCATCCGTGGATGTGGTGCGGTATGCTCTTGTTATGCGTCAGGCATTAGTTCTCAGTGCCCTCCTCAGCCTCTCTGAGTTCTTCTGAACCAGTCCCAACCTACCGGCATATTGCTTCTCACTTGCACCCACTCTTCTTCTGTCACCCCTGTCTTCAGCAAACCTACTTTATTCGTGTATCCAATCTTCTAGCTCTTATTCCACATTCCCCGCAACATGTTTTTCATCAGACCAGCATCATATTGTAGCCGCTCCTGTCTCCCCCCTCCTGCCCCACCGTCCTCGACCTGTTCGTCCTTTGTTACCAAGCAGCTCCCCTGCCATATCCACCTTCTTCTTAATACGCCGTCTCCTTGCGAAGGTTGACGATCCATGTGGCTAATATTGTCTGCCGCTCTAAAGATGTCGATTGAGGTACATCCCAGCCATCTTCTCAGATCCTTCAGCCATGAGTTTTGGCGTTTACCGACGGATCTCCTTGTATTTTTCCTTCGATAATAAGTTTGCATTTCGTACGATTCTTCCCGCACGGCATGCCCGAGGTCGAGATCTTTCTTTAACTGTGAGCAGGAATTCGGTCTCCTTTCTCATGCAGTTAAGGATGTTACTGACCTCTCCCGTTGCACGCCGGCACTTGCTCTACCATACCTTGAAAATCTGTTCTCTCGCCCCTCTTCCCTTGCTAAAGCGACCCGGAATTTCTACTGAGAATTATGGACATACAGTATATAGTATGTAAGAAGATTAAAGGTTAAAATCATCAAAATATCGCAATAAAACAGCTTTGATAATGATTTATCTTGTGAAATACGGCTAGTTCAAGTATATATGTAATATTATTGTATCTATACAAAAGATGGCTGATTCAAGCCGAATCATTTTTTTATAATAATTCTCGCAACAATGTACGTTGTCATCTGCATCTCTAACCTAATGGTCGTGCAAGTTTTTTTCTTTATATATCACAACCAATTTATTTACAATCTATTATAGCATTAAGTGAATGTGTTATAGTAAGGCACTTCGGACATAAACTATCCACTAATACAACTATCCACTATTAGAATTTTTTAGTTTTATCTACTAAGAATTGGTGAATTATTAATAATAAAAAAGCAAGCGCAAGTGGAATTAATATAATAATATTTCATGTTATCATGTTTGCGTTTTTAACAAGTACATTGCAGACAAATAGCTATCTTTATATATTTTTTTATGAAAATTTATTCAAATGAGCAATTTGCATACGACAGTTCTGTTTCGGCGTTGATTTGCTATGCGCACATATCGCACCAGTGCTGCAGGTTAAAGTCTATCGGCCTGAAAATTCTTTTAGGCGTTTTCTTTTCTTTGCAGCAAGTATCCGACGACTCCGACGGCTGTGGCGGCAAGTTTTCCTGCGTCATCGTGTCTGAGAAATTCCAGGGGAAACCCCTATTGCAACGACACAGGTAAATTATTATGTAATCTCCTGTGTTGCAATCCTGAACGGCAATTCACAGTTGGATATTATCCAGAATTGTGTTATTATAGTTATTATTTATAGTAATATTATAAGAATGTAGATGGCTCCTTCAAAAAAACCGCACATTTTTTAATAACACTTCTTTATCAGCAAGGTTATTTGAACCAGAGATGCAGATATGGAACTTGAAAATATATTTCTAGTCGAAAAACAAACAATTATTGACTTAATCTTGAAGCGTGAAATATTATTTCATTCACTATATAGTCAATAATGAATTCATTGGATACTTTGTGTGGCTCTTCAGAATTTCAGAATGATTTTTTTGTGGGAAGTAGCTAAATTGTGAGTCGGTTTCATTCTAGATTAGTCAATTCGGTCCTCCAGGAGGAGCTTAAAACCATTCACGCGTTCTCGCAGAAAACATACACGCCGGAACAATGGAAGGAGGAGAGTGCCAAAAAACAATGTTAGATAGCCAAAAAAATCCCATTGAAGGTATTTGTCATAAAAAAATTGTATGGCGACTAATACTTAGTAATAAATTCAAATGTTGATTAATTTTAAAGCCACCACCATTAAAATTTCCGCCCCTGGGAAGGTTATTTTGCACGGGGAGCACTCGGTGGTGTTCAATCGCTTGGCCGTATCCGCAAGCCTAGGTTTGCGGACTGTCTTGACTCTCGACGAAGTCGTTGCATGTCCGGCTAGGCTTAATTTGAATTTCACCGATATTAATATCGCTGTTACGTATGAAATTAAGGTAGGTTTGTTAATTTTTTATTGTGTGTAGCTTTCTACAGAAAAACTTTTAAAACTATGCCCATATTTGCAAATAAAATCATTATTCGTCGAATGTTTATGTTTATGCTAGTGATACTAGTGAATAAAAACTATTATACTATTGATACTATCGGTAGTTGAATAATAAATCAAGAAATTGTATTTCTTTTATGAAACACTGACATTTAATAGCATGAGAACTAGCAACACCGTATTTTTTATTATGACTTTAATGGATAGCCCAATATATTGTTAATGTATAAGCAAAGTTTGAAAAATATCAATGGAGCGATTTTTGAAATGTTTACAAATTTATGGTTAAAACATTCAAATTCATATTTTTATGATATACTGACTTTAGCATTAAATAGCTCAAAAACTAGCAACACCGTAATTTTTGATAATGACTACTGGATAGACCAATATATTACTAATGCATAAGCAAAGTTTTAAAACTATCCATCGAGGTATTTTTGAAATATTTTCGAATTTGCGGCTTAAACATGTAAACTCGTATTCTTATGATATACTGACTTTGGCATTAAATAGTACGAAAACTAGCAATATCATAATTTTTGAATATGACTTTATTAGATACACGGATATATTAGTAATGCATAAGCATAGTTTCATAACTATCCATCGAGTTATTTTTGTAATTTTTTTCAAATTTCCGGCTTAAACATATAAAATCGTATTTTTCTGATATACTGATTTTGGCATTAAATAGCACGACAACTAGCAACACTGTAATTTTTGATTATGACTTTAATGGATAGACTAATATATTGTTAATGTATAAGCAAAGATTGAAAAATATTCATTCAGCGTTTTTTGAAATATTTACAAATTTTCGATTCAAACATACAAAAATCATATTTTTATGTTATACTGACTTTAGCATTAAATAGCCCGAAGACAAGCAAACCGTAATATTTGATAATGACTTTACTGGATAGACTAATATATTACTAATGCATAAGCAATCTTTAAAAAATATCCATTGAGGTATTTTTGAAATATTTTCGAATTTGCGGCTTAAACATGTAAACTCGTAATTAATAAAAACTACTGACTTTGGCATTAAATAGCATGGAAAGTAACAAGACTGTATTATTTTATTATGACTTTAATGGATAGAGAAATATATTGCTAATGCATACGCAAAGATTGAAAAATATCCATGAAGGGTTTTTCGAAATATTTACAAATTTGCGGTTAAAACATACAAAATCAAATTTTTATAATATACTGACTTTAGCATTAAATAGCTCGAAAACTAGCAACACCGTAATTTTTGATTATGACTTTAATGGAGAGACCAATATATTGCTATTGCATACGCAAAGATAAATATCCATCGAGGGTTTTTCGAAATATTTACAAATTTGCGGTTAAAACATTCAAAATCATATTTTTATGATATACTGACTTTAGCATTAAATAGCTCGAAAAAAACTAGCAATAGCGTAATTTTTGATTATAACTTTAATGGATGGACCAATATATTGTTAATACATAACCAAAGTTTGAAAAATATCAATTGAGGGATTTTTTTTTTTTCAAATTTGTGGTTTAAACATATAAAATCGTATTTTTATAATATACTGACTTTGGCATTAAATAGCCCGAAAACTAGCAACACAGTAATTGTTGATTATAACTTTAATAGCTATACCTATATATTGCTAATGCATAAGCAAAGTTTGAAAAATGTCAATCGAGGGATTTTTGAAATATTTACAAATATGCGGTCAATACATATAAAATCATATTCCTATGATATTTTCACTTTGGCATTAAATAGCCCGAAAACTAGCAACACCGTAATTTTTGATTATAACTTTAATGGATAGACCTATATATTGCTAATGCATAAGCAAAGTTTGAGAAATCTCAATCGAGGGATTTTTGAAATGTTTACAAATTTGCGGTTAAAACATACAAAATTATATTCCTATGATATTTTGACTTTGGCATTAAATAGCCCGAAAAATAGCAACACCATAATTTTTGATTATAACTTTAATGGATAGACCTATATATTGCTAATACATAAGCAAAGTTGAAAAAATACCAATCGAGGGATTTTTGAAATATTTACAAATTTGCGGTTAAAACATACAAAATCGTATTCCTATGATATTTTAGGCATTAAATAGCCCGAAAACTAGCAACACCGTAATTTTTGATTATAACTTTAATGGATAGACCTATATATTGCTAATGCATACGCAAAGTTTGAAAAATATCAATCGAGGGATTTTTGAAATGTTTACAAATTTGCGGTTAAAACATACAAAATTATATTCCTATGATATTTTGACTTTGGCATTAAATAGCCCGAAAACTAGCAACACCGTAATTTTTGATTATAACTTTAATGGATAAACCTATATATTGTTAATGCATAAACAAAGTTTAAAAAATATCAATCGAGTGATTTTTGAAATATTTACAAATTTGCGGTTAAACATATAAAATCGTATTTTTATAACATACTGACTTTGGCATTAAATAGCATGCAAACTAGCAACATCATCATTTTTGCTTATGACGTTAATGGATAGACCAATATATTGTTAATGCATAAGCAAAGATTGAAAAATATCCATCTAGGGTTTTTTGAAATATTTACAAATTTGCGGTTAAAACATATAAAATCGTGTTTTTATGATATACGGACTTTGGCATAAAATAGCTCGAAAACTAGCAACATCCTAATTTTTGATTATAACCTTAATGGATAGACCTATATATTGTTAATGCATAAGCAACGTTTGAAAAATATCAATCTCGGGATTTTTGAAATATTTACTAATTTGCGGTTAAAACATACAAAATCATATTCCTATGATATTTTGACTTCTGCATTAAATATCCCGAAAACTAGCAACACCGAATTTTTTTATTATAACTTTAATAGATAAACCAATATATTGTTAATGCGTAAACAAAGCTTAAAAATATCAATCGAGCGATTTTTGAAATATGTACAAACTTGTGGTTGAAACATACAAAAATCATATTTTTATGGTATACTGACTTTAGTATTAAATAGCCCGAAATGTAGCAACACAGTAATTTTTGATAATGACTTTACTGCATAGACCAATATATTATTAATGCATAAGCAAAGTTTGAAAAATATCCATCGAGGTATTTTTGAAATATGTTAAAATTTGCAGTTTAAACATATAAAATCGTATTTTTTTATGAAAAACTGACTGCATTAAATAGTGATGTTCGGCATAAATTAATTCGAATAAACGTAAATGATTTGCAAATGTGGACTTAGTTTGAGATACGTATCTCATTATTTTTACTTCATTTAGGACATTACAAAACATATTGTGTCGGGCGGCATTCCACTAACAGGCGACCAGTTTGATTTCGAGCGTCCAGAAAGTATCGACCAAAAAGTGCTGCTTGAGCGTATTGAGGCTTTTCTGGAGACCCAGGATGCACCGAAAGATTCCGTCAAAAGACTCGCGATTTTAACTTTTTTGTATCTTTACTGTGCGATTTTGCCATCCTCTGGTTTACATTTAAAGTCGCTAGATGCGTGCGTGCAGTCGGAAATACAAGTCAGCGCTGGAATGGGTAAGATAATTTTAATATAAATATATCTGGTGTGGGCACCAGACGACTTTCCGAATTACATGACCTATTAATTTTGTATAACATTTTCGACATTTTCAATTTTTTTGGCATATTGACATTTATTAGACTTTTTTGTTGCCTTTTATGACTTTTTTGATTCTTTATGACTTTTTTCACTTTTTTGACTTTTTTGACTTTTTTGACTTATTTTTTGACTGACATTTTTGACTTTTTTGACCTTTTTTATTTTTTTGACTTTTTTGATTTTTTTTGTAGACATATTTTTGATGTTTTTAACATTTTTGACATTTTTGATGTTTTTGAAATTTTTTACCTTTCTGACATTTTCGAATTTTCACTGGATCGTCTCGGATAGTGTCCGCAGATATTTGCCAACTTTGGTGGCAATCTTTTGTGCCGTTTTCCCGATACATACAGACATACGTACAGACATACATACAGACATACATACAGACATACATACAGACATACATACAGACATACATACAGACATACATACAGACATACATACAGACATACATACAGACAACAAACAGACATACATACAGACATATATACAGACATACATACAGACATATATACAGACATACATACAGACATACATACAGACATACATACAGACATACATACAGACATACATACAGACATACATACAGACATACATACAGACATACAGACATACATACAGACATACATACAGACATACATACAGACATACATACAGACATACATACAGACATACATACAGACATACATACAGACATACATACAGACATACATACAGACATACATACAGACATACATACAGACATACATACAGACATACATACAGACAAACATACAGACATACATACAGACATACATACAGACATACATACAGACATACATACAGACATACATACAGACATACATACAGACATACATACAGACATACATACAGACATACATACAGACATACATACAGACATACATACAGACATACATACAGACATACGTACATACATATATACAGTCATATATACAGACATATATACAGACATACATACAGACATATATACAGACATATATACAGACATACATACAGACATACATACAGTCATACATACAGTCATACATACAGACATACATGCAGACATACATATAGACATACATATAGACATACATACAAACATACATACAGACATACATACAGACATACATACAGACATACATACAGACATACATACAGACATACATACAGACATACATACAGACATACATACAGACATACATACAGACATACATACAGACATACATACAGACATACATACAGACATACATACAGACATACATACAGACATACATACAGACATACAGACATACATACAGACATACATACAGACATACATACAGACATACATACAGACATACATACAGACATACATACAGACATACATACAGACATACATACAGACATACATACAGACATACATACAGACATACATACAGACATACATACAGACATACATACAGACATACATACAGACATACATACAGACATACATACAGACATACATACAGACATACATACAGACATACATACAGACATACATACAGACATACATACAGACATACGTACATACATATATACAGACATACGTACATACATATATACAGTCATATATACAGACATATATACAGACATACATACAGACATACATACAGACATACATACAGACATACATACAGACATACATACAGACATACATACAGACATACATACAGACATACATACAGACATACATACAGACATACATACAGACATACATACAGACATACATACAGACATACATACAGACATACATACAGACATACATACAGACATACATACAGACATACATACAGACATACAGACATACATGCAGACATACATGCAGACATACATATAGACATACATATAGACATACATACAAACATACATACAGACATACATACAGACATACATACAGACAGACATACATACAGACATACATACAGACATACATACAGACATACATACAGACATACATACAGACATACATACAGACATACATACAGACATACATACAGACATACATACAGACATACATACAGACATACATACAGACATACATACAGACATACATACAGACATACATACAGACATACATACAGACATACATACAGACATACATACAGACATACATACAGACATACATACAGACATACATACAGACATACATACAGACATACATACAGACATACATACAGACATACATACAGACATACATACAGACATACATACAGACATACATACAGACATACATACAGACATACATACAGACATACATACAGACATACATACAGACATACATACAGACATACATACAGACATACATACAGACATACATACAGACATACATACAGACATACATACAGACATACATACAGACATACATACAGACATACATACAGACATACATACAGACATACATACAGACATACATACAGACATACATACAGACATACATACAGACATACAGACATACATGCAGACATACATGCAGACATACATATAGACATACATACATACAGACATACAGACATACATACATACATACATACATACATACATACATACATACATACATACATACATACATACATACATACATACATACACACATTCATACATACAGACATACATACAGACATACATACAGACATACAGACATACATGCAGACATACATGCAGACATACATATAGACATACATACAAACATACATACAGACATACATACAGACATACATACAGACATACATACAGACATACATACAGTCATACATACAGACAGACATACATACAGACATACATACAGACATACATACAGACATACATACAGACATACATACAGACATACATACAGACATACATACAGACATACATACAGACATACATACAGACATACATACAGACATACATACAGACATACATACAGACATACATACAGACATACATACAGACATACATACAGACATACATACAGACATACATACAGACATACATACAGACATACATACAGACATACATACAGACATACATACAGACATACATACAGACATACATACAGACATACATACAGACATACATACAGACATACATACAGACATACATACAGACATACATACAGACATACATACAGACATACATACAGACATACAGACATACATGCAGACATACATGCAGACATACATATAGACATACATACATACAGACATACAGACATACATACATACATACATACATACATACATACATACATACATACATACATACATACATACATACATACATACATACACACATTCATACATACAGACATACATACAGACATACATACAGACATACAGACATACATGCAGACATACATGCAGACATACATATAGACATACATACAAACATACATACAGACATACATACAGACATACATACAGACATACATACAGACATACATACAGTCATACATACAGACAGACATACATACAGACATACATACAGACATACATACAGACATACATACAGACATACATACAGACATACATACAGACATACATACAGACATACATACAGACATACATACAGACATACATACAGACATACATACAGACATACATACAGACATACATACAGACATACATACAGACATACATACAGACATACATACAGACATACATACAGACATACATACAGACATACATACAGACATACATACAGACATACATACAGACATACATACAGACATACATACAGACATACATACAGACATACATACAGACATACATACATACATACAGACATACAGACATACATACAGACATACATACAGACATACATACAGACATACATACAGACATACATACAGACATACATATAGACATACATATGGACATACATACAGACATACATACAGACATACATACAGGGCATGTTTGTAAAATAAATATATATATATATATATATATATATATATATATATATATATATATATATATATATAAAGAAAAAAAAAAGACATACATACAGACATACATACAGACATTTTTTGGGCATAAAACGTAACGAAAATTGATTTTTTTTGCTAAATGGTACACGGCAACAATACCTTCCTTCTGGTGTAATTTTTTTCCCGAAAAATCATCGCATATTTCCACAATCTTAGTTTGAAAACGTGAACACGTTTTCGGTAAAACTGATGTAAAGGAAGGTACTTTACATCAGTGATTCGGTATAAATGTATTAGGTGTGTTTTGAATCCTCGTGCATAATTGCAATTAGCTGGCACATTGCTTTAATTTTTTGATCTTTTGACTTTTTGAACACCAAAATCAAGAGTAAGAAAACATACAGATCGCTCTAGACAATTTTGGACATGGCAGCGACGTGTTAAACCACGTTAGAAAGTACAGTTATAGCTATAATCTTGAAATATGGCAATATCGTTATCTTCAAGCAAACAATTTTATTTATAAGGAAGCTCCGCTGCATTCGCAGTATCAATTGCAGGCAGTTTAATTGAGTACGTAAAAACAAAATTCATTAAAACCGCTTGTACTGTACCAAATGGTTACAAAGTGCTAGCAGATGGCACTTCCGGATCATTTAGCGAGCGTGAGCTACAATTAGTGTCACTATGGGCATTCCACGCGGAGAAAATCACGCATGGCAACCCTTCAGGTAAGAAATTGCAACAGTAGACCAGCAAACCGTATGATATTACCATTGATTTAGGTATTGATAATTCCATTTGCACGTACGGCTCGGTGGTTGAGTTCCGCAAAGGCAGCGACCCGAAACCCCTGCGCCTCCACCATAAGTTGCGGGCACTTTTAATCGACACCACTGTGCCGAAAAGTACGCGCGCTCTAGTGCAGCGCGTGGTGAATTTCCGCGAGCGGTTTCCACACATTCTGGAGCACACCTTGGATTCAATGGAAATTGTGGCGAGGAGCGCTATTGACTGTCTTACCGCCCTCAGCGAACTTAGCAAGGCTGGTACTGAGAGCAGAGCGGATTTTACTAAACAATATCTTCATTTAGGGGTAAAAATAGAGTTGCCTCACATTTTTTTTAACTCATAACAAACAAATAAAACGTCTGAATTAAGTACTTAATAGAGGGATCACCCGTCGTTAAGTAAAATATTATAAAATGTGAGGATTCTCTTTCTCATTAAATATCGGAATCGTGTATATTAAATCACTGCCACAAAATATTCTAGGAAACTATAGTGTGTGTTCTTACTGTATATAGTAGCTTATTACATTGCCATAGCTAGAATGTTCAGGAAATTAATATTCTAGGAAATTATAGTGTGTGTTCTTACTGTATATAGTAGCTTGCTATATTACTACAGCTAGAATGTTCGAGAAATGAAATCTGAAGTTGATAACAACTTTGACAGTTTTAAGAGCAAGTTACTACGCGTTACATGATCTCTCGTATTCGGTATATAATTAATATTCGTTTAAAGAATAACTACTGGCTTTTTTTGGCTATTTAACTGAAACTTAACTGTTTTATTTGTTTGTTAAACTTAAAATTGGATACTTATATGAATTGCTATGACGTGATAAATCGCACCTCGAAGGGTTATAGTTGATAGCACGCAAGATGTTCTTAATGTTCAAATTAATCACACTTAAACTGCGATAGCTAAAGACGTGGTTTCGAGTTTGAGTGTTTTTGATGCGATTATTGATTAATATTGGGGCGTTTTTATCACTTTTTTCTGGGGTGTATATTACAATACAGCTCGCATGGTTGTGTTATGATTATTATACACGCGTTTTATTTATTTTATATTTAGTGAATTTTATTTTTAATTATTTAAGGAACTTGTTGATATGAACCAAAACATGCTGCGAGTACTGGGCGTTTCGCATCCCGCCATTGATAAAATCTGCGCGATTTTAACCGAGCATGGGTTGCATGGTAAACTGACTGGAGCGGGCGGGGGTGGTTTTGTTGTGTCCGTTGTTCCTTTGTATACCAAAGAGTCCGTTTTGGATGAGGCGAAAACGGTTCTGGAAGGAGAGGGTTTCATTGTGCGCATTCTGGAGCTCGGAGGGCAAGGAGTTATGGTCCATTGATTCTATACTAATCGTAATAAAAACTTCGGTGGGATTTTTTTTGGGTATTTCTATTTAAAACTAATAAATATTATTGTATAATTATTTAAACAGGTATAAATGCTTTACACCACTTCCTAATTAATAATCCCAAACAAATAAACGCTACTAAGGACATATTGATTTAAGTAACTCGCAGGTTTTTGGTGGAACAACCGTTATGATTGTAAAGGATAAATAATATGATTTTTTACTTTGATTTTTTTTTATCACACTTCAGTTACACTTCGCAACTAGTTTCGGCTAAGGTCTAGCCATTTTCGAGCTCCTCCGAAAATGGCTAGAGCTTAGCCGAAACTAGTTGCGAAGTGTAACTGAATTGTGATAAAACACAAAGTAAAAAATCGTTTTATTATTCTTTAAAATGAATTATCACAAAGTAGCTTTAACAATCCAATATCGTTATGATTTTGTATTTTAATGCCTTTCATCTTGTTATAAAACACTTCAAACCCTAAAAGAAAGTACCATTAAATATGAGCCGGTCATAAGCTTGTTTCGGTCTATCGTCTGGGAGCTGTTCTGGGCTGGTCCTAGCTGGCCTGGAATAGCCCGGAACATTAAATGCACAACGTATTATCGGTTTTATGGATAATGTCACAGTTATGATTATAGTACTTGATACCAGTAGTAACTATAATCTTAAATGTAACAAAATTTATAAGAGGGGGACTGAAAGACTTCGGGTCGATAGCCCGTGTAAAAAAATAAAAAAAAATTTTCTTTTCTTTAACGTTCCGTCGGGCGCATTTGACCTCTCAGGAACAGGACGCATTTAGTATGATGTCTAGGTTCGATTTGCTTGAAACACGCAATTTTTTTTTGTAGTCCATGTTCAGCCATGATCTCTTATGTTGTAGAATAATTTAAAAAATAAATATTTTTGAAAAAATTGTTGGTATAGTCGTAATTAGCTATGGCCTCTCAGGCGCATTGCGCCCGTCCTTGTTAAAATAATATTGCGTCCGACGGAAGGTTAAATAAAGATGTTTATTCATTCCATAAAAGGATAATAAGTTGCCATGTGTAAATTTTACTGACTTAAGTTTGATGGTTATTTCTTTCGTATTTTAAGTCTAATAATAAGAAGTAACTCCCATAAAAACTACCACTTATAAACGTGAGAGCGCAAAAATGCGGTAAGTATATACAACGGTTTTTTTACAGGACTCGTTTGACAATTTTCAGCCTTCCTGCATTGCGACCAATGCTGATTTAAAGTGCTTTACCCTACTTCTATTATTCTCCCACGAATTCCATTTCTCGGACGAAGTTTAGTATGTTATGGGAGGCTTGCTTATCAGCTCCAGGGTGTTAGATTAGCGTTCCCAAGCCTGGGAAGCCTTTTCTGCTCAATTGCTGGCCATGTGCACTGTAGTCCAATCCACATAGTCTGCAGGCAATGTTGTCTGCTTTGCCTATTTTATTTAGGTGATATTTAACCGGACAGTGTCCCGTTAGAATGCCTATATGTCCATATCTCATTAGAGAGACGTAAGATTTTTTTGTTCCTAGCGTCGAGTAGTTAATGAGGATTTTTCAGCCCCGCTTTTGGCGAGTGCGTCGGCGACTACGTTTACCTGAATGCCCTCGTGGCCAAGTACCCACATCAGAGTTAATCTGTTACCTTTCGCTAGTTGCTTCAGGTTTTGTTTACAGTTCCCAGATCACTTTGGAATAATAGTTATAGAAAAATGTTACAACTAACCCCTTGGGAGGAAAGTTAAACGCCATCTGGCGGCACCACATAAATTAGCTATGCACACCCATATGGTGATAACCGTTTCAAATATACACATACAGGATATTCTAATAAATAACGTATATTATAACAGATTGTAGATATAAAACAAACACAACATTTTTAAAAATGATACAACTAACCCCCTAGGAGGAAACTTAAACGCAATCTGGCGGCACCGCATCAATTTGCAATCTATATGGAGGTGGATTCACACTTGTTTGTGTATGTTTTATAAGATTGGCCTTGTGCCGATATCTCAAGTAGGTACTCTGTTGGAATATTATTCTATAGAGGGCACTACCCGGTGATCCTGATGGCATGAGCATGTTGACGGTTATCACCATATGGGTGTGCATTGCTAATTGATGTGGTGCCGCCAGATGGCGTTTAACTTTCCTCCTAGGGGGTTAGTTGTAACATTTTTGTATATAACCACTCGAGATATTATGTGAATTCATCCTCACTAGCTAAGCTACACTGAAGAGATTGCTAAGAGGTGGATTCACACATATATCTTTTACATAGCTATAGACTTTTAGCCTCCTTAAAGTTGCCTGCCTGCATGTAACGATCAGGATCGCACTCCCTTGAGTCGTCTTTCTAGGCAGATTTATGAACATCTCAAGAGCCATAATTTCTGCTCGTAGGATAGTAGGGGTCCTACCCGTTACCAGGGATTCTTCATATCCTAGGCTATATATGCCAAGTCCGGTACCTTCTGCCGTCTTCGATTCCTCTGTGTACCATATTATTCATTGTTGTTCCTTAAAGTGTGCGAACTTTCGAGTGCTATGGCGGTCCAGTAATGAGCACTTCAAAAGTCTCATCGAAATCGAATCCAACTGGCATGGAATCCATGGGATATTTCAGATACTTTTTTCCGACCTGGGACCTACCAGTGAAGAGGCATCTGATCTCCCAGCCCTAGTCTGAACGCACTATTTTCTTGTGTAATGGGAGCAGATCTAACATCACTTCCATTGTAAGAGTCGTGCTTATCCTGTAGCGTCCAAACATGCCAGCCTTTGGAGTTGTTAACGCCTACTTGGAATTTTTTTCTCTTTGTCTTGTACCACCAAACCATAGGTGACAATCGGATCATTTTCCGTTTTATCCCCCATTTCTTGCCGAAGAGTTTGTGGCATATCCAAAAGCCCGCTGTCGCCCTTGCAAGCATTTTGTCCAAATGTTGGTTCCACGCCATTTGTCTAAAATTACTCCTGGATACATCTGTCGAGAACTCCAGTAGTTTTTCAGTCAGTGAGGGAGTCCATAGATTAAGCTTCCTTTTCCGTGTGAATGGAACCATCACTAGTTTGCTTGGGTTGACGCTAAGGCCCTCCTTCTTGCTTCATCAGTTGATGGTATTTATTGTATGTTCATTACTGTGGTATTAAATTTACCTCTTATTATGTCGGCAATGTCATCCGTGTTAAACCCGCTCTCCGCTAGCTGGTTGAGGAGGTCGTTCATGACGAGGCACCACATCCTTTCACCGCGACCGTTGTTCGAGACGCTACCGCCGTCTCGCTGTTATTTTCCGGTCGTTTAGCATATCTCGACTCTGGTAGGATCGTCAATTTCTTTCCTAGTGGCTGCATTTGTCCATAAGGAATGCAGCTATTAGGAAAGGAATTGACGATCAGGTTGTATTGTCAAACGCCCTTTCTATGATTCTAAGATTCCCAGAGCAATTTCCTTATTTTCCAATGTTGGTTGTGACCACAATTAGGGCATCCACTGTCGACTTGTCTGGTTGATAAGCATATTGGTGCTTATGGAGTGGCTTCCTTTTCAGTGGGCCATACCGTATGTGATTGTCCACAATTTTGTTAATAGTTTTGAGGAGGAAGGATATGGCGCGAGGGAGCGATATGACATTGCCTCCTCAGGCCTGTTTAATGAAAATTACCTAGGCCTCTTTTCACTCCTTTGTTATGTACGCCAGCCGATATCTAGCCTTGAAAATGTCTACCATACATGGGACGATCATGTCGATTCCATTCTGCAGCATTGCGGAAAAGATACCATCCAGCCCTGGCGACTTGTAGGGTTTGAAACTATTTTGTTGCCCGTATTCATCAACATATTTTATAGGTCCCATAAGCTATTGAATGTATAAATTGTAAATGTCATTATGACAGAAATGGTCAGAATAAATGTTAACACCTTGAACAGCGCTTGTGATTGGAGCTTTTATGACACAAATTCTTTAGTTGTTTAGTGTTTCCAATAGCGCGAATCTAAAATAACTACATTCTCTAGATAATTTATTTATGTGTCTGTTAAATATTTTACCAATCATTTTTTTTGCTGGATCACGTGGGACAAGGTTGTCGGCATGCCCTATTTGTTGTTGTTATTATTCTTGACCCCGAGAAGTGTGTTTGTAATAAAGCATCTAGACTTTCGACATGATCTTTGGTATACCTGCCACTAGGGTTCTTTCGCAGCCCTATTCCATTTGAGTGGTCCGTTACAACTACCTATGTAGCCTTGCTGTTGTGGATATATTGTCAATCCCCTCACAGAAGTCCCTCCAGGTTTTTCGACCGTCTCAGTTCTTTGTTATATTCGGTCAGTTCCAATCGACTGTCCTTTTGGAACGTTATAGGCTTTTCCTTCGTACCAGCGTCCAAGCTCTTTGTTGCACCAGGGAACGATCTCGAGATGAAACTCGTTTTTTGAGTGGACACCTGGTCACTATATGCATGTGTTAAAACTTTCTTTTGGTGATCCGATAGTGTGGCTCGTCGGATACCCGCGAACTTTGAGTTGCAACCCCCGTAAATTTATCAGCTAGAGTCAGATCAACATTGAATTTATAAAGGTGGGTTTATTTAATTACTCCAACGTCATTAGTACATAGGTATGAAAGTAGTTCCTTACCTCTATTGGCTGCTCCACACCGTGTGGTACGCGTAGGCGTCGCAGCACAGGATGTAGTGCTTATTATCCTTCCCGCACCACTCAATGAGGCGGCTTGTTTCCTTTGACGGGGGGTGGTTTTCATCACCTGGAAAGTAAACTGAGGCCATGATAAAATGCCTCTTGTCCGCCTTCATTGAAATATCCACGACTACCATTGCCTGGTCTTCTATCGTGAATTCTGGAACAGGTACAAATTTTATGTCTTTTCTGAGCATTAGTGATGCCCTTGGATTGGGACAGTTAGTATCATAGACCAACTTACAGACGTCGGTTGGTAGGGCTTTTAACTGGCCTCCTGCAGAAAGCCGATACCAACGTGTTATATTTTGAAGCTGTAATGTAGGGCACTAGATGCCAATTTTGAATGATGGTTGATAGGTTGATTAGGTTGCACCTTATTACTATATTTTTAGTTATTTTTGTATCCTTCTTTACCGTGGTCCTTTGGCTTTAAACTTTTTGCGGCATTTTAGGTCCTTTTGAACCGGCATCCTCTGAGCCAGTACGGGCTCTTTCAGCACCTTCACTGGTTAGAGTGTCTTTCTCCAAGCGGACAGAGAAATATTTTAGGCACTTGAGTCTTCATTCTCAGAGGTACCTCCGCAAAATTATGGTTGATTCTTTATCCGTTAGCTTTGATTTTGTCAGCTGACTCTGAGACAATTGACAAAATTACCTCCAGCATTGGGCCTATCGAATTTCTCCCTAGAGGCGCGTCATTCTGGCCTTGTATGAGGGCAGGGATTATTAGGATTGGCTCCTCTGAACTATTTGAATAGTAACCAATGAAGATTTCCGGATGGTGCACTACCTTCAGCTTGGCTCCTTCTCAAGGCTTCAGCTGGGCCTCTAGACCCTTTAGCCAGTTCGCTATCTCCCTGTTAACACAGCTCAGTGCAAGTCATCCTGGTCGCTGGTGCGCCTACAGGAAAGCGGCCTTTAATTGTCCTTTCTCCCCGCCGACTATGGCGTCCAGAATGGCTTTATGTACAGACTTGGTCTCTTCCTCTGCCATTAGGCTTTCGTGTTGACGCCCTTTAGCATTTGATCTGGCTTCTATCAGGAGTGCTGCCATCAGATGTCTTGTCTCTTTATCTTGCGCTATAGCCATTCGTTCATTCTCTTATTTATAAATAATTATGATTGCGATCTCGTTTTTGTAATGGAGGGCGTTACTCTATTCTTGATGAGATTAGAATATTGATGGATATTAGCATGTGGTACATTGCTTAGTTTGTGGTTTATGCTAGATGGCGTTTTACTTTAGAATGTAAAACTTTCTATTTCACTATATATTTCATTATGAAATTCAGTGTTTTATACGTTACAACTCGAGTTCAAATTCACTTATACTATGAATAATAATATTACTAGGATGCAGTACAGAAGATTTTAATGTGCTATGATGCTAAGGTTTTTGGATTTGATTTTATTATTATATAGTTTGTTGCACTAATAATTTATTTCACAATGTTTAAACTTGTGAAATTGCCTTGATTTTCAAATAGGAGACGCTTTAGTTGCCTAGCATCGATTACTCATCTTGAATTTAATTTGGTGGTAGTCAATGGGCGATTTTCCTATAGAAAGGAATAATAAGAATACGGAAGTGGATGAAATGCAAGTCTCCGGCGTCTTAAACCGAAACTATTTCAGATAAGGGAGATAACATGAACAGATAAATCCCAGCCCTCTAATTTGGGGGTTGAGGCTTCAAGCCAGCTCCTCGCCACTAGTATTGCATTTCCTCTGAGTGCCGGGGAGCTGGCTCGACGCCTTAACCCCCCAACATGTTGGTATTATTTCCTGTATCTAAAAGAGTTCCAATTTAAAGCGCCGGATACTTGATTTTGCTAAAATTCCTAATAACAGGCCGCGGGCAACAGACTTAAACACAAAAAAAAACTTATGCAACGGAAAACAACCATGATGACCGTGGAACGTGCAGGGATTATCAAACAAACTGTCTGTTGGAAGTGATAGATGAAATGAATAAACTCAACTTGAAATTTAAAAAATAATACAAATTACAGCATAATAAAGATTATCATAAATACAAGACAAGCGGAAAGGAAAGCCTAAGAACTACCAACAAACAAAAACGTCCAACATATTCAACGAAAGCATAAACAAGTACAATGCCCTTGAGGAATAAACAAAACATAATAATGTAGAAAACTTCAAAATAAAAATAAAAGAGCTATTACTTGAAAAACAACAACAATGACGCAATGAAGGAACCAATAATCTATTGAGACTATTTAAGACTATCGTACACTCATAGACAGAAATCGTCAGCAAAAATAATGGATGAGAGAGTTCAATAAATAGCAGAAAGGATATTGACCAACTTAAAGAGGAATGGCCCACATATAAAGTACAACTCCTAGAATATTAAAGTATAAAGATACACTACCAGGGGTCCGAAGGAATCAAAGGAATCCCAACGCTATTCTCACCTCTACTTGTTGGACCCCAGTAACATCGCGCGCTTTGGTTGCGCGATGGCTAACAAGTGTAAAGCGGCCAGGGGTAACCTCAGCCGACATCTGGTTAACACTGGACATACAAGTGGCCCCACCCAAGTGAATGTGTAACGTGCCAAGGACTGAATGGCCGCAGGGTGAGTTATTCGTTCCCCTGGGGACACCATACGACTCCCCTTTGTAGTCTGCCTTACACGGGCAAGGGGGGCTCTGCTTGGGTGGATCATTCCTTCCCTATCGTCTCTTGGGAACAACATGGGTGAAGCGAAACAAAACAAAACAAAACAAAACAAACAAACAAACAAACAAACAAACAAACAAACAAACAAACAAACAAACAAACAAACAAACAAACAAACAAACAAACAAACAAACAAACAAACAAACAAACAAACAAACAAACAAACAAACAAACAAACAAACAAACAAACAAACAAACAAACAAATAAACAAACACAAAGAAGATCCGATACCTAGGGTCAGGATCCTACAAAGGCTACAAGGTTCTCAGGGTCCAAGAAGACCGCGGTGTTTAAGCCCCCCACCACCAACAAACAGGAATAAAAAGGTCAACATGCATTTACTATATGTACATTGCATCACAATGCCCAGATCGACACATATCGACTCAAAATAGACGTCAGTCACTAGCACTTAGACTGTAGATCCGTTGTGGAGATGGGTTGCATCTGGCTGTTGTCACAGTTACCTCTTTGCTATAAGTACGGTGCATCACGGAGCGCAACTAGACACATATCGATTCAAGAACATCGCCTGTAGGTCTGTTGTGGATATGGGTTGCAACTGACTGGTGTTATCGCTACCGCCTTGCTCTATGTACAGGTGCAGGTGCATCTAAGTACTCAGATCGACTCAAAATAGACTGATGTGAGGAATGAATCCGCCTCCTACGCAGATTCAGGCAGACCTGATGTCAGACGAGGAGGTTATGGCCGCTCGCCTCTTAGACGCCTCAAAAAAAGAGGATAAAAGTCCTGCTAAAAGGCGGGATTACCTGAACGACGAAAGAAGGACGATTAAGGGAAACTTCCTTACATGGAGCAAAGAAAGAAGGAACACTATGTTCTTCTTTCTTTGCTCTGTGTTTAGGATGTTTCCCTTGATCTTCGTTCTTTCGGCGTTCAGGTAATCGATCTTGCGTTTTTAGCGGGTCGCCAAAATCCAGAAAAAGCAACGCTCCAAAAGCAGCACTCCTAACAGCATGTCATTAATAAGGCCCGAACGGGGCCAAGTACCCCGTTCAAAGAGGCAGTGAAAGTGGAGGTAGTGCAAGACATTTTCCCTATGTGCAGATGTCGTCCTAAGAACCGTTTTCACGGCGCAAGAAGACATACCAGAAGGCGGACCACAAGTAAGGTTCGCCAAATGCACACACAGGTTAGACTATTTAGTCGTTACCTGCGCGGACCAGATAGCGGCGGATTGGCTAAAGACGGCTCTCCCTCTGTGCAGATGGACCCGGAAAGGCTAGTCGTCGCCCAAATAGTCATCTTTACGACGGAGGACTAGAAGGCAGGCCACACGTGTGGTTCGCGTGCACCCACAGGCCAGACTACTTAGTCATTACTTAGGTCTAGCGGCGGATTGGCCAATATACGACGTGAATAGACACTCCGGCCTCTCGACAGAACAGTGCGGAAAGTGCTGGAGGGAGAGGACGTCCTGAAACCCTGTGTATGTACTTTATTCATACAAAACGAATACGGGGACAGGCTAGAGTCTTTCAAAATTATAAAAAGGCTGCATGTGGCTAATAACGAATTGCAGAGGAGTATGTGGACAATTTGGGGCTTTACCACTACAAAAAAGGGACAATCCTCGACCTTCTCCATAGGCACAGGTTTACGGCTCTGGATGCCAGTAATAGATTCCCCTACGCCTACGTATGGGGAAATTAAAATTCCGGTCGAAGACCAGAGTTTATGTCTTCTGGTCGTCGAAGACGGGGAAACAGAGGAACCATTCCCGACGGAGCCCACCCAAAACCCTACTATACGTGCCGAGGAGGGCAGCATACCACCCCTAACATATATGTGTAACATTAGGGATGATATCCTGAGAACTAACCCCCTAAGCAATCGACAATACGTTTACCAGCTGAGAAAGTGAACCGACTTGGCTCTGGGTGAACTAAACAGGCTACTGACAAAGACACTTGACGATGAAGCTAGCATATCGTAGGGGTGGTGGAAGGCCAAAGTAATCTTACTTCCAAAGTTGGGATGAACGAACGACCACACATCCACATCATATAGACCCATCAGCTTTACGTGTTCCTCCTCAAGACGCTAGAAAAGCTGATAGGCAGATACACTAGGTATGGTAAACTGAGAACTGACCCATTGAGCAATCGTCAATACGCGTACCAGCCGGGATGACCTAAACAGGCTATTAGGCAAAGACACTAGATTATAGAGAGTTAGCAACGTACCTTAACATTGAAGAGGTATTCAACAATGCCGCAACATACTCAATAGTCAAGACTCTACGGAAGAAAGGCATACCATAAGTTCTACCGACAATTTCCTACATGTTGCCGAGGAGAAGACCGAGGCGGTATGAAGAGGTGTGACGCGATCCGTTTTTATCATTGGTGGGACGGAAGTGATCCCAAGTTAGGAGGTCAAGTACCTGGCAGTCGTTGTCCGCTTGACCTTCAGAAAGCATGTGGATGGGGCGAGCGCTAGAACAATCAGGTGCGCTACGGCGCTGGCAGCAATCATGCCCAACACCAAAAGGCATACTGCTCTATTGAGCACCCGTCTGGGGACAGCGGTTAGAAGTTAAGAGTATCCGGGATATACTGGCGAGAGGTCAGAGGAAGAGTGCGCGTGACGAGGTGTTACCGGACGGCATCCAGGTTATAGCTGGTCCCTCTACGATCGAGCTGCTCGTCCTCGAGCGCATGGAGAGGTGCAAGGACGGCCTAATGGGCCATTCATAATAAGCGCGGTAGGGGTAGCGTAGCGGTAAGCGAAATTGCACACATGTATAAAAATGCGGAGTTTATAGCAAAGATGTAAAACTATGATAGAACATGTCTAATTATCTCTACCATAATTATAACATAGCATTACTGCCCAATTCTGAACGTTTGAATTTTTATAGCTATGCAAAATATTGCTTACCGCTACCTTACCACTACCGCGCTTATTGTGAATGGCCCATAAGTGTTAGGGCCGCACGAACTCGAACCGTAGCGAGATGGCAGTCCAAATGGGACGAGTTGGAGGATAAAGCTATCAGGACCCGAAGTCTTATCTCGAGAATCGCTCCGTGGTTAGAGAGACCCCACGAACAGCTACGCTAAAAAAAAAGAAGAAACAAAATAAAATTTAATTCTGCTAACAATTAAAGAATATAAATAAAAAATATAAATTTCTAATATAGACATAACTTGTAAAATAGACAAGACTTGTAAATAACTTTTCACTAAACATAGTTAATGGGTCGCATTCTGTAATTTCTGCCGATAACCTATTAAAGAGGGATAAGTCATTGTACATAAGTTGTTTTCTTTCGAATGCGCTTTTGTCTCTTAAGACATAAGACGGTTTCGTATGTTATAAAGGTTTCATATATATTTGTTGCAAGGGGTGCAGTTTACGAGATCGCATTAGAAGCCATGACATCAGGACGCAATACGACATTCAAGATGTGGTGAGATGGGGCCGCCATAGAAGAAGAGAGTGGAGAGACAGTGTCGACAGGATGGATAATACGAATCTACCAAAAATCGCCAAAGAGACATCAAAAAACTTCCTGGAAGACCTCCAATACGATGATACGAAAACTGGAGCTTGGCGTCTCAACTACGGCTGTAATCGTTGAAGACAGGATGCAATCCTATAACAAAGAAGAAGAGAAGAAGTGTGTGGTTGGACTTGCTACTTTAGAAAAACGTCCAAGTGTCGTCAATCGAATCCCAGCGACAAATGGTACCAACTACCCGGGCTGGCATTCGAACCTGGGCTGCACGTTTGATAACAGGGGGTGCTAATCACTGCACTACATCGACGTGTCAAATGTTATATTAACATGGAAATTTATTATCCTTCGCCTTTTTTTTACGTAAGCACTCGTGTAACTGTTTATTTGACATAGATTACATCTATTGATTACAATTTTAAATTCACAATATTTATTTGTTACCGCCGCCTCAATTTGGAGCATGTCCGATAAGCGCCAATTTGCTATTCAAATTCTTAATTTAATTACGAACGCCGGACTCGAAAATTATGCACACAAAAGCATTCTGCATGCGATAACAGTGCGCGATAAGCACGATTGAATGCCTCTGTTGTATCACACAATAACTTCAGGTTCACTATATGAATATCACAAGATATACTTTAATACACAAACATTAGCTACAATAATATATATATATATATATATATATATATATATATATATATATATATATATATATATATATATATATAGGCTGTTCCTATAGAATTCAATTAAATCTGTATTTATGATTTTTACAAAAATTGCTCGTACACATAAATTCATAATTTTATATTTCTCATTTTTAATGTGTTCATATTTTTCGACCACCTCTTTTGCATGAGCAATGATTCCATCAACATTTTTTTTAAATGTCAACCCAATTTTTTATTGAGGATTCTGAAGGGGATTATTTAGTTGTGCAAGACTATAATGTAGTCAAAGAGAAATTAAAACCTGGAGTTTTTGAATATAAATCAAGCATGATGAATAATCAGCAGGTTAAAATTAATGTAAAGGGAGAATACAGAAAACTAACAAACCTTATGAACGAGACTAAACTAGAGTAATGGCATACATACGAGAACAAGATTACTAGACTCATCAAAGTAATGGTTAAGAACTTGCACCAATCAAACAACGTAATACAAGGCAGTATCCCTCATTTAATTGATGGACTAGAAATAGAGACTGAAACTTAGAAGGAACAGATCCCGGTGTGGCCTCTAATTCAAGTGATATCAAACAGTAATCGGAAGAGAGACATTTTAAGATCAAATAAGTCATACACAAATCAATAGAACTACAGTTAACAACAAAACAGAAACTATTCACCTCCCATTACATGCTAGTGTTTGAAAATACAAAGGATATTAACAAAATTTACAACATATAATTTATAAGTAGTATAAAAGTTAAAAGTTAAAATAGAGGCAGTAAGAAGCAACAAATTTATACCACAGTGTAAAATATATCAGCAGCATGGGCACACACAGAAATTCTGCAACAGAGCGTCTCGCTGTTTTAAGTGCGCCGACAGCTGAATGTAAGAAAGATAGAAATACTCATTTAAAATGTATCAACTGTGCAGAAGCTCATTCTGCAAGCTACAAGGGAAGTACAATTTTCAAGGAGCTACAAAAACGAAGAGTTAATGTCATTAAACCCAAAACTACTTTTCAATCAGACACAGTCAGATCTGGGGTTACGTTTTCACAAGAGATTTAACAAGACCCTCACCTGCAATAACGTCGACAGATTCATCAATGATGCAACTAATGCAAAGTATGATGAAAACTCTTGAGAGAGTCAATGAAAGAATTGACAAACTGGAAAATAGAACCACAAGAGCTACACCTAAGAGCAACAAGTCTATGGCTTTTAAAGATATAAGAATAGCTGCATGGAATGACTATGTAATTTTCAACAAAAAAAATACGATTTAGAATTTTATTTATATATTGTATTTATTTATTAATACCCGATACATAGATATGTGCCTCATGTCTGAGGCACATGTGACAAGCCAGTCTCATATACAGATAAAGGGTTACAACATTTGCCTCACTACTAACTCAGAAAACCGAGCCAAACGAGGGAGTGCGGTTATAATTAAGGAGTTAATTAAACATGTCGAAGAATGCAATCTACAAAACAGAAATCAAAAGTTGGTGCAATTTACTGCCCAACCAAGTACAATCTTAAAGAAGAAGGCTACTTAACCGTGCTGCCACATCCTGGTGAGAGGTTTATAGTGGGAGGGGACCTCAACGCTAAACACATTGACTGGCGCTCCAGATTAACCACAACCAAAGTCTCTACAATTGATGAACCATCGGCACTAGGACTTACAATTTTCACTCAACAGGCAAACTTACCTACAGATATCAACAATATTCCAGATCTTTTAGACTTGTTTATAACAAGGAAAATTTTCCCCAGCTTCATTGTGGTAGGGGAAAATTTTGAGTTGAGCTCGGACCATTCAGCCATTATCATGACCCTATCTGTTATTAAAAGAGCAGTATCTACAGAAACTCTCACCAGACAAAGAGACCGATTACTCTATCTGGAAAGCTTTTTTTTTTCGAGGCGTGGCCAGTGCACGCCCCTCTGATACCAGGCCACGACTAGATCAACTCGCGGTACACTGTTCACCAACACCTAAAGCCATCCAACAAAGAGAAGCGGAGATGTCGATCATCGACTCGCTACTTCCTCGCTGGAATGTGTTTGTGTTCCCTATATATATATATATATATATATGCCAACAAAAAGCGCCAAACGTGGCCCCTGCGACCACGCCCGAGAGCCGTGTAAAAAGAAAAAAACGAGCGAATACACCAAAAGAATAACGACGAGCATTCTTGTGCCGAGTTAGAGAGGACAGTGACAAATAAGTTCATGCCTGATGCCATGAGAGACCGTGCAGAGCGGACCAAGAGTAAACCATGTTATGCAGTGCCTTAGCATGATGTGTCAGCCAGGGTGCGGGCCTAGCCGTGCGCCCTGATCATGCAATACTCCAAATGGATAAAAATACGGGCATTTTTGTGCAGAGTTAGAGAGTACAATCAAAAGTTCATTTCTCAATGTCTGATGCCACGAGGGACAGTGTAGAGAAAAAACCAAGACTAGAGTATGCCAAGCAATGCCTTAGCATAGTGTGTCGATCTGCTCATACCACATGCTGCGGAAGTGCCGCGTCTGTGCCAGGAGGACGGAGGAGGCGAAAAAGGAGAGGGTGGGGGAACGTGTACAAGGTCGCATATGCTATGTTTTTCTACTCATTTTCGCTTGCCGCATTTCCTGCCCAGTAGAATTGTCTCGGCAGAGGTGGGGGGATCATATTTATCTCCTGTTGTCTCCCCAAACATTGAGACGGCAACATTTTAGGAATGGCTGGCAGACTTAGAGGACCGCATTAGATCAGAAGCAGGGTCAGTAATTGTGGGGGGCGACCTCAATGCGAAGGCAGTGGAGTGGGGCTCGGCGATCACCGTCCGTAGATGGCGCCAAACTCTATACTTGTTGGCCTCGCTGGACATGCGACCGGCGAAAACAGACCCACATTCCAGCGAGGAGGTAGCGAGTCGGCGATCGACATAATCTCGGCAAGGCTACAGAATCGAGTCCGAGAGTGGGAGGGGACGTTTAGTGACCACAACTACATCGCGTTCGAGGTGCCAGAGAACTGTAGGGACACAGTGCACGCATTCCCTCCTCCAAAGGGAATGTTTATTGTAGGACGGCTAGACAGAGGAGCACTGCTGGCCCACCTGGAGACAACGGCCCGAAGAGCGAGCAGTGTAGGGGGAACGGAGGCCCTATGCATAGACCTCACGGAGAGGCTGCAGGAGGCATGCTAACAAATTAGGTAACATTATTATGTACAGAGATAAAATATTTAAAAAAACAAGTAAAAATAGAATGAGAAAAAAAAATGAAATACATGTCATGTGTAACAAAAATGGATGGCTCTCAACATCATTGGATGACTTCGTACCCTGAACGAAGAAATTCAAGCTCAACGAACTAATCCTGTCATTCAAAGGAGGATAGCTCGATGGAACAACCATACTCAACATGCTCGACGGAGTACAGCCTTCCTGAAGCAGTATACCATAGAGAATGGTTCCCTTCTTTGGACAGGGAGGGGCTTTACTTTTCTTTGTGTTCCTGATGAAAGTAATGTGTGGGAGAGCATTTGCCGATGATGCGAGATAAACCATTGGACGATTGCCACCTACCCCACACGAGCTAACCCAGTTGAGAAAATTAACCAGGAGCTGAAGAAATGCCTCCGAATACACATGGCGAAACTTAAAACAGCAGGGATCGTCATATTCCTAAAGCCCTCTTCATCATCAGAAATCGGCGGAATGAAGCGAGCCTTTCTGAGGTATCAATTAAGAAGGCCGGTAGAATGGGAAACTAGTGCGACGAGAAGACAACCCACCGATACCCGGAACGAACGCTATGAGCAGATGCGCGCTCATCACCAACTTTTACGGAAGCAGATCAGGTTATGCTAAAACACATATTTAGGTATTCATAGACTTAGAAAAGCGTTCGACATGATCTCAAGAAATAATCTAAGGACCTTTCTTAAAGAAAGAGGTATAGAAAACAAGATAGTCAAATTAATGCAGAATATATACAACACCACCAGCAATGGAATAATATACAAGGGTCAGATCTCAAGAACATTTAAGACAAACCTTGGACTAAGACAAGGAGCAGGACTCAGCCCTACATGATTCAACATATACATGGACGAAATAATGAAGAGTATGAAAACAGAAATTAGAAAAGCAAATATAGGATACAAAAATATGCAAATGGTAAAAATATCAGAAGGAGCATTTGCAGATGATGTGGTTGTGATAATATAGTTTATAGAAAAGAAACAACTCAACTAGTGGGGTCATCTAACTAGGATGGAAAACAAGTCAAACAAACAAGTATGGGAAGCAAGGACATGAGACAAAAGAGGAAGAGGTAGAGCAAAAAAAAAGTGGGACATCATAATAGAAGAAATAATAAAAAGCAATGGAAAGACAGTGAAGCAAGCAAGAGAACTGGCGAGGAATGGAAGAGAATGGAAAGAATTCGTAAATACATATAATTTTGCAAAAATGATGAACTAACCCCCTAGGAGGAAAGTTAAACGTCATCCGGCGTCACCACTTCAATTGGCAATGCACACCCATATGGCAATAACCGTCAACATGCTCATGCCATTAGGATGCAATGTAAGTGTTACAGTAAAGCCTACACTGTAAGGTAGAAGAAAAACGATAATATATGTATATATATATATATATATATATATATATATATATATATAAATATCACTCCCGAAAGAAATAATAGAGGAGATAAAAAGTAACCTTCACGCGAAGAAAGCCCCAGGCGACGAGTTAATCACTAGAGAAATATAATAATGCTTACTCAGCTCTTTAATGCAGCATTTAGATTACAACACGTACCAGCATGGTGGAAGGTAGCAGAGGTTACCGAAACCAGCTATACCACCGAATAGTGTCAAGGTCTACAGACCTATTCGCTCTTTCCGATTGTGGCGGAATTCTTTGAAAACCTACTGCTCAAGATACTAAAGCCTGTAATTGAACATAATAAATTAGTAACAAACTTTCAATTTGGTGTTAGAAAGAAGCACTCTACTATTGATCAAGTACACAGAATCACGTATATTATTGAACGCACACTTGAAGGTAGTAAACAAGTCTGCTCTGCAATATTTCTGGACGTTGCAGCAGCCTTTGGTAAGGTGTGGCCAGGGTCGATCCTAGCGGACGTCCAACGTATGCGCCGCGCGCGGGCGGCCAAAGTTAGGGGCGGCCAAATTCAGTCCGGGACATGAGCTATCGAAGGAGTCCAATGAGATATCTTCATTATCTTGAAAGATATGGCTTGTAAAAGTTACACTTAATATCTATTCATCATGATGCGTTTTAAGATTTTTTGTGTTATTCTTATCTAAAAATGTATGAAAAACTAAATTATAAAAACTCCAATGAGATGCTTGTAAAAGTTGGAATCTGTAATATCACATAGTCCTGCAAAAATATCTTTTCATCATGATGCAATTTAAAGATTTTTTGTCTCTAAAAAAACTCCAATGAGATATCTTCATTATCTTCAAAGATATGGCTTGTAAAAGATAATATTAGTATTATCACACATTACTGTAAAAACACCAATTCATCATGATGCAATTTTAAGTTTTTTTGTGTTAATCTTATCTAAAAATGTATGAAAAACTCAATGCTATAGACTCCAATGAGGTATCTTTATTACCTTCAATCATATGACTTAAGTTAATACTTGTTTTTCACACATTCCTGTAAAAATACCTATTCGTCGTGATGCAATTTTAAGATCTTGTGTGTTATTCTTGTCTAAAATGTATGAAAAACTAAATTATAAATACTCCAATAAGATATCTTCAATGTCTTCAAAGATATGGCTTGTACAAGTTGAAATTTGTATTATCACACATTGCTGCAAAAATACCTATTCAACATAAAGCAATTTTAAGATTTTTTTATGTTATTATTGTTTAAATATGTATGAAAAACTCAATTATAAATACCGCAATGATATATCTTCATTATCTTCAAATATATAGCTTGTAAAAGTTGAAATTTGTATTATCACACAGTCCTGCAAAAATACCTATTCATTGTGACAATTTTAAGTTTTTGTATGTTATTCTTATCTAAAAATATATGGAAAACAAAGTAATAAAGACTCCAATGAGATATCTTCATTATTTTCAAAGATATGGCTTTTTAGATTTGAAATTTGTATTGTCACACATTCCTGCAAAAATACCTATTCATCATATAGTAATTTTAAGATTTTTTATGTTATGTATATATGTATGAAAAACTCAATTATAAAGACCGCAATGAGATATCTTTATTATCTTCAAAGATATGGCTTGTTTAATTTGAAATTTGTATTATCACTGTTTTCTATTAATCAAAACTATTCCTCATTATGTAATTCACAGTTTTTATTTATTACACTAGTCAAGAAATGTATTAAGAACTCAATTTTAAAAGACCTTAGTTATATATCTTCATTGTCTTCATAGATTAAATTTCAAATTTATATTATCAGTCTTTTGTGCTAAGCAAAACGGTATCTCATTATGTAAATTTAGGATTTTTTTGGTACACTGGTCCAAAGATATATTAGGAACTCAATTTTAACTAAAATGAGATATCTTCATTATCTTCAATGATATGGCTTGTAAAAGTTAAAGTTTGTACAATCACACATTCCTGCTAAAAATAGGATTCATCATGATGCAAATTTAGAATTTTTTCTGTTATACTTGTCCAGAAATAGAAGATCTAAATTACAATATAGTATATTTTCATTATCTTCAAAGAAATGGCTTATTAAATGATATATAATTTAATAAGCCATTCATTGTCTTCATAGATATGGCTTATTAAATTTAAAATTTGTATTAGCTGTATTTTCTGGCAAGGAAAACAGTTCCTCATTATCTAATTTTAGAATATCTTCTTTCTTACAGTTGTTCAAAAATGTATTATTAACTCAATTTTAAAAACACTAATGAGATATCTGGATTACCTTCAAAGATATGGCTTCTATAAGTTGAAATTTATATTGACACATATTTCTGCACAAAAACCTGTTCATCATGATGCATTTTTTTTATGTAATTCATGTCCAAAATTGTATGAAGAACTCAATTATAAGCCTCGGTTATAAAAGATTCTACTCAGTATTTTCACGGATTAGCGTTTATAAATGATTTATTAATTTCTCCACATATAGGGATATATGTGGAGAAATAAGTAAATCATTTATATCCTAATATCCTATATAATGGTAATTATAAGTTTTTAAGTACAGCGTGTGGGCGGTTAAATTATGTTCGCACGCGGACGGTCGACTACCTAGGACCGGCCCTGGGTGTGACATGTAGGTTTGATCCACAAATTGAACAAAACGCAACCAAAAAACAGTATGTACATATTTTAATCTCGTACATCTCAGACAAGACAGACTTTTTAGAATCAAGCAGTAAGATGAGTACTCGAATTTAAAAGATATGAGAGTTTCCCAAAGAAGTGTTCTCGGGCCCATTCTCTATTTACAACACATAACAGCGACTTGCCACCTCCGGTTGATACGACTATAGCTACATTTGCTGATAACACTGATCTCCTTACAACTAAACAGGAAACAGGACTATGTAAGCTCTGTAAGAAAACTTCTGATGGCAAGCAACGCTGTCGTTAACTGGACTAAGCAATAGAGAATCAAGATCAACGAACAGAAATCAATCCACATATTTATTACCAATAAAAACTGAGAAGAACCCTATTTCTAAAACATTAATAAAACGTCTGTACCGAGCCGAGTGCAAGTATCTTGGTATGGCTATGGATACCAAGTTATGGTGGAAGCTACATGTGCTGAATTAGAAATAAAATATAAACAGCACTACGGCTCCTTGGTAGAAACTCAAAAGTGTCAGTACATAATAAAATATTAATCTACAATCCGGTACTATAACTGGTGTGGCTGTGTGGCATCCAATTATGGGGATGTACCAGCGATAGCAGCATTAAGTCTATTGAAAATTTCCAAACCAAAGTACTTCGTAACATAGTGAATGCCCCCTGGTATGTGCGTAATGCAGATCTCTATCGAGACCTTGGAATTCCAACTGCAAAGGAAACAATTAATAGGTATGCTGGCAAGCATAAAGCCAGACTTTATCTTCATAGCAACGCTGAAGCTCTTCAGCTGTTGGACAATCAGCACAATGTCCGACGATTGAAGAGGACCACGCGATCTCACTAGTGTTGAGCCCGAAAACCGACTACAAACCGTCAGTGACGGGCAAATAAAATAATACCTAATTAGATTTAATCGGACGTTGTTAGACTTATTTTAGTAATTACGTTTTGTTCTGTAATAATCGAAAAAAAGTTAATGGCTAGTACGAGTGACTAGTTATAAATAGGAAAATAATAATAATAATAATAAAATTCGCGGAGCACTTGCAAGGAGCACCAGTATTTCGCCGAACTCCTTTTAAAAACCGCTGTATTATATATTATTTTAATATAATTTGCACTACAAGCCTAGTAGGCTTTTGTCTAAAATATAAACATATAATTTTTACTTATTTCACTAAATAGTACATTGAACTAGCTTATTGTTGATAAGCTTCAAGAAACTTGACACTTCATTGAAATAGATATTATTTTACATGGATAGAGATAGCGTTGAATGTACTTTTACGTGCCCTAAAAAATCATATAACGCGTATTCAAGAAACAATTCATGACATGATTTCTATATCTGTAAATCAAAATACAAGGTTGTGTTGATCCAAAAAATACTATCCCATCCGCAGGATTTTTTTAAAACCATTTTTCCTTGTGGTTTCTCGTTCATCACGATTCCCTCGTGCATAAGTCGACTTAACTGTTAATAAGTCGCGCACGCGTGCTGCCTCGGCTGGGCTTTGGATCCCGTTTTAAAAATAAACAACACGCTTGCCGCGACCGCAGCCGCAGTCTACGCATTTGTCGGGACACGCCGAGAACACCCAAAAGACAGCCGCCGCGGGTTGTTGAAACATTGCGAGAGTGCACCCTGAATACCAGCAGTCAATTCCACTGGAGAATGAGTAGTGGCGCTTAATATTTGTTTAGGGTATGTTGAAACTATTTATTTGCTAAATTAGATATTAGACTGTAATACATTCGGGATAAAGAATTATTTTACAATGAAAAAACTTTTAAATGCTTTTACAGCTTTAACATTTTGTTATATTGATTCTTTTATATTAATGATAATAATGTTTATTGCTCTGCAGGTAAACCCAATAAGAGTGCATCAAAATAAAATCAATATGAAAAAATAGTACATTGTAACAATAATTATCACCAAAATAATAAAAAATTATTATATTTAATATGCGTACAAAGTTTATAACATATTTAGAACACATTCTGATTCTGTTTAAAATATTAATAATTAAATGTGCATTAAAATATTGTATATCATGTAAGTTGACATACCGAATTTAGTGATTTATTAGATTCTATTGCACTACTGCCCACTCCACATTTTATATTATTTTAGACTCTATTTTCCAATTTAATGTCACTTGTAAGTCTTGTAAATGATTCATTTATTGGAAATAAAGATTATTATTATTATTATTATTATTGGACGCCTTTCTGCAGAAAAGAACCCACAAAATATGCTTGTTTCTCTTACCTTTATACTCAAAGTAAACAATTTATCTTGACGAAATAGAAAAATATAGCTCTAAAGCTCTAGAAATCTAAAATTAACCTGAGATGAATAGATAATTCTTAATTTATATAAATCTTTGTACACATCTTTATATAAATCTGTTTTCTCAATTAAATTTAATTTTAAAAATTAAAATTAGGTGGATTGGTTCCTTTCTGCAGAATTTATATTGATATAAAAACTAGTAATAAATCTAATTCTTAAAATAACAACTAAATGATGATATAATTTTGATTTAGGATATATTTAGCTTTAAAATTAAGTTTATTTGTATTTATTTATGTGAAATAATAACGTCTTAATGAAGAAAAATTCAAAACACTTCGAATCTCATCAGGACGAATTTTTTCCAAGTACCTTTAACATTTTTTCAGAGGGTTTCTGTGAAATTAAGGCAAATTAAACTCCTCTGAACTTCTGCCTCGATCAAAAGCCTCATGATTGATAGCCCTATACAAATACAAGTTTTTTTACTTTCAAAACACATTAATTATTTCTTTTGTTTAAAAAAATTGTAATTACTTTAATTCTTGAAATTACAACTAAATGGTGATACAATTATGCTTGGCAGTTACTTAGCTTCAAAATGAAGTATTATATGTTTAGTTTTGTTAAATAATGTCTTAATGCGAAAAAAAAATTCAAGACACGTAGCTTGTTATATGATAATCAAATTGGCGGTACAAAATTGTGACTTAAAGTAGTCTAAAGATTATTAAAGTTGCGAATGAATTGAAAAATGAGGACAAATGGTCAATTATTTGATTATGACTGAGGATGCTTCTGCAATTAAATATATATGTAAGCTATTAATTTAAAATTTATAAACTACTATTATATATATAAGCTTATAATTTTAAGCTTAAAATTTCATAGTAGTAAATAATTTTTAAATGTATAAAATCCGAGGACAAGCAACAAAATACTGAGGGCACAAATTATTAATAGATTTAAAGTAAGCTTAAAAATATGAATACAAACATAGGACAAAATACAAACTATTGGTGGTACAACTACGTAACTTACGATTTAATGTCGACTTACACGACATTAAAGATGTGAATGAATTGAAAGCCGAGGATAAATAGTCAATTATATGATTATGACTGAGGGTGCTTCTACAATTTAATATATAAGTAAGCGCATACTTTAAAGTACATTTCATAGTAGTGAATAATTTTTAAATGTATAAAAATTGAGGAGAAACGACAAAATACTGAGGGCACAAATTATTATTATTATTTAAAGTAAGCTTAATAATATGTATACAAACTGAGGACACATTACAAACCAATGACGGTGCATAATTATGATATATAGTAGACTTGTACGTTATTAAAATTGTGGATGAATTGGAAACTGAGGACAAATGATCAATTATATGATTATGACTGAGGATTCTTCTACACATAAATATATAAGTAAGCTCATAATTTAAAGTAGCTTTCATAGTAGTGAATAATTTTTAATTGTATAAAAACTGAGGACAAACGACAAAATACTGAGGGCACAAATTATTATTACGATTTAAAGTAAGCTTAATAATATGTATACACTTTGAGGACAAATTACACACCATTCGTGCTATAAACTTATGATATAAAATAGACTTATACGTTATTAAAATTTTGGATGAATTGAAAACTAAGGACAATTATATGATTATGACTGAGGTTGCTTCTACAATTAAATATATAAGTAAGTTAATAATTTAAAGTAAATGTCATAGTGGTGAATAATTTTTAAATGTATAAAAACTAAGGACAAACGACAAAATACTGAGGGCACTAATTATTATTATAATTTAAAGTAAGCTATGTATACAAACTGAGGATAAATTACAACAATTGTACGAAATTATGACTTCAAATAGCTTTAAACGTTATTAAAGTTGCGAATGAATTGAAAACTGAGGACAAATAGTCAATTATATGATTATGACTGAGGATGCTTCTACAGTTAAATGTATGAGTAAGCTCATAATTTAAAGTAGATTTCATAGTAGTGAATAATTTTAAATGTATAAAATCTGAGGACAAACGACAGAATACTGAGGGCATAAATTATTATTATGATTTAAAGTAAGCTCAATAATATGAATACAAATTAAGGCTAAATTAATTAAAATACTGATTTTATGTAGCCTTACGCGTTATTAAAGTTGTGGATGAATTGAAAACTGAGGACAAATAGTCAATTATATGCTTATGACTGAGGATGCTTTTACAATTAAATAAATAACTAAGCTCATAATTTAAAGTAGATTACATAGTAGTCAATATTTTTTAAATGTATAAACATTGAGGACACTGAGGACACAAATTATAATAATGATATAAATAAGCTTAACAAAATTTCATAGTAGTGAATAATTTTTAAATGTATAAAAACTGAGGATAAACGACACAATACTGAGGACACAAAGAATTATTATTATTTAAAGTAAGCTTATACTACATATACACACTGAGGACACATTAAAAACCATTGGTAGTACAAAATTATAATTTAAAGTTGCCTTAAACGTTTTGAAGTTTCGAATGAATTGAAAACTGAGGACAAATGGTCAATTATTTGATTATAACTGAGGATGCTTCCACAATTAAATATATAAGTAAGATCATAATTTAAAGTAGATTTCATAGTAGTGAATATTTTTTAAATGTATAAAAACTGAGGACAATCGACAAAATACTGAGGGCATTCATTATTATTATGATTTAACGTAAGCTTAATCATATGTATATAAACTGAGGACATATTACAAACGATTAGTGGTACAAAATTATGATTTAAAGTAGCCTCAAACGTTTTTTAAGGTGCGAATGAATTGAAAATTGAGGACAAATGGTCAATTATTTGATTATGACTGAGGATGCTTCCACAATTAAATAAATAAGTAAGATAATAATTTAAAGTAGATTTCATAGTAGTAAATAATTTTTAAATGTATAAAAACTGAGCACTAACAACAAAATACTGAGGGCACACATTATTATTATGACTTAAAGTAAGCTTATAATATGTATACAAACTGAGGACACATTACAAACCATTGGTATTACAAAATTATGATCTACAGTAGACTTAAACGAAATTAAAGATGTGAATGAACTGAAGACTGAGGATAAATGGTCATATGATTATGGCTGAGGACGCTTCTATAATTAAATAAATAACTAGGCTCATAACTTGAGAACAAATTAGAAACCATTGGTGTTACAAAATTACGATTCAAAGTCGACTTATACGATATTAAAGTTGCGAATGAATTGAAAACAAAGGACAAATAGTCAATTATAAAATTATGACTGAGGAAGCATCTACAATTAAATATATAAGTAAGCCCGTAATTTAAAGTACATAGAATTTATAGTAGGGAATAATTTTTAAATATATAATAACTGAGGGCAAATGACAAAACACTGAGGGCACAAATTATTATTATGAATTAAATTAAGCTTAATAAAGTGTATACAAACTGAGGATAAATTCCAAGCCATTGGTGGTACAAAATTATGATTTAACGTAGACTTGTACGTTATTAAATTTGTAGATGAATTGAAAACTCAGGACAAATGGTTAATTATGTGATTATGACTGAGGATGCTTCTACAATTAAATATATAAGTGAGATCATAATTTAAAGTAGATTTCATAGTAGTGAATAATTTTTTAATATATAGAAACTGAGGATAATCGACCAAATACTGAGGGCACAAATTATTATTATGATATATAGTAAGCTTAATAATATGTATGCAAACTGAGGACAAAATAAAATCCATTGGTTTTCAAAAATTATGATTTAAAATGGACTTATACGTTATTAATATTGTGGATGAATTGAAAACTGAGGACAAATAGTCAATTATATGATTATGACTGAGGATGCTTCTACAATTGAATATATAAGTAAGCTCATAATTGAAAGTAGATTTCATAGTAGTGAATAACGTTTAAATGGAACAAGTGACAAAACTCTGAGGTTACAAATAATTATTATGAATTAAAGTAAGCCTAAATAAATGTAGAAAGTTTTAAAGTCGACTTAAAAATTATTAAAATTGTAAATTAATTGAAAACTGAGGACAAATGGTCAATTATAAGATTATTGCTGAGCATGTTTGCAATTAAATATATAACTGAACTCATAATTTGAATTAGATTACATAGTAGTCAATATTTTTTTAATGTGTATACATTGAGGACAAACGACAGAACACTGAGGCTTCAAAATATAATTATGATTTAAGTAAGCTTGACAAAATGTATACAAACATAGGACAAATTACAAACTATTGGTGGTACAAAATTATGATATAAATTAGCCTTAAACATTATTAAATATGTGCATGAATTGAAAACTGAGGATAAATGGTCAATTATATGATTATGACTGAGGATGCTTCTACAATTAAATATATAAGTAACCTTATAATTTAAAGTAGATTTCATAGTAGTGAATATTTTTTAAATGCACTAAAACTGAGGATAAACGACAATATACTGAGGCCACAAATTATTATTATGATTTACAGTAAGCTTAATAATATGTATACAAACTGAGGACCAATTGCAAACCATTGGTGGTACAAAATTATGATTTAAAGAAGCCTTAAACATTATTAAAGTTGCGGATGAATTGAAAACTGAGGATAAATGGTCAATTATATGATTATGACTGAGGATGTTTCTACAATTAAATATATAAGTAAGCTCATAAGTTAAAGTGGATTTAATACTAGTGAATAATTTTTAAATGCACTAAAACTGAGGACAAACGACAAAATACTGAGGGCACAAATTATTATTAATATTTAAAGTAAGCTTGATATGTGTATACAAACTGAGAACATATTACAAACCATTGGTGGTATAAAATTATGATTTAAAGTAGACTTATACGTTATTAAAATTGTGGATGAATTGAAATTTGAGGACAAATGGTCAATTATATGATTATAACTGAGGATGCTTCTACAATTAAATATATGAGTAATCTCATAATTTAAAGCAGATTTCATAGTAGTGAATATTTTTTAAATGTATAAAAACTGAGAACAAACGACAAAATACTGAGGGCACACAAACTTATTATGATTTAACGTCAGATTAATAATATGTATACAAACTGAGGACACATTACAAACCATTAGTGGTACAAAATTATGGTTTAAAGTAGACTTATACGTTATTAAAAATTTAAAGGACAAATGGTCAATTATATGATTATGACTGAGGATGCTTCCACAATTAAATAAATAGCTAAGTTCATAATTTAAAGTAGATTACATAATAGTCAATATTTTTTAAAAGTATAAAAACTAAGGAAAAACGACAAAATACAGAGTGAATAATTTTTAAATGTATAAAAACAGAGGACAAATTACAAATCATTGGTGGTACAACATTGTGATTTAAAGTAGACTTAAACTTTATTAAAATTGTGGATGAATTGAAAACTGAGGACAAATAGTCAATTATATGATTATGACTGAGGATGCTTCTACAATTAAATTTATAAGTAAGCTCATAATTTAAAGAAGGTTCATAGTAGTGAATAATTTATAAATGTATAAAATCTGAGGACAATCGATAAAATACTGAGGGCACAACTTATTATTATGATTTAAATTAAGCTTAATAATATGTATACAAACTGAGGACAAATTAGAAACCATTGGTGGTAAAAAATTATGATTTAAAGTAGCCTTAAACGTTATTAAAGTTGCGAATGAATTAAAAACTGAGGACATGGTCAATTATATGATTATGACTGAGGATGCTTCTACAATTAAATAAATAACTAAGCTCACAATTTAGATTAGATTTCATAGTAGTGTATTACGTATAAATGTATACAAACTGAGGACAAATGACAAAACACTGAGGTTACAAATTATTATTATGAATTAAAGTAAGCCTACTTAAATGTATACAAGATTTTAAATCGACTTAAAGGTTACTAAAGTTGTAACTGAATTAAAAACTGAGGACAAATGGTCAATTATATGATTATCACTGAGGATGTTTCTGCAATTAAATATATAACTGCGCTTATAATTTAAAGTAGATTACATAGTTGTCAATATTAAGTCAAGTCAAGTATAAAAACTGAAGACAAACGACAAAATACTGAGGGCACAAATTATAATATGATTTAAAGTAAGCTTAATAATATGTATACAATCTGAAGACAAATTACAAACCATTTTTGGTACAAAATTATGATTTATAGTTGCCTTAAACGTTATTAAAGTTGCGAATGAATTAAAAACTGAGGACAAATGGTTAATTATATGATTATGACTGAGGATGCTTCTACAATTAAATATATAAGTAAGCCCTTAATTTAAAGTACATAGATTTTATAGTAGTGAATAATTTTTAAAGATATAAAAACTGAGGACTAACGACAAAATACTAACGGCACACATTATTATTATGATTTAAAGTAAGTTTAATAATATTTATACAAACTGAGGACAAATTTCAAACCATTGGTGGTACAAAATTACGATTTAAAGTAGTACTTATACGTTATTAAAATTGTGGATGAATTGAAAGCTGAGGACAAATAGTAAATTAAATGATTATGACTGAGGAAGCTTCTGCAATTAAATAAATAACTAAGCTCATAATTTAAAGTAGATTTCATAATAACTTTTAAATGTGTACAAACTGAGGAAACCACAAACCACAAAAACTGAGGACACAAATTAATATTATGAGTTAAAGTAAGCTAAATCAATTGTATACAAACTGAGAACAAATTAGAAACCGTTGGTGTTGCAAAATTACGATTTAAAGTCGACTTGAACGTGATTAAAGTTGCGAATGAATTGTAAACTGAGGACAAATGGTCAAAATTGACTAAGTACATTCCTTCTCCATTGTATTTAGTATTATTTATTCACAATAAATTTATTACATTTGATTTTTTAATTAACGTGGACTAAGTGTTTTATTAGTCTAGGTACAATATTTGGCAAACTTTTGAGGGGATTGAGCCAAATCTATCCCTCACACAAATTTTTGATTGTTACGAGAGCCATAAATTTAATTTCATTATACATAATAATATATATTATTACACATATGTTATTGCCACTTTCAATTTTAATTCTGCAGAGTCACGCGAAGAATCATAAAAGGGGCATGTGACTCGCAGTTTAGGGCAGCGTTCTATAACTCAGGAGAAATCAAAATATGATTGTATAATCATGCTATATTGGTAAAAATTGAGATAGTGTTCTATACCTTTGAAGTATAGAAATGAGAATATAATAATATTTGCATAATTCTTTTTGCGGTACCAAGACAAAATTTTCATTTTGTTGCCCAGTGTTATTAACGTCTTTTATACTGGGTTGTATATTATCAGCTATAATTCCCATAGCCTTTTGTATTCATATCCAACGCGTACAGCGCAAAACTTACGATCCGAATTTAAGAGATTAAAAAAGTCCCAAAATGCAGTAAACTTTTTTGCGGTAAAATTCTATAACACTTTACCAGGTTATATTAAATATTATATTGATATGTAAATTTTTAATCAAAAAACCAAGGCTTTGCTAGTGGAGCACGCGCCATACATCCTTGATGAATTTCTATATATGAAATTGTAACAATTGTATTATACTAAGTACTATGTTGTTCTATAATATTTCACTACATATGTTTTTTGACCTCTGTAAATACACACATGTATATAAACATCAATACATTATTATTATAAAGGCGAGTTAAATGTAATCCGTGATTACATGTCAGTTTGAACAGTAAATAAAACTTCAGTTTTAATATGCCGCACTTTAACACTCAAATAAGTATATATTATGTTATTTCAAATAATTTTTTTTACGTAAATGAATTCACTGGCGGGAAAGCCTCACGACTGATAGCCCTATAAAGATAGAAGTTTTTAATTTACTGAAAATTACTGAACGTAAGTTGACAGGACAGTAACCTGTAACAAACATTTGGAACACACAATTGAACATTTATATTTGTGTATATTTAGTCACATACAGTATGTACTACATTTTTTTGGGTTTATTAGTATCTCTTATTTATGGCAACGTCGCATTATGTGTCAAAGTTGTTAAAAGTGACATTTGAATCATGGATTGGAAACTAAATCGAGAGTTATCTATATGTTTTCAAAATTAAGTGAACTTTAAATCACGGATTATAAATTGAGTCAGAAAATTAATCTGTTTTTTTTTATATAGCTCAACGTTAGCTGCGACCGAACAGTGAAATTATTAATTAAAATTAAAATATTTTTTATTAAATAAATATTAAAATCTAGCATAAAAGTATTTTAAAAATAGCTTCTTCAGGATTAATCCTTATTGATCAAGATTACTAAAGTACTTATGGCTAAAAGACCACGGTCGATGTCCTCTTGTACATGTATGTATATCTTGTATGTATGTTACAATAAATATATCTTCTTCTCTCTAAAGAACTGATGCCTTTTGAGTGTTCTCAGTAGTCTCCCTTTTTAATGAGAACAATAAATAAGTTGTAATGTTCCCTCTTGTATTTGGAAAATTCCATAAATCATGAATATGGAGGAGAATGCAATTTTATAAATATATTGTTATGGCCATAATTTTCTTTTATGCAACACCGGCGCGTATCAAAGACAAATTCCTACGCGGCGCAGCTGTCTCGTAATTATCGGTGATTTGCATGTAATAGTATTGTGTGCAATTTTTTTATATTCTCAGAAATAGCCTTTTAATGTTACTCGCGTCACACATGAAGCGAACAACTTTGAAAAATAAATGCTGAGGTTTGATTAGTTAGCATCAACATAACTATAATCGCATCAAATAGTTGTTATGCCATAATATTTTTATGTGATTCAGAAATTTTATAATAGTTTGATATTAATTTTATTATATTGTTATATTGTTATATTATATATATATATATATAATAAAATTAATATCTAACTATATAGCCGTAATATTTTTATGTGATTCAGAAATTTTATAATAGTTATGATATTAATTTTATTATATTGTTATATATATATATATATATATATATATATATATATATATATATACATATATATATATATATATTGAATATTGTATATTGTTGTCCTGTAATTAGAATTTGTTCTGTTGGGCAATAAATATTTTATTATTATTATATTAAGGCAAAGTAAAATTATAATTTTCTTAGAAATGTGAAAGTCTGACGTCTATTTGTCCCTGAAAATTAACTTGTTTGCAAAAATTTAGGGTTTGTCCGCCCAAAAAAACCATTTAAAAGAAACTCATTACAAAGCAATTATATTATCGACGGTGGAAAGTTTGTAACTAGGCTTGCCATCTCTCCGGATTTTACCCGGAGACTCCGGGCTTCGGTCAGTTATCTACGTGCTCTAGGTTTCATTTTTATTTCCCCGGGTTGTGTAAGTAAAATTTAATATGTAAAAAGTTATATGCAGAATCTAATCTAAATATAATAATCTCTAAATCTTTGCAATAAATAAGAAGAGAAATATGTAATATTCAAAATAGCATATAAAATAATTTATCTTATACTATTTTGAATATTACATATTTGTCTTCTTATTTACCTGTTTTTATTTTATACGTAAATTATTAATTTTGTTTTTTATTAGTTATGCATAGTACTCTGTAAATGTGAGTTTTTAATTTGTTAATTTATATAAATAAACAAAACTGGATATGTATGCATGACTGTTTTTTTTCTATTCATCGTCTCTGGGCGAGACTTAGTTCTGAGGTGGCAACCCTCAATCTTGTCTATGTCGGTATTTGAGTCTTGCTCTACCAAACAACTATTGAAAACAAAGTGACATCATTGTCCACATATGAAAATTACCACGAACGCCTTATCAAATATTTACCCAACTTTAAGTGTTGTTTTTTATCGCATTTGTACATTTTGCATGACGGAAAACGTTCATCGTTGAATAATGTTCATTTTCTATCCTTCATTACTATATTTCAGCCGATTCGAAATTGGCATAGCAAATTCGTTTCCATTAGCAAAATGCAATCGTTTAAATTAAAACTTTAGTAGTAGTAGCAGTTACTATATTTGTTATAATTCTCTAACTGGCTATCGACCTTGAGGTCCTTCTGCCGTTTGTTAGTGTATGTGTATGTGATTTTTAGGACTTGCTACTTCAGAAAAATGTCCCCGAGTATTCTAAAGTGTCGTTAATTGGATCCCTATATATCCCTATATTATATATATATATATATATATATATATATATATATATATATATATATATACCCAGGCCGGGATTCGATTTCGGGCATCCCGTAAAGCGGTAAAGTGTTAATTACATCATCGTGTTTGAAATTCTATTAATCTCATCGATGTTAATTAATTTTATTCCAACTCGTGCACGTGCCATGAAATATTGATACACAAGAATATATCTACCACTTTATGTGTTTGCCGGTACGTGGCTAATTAATTATTCTCAATTATCGGCCCGAGCTGGAATTGTCGCGGACGCCCGGTTGTCGCATAATTATGTATGCAAATCAGATGCGCGATAACGCGTGTGATTCTTAGATGGGTTTTTCGGTGCGATTGTGCATTTACACACAAAACACGATTCGTGCTGTGGCGACCCGCCTATACTCCGGGGTCAACAGCACAAGCGAAAGTGCACTTGTGTTTGTTTGTTCGTCCGAATCACTTTTATTCATTCAGTAGAAAAAATAAAGTGTTTTGTGCAGCAGCTCACAAACGCGGACAAGCAAGCAGGTGTGAGTGCTGCCGTGAGCAATGTAAACTTGCTGTGAGGAAGTACAAGTGGTATGGCTTCAATCCTAAATCATGATGCAAAATTCTAACCAGTGACCTTTGTGAAATGTTAGTTTCTAGAGAAAGTCTGCGTGTAGACTTAGTTGGGCTGACTATCTTCGCTCCCTGAACTAAGATGATATTCTTTTCTGTTTGGACAGATCTCTTTCTACCCCTTTCAATCGTCCGTACAAATTCCTCGTAGATACTATCAATTGTTAGGTGCAATGGTGTATCCCACCCGGTTCAGGCATTGAATGTTTCTTGTAAGATGCTTGGGGACTGTAAGATCTCCATCCAGGCAGCTCCTCTTCTTCCTTTGTACCTCAATGGACTATCGGGACGTCAAGTTTTATTCTGCGAAAAAAAATTCTCTGATATAGTTTTAAAATCATTTTGCCTCAGCCTGTATAAGAGACCTCAAAGCGGTATAACATAAATAGAAATATATATAAATAAATACAAAATAATATAAAAATCTAATAAAGAGAAAAGCTTTAGTACATGCTAAAAACAGAAAAACAGAAATAGGAATAATAATAAATGCTTAGGGGAAACCCTGATTAAAAAAGGCCACTGATTATAAATTGGTGTTATACCACAGGTTAAAGTCCAGATATAAATAAATAAATAAATAGATAGATAAAATCATTAATTGAAATGAATTGAGGTTTTAGCATGAGTTTCTCATGCTAAAACCTCAATTCTGTCAGGCATAAGGGGCCATTGGCCTCCTACCGGCTACCTACTTATTCGCGGGGCCTGATTTCTTCCCTGGTCCGCTCTTCCATAATGTTGCACCAGGTTCCATGCTTCCGGGCTCCCGATCATCAGCCCTATCATGTTTTCTACCGGCATCACTTGTCCACATGCAAAAATAGCCTAATCCACCGGGGGTTTGTATAGGGGGCATTCCTGCGACTGTTCAGGTCCATACGCTTCAGATACTCCCTAAAGCAGTTATGCCCCGCAAGCACCTCGGTAAGTTGGTACCTCATCTCGCCATGCTTCTTATTAGCCTCCTACCTGCCAGTTCTCCCTTGCTGTACCGTCTGTCTTTCTCGCTATTCTCGGACCCGTTCTTCCACAATGATGATCACGTATGTGTGCACCAGGTTCCATGCTTCCGGCCTCCCGATCATCAGTCCTATTATTTTCTACCTGCACCTTTTGTGTGCACCAGGTTCCATTCATCCGGCCCCCGATTATCAGTCCAATCATTTTCTACCTGCACCTTTTGTGTGCACCAGGTTCCATGCTACCGAGCTCCCGATCATCAGTCCTATTATTTTCTACCTGCACCTGCACCTGTTCGCACGCAGGGTAGCCCACCGGGTGCACACAAAGAGTGTTCGGCTGAATCTACGGGGGCATGCATAGAGGGGGCATTCCTCAGACTGCTCCAGGTCCATATGCTTCAGGTACGCCCTGAAGCAGCCGTGCACCGCAAGCACATTTTTGTTGTACTGTGGGGAATCACCCATATTTTCGTTATCACCCTGAGTTTTATCCGGGGCGCCTACCAGCTAAACCAAAGCTCATGTTATGTTCACTAGGGGCTTGACCGCCATTAGGCATACTAAGCGCCTTAACGTTGTATTACGTCAGTTTGTCCTTCTTATCTCTTACCTCGTCCTGGTTGTATTATCTCCTGCAGCTCCTGTTTAGTTTCTGCATCGTTGCAGGTTGACTGTTACTTATCGCGTTAGTCAGTGTTGTAGGTCGTCCTGGTATTATCGTCTCATCACTATTTGAGGGAATCTAGTCATTGCTTCCGACTTGTCTCTGTCTTCTAACATCTAGGCTCCGGTCTCTCTAGGGGTGGCCTCCTCCAGTTCGAACTGTAGGGTGTTCAGATTTTGCATCGTTGGTGTCTACATTGACTATTTCTTATCGCGTGGAGTCAGTGTTGTAGGTCGTCCTGGTATTATTGTCACATCACTGTTTGAGATAATCTAGTTATTACCTCCCACTTGTCTCTCTCTGTCTTCTAACATCTAGGCTCCTGTCTCTCTAGGGGTGGCCTGCTCCAGTTCGAGCCATAGGGTGGCTCGTTCGCGTGTCCACCGGTGAGGAATGTGGGCTGGATCGTCTGTCCCAGAGTAGTATCGACATCTTGCCGTCGTGTCCTCTGCTATCCGGAACAGGTACATTTGGAACGCCGTGCCCGGACAGGTTTGCGTGATCCAGTGATGCAGCTCGCCATGTCCTCGGTCCACCCACGGCTCTATCCGAAAGATAATGCGTTTCGTCCACTTCACGTTTGGGGACTCTTCCCATCTCCCCTCCACTTTTCGATCATGTGTTTTCTAGCCTCCTTGAGGTCTGCGCCCCTCTTGATCCTCCGCTCTCTCCTCAACCAGTAAGCCCGCGGGCGTTGTCCCTACCACGTCTTTAGATATGGTACGGTATGCCCGGATGTTCTGTAACCTCCTTAAACTTTTTTTTCGGGCAAAGGAAAGAAAATCTTCAAAAGACATTTTGCCGGATTAGCCAGGAAGGAAGGCCCTGTCGCCTACCGACTAAAACCTACCTTCTCACTTTTCAAGGATAGAAGTGGGATCTGCCTATCGGCAATGGCGTCGCCTCTATCCTCAGTCCTAACGTGTCCTCATGGCTTAAGTCTGGCTTCTCTAGCCTCTTTGCCCTCTCTACTCTCTCTTTGGTACTCAGTGTGCTCGTGATAAAATTCGAGATCGCCCAGTTGGATTTGGATTGGCTTGCGAATATCTGTTCGACGATGTTATTGACAGTTAGCGTCTCGCTTACCGCACACTCTGCCTGACATCGGCCTGCTGCCCACCTTTCACACTCCAACATCGTGTGCTTTGGTGTATCCACCTTCCCGCAGTATGCACAGTTATCTGTTGATGCCAACGCCAGCCTCTTAAAGGCAAAACAGCCGTGGCCCGTCAGGAAGTAGTTAACCTACCCGTGCATCCTCTCATGCCAAGCTCTTATCCTGTCTACATAACGTTCTGTCGTGGTTGCCGCGATCCAGGCAGGTGCTGAATACAGGAGTTGCAACTCCCGTTTCTTATCACCCGGGCCACCTATATTTGATAGCAACCTTCCCAGGACTGCTTCCGTACTGGGGGCCTTCCTTGCGGCCACACCTGCTGGGTGTGCTTAACGTTGGCCTCGAGGGGAACTACACTCGAGGCCAACGTTAAGCGTGTTTTCTCTGTATCGTGTTTTTTTTTTTTTTTTGTTTGGCGACAGGCCTAGGAGTGTAAAAATCTTCTAAAAGACGAATCCCCTCTCTGTGAGGGGAGACAGTGTCAGATTCTTACTGACTAAAAAGCACTCCTCCTGAAACATAGCGAAAACATTAGTTTTATATATGGGTATCTATAAGTGTGTAAAAATTCGCGGGATGATTGGATGTGGAATGGTCGTTTGGCCAGCCCCGGGGGGCTTCACGGAAGTTGGCCTATTCGCAATTTGTCCAGTTCTCACTGGGCAGCTTGCGAATATTTCAGGCCGAAGGATAGCTCAGAGTCTATGGTCCGGGGTGAATTGACAGTAAGTTCCAAACTATGTTTGCAACTGACTGAATCTCTACGGTCGTAGCGCCCTGAGCAATTCGGAGGGCAATATGAGCATCCAGGCGACGAAAACGTTCATCGCGTGGAATTTCAGGATCTATAAGGTCATTTAAGGTATAATGTGGGACGCTTGCCGATGTGGCTGGGATTGTCTGGGGGACTATAGATGTTGCCGGATGGGCGGAGGTTGTCGGTGGGACCGAGGTGGGCTGGGGCATTGGCGGGCTTGCCTTATGGCTAGTAGCGCGGGCGTAAGAGATACCCAACCGGGTTGATGAGTCCGGTTGTGTTTTACGCTTGGGGAAGCTAGAGCATCCCCGATAATTGGCAGGGTGACTGCCGCCGCAATTTGCGCAGGTAGCGGGACCTGTTTCACGAGTGTGTGTACACACCGTGTGAGAGTGAGAGCCTGCGCATCTAACGCAGGCAAAATCACGTCGACAATTAGATGCGGAATGACCAAACGTTTGGCATCGATGGCATTGCCCAACGTCTAATGATTTGCGTTTATGTTCCACCGTGACGCGGTGAAACGTAAAGATATTGGTGAGCTGGAAGATAGTTCTTCCAGCTGGGGTCAATGGTAATGTTAGCATTACCATTGGGAACACTCGGGAGTTGGACTTTTGGCCCATCTGGTGGGCCGAGATAGCGGGGAAACCCTGCATTTTGACGTCTTCCAGAACGTCTTCTGCAGATAAGGTTTCGGGGATGCCACGGAGAACTACGCGGAGGACTTTGTCGGAGGATAGGGTGTATGTATGATATTTTGAACCTCTTTCTTCGAGGTATGACGTTAGGCGTCGGAAATCGTCGGGGGAGGCCGGGTGAAGACGCACCCCTTTAGCGGTGTTGACAGCTTTACTGATGTTAATTTCGCGAACTTTAATTTCGCGAAGGATGAGTCCGTAGCCCTCTTTAGATTCAAGGACTACGGGGGGAGGGGTTTTCCCTTTGGGCTGAGGGGTTGCAGAAACTGCGGGAACAGGTGCCGATATGGCCTCAGTTCTCGGCTGCTTTGCCGCTTTTTGTTGCGACTTCGGGAGTTGAAATGCCGCTTCGCGAGCTCCGTCTAATTCGTCATCAGACGCAGCGCTAGTGGCAGATGAGCTGGGGCGTGAAAGGTCATCGGTTGCCTTCCTTTTCGGGACTGAGAATTCAGTGAGCATGGGCTCGATGTTGTCTGGGGCTGGGGCGGTGAGCATGGGCTCAATCGGGTTGGCTGGGGGAACGAACATGTCCGCGCCTGGAAGTGCGGGGAATTGTTCGCGTATTTTGGGCTTTTTAGGGCCCTGACTAGGGAGTGTAGCGGGTTTAGCCTGCTTCTTGCTAGAAGACTTTTTGGTCTTCTTGCCGGAAGCCGGTTTTTCCGAGACGGGCTTAACGAGTGGGTTCCCTGAAGCGGGCTCGTTAGTAGAGGGTTGGGGTTTTACCCCCGACGGGACAGGACCGGAGGTAACTAACTGGTTAAGCTGGTTGCCTACTAGGGAGTCTATGAAGGATCCTGTTTCGGGTGATTCAGGAGCTGGAGGATGTTGCTTGTGGCCAGGGAGAGACTTGCAAGCCTTGAGTACAGCTATCTGCTGACGCAGATAGCTCACCTCGGCATTCATGCCTCTTAACAGAGAAACCAACTCCTCCTTGGAGACGTCGAGACCAATGTCGTCGACGTCCATGGCGGAGGTTGATTTGACGCGCACTTGGTAGTAAAATTATACACTTACTATTTTCGGTGAGGGTGTTAGCATCCTTCGACGGCTTGGCTTGGCAGCTGGGCTCGGAAGAAAACACGTCTGTCTGTCACGACAGTTCAACTCAGTATATCTGTATCGTGTGTTCTACTCCCATAATTTGTATGGCGTTGTCGTCGTCGTCGAAAGTAGGACCGCCTCTGTCTATCAGTACGCGATGCTAAGCTCTACTTCTGTCATCCATCTTTGTATCGTCTCCACGGCCCCCTCCTTCACCTTGCATTTTATGGTTACAAGTAACTGCCTGGTAGCAACCAGCGCCATATCGTCAGCAAACGCTATTACCGTCACGACGTCCGGCAGCTTCAGTCGCAGAGCGTCGTCGTATGGTACAATCCAGAATAGGCCCCAGAACTAAGCCTCGTAAGTACCTGGGTAGGTACGTATCCCACCTCTCCATGCCTGCGATAATCCTTGGCATTCAGGTAGCATATTCACCAGCTTACTCTACTTCATCTGCCACCTTGTCTGTCCTGATTCTGGCGGCCCTCACACTCAGTCCCTCGTGGTACTTCTCTATGCGCGTTAGGGCAAGCAGCTCCATCACAATGATACCGAAGATGACCAGTTAGGCTAGCCTGGATACGGTCTCTGCACCCTCGCCAGTATATTACGTGTCATTAGATATGCTATTATATGGCCCCAGATATGGGATCCGTACAACATGATTTTCTATGAGACCTGTGCCAGCATCATAAATAATTGCAAGGTTTAGGTGTGTGAATAGGGGGAATAAACAATGGGTGAGGACTATAGGACATGTGGGTTGTGTGGAGAAGGTACGGAGAAGTGGGAGTAATGGTTTGGAGAGTGTCTGCGTATGATTGTAATAGTGAGAGTGTGAGGATAGCGGGAAGGACTGTAAGGACATGTTTCTACGAGGATGAAAGGTTAATTGCAAAGTTAAGGTGTGTGGAAAGATGAAATAAATACAGGATGGATGAGGACTAGGTTGTGTAGGTTATGTGATAGCATTGGTTTGGTTAGTATGTGGGAAGAAATGTAAGGTCATACTGGACGATGATGGAAGGTTAATTGCAAAGTTCAGGTGTATGGAAAGAGGAAATAAATACCGGATGGATGAAGACTATAGGAAATATTGGTTGTATGAAGATGGTAGACATAAGGGATAGCATTGGTTTGGTTAGTGTGTGGGAAGGAATGTAAGGGCATGATGGACGGTGATGGATGGTTAATTGCAAAGTGTATGGAAAGAGGAAATAAATACCGGATAGATGAAGACTGTAGCCAATGTAGGTTATGTGGAAAAGGTACGGAGAAGTGGGAGCATTGGTGTGGAAAGTGTGTGAGTATGAATGTTATTAAGGGCGCGAGGATAGCGGGAAGGACATGTCTGCATGGGAATAGAAGGTTTATTGCAAAGTTTAGGTGTGTGGAAAGGCGAAATAAATACCGGATGTATGAAGACTGAGTAAAATGTAGGTTAAATGGAGAAGATACGGATAAGTGTAATCATTTGTTTGGTGAGTGTAGGAAGGTATGTAAGGAATATAAGGGCATGACTGGACGAGGATGGAAGGTTAATAGCAAAGTTGAGGTATATGGAAAGGATAAATAAATTCTAGATAAATTAGGACTGTAGCAAATGTAGGTTATGTGGAGAAGGTATGAAGAAGTGGGATCATTGGTTTGGAGAGTGTATGAGAGTGTATGAGTAAATCCTCAATGAGGATAGCGGGAAGGAATATAAGGGCCTGCCTGCACGAGGATGGAAGGTTAATTACAAAGTTTAGGTGTGTGGAAAGAGGAAATAAATACCGAATGGATGAGGACTATAGGACATGTAGGTTGTGTGGAGAGGGTACGCACAAGTAGTAGCATTAACTTGGTGAGTGTGTGGGAAGGAATGTAAGGACATATTCGACGATGATGGAAGATTAATTGCAAAATTTAGGTGTGTGGAAAGGGGAAATAAAAACCGGATGGACGAGGACTATATGAAATGTAGGTTGTGTGAGGACGGTACGCATAAGTGGCATTGGTTTGGTGAGTGTGTGGGAAGGAATGTGCATCATGCTTTCAAAGATCCGTGCCAGTATCATCCTTTTATGCTGACCCGGGCCTTTCTTTTTAGGCATAATAGGCGCATCTGGCTTCTCTCGTCCCTGCCGTCTCTACCTGTTCCCTGAAGGTCAAGCCCTAGTTCTCCGCGAACCCAGGCACATGACCTCCTTCGGTATAACTTCGGCAGTGAATCGTATCTATGTCTTCATACGGCATAATATTCTCAAGCACCATCCTTTTATTTTGACCCGAGCTTTCGTGTTATACATAATAGTCGACAGGCTACCTGTAACCGTGCCGTCACTACCTGTTTCTTGAAGGTTAAGCCCTGGAATACGGCAATTTCCAGGTACGTGACCTCCTTCTTCGGAATAACTTCGGTAGTTAACCTATTTATGCGTATCTCCTTCCTATGAGGAGCACCGCCCCCGTATTTTCGTCAGATAACCGAAGATAATTCTCGGCCAGCCATTTGCTGAGTCTCTTAAGGTTATCGTATACTCGTATTCTAAGCTCTTCCTCGCTTCTCTTCCACGCCACAAGGGCAACATCGTCGGTGTATTTAACCAGCTGTAATCTCTCCGAAAGGGGTATCTGTAAGATGATTTTTGCAATTTTTTAAATAGCCCACACAAGCTTAAGAGGTTACTTTTTTACCGTTTTTATTATGTTAATAATTTAGTTATATAAATATATTATATAAATATATTATACCTCATGTTGTAGCTAATGAAGCTAGTAATTCAAAACTGTCATCAGAATTTTCAAAAATAATACCTTCGATTTTTATATATAGAATAATAGCCCACATATGATTGATAGGTCACTTTTTTACACATTTAATTATTATGATCTTAATAATTTAGTTTAATAAACATATTATATCTCATTTTGTAGTTTTGTGGCTATTATGCTAGTAAATCAAGACTGCTATTAAAATTTAAAAAAATAATAGTTTCGATTTTTTATATTTAGAGGTTACTTTTTTACGCTTTTAAATATTATGATCTTAATAATTTAGCTGTATAAACATGCTATATTTTATTTTGTAGCTAATTAAGCTAGTAACACAAAACTGGATTTTCAAAAATAATAGCTACGACTTTTTAAATATGTTGGCTATTATAAATTTATAAAACTTATGTGGGCAAAGTTTGAAAGGTTACTTTTCTACGCTTTTCATTATTCCGATCTTAATAAGTTAGCTATATAAATACGATTACCTACGATTTTTTGCATTTTGTTAAATAGCCCACATACGATTGATAGGTCACTTTTTTACACATTTAATTATTATGATCTTAATAATTTAGTTAAATAAACTTATTACATCTCATTGTGTAGCTAATTAAGCTAGCAATACAAAAATGGTATTAGAATTTTCAAAAATAATAGCTACGATTTTTTGCAATTTTCTAAATAGCCAATATAAGTTTGAGAGATTATTTTTTTACGTATTTCATTAAAACCGAATCTAGTAACAATAAAACCACACCAATTATAAAATTTGGTATGTAAGTTAATAATGATCTCTTAAAATAATAAAATGGAACAGTTATAATACCTTTAAAAAAACCTGCAGTTTATGGGTTAAAAGAGTCCATCAACCTCGCTGCATCTGGTTATGCAAAAGGCGATTTCGGGGGCAATTGGGCTAATTGGCTGCAATTAGGAGCTATTAAACCGCTCTCAGTCGATCTCGATATAGAACACTCTTGTTATGGTTTTATTGCAACCATTCATTACTCGGCGTTTACAATTGTAATTATAGTATTATCTTTCTACTGACTCAAATCATCTGAAGTAAACTACACGTGGACAACATGGAAGTAGTAAATTGTTTTAAAATTATCATTGGTTAAATATTCCCTTGCAGTTTACATTTAAATTACATGTTACACTAAATAAAATATAAAATAGTAAATGAATCTCCAAATCAATTGTGTAAGCCCGTGTTCTTCAACCTGTGTTCAGCGGATACGCTTTAGGGCAGTGGTCGGGGATCTTTTTATAGCCATTACCCCAAAATATAAGTCGATATTACCCCCGCAATTTTATCTCTCGAAAACGCCGCGTAGGCTAAATTTAAAGTTTAAAATAATGGTTTGTAAAAACTACACCGTTTATAATATACAAAATTAGAAAATTTCCTTATTACCCCTAATAATTTAATTTTTAGCCCACTATATTAGCTGCTTTAGTTTATCGTTTCTAGCTGCCACGAACGGTCCGCACAGGAGTTACTCCTCGCGTAATGTTAAAAGAACGCATGGTCGTCACAACTGTGAATTTTCGTCTATATTTTCGATAATATAACATTATATACAATTTTAAATGATGAATGGGTGAAAAGCGATAAGGGCGAGGTAACATCACTCGTTCCAGGAGCGGCTCGCCCAATTAATCGAACACGAGCTGAACAGCAGAAGGATTCCATAAAAAAAATATCTCAAAAAAAAATTCCGCAGGGCGACAAACTTTAAAGAACGCTGTTGCAAACTAATAGAAAAAGAAACTATTTAATGAATGGGCGCCTGTTTTAAAAAAATATATATGCCTCTCACTTTCAGTTTATTAATCTCTCGAACGCGTACAATATAGAAAAAAAATGTAATTCTGATAAGATTTCTTGTGAAAGGAAATGTGTGGGCAAGTAAATTCCAGTATGTGATTTTGTGGCGAGCTGGTGCGATTGCAAAGGTGCAACAGTTCTCCCGCGTCCGCGGGTCTATCCGACGTTGACGACTCCTCTCTCTTTTCAGATACCGCGAAGGCCGGCCACGCCGATAAATCGAGATAACCCAAATCGAAGAATTTCGGTTGCAGTCGCACGTTTTTGGTCCGCGGTGTGAGGAGCGAGCGCGAGTGATGCGTGGATAAGTGCGCGATTTGAAACAAGTGATATACAAGTAAGTCGTTACAATTCAATTATTTCGCATACTTTTATTATGAGCTTTTGAGAAAAATTTGGTAAAATTCAAAAAATAAAAACTATTATAAATGATTAGCTCTCTATACAGCAATGTGCAGGAAGGAGGCACCCTCTTGTTTAATAAATCCATAGTAAATCATGACATGAATGTATACAAGATTTTTAGATTTTAGTGTGGCAAATTTTCGATCGAAGACGAATAGATTCAAGAATATAATATATATATATATATATATATATATATATATATATATATATAGCATAATTTCACAAGAAAGTAAGCAAAAAATTCAAACTAGCACTGTCTTCCATGTGCATTTATCTTGAATATGGGTAATGTTATGAAAAAATTAATTGGATATTTCGATTCTACATTCATTTCTATATAGAATAGTCTTTCTTACGTTAATTAGATTCAGGAATATTTAAATTATACCACAATTTCCCAAGAAAGAAAGCATATTTCAACTAGCACTGTCTTCCAAGTGCATCTATCATGAAAATGGGTAACATTATGAAAAAAATTATTGGATATTTTGATTCTACATTTATTTCTATACAGAATAAGTGTTTTCAATATTAATTAGATTGAGGAATATATAGATTATAGCACAAATTCACAAGAAAGCAATGATATTTCAACTACCACTGTCTTCCATGTGCATCTATCATGAAAATGGGTAACGTTATGAAAAAATTGATTGGATATTTGGATTCTACATTCATTTCTATATAGAATAAGTGTTACTAACATTAATTAGATTTAGGAATATATAAATGATACCTCAATTTCCCAAGAAAAAAAGCATATTTCAACTAGCACTATCTTCCATGTGCATGTATCATGAAAATGGGTAACATTACGAAAAAATTGATTGAATATTTAGATTCTACATTCATTTCTATATAGAATAAGTATTTTTAACATTAATTTGATCCACTAATATAGATTATAGCACAAATTCACAAGAAAGCAATGATATTTCAACTACTACTGTCTTCCATGTGCATCTATCATGAAAATGGGTAACGTTATTGACAAATTGATTGGATATTTGGATTCTACATTCATTTCTATATAGAATAAGTGTATCTAACATTAATTAGATACAGGAATATATAAATTATAGCACAATTTCACAAGAAAGAAAGCATATTTCAACTAGCACTATCTTCCGTGTGCATCTATCTTGAAAATGGGTAACGTTATGAAAAGAAAATTGGATATTTGGATTCTACATTCATTTCTATATAGAATAAGTGTTTCTAACATTAATTAGATTCAGGAATATATAGATTATAGCACAAATTCACAAGAAAGCAATGATAATTCAACTACCACTGCCTTCGATGTGCATGTATCATGAACATGAGTAACGTTACGAAAAAAATGATTGGATATTTTGATTCTACATTCATTTCTATATAGAATAAGTGTTTCTAACATTAATTAGATCCAGGTATATATAGATTATAGCACAGTTTCACAAGAAAGCAAGCATATTTCAACTACCACTGTCTTCCATGTGCATCTATCTTGAAAATGGGTAATGGTATGAAAAAATTGACTGGATATTTGGATTCTACATTCATTTCTATATAGAATAAGTGTTTTAACATTAATTAGATCCAGCGATATATAGATTCTAGCACAGTTTCACTAGAAAGCAAGGTATTTCAACTACCACTGTTTTCCAAGTGCATCTTTCATGAAAATGGGTAACGTAATGAAAAAAATTATTAGATATTTGGATTCTACATTCATTTATATATAGAATAAGTGTTTCTAACATTAATTAGATCCAGTAATATATAGATTATAGCACAATTTCACAAGAAAGCAAAGATATTTCAACTACCACTGTCTTCCATGTGCATCTATCATGAAAATGGGTAACATTATGAAAAAACTTATTGGATATTTGGATTCTAAATTCATTTCTATATAGAATAAGTGTTTCTAAGATTAATTAGATCCAGGAATATATAGATTATAGCACAGTTTCACAAGAAAGCAAGGATATTTCAACTACCACTGTCTTCCATGTGCATCTATCATGAAAATGGGTAACATTATGAAAAAACTTATTGGATATTTGGATTCTAAATTCATTTCTATATATAATAAGTGTTTCTAACATTAATTAGATCCAGTAATATATAGATTATAGCACAATTTCACAAGAAAGCAAAGATATTTCAACTACCACTGTCTTCCATGTGCATCTATCATGAAAATGGGTAACGTTGTGAAAAAAATTATTGGATATTTGGATTCTACATTCATTTCTATATAGAATAAGTGTTTCTAACATTAATTAGATCCAAGAATATATAGATTATAGCACAGTTTCACAAGAAAGCAGGGATATTTCAACTACCACTGTCTTTCATGTGAATCTATCATGAAAATGGGTAACATTATGAAAAAACTTATTGGATATTTGGATTCTACATTCATTTCTATATAGAATAAGTGTTTCTAAGATTAATTAGATCCAGCAATATATAGATTATAGCACAGTTTCACAAGAAAGCAAGCATATTTCAACTACCACTGTCTTCCATGTGCATCTATCTTGAAAATGGGTAATGTTATGAAAAAATTGACTGGATATTTGGATTCTACATTCATTTCTATATAGAATAAGTGTTTTTAACATTAATTAGATCCAGGAATATATAAATTATAGCACAAATTCACAAGAAAGCAAGGATATTTCAACTACCACTGTCTTCCAAGTGCATCTTTCATGAAAATGGGTAATGTTATGAAAAAATTTATTGGATATTTGGATTCTACATTCATTTCTATATAGAATAAGTGTTTCTAACATTAATTAGATCCAGGAATATATAGATTATAGCACAGTTTCACAAGAAAGCAAGCATATTTCAACTACCACTGTCTTCCATGTGCATCTATCTTGAAAATGGGTAATGTTATGAAAAAATTTACTGGATATTTGGATTCTACATTCATTTCTATATAGAATAAGTGTTTTTAACATTAATTAGATCCAGGAATATATAAATTATAGCACAAATTCACAAGAAAGCAAGGATATTTCAACTACCACTGTCTTCCAAGTGCATCTATCATGAAAATGGGTAATGTTATGAAAAACATTATTGGATATTTGGATTCTACATTCATTTCTATATAGAATAAGTGTTTCTAACATTAATTAGTTCCAAGAATATATAGATTATAGCACAGTTTCACAAGAAAGCAAGCATATTTCATCTACCACTGTCTTCCATGTGCATCTATCTTGAAAATGGGTAATGTTATGAAAAAATTGACTGGATATTTGGATTCTACATTCATTTCTATATAGAATAAGTGTTTTTAACATTAATTAGATCCAGGAATATATAAATTATAGCACAAATTCACAAGAAAGCAAGGATATTTCAACTACCACTGTCTTCCAAGTGCATCTATCATGAAAATGGGTAATGTTATGAAAAAAATTATTGGATATTTGGATTCTACATTCATTTCTATATAGAATAAGTGTTTCTAACATTAATTAGATCCAAGAATATATAGATTATAGCACAGTTTCACAAGAAAGCAGGGATATTTCAACTACCACTGTCTTTCATGTGGAACTATCATGAAAATGGGTAACATTATGAAAAAACTTATTGGATATTTGGATTCTACATTCATTTCTATATAGAATAAGTGTTTCTAACATTAATTAGATTCAGGAATATATAGATTATAGCACAATGTTATAAGAAGGGAAAAGAGAGTGAGGATCGTGTAACAAAAGTGAATAATATATAACGATGAATTAAAGTGGAATAAGCCATTTCAATGGCTCGCTAGTACCAATAATATTAATGCAAGAAACGCATAAGAGGAAACGATAAAAAAAGACAGAAAATGCAAATGAGAAAGAATACTCAACGTAATCAAAAAAAGAAACATAGCAGATACAAAATAGAAATTTGAGTCGTTTGTAAAGTGGACTACAAGATACCCTGGACGGACTTAGTAAACAACGAAGAAGTCATGCAAAGAATGTATTAAGAAAATAAATTGATCCTTATGATAAAAAACGAAAGCTCGAGCTTTTTGGACACATTACCCGGGATACTTGAAACTCCAACGAATTATGAAGGGAAGAAAACTAGGAAGAAGAGTCGTCGGATGTCGAATAACCTAATGGTTAAAGAACCTACGAGAATGGTATGGACAAACACCCATCCAACTGTTTGGAGCACTAGCGGCGACTCGAACGTTTCACGCTGCTGCGGCGTTTTATGAAGAATTATATAAAAATTATATAAAAATTATATAAAAATTATATAAAAATTATATAAAAATTATATAAAAATTATATAAAAATTATATAAAAATTATATAAAAATTATATAAAAATTATATAAAAATTATATAAAAATTATATAAAAATTATATAAAAATTATATAAAAATTATATAAAAATTATATAAAAATTATATAAAAATTATATAAAAATTATATAAAAATTATATAAAAATTATATAAAAATTATATAAAAATTATATAAAAATTATATAAAAATTATATAAAAATTATATAAAAATTATATAAAAATTATATAAAAATTATATAAAAATTATATAAAAATTATATAAAAATTATATAAAAATTATATAAAAATTATATAAAAATTATATAAAAATTATATAAAAATTATATAAAAATTATATAAAAATTATATAAAAATTATATAAAAATTATATAAAAATTATATAAAAATTATATAAAAATTATATAAAAATTATATAAAAATTATATAAAAATTATATAAAAATTATATAAAAATTATATAAAAATTATATAAAAATTATATAAAAATTATATAAAAATTATATAAAAATTATATAAAAATTATATAAAAATTATATAAAAATTATATAAAAATTATATAAAAATTATATAAAAATTATATAAAAATTATATAAAAATTATATAAAAATTATATAAAAATTATATAAAAATTATATAAAAATTATAAAAAATTATATAAATATAATAAATTAGAAATCCAAATTTTCAACATCACATAATATTTGTATCATAGCATTTCGATAGAATTTATGCGCACTTTTAAGGCGAATTAATATATTTTCTTTTGGTGTGGAGCTAAAGCCCAGGGTGCGCATTAGCTTCCTTAACTATCCCCTTCCAGTTGGATCTGTTTTCAACAGCTACCATCAAACTTTTAAGACGTGTCCTCTTTTATCTCACCGGTGTTATCTTCTAAGATCCCAGCCTCTATTCTGTGCAGCGCCGCGGTAACGCGCACACGGCGGACTGTTTACGGGTCTGTATTGACCAATTGGGGTGACCAATAAAATCCAAATTTTGAGGAATCTTTTGTTTATGTCTTGCTGATCATAATATATAGTTCTATATTTTTATTAATAATTTTTATATGCGTTGTTGTATAATATATGTTGCAACGTAAATTATTATTTTTCATCTTGAATCCGTCATACGATTGAGTTGAAAAAATTACACAATGTTTATAACAATATGACAATGGAAAATGGAAAGTCTCTATCTTGACATATTTTTTCTTCTATTTATTTTTTATTTATAACTTTTACGATCCTATCTCCTATGCCGATTTTAGAGGCTGGGTCGATAAAAAAATTATGCAACATATTTTGTTTAATTTTTTTACAGATCTTGGTGCAAAATATATCAGTGCAACGGATGCCCGAAGGAAATTGGAATATTTTGATTGTTTTTTTTTTCGGCGACCTGTCGAATAAATTTCATTATTATTATTTTTGACCATGACTCCGTCATACAATTGATTTGAAAAAATTACATAATGTTTATAACAAAATGTCAATAGAAAATAGAATGTCTCTATCTTGACATATTTTTTCTTCTATTTAGTTTTTATTTTTAACTTTTACGCTCCTATCTCGATTAGCCGATTTTAGAGGCTGGGTCGATAAAATAATTATGCAACATATTTTGTTTAATTTTTTTACTGATCCTAGTGCAGAACATATCAGTGCACCAGATGCCCAAAGGAAATTAATTTTTTTTGATTATAAGTATATTTTTTTCGGCGACCAAGTCGAAAATATCCAAATTCCAAGACACGTTTCCCCAGAAAACAGTATCCTATGTCGATATACGCACAATATTTTTTTTACTTATAATCAAAATTTTCCAAAATTAATCAGTAAAAAAATTAAACAAAATATGTTGCATAATTTCGACCCAGCCTCTAAAATCGGAATATCGAGATATAAGCGTAAAAGTTAAAAAATTCAAATAAATAGAAAGAAAAATACGTAGAGATAGAGACTTTCCATTTTTCATTGTCATTTTGTTATAAACATTATGTATTTTTTTTAAATCAATTGTATTGATTCATGGCCAAAAATTATAATAATGAAATATGTTCGACTTGGTCGCCGAAAAAAAATACTTATAATCAAAATTTTCCAATTTACTTCGGGCATCTAGCGCACTGATATGTTCTGCACTAAGATCAGTAAAAATTAAACAAAATATGTTGCATAATTTTTTTATCGACTTAAAAGCCGGTATATCGAGATAGGAGCGTAAAAGTTAAAAAATAAAAATAAATAGAAATTAAAATACGTGGAGATAGAGACTTTCTATGTTCCATTGTCATTTTGTTATAAATATTGTGTAATTTTTTCAAATCAATTGTATGGCGGATTCATGGTCAAAAATAATAATAATGAAATATGTTCGACCGAAAAAAAAATACTTATAATTAAAAATTTCCAATGTACTTCGGGCATCTGGTGCACTGATATGTTCTGCACTAAAATCAGTAAAACAATTAAAAAATATATGTTGCATAATTCTTTAATAGGCCCAGCCCCTAAATTAGGCATGCCGAGATAGGAGCGTAAAAGTAAAAATAAAAAATAAATAGAAGGAGAAATATGTCAAGATAATGACTTTCCAATGTCCATTGTCATTTTGTTGTAAACGTTGTGTCATTAATTGTATGACGGATCCATGGTCAAAAATAATAATAATGAAATTTGTTCGACTTGGTCGCCGAAAAAAAAATACTTATTTTCAAAATTTTCCAATTTACTTCGGGCATCTGGTGCACTGATATGTTCTGCACTAAGATCAGTAAAAAAATTAAACAAAATATGTTGCATACTTTTTTTATCGACCCAGCCTCTAAAATCGGCATATCGAGATATAAGCGTAAAAGTTAAAAATAAAAAATAAATAGAAGGAAAAATACGCCAAGTCAAGATAGAGACTATCCATTTTCATTGTTATTTTGTTATAAACATTGTGTAATTTTTTAAAATAAAATTTGACGGATTCATGTTCAAAAATAATAATTTATTGATCTTAGAGGTTAACTTCGCACCGGTTTTTGATCTCTTCTCCTTCACTTATCAAAGTTATAAACTTTATAATAACCTTCCAGATAGTTTAAGTCCTATAAGTTCATTCAAGGTAAACGTGAGTTGAGAATTGATAGATTAGACCACTATTGGGTAGAAACACTTGATATAAATATCTAGTGTTTCTACCCAATAGTATATATATATATATATATATATATATATATATATAGGGTGTTAGTTAATTCGAGGTCAATCTCTTATATGGTGGTAGAGAGAAGCTAGTTGATCTAGCAAGGATACGATTTTTTATTGGTTTAATTCTTTAAGTCTTCGTTTGTTAACTGGAGGACTTTTAAGTTGACCAATGAGAACGTGCTTCTTATTTTCTACGAAAAAAATAATCACATTGCCATGACACTGACGTATATAAATCTTAATTGCCCTCGAATCAACTAACATCCTATACACTCATGGTAGGATTTTACAGTTCTTGAATAAGTCAGATTGAAGGACTTTATTGTATCAAGAATATAGACATGTATAGGAAAAACATAGAATAAATAGAAACGGAGCCAAATGATAACGTAATTTTAGGTATTATATCACTACTCGGTATCTTTAGCATATAAATAATAATATATAATAGATGATTATATGGCCCCACAAGAAATATTTAACTTAGTATAGGGATGAACTTTATTTATTTGCAGGTTTTTTTCAATATGAACCGGCCCTTAAAAAAACTCGAGCCCTAGACATTAGTATTGTTTGATAGTATATGATACACACAATATTATGTTTGTACTGTTGTTGCATCCACATGGACTTAAATAATATAAAAATAAATAATAACATCCTGTTATTTCATTCCGAATCGAACGGGTTACATAGTACACGTCAATTGGTAGCTAAAAAGTTGTCAATCAACGTTGCAATAAATTAAATGCGAACCAAACCGGCCATGTGGGGTCCCGTTGTTTGTTTGTACTACACTCGCAAATAATCGAAGATGATTATGTGATGCAGGCTAGTAGATAAGCGCATTTGCATGGCGAACGTCACAACCAGACAGTCACAGTCCATATCAACCATTTATATGTAAAAATCTTCCAACGTAAACAATCCAATAATAGATTTTACTGTGCTGTGTACTGAAATGTTGCATATAGCACGTTTAAGTAAATTTCACTAGTACATTTTGAAATAAGTATGCTAACGATTAAATAAGTAAGAACATACTTTTTAGAAAACAACTGAAAAACGCAGGTTGTAATCCTTATACAGATTAAAGGATACAATTTATATTTCGTAATATTAGTATGGATTTTGACTCATGATTTCATACTTAAAAATATAATTTAAAAAATTATAAAATATCCCAGCTCAGAGGCCTAGTGGTAAGAGTCTCGTACTGAGCATAAGGGAGTGAATCTTCAAAATCCATGCCGCCAAATGGCGTTTACCTTTCCTCTTATTGGGTCATTATTGTATATAGCCACTCGAGATATTGTGTGAATTGATCCTCACTAGTCGAGTTATACTACTAAGATCTAATCAGATCGAAATCTAGGTATGTAGATTGCTAAGAGATGGATTCACACTTATAAAAAAAAGACCTTTATTTGGCATATCAGCCCAACCCTTCCCTTTTGCACATACATACCCAAACCGTACTTTCACAGAAAGAAATCAACAAAGACACAAAAAAGAATACAAATTAACATAAAATACATTTTTCTCTGTCCATTAAACTAAACCCCCTCTGCCCTCGCCAATTTCCTTTCCCATGTCAGCCTCCTGCAGATTTTCACGCCTTTCCCCTCCTCGCCTAACCATTCGTTCAGCTTTCTGCACTCTCCAACCCACTCTTCTTTCACTCCCTCACATTCTTTGCTAAGGTACCACCACGTGTCACTCCCTTTCATACACAGCGCACACGCGGTGTACCCCAGCCCCATCCACACTTTTCTTCCTCGCTCTTCTGAACCACACCTCGCTCTTGCCATGCATACTTTGTCCTCTCTGCTCCACTCTCCCCTGGCTAGGTACCTCGGGAGTTTCCCCTGCACTTGCCACTCTACGTAGCCAGGGTTGTATGAGCTCTCAGCCATTCTCACTTGCCTTTCTTGCCACTCAATATCCCTCAATCTCTCCCTTATCTCAGTTCCTAGGCTACCGCTTTCTCTCAGCTTCTCCTCTACCCACACCTCAGACATACCCACTCTTTCATACAAGCTTTCTCTATCCTTCCTCCGTCTACTCTCTGTTCTACTCTTACACCTCATCCATACCTCCCGTACCAGTCTTTCCTCGCCCAAATCCTGCAATCTTTCCTCAAACTTCACAACCCTCACACACGACTCCCACCACATACTCATACGATTTGTCTCCTGCAACAGCACTGCCCTCGGTGTCGATCTTTCGAGCCCTAGCAGATTATTCAGAAACCAACCTTGCTCCCTTTCTATTACCTCCCATTCACGCAATCCCCACACTTCCACTCCATACAACAATATAGGTTTTACACACGCGTCCCATATCTTGCACGCCATTACTAGGTTACCACCCCACAAACTCCCCCATTTTCTGCACGCAATCTCCCAAGCCATTCTTGCTTTCGCCTGCATACACTCCACATGCATCCTAAGCCCTCCTCCACAATACTTAAAGTTGTTCACTTCTTCAATGTCGATGTTGTTAAATTGTACTTTTTTTTCGTTTGTGATCTCCTTTTTTGTTTTTCATGTATTTTGTTTTTTCTTTGTTTATGTGTAGTCCTGCTTCTTTTGCTGCGACTCTTAGCATTTTGAAGGTCTCTTCCAGCCACCCTTTGCTCTTACTTACGATCACGATGTCATCTGTGTATGCCAGTATTTGTGTCATTTTTGTCGCTAGTTTTCCATGTCCTTTTATCTTTCTTATAGCTCCTTCCAGAGCCATGTTGAATAGTGTTGTTGATAGTGCGTCTTACTCCTGTGTTTATATTTAGGTTTTATGATGTTCCCTGTCTTGTTCGCACTACCGCATTGGATTTCTTCATTGTCATTCTCGTTAGATTTATAAGTTTTTGTGTTCATGTGTTGCATCTCCCCTAGTGTTTTCTTCCTGCTCACTGTGTCAAAAGCGGCTTTAAAGTCTATGTAAAGTATGTGGGTTTCTATACCTACTACGTAACATTTTTCTAGTAGTTGGTTTAACGTAAAGATGGCGTCTGTCGTCGTTCTTCCCGGCCTTAATCCGTTTTGGTAGTCCCCCCCCCCCCTCTCTCTCTCTTTGTGTGTGTGTGTGTGTGTGTGTGTGTGTGTGTGTGTTGCCAGTTTCTTCTTGTGTATTAATGCTGATAGTACTTTGTATGTGGTGTTTAGAAGGGTGATTCCTGTGTAGTTTTTCGGGTATTCTTATTCTCCTTGTGTATTGGCACAATTATTCCAGTTTTCCAGGCCTCTGGCATTTCTTCATTTCTCCATATTTTTACTATCAGCTCGTATATGTCTTTATGTAGTTCTTCTCCTCCATATTTCAGTATATCTCCAGTTATCTCGTCTGCCCCTGGCGTTTTTCCGTTTCTATCTTCTTTATTACTTCCTTGAACTCTGCTTGGGTAGGTTCGTTTACTTCGTCTCCTAGTGTTGTGTCATTGTCTTGTTCTAGCTCCTCCTGGATTTCTATTTTTAGTACTGCTTGGAAATGCTGTTTCCATATTTGGTTTATTTTTCTTGCTGTCGTTTTCCGTTATACCTTCAGCGTTCTTTAATGTCCTTGTTTTGAGCCTATTATTTTTCCTTTGTTCCTTTAACGTTTTGTAGAATTGTTTAGCATTGTTGTTTCTGTTGTTCCTCTCTAGTTCCTCTAGTTCTTCTTCGATCCATTCCCTTTTTATTTGTTTGCATTTCTTCGTTGCTTCTTTCCTTCTTAGTATGTAGTTTGCCTGGTCTTCTGGTCCTCTTGTCCTTTGCCATTTCAATCTTGCTTTGTTTTTTTCTTGGATCATTTCTTTGCATTCTACGTGAACCATTATTTCTTTTCGTTCCCTTTTCTTTTCTCTACTGTTTTCTCTGCTGCGTTTGCTATTAGTGTTCTCAAGTTTGCCCATTCTTCATTCTTATCTTCTGATTTGGTTGCTTGGAGCGCTACTTTGTTGTTCTTGTAGTTTCTTTTTATGGTGTTTTAGTTTTTCTATTTCCCACTTTGTGTGTGTGCTGCTTTTATGGTTTCCGGTTTCGATCCTTTGTCTTAATATCACTGTTACAAGATAGTAGTCGGATTAGTTCCCCTTAGATTTCCTATTTATTGCCCGTTCTTTTGCTTCCTTCCAGTTTTTTTCCTTTCCTTTCTAACAGTTCCGATATGATATAGCTTCAACCCATTTTTTTCTTGGTCTTCCTTTTTTCTTGTTTGTGATTTTTGCTCTCCATATTGTTTTGGCTGTTACTGTCACTGCCATCCTAATTTTGTGTCCCCACCATCCTAAGTGTCTATTTCCTCTATGTTTCTCTATATTTAGTACTCTTCTTATATCCTCATTCCTCATTTTGTCCTTTTTTGTCACTCCTCTAACTCTTCTCATATACTTCATTTCAACTGCTTGTATTTTGCTCTTTTGTGCTTTATTTAATGTGTCGCATTCGTGTGTTAATATAGGTCTTATTATAGCTTTATATATTTTTATCTTCGTTTTTCTGCCCGTAGCGATCTTACGTTTTGTATTATTCCTGCTCTTCTCTTCGTTATCAAGACGTAATCACTTTGGTTTTCGTGGGTTCCTCTTGGATGTCTCCATGTTGCTGTATGCTCCTTTGTATGCTTGAATTTCGTGCTACTTATAACCATGTTCATTGCTTCTACATAGTTACATAGTTTGTACACATTATTGTTGCTTTTTTCTTGGATCGTTACTTTTCTTGCCACTCCTTCTATGTATTCTTTCTTGCTTATTTGTGCTTTGAGATCTCCAAGTGTTATTAGCGTGTCATATTTAGGGACTGTTTCGCTTACTTCTAGTAGTTTTTCGTAAAAGAGTTCTTTATCTTCTTCTTCCGCTTTCTCTGTTGGTGCGTACGCGTTTATGATTATTATATTTTTTAGTTTGATTTTTATTCTGATTTTTGGTATCCAGCCATTGACTGCCTCAAAGTTGAGTATGCTGTTTTCTATGCTATTGTCTACTATCAAGTCCAAGTCCAAGTTCCATTTCTGCCTCTCTTCTTCTCTCATCCATATAGGAGTATGTGGTTTCCAATCTTCCGTTCACCTCTCCCTTCCCATCTTATTTCTTGTAATGCTGTTAGTTTCATTTTGTATTTTTCTATTTCGTTTGCCACTTCTTATGTTTTCCCAGTTTTCAGCATCGTTCTTATGTTTCATGTTCCTATTTTCATTGTTTGTTGTTTTCTGCCTCTTTTTTTCGTGACCCTTTCGTTGCTTGTTTTGTCGTGGTTGGGTCTTGTTTTTTTCTGTCTAGTTGTTTGCCATGAGGTTGTTAGTCTTTTTATCCCAAATATACATTGTCCCATTTATTGTTAGCTTTTATATATTTATATAATAAATCAAATTTGAAATTTAACCAAAACCTATATTACCGTTTCGGCGAACATACCGCTTATCCCTACTCCATGCTCAGTAGGGTACGGAAATCTAGGCTGCGTGCGCCTCGTCAGTGGATGCTGAGCCCCTACTCTCAGCATCCACTGACGAGGCGCACGCAGTTCGAATTTTCCTACCCTACCGAGCATGGAGTAGGGATAAGCCTGTTTGCTCCCTATAAATAACGTGTACGCACCCCTAACGGCAGTCAGTTCTCCCTCACCCAGCCTCAGGCGACTGATTCACATTACCCGACTATCGCTTTGAAATCGACATTTGTGTTTAACTTTTTACCTTTGGTAAATCGATCCTCCCTCACCAAAACTCATAGGATCGATTTATATTCTTCCAGCTATCAGCTTACGCTCATAATTGTGCCACATATTCCTCTTGTGAGGGTTCTCCCTCACCACGACTCAGAAAACCGTTTCAAGAACATCCTCGAGCCGAGCGTTGATCCTATCTCCCTCGTAAGACGGCCTGACGGTTTTTAACCCTCCCCGTGCCTATCTTACGAAGAGCTGACCCCGGCGATGGACTGGAGCTTTCTTCACCAACCCCGTCGACGCCGAGCATCGATAAGACCTATTCAAATTAACTTATTCAAGTTATAAAAGTAAAACCGATATTATATCCCCTGTTATTCCTGCCTCAAATATCATCTCAGATTATAATAAATTTAATCTTATTAATCAATCACCTTTCACAGTTTTGTTCAAATAAATACCAGTTGATAGAGCGGTCCAAATTTTGGTACGAACCGTACCAATCAAATTATAACTCGCGATCGAAATAATCTACTAAACAACTCCTCTGAGCTGTACCATCTGTAGTGGTAATGGCTTTCTTTTGTCCGGTGGAAATGTCCTTGGGCTGACAGCCGAGGTTTTTTTTTCAAATTTTATTTTTATTCTTTTTTTTTCATTTTTCATTTATGCATATCTTTTGATAAAAGGCATTCATAATTAAAACTAAAACATGGCCATGTATTCACAACATAGTCATAATTATATAGAAAGTAAAATAAGTAAAATAAAAATTAATTGTATATCTAGATGAATGGTGGTTTTTTCCCTCGGTCCTCGCCGCGAGATTTGTGGCCGAGTTTATCAGTATTCATTCAATGTCAAATATTTGATTTCGTATTGTCGCCGATTAATTCGGGACACATATTTTGTTTACATTTTTCAAATGATAATGAATACAACTGATTAGTTTCGGCATATCCTGCAGAATCAAAGCATGACGCTGCTGAATATTTATGCGTATAACTATACAGAAGACTAATTAAAATTGAACAAAACAATGATTGTGCATATATTGAGAATTATACTAAAGCAGCATTGTAATGCAAAGCTTTCATGCATATCAAAAATAGGAAATTATGCAATCACTCCTGTTTTTAAATAAATAATTAAACTATAACCATAAACAACAAGCCTGTATTTATGTTTACTATACTATAAGAAGTTCGATCCCCAGTGGGGAGCATATTTTCGCGAATCACCTTTCAGAGGTTTTCTGTGAAATTAAGGTAAATACCGGGTGATTAAACCCCTCCGAGCTTCTCCCTTGACCGTCCCGTACTAGCATTGGGGACCGAGAGTTCCAACCCCGTTGTGGGCGAAATTTCGCGAATTACCTTTCACAGTTTTCAAAGGTTTCTGTGAAGTTAAATAAATACCGGGTAATATTACTCCTCTGAGATTCTCCATTACCAGCGGAAAAAACCCTAGGGTTATAATGATGAAAAAAATCTGTGCAATCACAGAAAACACTTCAATTCAAACACAACAAATAAAAATAATGACAAATAGAGTGAACACTCCTAGAAAGAATACCTCTTGTTCTTCCTATTGAGCTACAGCTCAAGTTGGGCCTTGACTTACTGCAGCTGCTTTCATGATACTCTGTCGCCACTCTCCTCAAGACTCGGTGTTCCGAGACTGTTGTTCAGGTTTCTGAACTGATTGTTTTTTCATCGCCCAACCCTCCTTCTTTATCCGGGCTTGGAACCGGCAGATTCACCACTAGCCTACTCAGTCCACCTAACAGCTCCCCAGGAATACCATGTAACAATATTCGAAAAAACTTAAATAAAATAATAATCAAAATTGATAGTAATACTTAATCTAAATAAAATCAAACTTTAATCAATATAATGAATATCTGTATCTAAACGTTTACAGAGATGTCAATTGTTATTAGGCTATCGTCTCTTGGATTATCCTGCTAAAGATTTATTTATGTAATTTGGTTGAAAAATGTTATTCCTTCTTGATGTTTCGATTTCCATATCACTGAGTATAATATTGCACTTTCAAGAGTGGCGTACACGTACATAACAACCCCGTAACAAACGGATTTCCCGACTCCTGCTCTATAAAACTATCAAAAAATGTATATAATAATTTCGAACAAATACTCTATATCGAATATATTTTTTGGACTGTTTTATAGAAAAAAATAACAAAAATAATACCCAAAGAACTACATTTAATAAAATCCTGTTGATTTTGTGGAGACCATATCTAAAAACTCGCGTGATTTGGAAATTGTTTATTATTGCTTACGAAATTGATCACACATAAAATCAGTTTTATCACGTTTGATTGACAGTTGTTTTGCATACGTAGTCCACATTATGAATATAAAACTTCCATACCACTGTTGCTAGCTATTAAGGTGTTAATCGGCGAGTGCAGAAATTGTAGTTTTTTCCAGTCGGCTCACGGCTATATGTTTTGAGATAGAATCACAAAACTAGTATTACCTGAAAATGGAATAAGTAAACGAGGGCCGACCATAGCCTTTTGTCCAAAAACATAATTCTAAATGAGTTGAAAATAGGCATAATTTGTTAGCTTATAACACCGAAAATAAGAGCCCTCAATTCACTCTTTGTAAAAGGCCGAGCAAAAATATTTGGCAAAACATGTGTTTTTAACGCGAAATCCGATAGGTCAATTCGATTGTTTGTGCAATATGCTCAATACAATTGCATACTTTGCAGACGCTCGAAACATGTAAACGATTTCGTTCTATGTTCGTTTTCTGTCCTGATCTCCGTTTATAATATATCGGGAAATTAAGGTTTTGTGAACGTTAATAACCGGTGTGAAATTATATATAAAAGTTGCTTCCATAGAAAGTTGGATAGCACCGCGTTAAATTATTTGCGGATAGATACTAATAGGAGTTTAGTGTTATTGTAATATAACAATACGAAGTTTTTATTTTATCACACATATTATTGTAATCTCTTCCATATAAAGTAAAATAGAAACCTTTATTTGGCATATACAGCTCAGTTACATTCACACTCACTTACATAACAAACAACCCATCCTAGCGTCCCTCACCTACTTCCTTCCTCACGAATGCAGGTTTGCACACTATTCCTATCCTCTCTTACTTCACGTTTCTGAACTCTCACCCCCCCACTCTATTTTTTTCGCACCCACACATTCGTGGCTCATGTGCCACTACGTGTCACTACCCTTACTACTCAGTATACATGTGGTGTACCCTTTTAGCACCCACACTTTCCTTGCCCTCTCGCTTGCAACCCACTGTTTATGTAGTCTGGGGGTTTCCTCCGGACCTGCCAGTCTACATACCCCTGGTTGTACGAGCTCTCATTCAACCTTTCCTGTCGCTCTTGCCACTCAACATCCCTCATCTCTCCATGATCTCAGATTGCACGCTTCCCCGCCTCTAAAATTCTCATCCATTCACACCTCAGACATACCTAATCAATCTCTCATATATCTTTTCCCTACACGCCCTCTGTCCTACCCCGATATCCCATCCACACCACCCGTACTAGTCTTTCATCCTCTAACTCCTGCAGTCTTTCTCGAAACCCGGCCGCACGTCTCCCACTCATACTTATGGTCCTCTTGCAGGAGGATCGGTATAGGGGCCGACCTATACAGCCCCAGCAGCCTCTTCAGAAACCGTGCCTGCTCCCTTTCCACTAGATACCACTCTCTCGCACCCCATATTTCCACTCCGTAAAGTAGTATCGGCTTCACGTACGCATCCCATATCTTACAAGCAATACCTATATTTTGGTCCCATCATTGTTCCCATTTTTCCTCGGTATTCCCTATGCCAACTTCGTCTTTGCTTCAACCCACTCCACATGTTTCATATATCCATCTCTGCAGTGAAACCAAAAACCTAAATATTTGCAACCATCCATTCTCTCAATCATTACACCCTTTCATTTAATCTCTACCCATCCTCCCCCTTAAACAGCATCCATTTCTCTCTTCGGAAGCCGCTTTCAAGTCCACATACACCACCTACATTATCCCTTTGAATTCTAGTTCTTTCTCCACCATTCTCGCTCGCGAAATAACTAAACTTATCCCAAAAAAACACCAGGCTTTGATCTTATAAACGGCGAACCACTTAAGTAACTCTCAAAAAAATTAAGTCAACTAATATAATAAAAGTCGTCCGAGAATTTGGAAATATGCGGATATAATCATGATCCCCAGGGAAAGACCACTATGATGCACAGTATTGCAATTATCTATAATTATCTATCTATATATATATATATATATATATATCTATATATATATATATATATATATATATATATATATATATATATATATTGTTAATAATCCATATGAAAATTATTCGAAAATCTCCACCGCATAAATTTGAGTTCCGTAATAGGCACGCAACGGTAGACCAAGTGTGCATAATCAACAATGTAATTGAAAGCTCGCTTGAAGAGAAACCGGTCTGTGCCACAGCGTGCTTAGGCGTAGCACAGGCCAAATCCTCTCTGACTTCTGCCAACTAATAAAGTCCTGCCCACAGGAAAGATATTTTTGACTCAAATACGATGACCGTTATTCTAATGTAACATTGCTCAACGCAGGGGTATGTAATGCAGCGTATTGGGTCCGACCTCTATTGCAATATTGTCAACCTTATATTGCAATGATAGGAGTGGAGGGGAAGGTAGAGGCTGCAACTTTCAAACTCCAAAAAGATGTAAACGGCACCAGCAAATGGGCAAATAAAACTGAACCAAAGCAAATCATGTCACATAAATATTTCACGTACAGAAAATACCCCAATTAACGGTAACAATAAACGACCAACTGATACCACAGACTACAACTGCCAAATACTTAGGTATGACATTGGTCGCAAAAAGCCTGGTCTATAAAAACCCAGTTCTAGAGGCAAACCTGGTCAACCTGGTCCACCTGCTTATAAGTCGAATGGCCTATCCACTACTACCACGGCAGGTCACTATCACTTCAAAATGTATATTTATTCAATGTGCGTACTTTTATAAAATCTGTATGGTTTTAACATCACCTAGACATTAGTAGTAGGTAAGGGGCCACTTTGGCCTGGGAAAAAACTGATGACCGTGGGAACCTGAAATTGCCCATCTTCATGATCAAAAAATTAAAATCCAAGATGACGGCTGCCGCATCATACAGGGTGATCTTAAATTAAAATCCAAGATGGCGGCGGCTGTCGCAATATACAGGAAGATCAGAAATTAAAATCCAAGATGGCAGGATGTTTGTACTCAAATGAAAGCGCTCGATGCAAGGAGCTCGAATTTAAGGTTATTTAGTGTCTAGGTCCTACAGGCGATGTTCTTGAGACGATATATGTCGATCTGGTGATGTTAAAAAATGTTATGCCACATGTATTTACTGTCACCTCTTTTTGAACTTTCGTGTTGCAGTCGAAAATGAAATACGATGTCAGCCGATTATGCCCTTAATAATTTATATAAATTATAGTCCACACCTAAGACTCGGTTGTATAAAGCCTAGTTAACTATAGCACGTGATTACAGGTAATCCACTGTTAAATTGTTGTTAACTTTGTTTATATATGGAAACATCTTATTATGTGACAAAGTTGTTAAAAGTGACTTATATTTTATATACAATCGAGCATACAAATATAAATATTAATAAAGTCTTATAGTTATTTTTGTATAAAAATAAACACAGGATTAGAACGAAATATAATATTAGTGGAAATCCCAAGCTGGGAAGAAAAACAAAAAATAATGAAAGAAAACAAACTGAGAAATACAACGATATATATATATATATATATATATATATATATATATATATATCTTTGTATTTCTCAGTTTTTTTTCTTTCATTATTTTTTGTTTTTCTTCATAGAAAGGTAATAGTAGACAATGAAACATATATATGAAATAAAAGAGAGAAAGGAGTCGTAGCCAAAGATAATGTAGTAGTACCCAATTCAAAACTAGTAGCTAAAGAGAAAACAGACGGAAGCAAAAATAAAAAGGAAACAGCAAGGAAAAGGACAACGAACATGGGAAAGAAGAACAAACACATAAGAAATAGAAACAAAGAAAAGAGTACAGTAAAAAAATGAAAATAAAATTTGGAAAATGGAACGTGAGAGGAATAGTGAAAGAACTAGAAGAGGAATTCGAAGAGATGAAGCTAGAGATACTGGCAGTGACAGAAACAAAAAAGAAAGGAAAGGGATCATATGCGACTGAAAAAGAACATATAATGATATACAGCGGGGTAAACGAAATCGAAAGAGCCGCTGCAGGAATAGGATGTATAGTATACAGAGACATAAAAGAACAAATAAGGCAATGGGCACCAATAACGGAAAGGATAGTAAAAGTAGAGTTAACAGAAAAAGAAGGTAATAGAACAATAATATTGGTGTATGGACCAAACGAGGACGACATAGTATCAAACAAAGATCGATTTTGGGAGGACCTGACAAAGACAGTAGCAGAGGCAAAGAGAGTAGTATACATAGCAGGAGACTTTAACAGTAGAATAGGAGTGAGGGACGCGGAATACAGAGGAGCATTAAGAAAGTATGGAGAAGAAATAAGGAACAATAACGGGAGAAGGATGTTAGATTTCTGTACAATAATTAACAATGGCAATAACATATTCATTCTTCAAGCACAAGAGAATACATCAATATACGAGGGAAGTAAGAATGAGACAGGAGAAGTCAATAATTGATTATATATTAGTTGAAAATAACAAGAAAAGAACAGTAATGGACACAGTGGTAAAGAGAGGGCCGGAAATAGGCAGTGATCACTACGCATTAGTGAGCAAAATAAAATATGAAAATGTAAAGAAACAGAATGGAAAACAAATGAAGAAGAAAAAAATAGTGATCGAAACAATAAGAACATATAGATTAAGTGAACAGGAAATAGCACAAAAATTCAAGATAACACTAGAAAAGAAATTAGAAAGTCTAGAAGAAAGCGCAAAAGAAGAAGACGTAGAGTATCTACGGAAAGTATATAAAACAGCACTAATAGAGACAGCAATGAAAACATGTGGGACGAGCAAGAAAAACAATAAAAAAAAGACAAACGGCATGGTGGACGGAAGAAATAAAGATGCAAAGGAAAACAAAAAGACAGCATGCACAAACTATTTAACAGATAGAACAACACTGAAATATAACCTATATAAAAAGAGAGGCAGAAAATGAAAGGAATGGTAGAAATATCAAAGAACGCAAAATGGAAGGAATTTGGGGAAAACATAGAGAAAATAGCAAAGAAAACCAGAAACTGTTCTACATAACGTTAAAATCAATAAGAAAGGAAAAAGTGACGGAAGATATACAAGTAATTAAAAACAAGAAAGGAGAAATATTAAAAGAGGAGGAAGAAATAGTAGACAGATGGAAAGAATACTTTCAAGAACTGCTAGAAGGAGAGGAAGAAGAGATAGAAGAAACGATTAATTTTGAAGAAGAGGGGAGAGATGAGATAAATAAAGAGAAACCCGAAGAAAGATATACATTAATAAATATAGAAGAAATGCAAGAACTGATCAAAAGACAAAAGAAAGGGAAAGCACCGGGAATAGACAGAATAACAGGAGATATGATGCACAACATGATAGAAAGAGGCACGGAGCTCTTACGAAAGATATTTAACAAAGCATGGAAACAAGAAAAAGTACCACAAGAATGGAAAACCGCACTTATAGTACCAAGATACAAAGGAGGGGACAAGAGAGACTGTAAAAATTATCGTGGGATAAATTTACTGAGCGCGCCGATGAAAATATAGGAGCAGATAATTGATAAAAAAATAAGAGAAGAGATCCAAAATACGATAGAAGAATCACAGAGTGGTTTCAGAGAGGGATGAAGCACACAAGATCATGTATTCACAATAAGACAGATGACACAAAATGCAATACAGGAGAAAAGAAAAATATTCGTAGCATTTATAGACATGCAAAAAGCAATATAAAGTATCAAGGAAGAGAACATGGAAAATAATGAAGGAAAGAGGAATTAGTGAGAAAATAAGGACAATAGTAAAAGACATGTACAAAAATAATAATAATGCAGTCGTAAATAAAAATAAAATATCAGAACAATTCACGACATATATAGGACTAAGACAAGGTGGAGCACTTAGCCCGGGATTGTTTATATTATTTATGGACAAAATAATAATGAAATGCAAAATGACATGCGGGAAGTACACAGTGGGATACACACAAATGGAAAGAGTGGAAATAGCAGAGGGAGCATTTGCGGACGATGTAGTTCTATTTGCATATAGCGAAAAGGCACTACAAGAGAACTTAAAAGTATGGAATACCACTTTAAAAGAGTACGGAATGAGCATGAATAAAGACAAGACCAAGGTCATGGTAATAGGAAAAAACCAAGAGAAAATAAGTATAAAAATTGAGAGGGAAATTATAGAACAAGTGGAGGTATTTAAATACCTGAAATACCGATAGAGACGACGGGGAAACAAGACATAGAGATCAACAACAGGGTAGGAAAAACAATGAAGGTGTATCATGCTATGAACAAAAAATTCATAAGCAGAAATGAAATAACAAGAGAAACGAAAATAAAAATATATAAAGCTATAATAAGACCTATATTAACACACGAATGCGAGACATGGACATTAAATAAAGCACAAAAGAGCAAAATACAAGCAGTTGAAACGAAGTATATGAGGAGAGTTAGAGGAGTGACAAAAAAGGACAAAATGAGGAATGAGGATATAAGAAGAGAACTAAATGTAACACCGACAATAAAGTACATAGAGGAAAGACAATTAGGATGGTGGGAACACATAATTAGGATGGAAGAGACAGCACCAGCCAAAAGAATATGGAGAGCAAATATCAAAAAAAAAAGAAAAAAAAGGAAGACCAAGAAAAAAATGCGATTAAGCTATATCGGAACTATTAGAAAGGAAAGGAAAAACCTGGAAGGAAACAAAAGAACTGGCAACAAATAGAAGGGAATGGAAATAATTTATAAAAGGAAATATTCTATCGGAGTTTGAAATTTGTATTTTATTTATTTTGGAAGTTATGATTTATCACCGGAATGATAGATGCATAGTGAAGGTTACAAACCCAAAACAATCGTCTCAGATATGAAACTGGATAACACGGCAACGATCAAAGCAACGAATAAAGGATGAGGATCTGATCTTTAAACATGAAATGTAAGAACTCTACACACACCGGGAACATTCCAAGAATTAAAAAAATGAAATAGCAAAATAAACAACGCCGACCTAATCGACGTACAGGAAGTCAGATGGTTACGGAAAGTTGTAATGAATATGAAGGAGGCCTCATTCTTCTGTATCGGCTAGGATATAGGATATATAGGATATATAGGCTAGGCTAGGACACAAAATACAAGTATGACACAGGTAGAGCCTGTCCAGGGTATACGGCCGCCCACGTGCGAACCCACTTTTCGCGCTCTATTAGTTAATAAATGACTAAAGTTTCATGTACAGGCAATTGAAATCTTTAAATGAAGGTAAATACCGGGCGATTACACTCCAATGAGTTTCTGCCATTACTAGAGAAAAAGCTATGTTTTTTACGAAAATCTTCATAAATATAATATAAGCCTCACATATTTACCAAAAGCCTCATCGAGATATGAAAAGCTTCTCATTTATTCTTAAGAGCTTTTATATGTTATTCAGGAACTTTTTTCAAAATGAAATAATACCTTCTCAAATTGACTACGTCAGTAAAAGCATCTATTATCAAAGTAAACTAATAACAGCTCTTTAGAAATATAACACTGTTTTTCTGTTGTCAGGAAGATTTTGACGAAATACATATTGCGTTATTTCAACTCTTCTGTCGTGCAAAGGCCTTCATCGATCAACATGTTTGTTGTTATTTTTTTTAATGCATGTTCAGTATACGTAACAATTATGTGGCCTTAGTCGCGCTCCGGGTGAGTACACCAATGAATATATTGGTCACCTTTGGCCCTCGCGTGCACGTCACCGTCCATTGAATTTAAACGCGCATTGTGTCGCTTCGATTATAAATATTAAGTAGATAAATCACACATTATGTATATGATTTAGTCAATTATGTGTATCATTTAGGGCCGGTTCTACAATTGAAATTAACTGGAGAATAAGGCTATTCGTGGAATAAGTTTTAGATATTAGCGTTAAAATATCAAACTTATTCCACGAATAGCCTTATTCTCCAGTTAAATATAATTCTAGAACCGGGCTTTAGTCAACTAAAGATGTCGTTATAAAAAAACGTCGAACTATCGATAGCTTTTATTCAAAAATATGTTTGTCAAATTGTAATCTAAAATTATATTTTCTACTTGTTGGACTATCGATAGCTTGTATTCAAAAATAAGTTTGTGTGAAATTGTAATTTAAATGTTAGCTACATAATTTAGTATGTGGCTATCATTTTAGATTACAATTTGACAAACTTATTTTTGAAAAGAAGCTATCGATAGTAGAACAAGTATAAAATAAAAAATAACTATATTTGAAGTTTAGTATTTAAATATACATAATATTATTATATATAATAATACATAATAAATTTTGTATAAAGATACAAGAATACATTTTAAAATTTGTATTGATGGTGAATTAGATTATTCAAACTCTCAGTTTTAGATTATGCCGATATGGCGGAAGTTTGCATATTACAAAAATACGTTATGAAAAATATATTTTCTCAAGTTAGAACTAGCGATGACAGTGTATATATTTTTATCAGAGTGATTATTTTCCACGCACGTAACTTTGTTCCAGTAATTTTCAAACAAACCGCTCGGTATTACTTAGCAATTAGCATTCATTTATGCACTCAACCTTGCACTACGTACGTAATTACTACTATCTACTTGTTGATACAACTCTTCGCAGTGGGAGGCGAACCTTTCGTTCGTTCAACATACCAGTTTGAAATATTTATGGAACATAATTACTGAAAATTTGATTTTTTTTAATTGCAGTTAACAATTTATAAACATTATTTGTGTAATACTGCCATAACTAGGGGTATAATTAAGCGAATGCGACGAAAATGGCCAAAATAGCTAAAAACATATAAATTTACGTGTAAACTAATTTTGAAACAATGTCTCAAAAAAATGAGTTCTTGGTGATTTTTTTAAATTCAACTTACAGTTATTAAACATTATTTGTGTAATACCACCATAATTCGGAGTATAATCAAGCGAATCCGGCGAAAATGGCCAAAAACAATTGAAAACATATATATTTAATCACTAACCAATTTTCAAATAAAAGCCTACAAAAATATGTTCTTGGTGATTTTTTTAAATTGCTACTTACAGTTTTTAAACATTATTTGTCTAATACCGACATAATTCGGGGTATAATTAAGCGAATGCTGCAAAAATGGCCGAAACAGTTGAAAACATATATATTTATGCAATAACTAATTTTGAAATAGATATCTCCAAAAATGAGATCTTGGTGATTTTTTTTAACTTGCAGCTTATAGTTTTTAAACATTATTTGTTTAATACCGCCATAATTTGGGGTATATTTAAGCGAATGCGACAAAAATGGCCAAACAGATGAAAACATATATGTTTATGCATTAACCAATTTTGAAATAGATACCTCCAAGAAAGAGTTCTTGGTTATTTTTTTTAAATTGCAACTTACTGCTTTTAAACAGTATTTGTGTAATACCGCCATAAATCGGGATAAAATTAAGCGAATGCGAGGAAAATGGCAAAAACAGTTGAAAATATGTGTATTTATCCATTAACCAATTTTGAAAAAGGTACCTCCAAAAATGAGTTCTTGGTGATTTTTTTAAAATTGCAACTTACAGTTTTTAAACATTATTTGTGTAATATCGGCATAACTCGGGGTATAATTAAGCAAATGCAGACGAATATAGGTAACATAGTTAAAAACATATATATATATATATATATATATATATATATATATATATATATATATATGCATTCACCAATTTTGAAATAGATGCCCTCAAAAATGAATCCTTGGTGATCCTCAAACATTATTTGCATAATACTGCCATAACTCGGAATATAATGAAGCGAATGCGGTGAAAATGGCCAAAATTGTTAAAAATATATACATTTATGTATAAACCAATTTTGAAACAGATGCTCCCAAATGTGAATTTTTGGTGATTTTTTAATTGCAGTTTTCGATTTTCTAACATTATTTGTGTAATACCACTATAACTCGGGGTATAATTAAGCGAATGCAACAAAAATAGCCAAGATAGTTATATATATATATATATATATATATATATATATATATATATATATTTATGTATGAACTAATTTTGAAACTAATGCCCCTAAAAATGAGTGTTTTGTGATTTTTTTTAAATTGCAGCTTACAATTTTCAAACATTATTTGTGTAATATCGCTATAACTCGGGGCAAAATTAAGCGAATGCAGCAAAACTGGCCGTAGTAGTTAAAAAAATATATGCATTTATGTACTCACCAATTTTAAAATATATGTCACCAAATACGAATTCGTGGTGAATTTTTTTTTAATTGCAGCGTTCAATTTTCAAACATTTTTTGTGTAATATCTCCATAACTCGGGCTATAATTAAGTGAATGCGACGAAAATAGCCAAGATAGTTTGAAAACATATATATTTATGTATGAACCAATTTTGAAACTAATGCCCCCAAAAATAAGTGTTGGGTGATTTTTTTAAATTGCAGCTTACAATTTTTAAATATTATTTGTGTAATACCGCCATAACTCGGGATAAAATTAAGCTAATGCAGCGAAAATAGCCATAGTAGCTAAAAACATATACATTTATGTATAGACCAATTTTGAAACAAATTTCCCTAAACATTAATTCTTGGTGATTTTTTAAACTGCAGTTTACAACATTATTTGTGTAATACCGCCATAACTCCGGGTAAAATTAAGCGAATGCGGCGAAAATACCTAAAATAGTTAAAAATATATAAATTTATGTATAAACCAATTTTGAAATAGATGCCCCCAAAATACGAATTTTTGGTGATTTTTTAATTGCAGTTTTCAATGTTCAAACATTATTTGTATAATACCTCCATAACTCGGGGTATAATTAAGCGAATGCAACGGAAATGGCCAAAACAGTTAAAAACACATACATTTATGTATTGACCAATTTTGAACTAGATACCCCTAAAACTAAATTCTTGGTGGTTTTTTTTTAAACTGCAGTTTATAATTTTCAAACATTATTTGTGTAATACCGCTAATAACTCGGGGTATAATTAAGCAAATGCGACGAAAATAGCCAAGATATTTAAAAACATATATATATATATATATATATATATATATATATATATATATATATATATATATATATATATATATATATATATATATATATATATATATATATATATATATATATATATATATATATATATATATATATATATATATATATATATATATATATATATCTATATACAAACCAATTTTGAAATGAATGCCCCAAAAATGAATTTTTAGTGATATTTTAAATTGCAGCTTACAATTTTCAAATATTATTTGTTAATATCGCTATAACTCGGGGCAAAATTAAGCAAATGCAACAAAAAATGGTCATAAAAGTTAAAAATATATACATTTATGTATTCACCAATTTTGAAATATATGCCCCCAAAAACAAATTCTTGGTGATTTTTTATAATTGTATTTTTCAATGTTCAAACATTATTTGTGTAATACCGCCATAACTCGGAGCAAAATAAAGCGAATGTGGCAAAAATATCCATAATAGTTAAAAACATATGCATTTGTGTATTCACCAATTTTGAAAGAGATGTCTCCAAAAATGAGTTCTTGGTGATTTTTTTAAATTGCAACTTACAATTTTGAAACATCATTTGTTTAATACCGCCATAAATCACAGCAAAATAAAGTCAAAGTCAAATGCTGCAAAAATGGCTATAATAGTTAAACAAAAATATACAATTATGTACTCACCAATTATGAAATAGATGTCCATGTGATTTTTTAAAAATTGTAGCTTACAGTTTTGAAAAATTATTTGTGTAATACCGCCATAAATCGGGATATAATAAAGCCCATACGGTGAAAATCACCAAAACAGTTAATAACATATACATCTATGCATACACCAATTTTAAAACAGATACTCCCAAAAAGGAGTTCTTGGTGATTTGTTTAAATGGCAACTTACAATTTTCAAGCATTATTTGTTTAATACCGCCATAACTCAGGACAAAATAAAGCGAATGCGGCTAAAATGGCCATAATAGTTAAAAACATATACATTAATGTATTCACCAAGATTGTAATAGAAATAGATATCACTAAAATTTAATTCTTGGTGATTTTTTTAAATTGCAGTATACAATTTTCAATTTTGTTTTGTTTAATACCACCATAACTCGGGATATAATGATGAAAATGCGACTAAAATAGCAAAAATAGTTAAAAACATATACTTTTATGCACTAACCAATTTTGAAATAGATACTCCCAAAAATAAGTTCATGGTGTTTTTTTAAATTGCAGCTAGCAATTTTCAAATATTATGTGTGTAATACCGCTATAATTTGGGGTATAATTAAGCGAATGCGACGAAAATGGCCAAAATAGTTCAAAACATATACGTTTATGCATTAATAAATTTTAAAACAGTAGTCTCCAAGAATGAGTTCTTGGTAATTTTTTTAAATTGCAACTTACGGTAATTAAATTTTATTTGTGTAATACCGCCAGAATTCGGGGTATAATTAAGCCAATGAGGCGAAAATGGTCAAACCTGTTGAAAACATATATATTTATGCATTCACCAATTTTGAAACAGATGTCTCCAAAAATTAGTTCTTGGTGATTTTTTTAAATTGCAACTTACAGTTTTTAAACATTATTTGTGTAATACCACCATAATTCGGGGTATAATTAAGCGAATACGGAAAAAATGGTCAAAACAGTTGAACACATTATTTTATGCATTAACAAATTTTGAAACAGATACCTGCAAAAATGAGTTCTTGGCGGTTTTTTTTAAATTGCAACTTACAGTTTTCAAACATTATTTGTGTAATACTGCCATAATTCGGGATATAATCAAACGAATGCGGCAAAAATGGCCAAATCAGTTGAAAACATATATATTTATGCAATAACCAATTTTGAAATAGATAACTCGAAAAATGAGTTCTAGGTGATTTTTTTAAATTGCAGCTTACAATTTTCAAACATTATTTGTGTAAATCGCTATAACTTGAGTTATAATAAAGCAAATGGGGCAAAAAGTAGCTAAAATGGTTCAAAACAAATACACTTATGCGTTAACCAAATTTTAAACATCGAAAATGCGCCTCGCTACTGTTCTATACGTTCTACAAAAGAAATAATATCAGTATTATCTGTATCTATATACAAATCTATGTGAGTGTAACTGAAAAAAAATTATCTTTTGGGTAATGCGATGCCCTAAATCGGCTCCTAAAATATTCCGAAAAAATAACACCGATAAGGACCTGTTTGAGGTTGCACAGTAAGCTACGATTGATAAGGTGATTTTATCGGGCTAGTCTGTTTACCTATTCCAGCGTGCTGTAGTAGCTGCACTCGGTGCACTTCTTGCTTATAAAAATAAAAAAAATATACAACTTAAACAGCCGCGCCTCCAATTACATCAAGTTTAATGCAATTACGCAATATCCGGCCGCCTTGGAGGTTAACGCCGGATCCGAGGGTCAAGTTCAGTGGAGATATATGCGCGACAATCGCTAAAAATTCCAGACGTTGACATAAAAATGTACAAAAATAGCTATTTGTTTATCTAGAGAGCAAAGTCATACTTGAGGTGCACATATAATAAAAAAAACTTATATCTTTTTAGGGCTATCAGCCGTGAGGCTTTTGCGTCGTCACATATAATATTTAGCTAGAATTGATTAAAAATTGTTAAATGTTTTCTTACTACAGCTGTTTTCGTTTATCACTGTGTGCTGCTACGGGCTTATTGTCTCTTGTTCTATTTGCCGCTCCCGATGTGCACTATTCTACCTGGGCACTTACAACCGGTGGCGCATGTCTGCAAGACTTGGGCGATACAGCACGCCGCGGGGCTGTTAAACGAAAGCGCCTTACATATTCGCTGATTGCAGGCTTTTTAACTATTAAGTCGTGAGGACTAGGTAGAAGTGTTGAAGAAAATATATAAGAAATTTAGGGTTTGAGCTCTCACTCCTCAATACTCGAGTATGACACGGGCTAAAGTAACAAAACACAAGATATTAACAGAAACATGTGTGATATATCTGAAAAATGTAAGATATATTTTGAAAAATATGAGATATATTCTGAAAAATGTGAGATACATTATTAAAATGTGATATGTGAGTCAAATGTTACTTATATTCTGAACAATATGAGATATATTCTGAAACATGTGTCAAAAATTTTGACAAATATAAAATATATTCTGAAAAATGTGTCAAATATTCTGAAAAATATAAAATATATTCTAAAAATTGTGAGCTACATAATGAAAATGTAAAATTTATGATATAATCAGAGAAATGTAAATAGTACTCCGACAAATGCAAGATATTAGCAGAAGATTGTAAGATAGATCCGAGAAATGTAAGACATATTTTGAGAAATGTGAGATATATTCTGAAAAATGTGAGATACATAATGAAAATTTAATATTAATAGAAAAGTGTGACTTATATTCTTAAAAATGTAACGTATATTCTGAAAAATGTGAGAAATATACTGAAAAATGTGAGATATATTCTGAGAAATGTGAAATACATAATGAAAATATGAAATTTGTGATATAATCAGAGAAATATAAATGATACTTTGAGAAATGCAAGATATTAACAGGAAAATGTGACTTATATTCTGAAAAATGTGAGATATATTGGTAAAAATGTGAGATATATTCAGAAAGATGTGAGTAATAATCTGAGAAACGTGATATATAATCTAAAAAATGTGAGTTACTTAATGAGAATGTGAAATTTGTGATATAATTAGAGAAGAGTGATTACTACTCTGAGATATGCAAATATTAACTAAAAAAAATTGACTAATTTTCTGAAAAATGTGAGGTATATTTTGAAAATTGTGAGATATATACTGAAAAATGTGAGAAATATACTAACAAATGTGATGATATATTCTGAAAAATGTTAGATTCATAATGAAAACATGAAATTTGTAATATAATCAGAGAAATGTAAATGATTCTCTAAAAAATGCAAAATATGAACAGAAACATATGACATGTCCTCAAATATGTGAGATATATGCTGAAAATGTGAGAAATACCCTGAAAAAATGTGAGAAATACGCTGAAAAATGTGAGATATATTCTGAAAAATGTGAGATACATAATGAAAATATGAAATTTGTGATATAATCAGAAAAATGTAAATGATACTTTGAGAAATGCAAGATATTAACAGGAAAATGTGACTTATATTCTGAAAAATGTTAGATATATTCGTAAAAATGTGAGATATATTCTGAAAAATTTGAAAATAATCTGATAAACGTGACATATAATCTAAAAAATGTGAGATACATAATGAGAATGTGAAATTTGTGATATAATTAGAGAAGAGTGATTACTACTGAGAAATGCAAGATATTAACTAAAAAAATAGACTAATTTTTTTGAAAAATCTGAGATATATTTTGAAAATTGTGAGATATATACTGAAAAATGTGAGAAATATACAAAAAAATGTGATGATATATTCTGAGAAATTCAATGAACAATGAACAATGTGAGATATATTCTGAAAAAATGTGAGCTACATAATGAAAATGTAAAATTTGTGATATAATCAGAGAAATGTAAATAATACTCCGACAAATGCAAGATATTAACAGACGTTTGTAAGATATATTTTGAGAAATGTGAGACATATTCTGAAAAAATTGAGATACATAATGAAAATGTAATATTAACAGAAAAATGTGACTTATATTCTTAAAAATGTGAGATATATTCTGAAAAATGTGAGAAATATACTGAAAAAATGTGAGATACATAATGAAAATGTGAAATTTGTGATATTATCAGAGAAATGTAAATGATACTTTGAGAAATACAAGATATTAGCAGAAAAATGTGACTTATATTCTGAAAAATGAGAGATATTTTTGTAAAAATGTAAGATATATTTTGAAAAATGTGAGATATATACTGAAAAATATGAGAAATGTACTAATAAATGTGATGATATATTCTGAAAAATGTAAGATATATTTTGAAAAATGTGAGATTCATAATGAAAACGTGCAATTTGTAATATAATCAGTGAAATGTAAATGATTATCTGAGAAATACAAAATATTAACAGAAACAAATGACTTATGTGAGATATATTTTGAAAAATGTGAGACAAAATAATGAAAATGTGTAATTTGTGATATAATCAGAGAAATATAAATGATACTCTGAGAAATGGAAGTTATTAACAGGAAAATGTGAGATATCCGAAAAATGTGAGATATATGTTGAACATTTTTAAATATATTTTGTGAGATATAATCTATAAAATGTGAGAAATATTCCGAAAAACGCTACATATATTCTAAAAAATTTAAGATACATAATGAAAATGCGAAATTTGTGATATAATTAGTGAAATGTGAATTGTACTCTGAGAAATGCAAGATATTAACAACAAAAAATTGACTTATATTCTGAAAAATGTGAGATATATTCTAAAAATGTTTAAAATATTCTGAAAAATATGAGATATATTCTGAAGAATGTGAGATATACAATGAAGTTGTGTCATTTGTCATATAATGAAATGTAAATAATACTCTGAGAAATTCAATTAACAATGAACAATGTGAGATATAATCTGTGAAAAATGTGAACTACATAATGAAAATGTAAAATTTGTGATATAATCAGAGAAGTGTAAATAATACTCCGACAAATGCAAGATATTAACAGAAGATATATCCGAGAAATGTAAGATATATTTTGAGAAATGTGAGACATATTATGAAAAATGTGAGGTACATAATCAAAATGTTATATTAACAGAAAAATGTGATTTATATTCTTAAAAATGTGAGATATATTCTGCAAAATGTGAGAAATATACGGAAAAATGTGAGATACACAATAAAGTTGTGTCATTTGTCATATAATAAGATAAATGTAAATAATACTCTGAGAAATTCAATAAAGAATGAGTAATGTGAGATATATTCTGAAAAATGTGAGATACATAATGAAAATGAAATATTAACAGAAAAATGTGACTTATATTCTTAAAAATGTAAGATATATTCTGAAAAATGTGAGAAATATACTGAAAAATGTGAGATATATTCTGAAAAATGTGAGATACATAATGAAAATGTGAAATTTGTGATATAATCAGAGAAATGTAAATGATACTTTGAGAAATGCAAGATATTAATAGAAAAATGTGACTTATATTCTAAAAAAATGTGATATTTTTATAAAAATGTGAGATATATTCTTAAAAATGTGAGAAATAATCTGAAAAACGTGACATATAATCTAAAAAATGTGCGTTACATAATGAGAATGTGAAATTTGTGATATAATTAGAGAAGAGTGATTACTACTCTGAGAAATGCAAGATATTAACTAAAAATGTGAGATTCATAATGAAAACGTGCAATTAGTGATATAATCAGAGAAATGTTAATGATTCTCTGAGAAATACAAAATATTAACAGAAACTGAGACTTATGTCGTCAAATATGTGAGATATATTCTGAAAATTGTGAGACAACATACTGAAATTTGTGATATAATCAGAGAAATATAAATGATGTTGAAAATGTTAAATATATTCTGAAAAATGTGAGTTATAGTCTATAAAATGTGAGAAATATTCTGAAATACGCTTCATATATTCTAAAAAAATTAAGATACATAATAAAAATGTGAAATTTGTGATATAATCAGTGAAATGTGAATTCTACTTTGAGAAATGCAAGATATTAACAACAAAAAATTGACTTATATTCTGAAAAATGTCAGATATGTTCTAAAAATATTTAAAATATTCTGAAAAATGTAAGATATATTCTGAAGAATGTGAGATACACAATGAAGTTGTGTCATTTGTTATATAATAAGAGAAATGTAAATAATACTCTGAGAAATGAAAAATGTGACTTATATTCTCAAAAATGTGAGATATATTCTGAAAATTTTGAGATAAATAATGAAACGTGCAATTTGTGATATAATCAGAGAAATGTAAATAATACTATGAGAAATACATGATATTAACAGAAGAATGTGAGATATAACCGAAAAATGTAAGATATATTTTGAAAAATGTGAGATACATCATGAAAATGTGAGATACACCATGAAAATGTGATATTAACAGACAAATGTGACTGAACAATGTGAGATATATTCTGAAAAATGTGTCAAAAATTCTGAAAAATATAAAATATATTCTGAAAAACCCGCGATGGATAATCGGTGTCATGTTGTTGGGATACAATTAACGACACTTTAGAAAATTTCGTAGTATAGTAGTATAGTATAGTAGTATAGTATAGTAGTATAGTATAGTAGTATAGTATAGTAGTATAGTATAGTAGTATAGTATAGTAGTATAGTATAGTAGTATAGTATAGTAGTATAGTATAGTATAGGAGTATAGTATAGGAGTATAGTATAGGAGTATAGTATAGTAGTATAGTATAGTAGTATAGTATAGTAGTATAGTATAGTAGTATAGTATAGTAGTATAGTATAGTAGTATAGTATAGTATAGGAGTATAGTATAGGAGTATAGTATAGGAGTATAGTATAGTAGTATAGTATAGTAGTATAGTATAGTAGTATAGTATAGTAGTATAGTATAGTAGTATAGTATAGTAGTATAGTATAGTAGTATAGTATAGTAGTATAGTATAGTAGTATAGTATAGTAGTATAGTATAGTAGTATAGTATAGTAGTATAGTATCAAGTCACAGTGCAGGTTCTAGCGGCATGCAGGATGTGCGTTGCACGCGGCCGGCCCAAGTCAGGGGCGGCCAAATTCAGCCCGGGGCATGAGCTATCGAAGAGTTCTAAACATTAAATTTGAACTCACCTTGGTTTATGAAATATCCTTCTAATTATTCTCACAGATGAGAGTTTATAAATGATTTATTAATTTCTTCACATATGTCCCTTCCCTAATATCCTATATAATGCTAATTATAATTTTTTATAAAACAAATTATGTTTGCAAACGGGGGGAAGCTGCCTACCTAGGACCGACTCTGCTAACTCACATACATAAACACTAACACACGGCAGAAGAATCCCGGAAGGTCGAAATTGTAACGTCCTTTGATCTCGTGTCATTGGGTGGGATGAATCGTGGTTGCAATCGGAGTTTTTTTTTGAACAGCTTCTATAAAGCGGCTACCATTGAGTTTGCTAGGCACTATTGTTTCAGTGGCTGCTAAAAGATTTTCTAAAAGGTATTAGATAATTCCTTTCAATTTAAATTATTAAAAAATTTAGCAGATTTTTCATTAGTTAATTTTATGATGTTAAATTCATTTTCTATTAAATTCAAATCTCCACACTTAACACCGAATTATCTAATTGAATAATGTGTTTGTAAGTATTTCGTGTGCCTATTTCCATCTACCAATTACTCGGTCACGAGCGGAACTAATTCATACGGATATCGTGTCGCAACAATTAAAATCTACAAAAAGGTGATTGAAAAAATTTGCTGTGTATATATATACCATACGTGTTTTAGAGACGAATCAGTATATTTATGAAAAGTGGTGTGTGATCAAGCTTACAATAGCTAGGAAAATGTATACAGGAGGTATTTAAAAAAAAATATTGTAGCCAAAAATATTTTCCATATTTTGTTGATTTACATTATAACACTAAATATGTTTTTTTTTAATTTTAAATTCTCTTGATAATGTTCTCTTTATGTAGAATAGAAACCGTCAAAAATAATATTATACAGCTTTAAATAATCTGTGAATATCTAAATAAATCTAAAACAGACTAAGAATTTATACCAGAGTCGAGACAGTGACGGTGCCTGGCCAAATGAGAGACTGAATTTACCTAAAATATTTTGTTAAAAATAAGAAGTAACAAGAAATGAAAAATTTCGCCACAAAAAAATTCGTATCGAAGCACTATTGTGTGATAGTAACCCACAATAAATTATATACAATAATATTTAACGAGCTCGATTTTATTGCTTTTTCGACACGAGGCAAATATAAACTATACACTAATAAAAAAATTAAATGCATACGAATTGTTTAGATAACCGCGTTAATTTAATATACGAAACCTTAATGCATTTCCAAAATTACTACTTTTTTGTGTGTTTGAATTAAACATGTATATGAGAATAAAAAATTCTTTGCGTCATGCCAAACGTAATTGATGCCTCCTAAAAGTATATTTCTAACGCCCTGTAGCTATTTTAGTCTTCTAAACGCTATTTTCGGCCGCCCCCACACACGCACTGAGAATTTTATCATCCGGCGCTAGTGTTTATTTAATTTTCCCTGCACTGGACCTTGTTGGTGGCGCACGTGCCAAATTTGGCGGCCGGCAAAGTCTTCTGCACACTATTTTTATTTCAACGCAATATTTATGTTCAAAACTGCGGCCGTGATTTAAAAATATTTTTGACGCAGACGAGACAAAAAAACAGGTTCATCTTATCATCGCTTATTATTGATATTGGGTATTATCGCATATTAAATTATTTGTGAAGTGATATGGATAGAGACGAGTGTTATTAAAATATAATTAAACACATTAACCTGTTTTTGATATTATCTGGGGTTGGGACTAATTGGTCATTGTACTCTTACTTATAAGTTGAATAATTATCTAATGAAATTGACGAGCCCGCGTGCGATGCACACCTTGCAAGCCCTGTATAGAAGTGTGTTTCGGAGAAGGTGTTTGTGGTAGATTTTGAAGGGAAGGTAAAATAAACATCCCTACTAATGTTAGTTTATTTGACCTTCCCTTAAAAATCTACCACAAACACCTTCACCGAAACACACTTCTATACAGGGCTTGCAAGGTGTGCATCGCAAGCGGGTTGTTAAAGTTAGGGGTGGCCAAATTCAGCCCGGGATATGGGCTATCGAAAGAGTTGTAAACAAAATCTGATTTCGACTCGGCTATAAAAGATCCTTCTCAGTCCAGCTATATTATAAAATCCCACACTGAATTTACCGTGTTCCTCCTGTCCTCTACTAACCACTACTGCCTCCTGTCTCTTGCTTCACCGACCTCGGCCCCTTTAATCCTTTCTTTTATCAGACCTGTCAGATCCACCACTTTTAATGCTATAATTTTTGTGTACCAAATTTCCCTTCAAAATCTACCACAACCCCTTCTCCGAAACACACTCCTAGCAGGGCGGGTTGTCAAAGTGTACGTCGCGGCCAAAATTTGGTGCCGCCAAATTCAGCCCGGGGATGTGCTATTGAAAGAGTTCTAAACAAAATCACCCCTAACTTTATTTTTCTCAGTCCAACTATATTATAAAATCCCGCCTTGAATTTAACGTGTTCCTCCTGTCCTCTTCTAACCACTTCTACCTCGTGACTCTTGCTTCACCGACCTCGGCCTCTTTAATCCTTTTTTTTATCAGACCTGTCATATCCACCACTTTAATGCCCATATTCACCAACACCCCATACATGTTATAGGCCCCATAAGATATTGAATGAATAAATTCACCACGTCATTGCGACAGAATATACCAAAATACATTTTGAATAGCGCTTGTGACTGGGGATTTGATGACACTTTTTCTTTAATTTTTCAGTGTTTTCAATAGAGCGAATCTAAAGTAACTACATTCCCTATATAATGTATTTATTATTGATATAACAACGAATACTTATGGGTTTAATAGCTATTGATAGATTTATGGAACGTCCGTAAATACTGGGGTTAATCCTATAATTTGTGTGTATCAAATTCATATAAACCACTTGGATTAATAAACCATGTATTTTTGTTTTAGGACAAATTTTAGAAGCCATGGCGCTCACCATGCAAATGTTGGTGAATGCCTTCAAGATCTACTGGCGTGCCATCTTCGTGATCATCTACCCGCTAGTGTTGCTGCCAGTATTTCTCACAGAAAATATCCCCGCCCTGAGATGTCTTTACGTGGTGCTGCTCATGGCAGGATTCTGGGTGTCTGAAGCCTTGCCACTGCCAGTGACAGCCTTGATACCAATGGTAAGTAATGCAGAAATCTGTAAATAAGAATATAGTAAAACATGATGCGAGTAAACTTTTATATAAAGAGTTAGAATAAAGAGATAATTATTGTATAAATACAGATATGGACAGGCTTGATACCAATCACAAGTAATGATGAATATATAAATAAATAGCTGGCATGGGCACACTCCGAATAAATTAATTAATATTAAATGAAACTTAGGATATTTCGGTTCGACTTTGTACAATTAATATTATTGCATTTTCACCATTTCGCACTTGCACAACAGTTGTCCAAAAGTTCTCCAATAGGTGCCCAACAGTTTGCCAACAGTTGCTTAACAGTTTGCCAACAGTTGTACAACAGTTGCACAAGACATGTACAACAGCTGCACAATAAATGTACAACAGTTTCACAACAGTTGCAACGGTATAATGGTGCAACTGTGCAACTGTAAAATGGTGTAACTATGTTACGGTACAACTGTTCGAAAACTGTCGTGCAACTGTTGTGCAACTTTTGGGCTACTGTTATATACAATAGTTGCATAGCACCTGCTTTACTTGCCACTCAACATGGTTCATTATCTCTCTGAATTTGGTTCCTAGACTTCGCAATCCTCTCAACGTTACCTTCCACACCCACACCTCAGATATACTCACTTTTTCATACATCTTTCCTTTATCCTTCCTCTATCCTTTCTCTACCCTTTCTCGATCCTTTCTCTATCCTTCCTCTATCCTTCCTCTATCCTTCCTCTATCCTTCCTCTATCCTTCCTCTATCCTTCCTCCGTCCTTCCTCTATACTTCCTCTATCCTTCCTCTATACTTACTCTATCCTTCCCCTATTCTTCCTTTATCCTTCCTCTATCCTTCCTCTATCCGTCCACTATCCTTCCTCTCTGCTTCCTATATCCTTCCTCTATCTATAATCTATGATTCCTCTATAATTCCTCTATCCTTCCTCTATCCTTCCTATATCTTTCCTCTATCCTTCCTCTATCCTTCCTCTATCCTTCCTTTATCCTTCCTCTATCCTTCCTCTATCCGTCCACTATCCTTCCTCTCTGCTTCCTATATCCTTCTTCTATCTATAATCTATTATTCCTCTATAATTTCTCTATCCTTCCTCTATCCTTCCTATATCTTTCCTCTATCCTTCCTCTATCCTTCCTCTATCCTTCCTCTATCCTTCCTGTATCCTTCCTCTATCCTTCCTCTATCCTTCCTCTATCCTTCCTCTATCCTTCCTTTATCCTTCCTCTATCCTTCCTCTATCCTTCCTCTATTCTTCCTCTGCCCTTTCTCTATCTCTTCTCTATCCTTCATCTATCCTTATTCTATCCTTCCTCAATTTGTCCTCTATCTTTTTTTTCCTTCCTCAATCTTCTTCTATCCTTCCTCTGTCCTTCCTCTATTCTTCCTCTGTCCTTCCTCTATCCTTCCTTTATCCTTCCTCTATCCTTCCTCTATTCTTCATCTATCTTTTCTCTATCCTTTCTCAATCCTTTCTCAATCTTCTTCTATCCTTCCTCTTTCCTTTCTGTATCCTTACATATCCTTCCTCTATTCTTCCTCTATCCTTCCTCTATTCTTCCTTCCTCTATTCTTACTCTATCCGTCCACTATCCTTCCTCTTTCCTTCCTCTATCCTTCATCTATCCTTCATCTATCCTTCCTCTATCCGTTCTCTATCCTGCCTCTATACTTCCTCTGTCTTTCCTCTATCCATCCTTAATCGTTCCTTTATCCTTCATCTATATTTTCTCTATCCTTCCTCTATCCTTCATCAATCTTTTCTCTATCCTTCCTCATTCCTTCCTCTATCCTTGCTCTATCCTTCTTCTATCCTTCCTCTATCCTTCCTCTATCCTTCCTCTATATTTCCTCTATCCTTACTCTATCCTTCCTCTGTCCGCTCTCTGCGTTACACCTACTTCTCACCCACACCTCTCTGCAGACTTGTAGGACTCCGTTTTTGATGAAAAAAGAGTTTGATAGTTGGTTGTCCACTCGTACGACTTTTGTAATTTTTATGTACAGATTGTGAAGAAGCGAAGTGTACAATCTACTACCCACAAAACTGTAAAAGGGCTTGCGATAGTGGTTGAATGGAAGATACTGTGGTTCATTGAAATTTCAATATATTTCTCTAAGATCAGTCATCAGTTGGAGTTTTGTTTTTGTTTTTGTATTACGTGTCTCGACTTTTGAAGAAGCCTGCCTGTTCTAGTCGTATTTGTCAGGAGAGATACGATTTCAGTCTTTCGTTTAATATGTTTGGGAGAATTTAACTGGAGTGTGATATACGGGCAATGATACGATAGTTCTTGTAATCTCCTTTTGGCCATTTCATGTGGAGTGGTACAAATATAGTATATATATATAGTACTTGTCTTCCGGCCATGTTTTTGTTGTCCAGATCTTCCGACGCAATCTGTGGAATGGCTCGACTCTCATAGCTTTTATTATTTCAGTGGAAAAAACATCTGGGCCAGGTTCTTTATGCTTTTTTAGCCTTTTGGTAGCTCATTCTACTTCCGTTTTTAAATTTGATGGTTCATTATTTTGTAGTTCTGGAGCTTTACGCGCTCCAAGATCACTTTGGAATAGCTTCTCGCAGTATGTCCTCTAAATATCTAGAATCGCTCTTCCCCCAACTCTTGTAACCCATGCTCGAATTTCACTACCTTTTCACATGCTAATCTGGAGGAGCACATAGGCGTCAGTCTTTTGAATTGTAGCAGACTCTTCAGAAATCAACCTTGCTCCTTTTCGATTAGCAGTTGCTAAGTTTAGAAGGTCTATATTTATTTATTTGATTTATTTTAACCTCTTCATGGTGCCTGTAAGCAGTACAAAAACTGGTGTCCAGGAACTATACTTTACTGAAAATAATTATCTAATTATAAAGAAAAATAAATTACAATTAAATTAAAATAAAATAACAGAGAAAACGTATATGAAAAAATAAATACAGAATCAGTAAATCATAAAATAAATCAGAATAAGAATAAGCTAACAGAGAATCCATAAGAATATATAGCCCCTCTTCCCAAGTTCTATCTGGATCTTTAGGTTTAATATCAACCCTCGGTAGAAGGCACAAATCACCACTTCCCCTTCAATCCCGACACCACCACATGCTTCTTTCTTCCTGCCCTATGTATGCGCTCCTTCGTCCCGTTAGTCAGAAACGTGGCGTCGCGGGTCTTTTGTATTTTAAACATAAGGCGGTTCCCCAGTCCTCGGCTCTCGAAGGGCACTACGGTCACTCTGCCCAGTCCCCCCTTTAAATCTGGATCTTTAAGTTTAGTATCTACCCTCGGTAGAAGACATATGATCAAAACAAATCATCCCTTCTCCTCCAATCTCAGACACCACCACATGCTTCTTTCTTCCTTCTCTTTGTCTGCGCCCCGTTGTCCCGATGGTCAGGAACGTGGCGTCGCAGGCCTCCTGTATGTTGATATTGAGATAAACCGGTAGCCGAGTCCTTGGCTTCCGAAGTGCATATGTCTTCAGAAGGACTCAATACACACCCAGTCCCCCCTTTCAATCTGGCTCTTTAGGTTTAGTATTACCCCTCGGTAGAAGGCATATGATTAAAAAAGCTTCTCCTCCAATCCCGACACCACCACATGGTTCTTTCTTCCTGCCCTCTGTCTGCACAACTTCGTCCCGTTGGGTGGAATGTGGCATCGCAGGCCTCCTGTATTTTAGAATTAAGCCGGTTGCTCAGTCCTCAGTTCTTGAAGGGCATATGTCACCTGAAGGCCCCTCTTCGCCAGCCCCCCCCCCCCCCCTTCCAATCAAACGCCCAGTCTACTGGTAGTGTGAGGAGGTGGCAGCGGTCAGAAGGTAGGCTACCAACGAACGCCCGCAGACAAAAACAGCGGGCAAGAGTAGCAAACCGGCCGACGGCACTCATGTCTGAAGATTACAGGCTAGGCGGAGGGAATATCGCAGCGCCAACGACCGATCGAGGTAATGGTGGTCGGTCCCTGGGGACGACCCTATAAGATCGTCATGAAGAGACTTGGGACAACGCCTCCAGGACCTGAAACGACGATAGCTGCCGGAGCAACCGATAGGGTTGACAGCCGTCCTCATTTTGGGAGGATAATCCTTCTTTTAGCTGTAATGTCCTCACATTCTTCCTCTCGTTAAAATATTTCAAGCATATTCCTTCTCTAACGAAGTGGGCGATGATATGGCATGAACGAGGTGTCGGTCGGAAGAAAGAGGAAGAAAAGTACGGATGGAGCAAGGGTAGGTTGGAAGAAAGAGGAAGGAAAGTATGGATGGGACAAGGTTACTCGTGTGTACTATGTAATAAGGGGGTGGCGATACCTGAGCCATGAGTGTGAGGGTGTGAAGAGAGAAGTGGATGGGGAAAGTAGGTGGGGGAATGCAGAAACGCGAGTGAATGACTAGGAGAAGATGGGAACGGCGTAGACATTTGCAGAAGATTGTCGTGGAAGAGGAAGTGGGTGAGGGACAGGGGACGGTAGGATGTGTATTTTTGATGTGGGATGGGCTGTTATAAAATGAGGGGTTTCTTTTGAGTTGTGAATATTCCAGAGTTGATTTGTATGGAATGGTTATGCCAAATAAAGCTTTTTTTTACTGGGCTTCCCATCTAGCCTCATCCTCCGGTAAATTAATTTCCGGTGTTATCATTGTGCCTATCTTCTATCTTATTCTCAGGCTGCCCCCGTTGGTTCTCCTTTTGTTGGCACACGGAGATGGCGTACGCCTACAGAATGAGTCAGGAATGAGACAGGCAGGAGCGGATACTGCGCGGACTAAAGGGATAACGCTCTGGTCCGCGCAGTAGCCGCACCTGCCCGTCTCATCCCGAGTCATAATGTAGGCGTACGCCCAAATGTGGTAGTTTATCTCATCACAGCCGCATTTGTTTATCATTCGGGAATTGTTCAGTGCTGTTCTATGCCAGCCAAGACTAGCCCAGAACAACTACCGAACCATAAACGAAAGCGGCTTATGCTACCTGCCCTCTAGGCCTCGATGTACGGGATCAGCCTCCGGGTCCATGTCGCTTATTCGGACATACTTATGTATTGCTATAGTCTTCGAGTCTTGGCTTTCTCTCCCGCCCTGGTGCTAGCCATTTATTCAGATCTCCCCTGTTGAGTCTGGCCATCTCCATGGGCTGGAGTTCAACGGGGACGATGGTGGCTACTACCAAGATTGCTTCCCTTCTCACGGTTCTGTGTGCGCTACGCGTACCAGCATCCTCGTGACTTGCCTGATTCTTCTTCTGCCCACCAGCATGATCGCCACCGTCTTCTCCGCGACCATCACTTACTCTGGCGATTCACTTATTCCGTAGTACCTGAATTGCCGGCGCTTACCTCGCCACGATCACCAGTGCCAGGTCAGCGGCAAAGCCAATGATGCAGGCCGCCTTCCATAGCCTGAGGTTTAGTAGGCATCATACAAAATGTTCCGTATATATATATATATATATATATATATATATATATATATATCTTTCTTTCTCTTCTTTCTCTTTCAAAACTAATATATAGATATTTATATGAACAAATATGAAACTGATCTTCGAGATTCTAATATTACGTTATACAGTTTAAGATTTTAAGCCTCGATCTTTTATTTCCAGGTGCTATTTCCATTGATGGGTGTGTTGGATTCCGACCGCACATCCTTGTGCTACCTCAAAGAAACCAACATGATGTTCGTGGGGGGTCTGGTGATAGCTATAGCCGTCGAGCACTGCAATCTACATCGAAGGGTTGCCCTCTATGTCATCCTGCTTGTGGGCTGCAGTCCTCGCAAGCTTAATTTCGGCTTGGTTGCTGTGGCCATGTTCGTCTCCATGTGGATTTCGAACACCGCTGCCATCGCCATGATGTGTCCCATCATGGAGGCCACGCTAAAAGAACTTGAAGCACAAGGTACTAATAAATAATGGTGGATAGTTTAAAAAAATATTTTAGAGTTTAATACAACTAATCCCCTAGGCGGAAAGTAAAACGCCATCTGGCGGTACCACATCAATTAGCAATGCACACCCATATGGTAATAACCGTCAACATGCTCATGTATTATTTTTGTATATAACTACTCGAGATATTGTGTGAATTCATCCCACTAGTTGAGCTACAGTAATAAGATCTAACAAGATCGAAATCTGCTAAGAGGTGGGTTCACACTTTCTACAACAATCTACAATTGTCTCCAATAGTAGGAAGTGTGTTATGTATCTTGCTTTTTGATGTTAAAAAGAGGTTGTTTGGTAATTGTTACTTCTTTCTTGCAGGCATTGGTGATGTTTTCGAAAAAGAGGAGGTGGAGAATGGTGGTGGCGACATCGTAAAGGACCCACCTAACGCTGAGGCCAAAGAACATCGACGACCAAGCAAAACTACCATTTGCTACTTCCTTAGTGGCGCCTACGCTGCTAGTATTGGGGGTATGGGCTGTATTGTTGGTAGTGGCACCAATTTAACATTCAAGGGTAAGATGAATTCAATTTCTTCATTACTACAGCCGATTTCGTTTGATAAATCTGTGTCTTTCTTTTGCATTTTCAAAGTAACCACCAACTATACTATTACAAGCTCATCTGAGAAAATCACTACTTTTCCGGTAATAGCAGATCATCGATATTATTTAGTTTCGTTATCAGGCTATCTATATTTTCTAGTCGATTCTTATTGATAGTGTTTAGTTGTTAATTTGAAAACTATCGATTATTATTATTTATAGCACAATTCATTCGATCAGCAATTGTATATATTATAGTTACAATTTATTTAACAATGTACTAGTAACATTTTCTTTTACACTCTTCTATATCTTACGGTTCTAACATATTCCAGGCATCTACGAGTCTCTGTTCCCTGACAGCCCCACCGGCATCGATTTCACCTCCTGGATGTTCCTCAACGTTCCCATCATGCTGATCACCATGTTCCTAACATGGGTGTGGCTGCAGTACCTCTTTATGGGGCTCTTCCGGCCTAAATCCGAGGACGCTAAACGCATTCGTGTGGGCCAACAGGGTGAGCTGGTGGCGCGTAAATTAATTCGCCAGAAGATGGACGAAATGGGCCCTATGTCCTTCCATGAAATCGCCGTTGGATTGTGCTTCGTCCTTTCTGTGCTGCTCTGGTTCTTCCGCAAGCCGCAGTTTATCACTGGATGGGCTGAACTGATCACACAACACAAAGTAAGTAACAGTGAGAACTATAGCCTCTAATAAATTATAATTAAAATTGCTTATAAATTGAAGGTATTAATAGAGAAAGACTAAATATTCGAAATAATAGTTTCAATAGTTTCAACACGTGGCAACAATTGAAACCAACAATTGTCCAATTCTTTAAATATAAAACGCGCTTTTCATTAATCTGCCGCGCGCTTTTCATTCAATGTCGAGGTCTTCGAGCCTTGAGATGGAAATAGATTCGCGTATTCACGTACGCGTTGACGATTCTCAATTGTTCCGCGGGCGGGCGAGTGCCGATAGCTCAAGGCTTTATCTGTGTGGCCCGAGATGTTTTCGCATCATCATCGCGGCAGGAATGCGGCAGGAAAAATATCTGATGTATGTACGTGCATATTTGCACGCGGGATTCATCCTGCAACAGACGTCTCTTTGTCGTCGCCAGTTTATCGACTAGACAGTGAGGAACAGACAAGTTTTAATCTTATTGATTTCGTTTATAATGTGACGCGTTAAATTATATATATATATATATATATATATATACCTACATTTTATTGAAATCACAACTAGCTGAATGTTTATTGGCTATGTTACAGGTAAAAGACGCAACAGCTGCCCTAATAGTAGTAATGCTGCTGTTCATCATCCCAGCCAAACCAAACTTTATCTACATATTCAGCAAGGACCCCACAAAACGCCCGGCAGTCGCCTCACAAGCCCTAATAACATGGAAAGTAGTCCAACAGAAGCTCCCCTGGGGTTTAATCTTCTTATTGGGCGGTGGTTTCGCATTAGCGGAAGGATCTAAAGACAGTGGCATGAGTGAATTAATAGCGCTCCATTTAAAAGGCATCGTAGAGCTCCCCAAATTCGTCGTCCTTATTATAGCCTGTTTAATAGCATCCACTTTAACCGAATTTTCCAGTAACGTTGCAGTAGCTAACGTCATCCTTCCGGTCCTCGCTGAAATGTCGAAGGTAGCCAAATGGCACCCGTTATACCTAATGATGCCCGCTGCACTAGCATGCTCGCACGCTTTCTGTCTTCCAGTAGGAACCCCCCCTAATGCAATCGCAGCGGCTCCGTGCAACATCCCAACACGAGAAATGGTAAAGGCTGGATTGGGTGTATCGGTAATTTCTTTAGTGGTACTATTCGCGATCTTCCCGTTCCTAGGACAAAGCATCTACCAGTTAGATACATATCCTGATTGGGCGCACTAATTTAAACCCAATCATCATCATCGAACGTACTCAGGACGCAATATGAATTCGCGTTGAAAGACATTCGCGTGCTACTCATGTTGTTGATAAGTAGTTTTAAATTGTTGCATTTATGAGTTGCATGCTACCTTAAACATGAAGGCCGCTTGAATGCATTTTTTTAGTCTATTTTATAGTTTTAACAATGTGCAATTACTTAAGGAGTATGTAAGTGACGCATGCGTGGTGCGTTTTGTATTTGATATCAGGAAAAATTAAGAGTTGTTATAAATTTCTAATAAAAGTTTATGTTTTATTTATATATAAAAAATTTCATGTAATAATATTGAATTATTATTTTCTGATGTGAAAAATTATTTTTATTTAAGGTTATTATGGTGATATATAATTTATAACATTGGGTTCACTAAAAACGTTGATTGAATTTGTCGTATTTCAATCAACGCTAAAAGGTAAGTCAGAATGTTTTGCAGTGGTACCCAAAAATCACTAAAGCTAAACCGAAAATATTTTTTCTTGGGTGGCCCAGAAGATTAGAATAGTCGAGCATTATAACAAGACAGTGATACACGAACTCGTTGGTAGAAACGACGAGTTCGTGTACCAGTCGTATCGTATCGATAACGGGGAAGTGGCATCAATAGTCAGGACGGTAGAGGTGCAGAATTGTAGTGGACCGCCAAACAAAATACCAGCACGGACTTAAGCATCAGGAAATCGCTATACCTGGGCACACGTCGACTCTGGGAGATTGTAGAGGTTGCAGAGACCAGACAAGTCTGGGGAGAATATCCTCCATCCAACCATCTAGATGCAAGAAAAATCCTGAAGCACCAGTTTGCATGATCTGGCATCCGGGTGACTCTGAGGATCGGCAGTGGCTAAGAACGCAAAACCGATGTTTGGCCGACGGCAAACCCACCCCTACCAACACAAAAAAACAGATCAGGGAGGAAACAATTTTTGGTTACCCTGCAGGGAGGTCAGTTTTACGCCGCGCTAGTTCGCAGGGCCCTAGAGGTGGACCACACTACAAACAATGTGGTCCGCACGAATAGGACAGCGGCCATTCCCCAATTAGGGTGAAGGGAAATGGCACGAAGGTGGACGAGCTATGCGCCGCGATTGCAGAGAAAGCTCCTGGGAGACTCGGACTCGGTCGCGGACTAGACTTCCTGGCGACCAAAGACGAGGTGGAAGACGTCATCATGGCCGCAAAAGACTGAGCCCAAGCCGACCTGGAACTGCACACAAATCATCACAGTATAAACGACTGAGCGAGGTGCAGAGGTCCTCACGGCGACAGAGTACGGGTCGGCCTGGTGCAGTGCAAAGCCACCAGACGATGAGAGGTAACGAGCGCTTACAGTCGCTGTTGGCTCCACGGGCACCGCCCTGATGTAAGCACGAGCACTGATAGGCCTCAAGTGTGGAGAAGAGGGGCACCAGGATCGTAAGTGCAAGCCCCAGACGCCCCACTGCGCTCTCTACCAAGAGGAAGGATATGCGGCAGCCACCGTTGCCCCAATAGGATGAAATGGGGAAGATGAGGAAACGAGATGCCGGCGGAGGAAGCTAACCCGCCACCAAATAATGACCCAAAGCTTAACCCGTCGTGGGTGACAGACGGGCGCACGAAGGACGTTGCCATCGAGGTCCTGGGCGACCTCCATAAGCAAGTGACGTCCCACGGATCACTTACGAGGGAAATCGACTTTGCCATCTTCGCGTGCCTCCTCTTGTCGAATTGCAGCCCCGAAACTGAGAGAGGCTGGCTAGACGAGCTTGAACCAGCAGCCAGGGCAACTGACGGACAGATAGTCGTGGCGGACGACCTGAACACCAAATCCGTGATTTGGAGATCTTCGGTACCGAAGCATGGGATGGGGAGGTAATGAACCTAGCCCCTGCGCTCGAATTGGTTATGATACCGAAGCCGGGCAAGCCACAAAAGAAACTTCCATTATAAACCTCTCTATGCCTCTACGACGGGATAGGGAAAGTCGTGGCTGGACCTAGAAGTTTGCAACGTGGAGAGGATGTCGCCCTTTTTAAAGGTGGGTCGGCATCCCAAATCGTCATCACTCTCACCTCAGCACAGCTGACAGAAAGAGTGCAGTATTGGCGCGTACTTGAAGAGGAGTAACTAAGCGACGATGGATACATTTCCTACAGCATTCGGCCCGACGGAGGAGCTGCAGGCCCCCAACCGCGTTATCAACCTTTGGCTCAAGACGGTGGGCAATTATGACAATTCTGGGGAACACAAAAATCCTCCCAGACTCCGACCCTGATCGTATAGCGGAGGATATCGACCGGAGGCTGCAGGAAGCATGCATCCGCGTCGTTGTAACCAGAGAGCCTGCCAATACAAATATGAAAGGTGTACTGGTGGAACGAGGAGGTCTCGGAATCATGCGCGTAGGCTAACCGAGCAAGGAGGCTGGTGCAGCGAGCCATAGCGGCTGGAACCCCAATCGAGCCAGTACCAGGTAAGGAGGAAGGACTTCAGGCGGGCAATAGAGCGCAGTCAAAGGAACTGTTGGCTTAAACTATGTAGGGAAGTCGACCCGTGGGGCTTCCCCTACAAAAATTGTAATGACACAAATCAAAGCTCGCCTGTCTGTGTCGAAATCCTCGGTACCTCGGTACGGAGGGGTAATAGCAGTGGTGACGGCTCTCATCCCTGCCAAAAACACAGACCATGAGAAGAAGTAGGCTGAAGATATAGCCCCGCAAACGATCAATAACCTTTCAAACTAAAAGGCCCTAGGGCCTGACGGCATCCCAAATGAGATACAGAAGGCAGCAGCCAGGAATACAACCAATAAATGCCTGGCAAACAGGGACGTTGCTCAGCAGGTATAAAACCGCTAAACTGGTTATCATACCACATCTGGGCACCCCACCAAAGAAACCAACAATATACGGGGGTAGTATATCTGCCTCCTCGATGGTCGCGAGACTCGTGAAGTGGTTGATCCCAGCTCTTGAGGATCAGGGGGGCTGCACGACTGGCAGTACGGTTTCCGGGAACGGCGATCCACGATGGACGCCATGAATATGGACACAGAGGCTAATCAAGGAACTTGGAAAACGAGAAGGCACTGCGTAATGTTCACCATGGACGTCACCAACGCGTTTAACACGTTACCATGGGTGGCCAAAATAATTGCAATCAGGTAGAAAAGAGTATCAACTCGATTTGTAGAAGGCTACACAAGCTACCGAATGATCACTCACGAGAGTACCGCAGAAAGTTCAAGGTTACGGGAAGTAGTTGTCCCATAAGGTTCCATACTGGGCCCCCGCTATAAAACGTAGCCTACCATAACAGTGGACACGCCCTCCGACTCGAGCTGCCTGACGATGTGCACACGATAGCCTTCGCCAACGACATGGCGATAATCGTCCGTTTCTGTGACCTCGAAGGGACCAAGGGAAAGACCACGGAAGCGGTAGAGAGGGTGGCCGAGTATCGCGATGCCCAAAACGGAGATGGCCTCCCAGACGACAAAGATAGAAGCGGCCTTGGTAAGACTGCTCCCAGCAGTCAGGGGCCCGGTGGAAGGAACTAGGATCTTGCTGGTAATGGTGTCGCGTGCTTTTCTACGCATATCTGGCCCGGTCTGAAGCTGTAAGGACTGGGCGGCATGCTGAACGACAGGGGAGGGCTCTACGCATGGACGAACGCATTTGAAGTCCTAGCTGCCACCGTTCTGGCCGACTTACTGGCCGAAGAGAGAGCTAGGATATACACCTAAATCGGGAAAATCCCAGGGGCCGCCCAGAAAGAAGCACGAGCATCCTCACCAAGTGGAAATGATGATGGAAGAAGTCGTAAAACGGCGGGTGGATATGAAATTCTTCTTCTTTTCAGCCTGTAGGGACTTCTGAACATAAGCCTCCTCTAAACTCTTCAACGCGGTCCTATTCTTGGCTAGTTGTTGCCATTTCAGTCCGGCAATTTCGCCGATATCATCCCTCCGTCTTTTCTAAGGCCTTCCTGCGCTCAGTGATGATATTCTTGTGCTGCATTATTCGTATTGTCAATTTCAATGGGTCCTGGCAACGTATCTCGTCCAGCTCCTCTTAAGGTTTGCGAAATGTAGTATAACACCTTCAACGCGAGTTCGTCTGCTGATGTGGTCTCTTAAACTTATGCCTAGCATCGTACGTTGCATGGCTCTTAGACAGGTTCTTAGTTTCTCTGCTGATCTTATTGTAAGGGTGGTAGTCGCGAGACCGTACGTCTTTACGGGAAGAATATATTTGTTATAGACATTTCGCTTTAGACCATATAGTATGGTTCGGTTTTTGGGGATGTATACTAGTCCTAGCTCATTTTGATTCGGCATGATATTGCCGCAGTCTGGTTATCCTTCCCAGGTCTAATGACCTGTCCTAGATATATGTACTCAGGTACGTGTTCTATGACTTGATCCACACTACAAGCTATCTCATTTTGACTCATGTTTTTTGTCTTGTTGACGTTAATTTTTAGACCGACTTCCTTGGATGCTTGGTTTACTTGGAGAAGCATGGGTTTTAGTTTGCTGTTATCTGAGGTTAGTACGAATTATCTTCCCCTAACTAGAGCCCCTGGTGGGTAGACGACAGAGTGACATAGACCACTGACTGAGACAGACAATGACGGGACATGGGACATACCAAAGCTACCTGTACAGGATTGTCAATGCGGCCACTCCAATGTGCAGGTATTGCGATGAGATGTATGACTCGACCCACTAACTCTTTAAGTGCCATAGCTAGTACAGGGAGCCGGTCCAAATGAATGCTGGAGATAGGAGAGTAGATTCATACCCAGAACCAACTGCGATCAGCAATGTTGGAGTCTGAGGCAAACTGTGAGGCGGTTGCCACATAAGCCAAGACGGCAATGAAGCGACGACACAACATCGAACTAGAACAAATACGGCATGCCTTGAGACAAGAATGACAAACTATCGTGAGATGGTACTAGGGCGTTTAGAGTGCCTCTGAGGCGGACAAGCCCCTAGTGACAGAACGTGGGTTTTCGTTTAGTCGCTAGGCGCCTCGACCAATACGCGCGGTGCCATGCCTATCACCTAATGGTGTTGCCGGAGGCATGGGTGGCTTTCGAAGACTCCATCTCACAGAACCAAATAATGATGCACCATAATAATGTCAGTAATGTAAAAACAAACTTCAATCTTTATTCACGATTAAAATCCTTGTGCATTTCCTAGTAAAGTGAAGATATTTGAAGATGTATATTTACACACAAAAATATATAAACCAGCAAATTATAATTTTTGAACACCTTCAATTATTCACTTTTTGAGTTTAAAGCGCTGTAACTCAAAAACAGTTGAGGATGTGTGAATTCTGCTTGAAATTTGGAGTCACTCAGACATTTTTATATAAGAACTGATCATGGTTTTATCCATATTTCCACGAAAAAATATATAACCCAGCAAATTATAATTTTGAACACCTTCAATAATACACTTTCTGAATTTAAAGGGCGGTAACTCAAAAACAGTTGAAGATATGTGAATGTAGTTTGAAAATTTGAGTCACTCAGACATTTTTATATAAGAACTGATCATGATTTTATCTATATTTACACGAAAAAATATATAACCCAGCAAATTATAATTTTGAACACCTTCAATAATACACTTTCTGAATTTAAAGGACTGTAACTCAAAAACAGTTGAGGATATGTGAATTCTGCTTGAAATTTGGAGTCACTCAGACATTTTTATATAAGAACTAATCATGGTTTTATCCATATTTACACGAAAAAATATATAAACCAGCAAATTATAATTTTGAATACCTTCAATAATACACTTTCTGACTTTAAAGGGCTGTAACTCAAAAACAGTTGAAGATATGTGAATGCGGTTTGACTATTTAATTCACTCAGACATTTTTATATAAGAACTGATCTTGATTTTATCCATATTTACACACAAAAATATATGAACCAGCAAATTATAATTTTAAACAGCTTCTATAATACACTTTCTGACTTTAAAGGGCTGTAACTCAAAAACAGTTGAAGATATGTGAATGTAGTTTGAAAATTTGAGTAACTCGGACATTTTTATATAAGAACTGATCATGATTTTATCCATATTTACACGAAAAATTATATCAACCAGCAAATTATAATTTAGAACACATTCAATACTACACTTTCTGAATTTAAAGGGCTGTAACTCAAAAACAGTTGAAGATATGTGAATGTAGTTTGAAAATTTGAGTCACTCAGACATTTTTATATAAGAACTGATCTTGATTTTATCCATATTTACACACAAAAATATATAAACCAGCAAATTATAATTTTAAACAGCTTCTATAATACACTTTCTGACTTTAAAGGGCTGTAACTCAAAAACAGTTGAAGATATGTGAATGTAGTTTGAAAATTTGAGTCACTCAGGCATTTTTATATAAGAACTGATCAAGATATTATCTATATTTACACGAAAAAATATATAAACCAGCAAAGTATAATTTTAAACAACTTCTATAATACACTTTCTGACTTTAAAGGGCTGTAACTCAAAAACAGTTGAAGATATGTGAATGTAGTTAGAAAATTTGAGTCACTCAGACATTTTTATATAAGAACTGATCATGATTTTATCTATATTTACACGAAAAAATATATAACCCAGCAAATTATAATTTTGAACACCTTCAATAATACACTTTCTGACTTTGAAGGACTGTAACTCAAAAACAGTTGAAGATATGTTAATGCGGTTTGAAAATTTGAGTCACTCAGACATATTTATATAAGAAATAATCTTGAATTTATCCAAATTTATACACAAAAATATATAAACTAGCAAATTATAATGTTAAACACCTTCAATAAGACACTTTTTGAATTTAAAGGACTGTAACTCAAAAACAGTTGAACATATGTGAATGCGGTTTGAAAGTTTAAAACACTCAGACATTTTTGTATAAGAGCTGGTCTTGATTTAAACAAATTTACACTAAAATATATATTAAACACTTCTTACACTTTTTGACTTTAAACGGTTAAAACTCGTAAACAATATTTTTTTGATAAACTAGCCCATTTTCAAGATAGTTGCATCTATCTTGAAACTGGGCTACTTTATGGAAGACAGTGGTAGGGCTGTTTAATGTATACTATTTAAACCAGCTTTCCCTTCTGTAAGAAATAAGTGTTTTCTTTCTGTAAGGTAGGAATTTTTAAGGTTCTACGCCTGAAAACTCCTATACTTTCTTTAAGAAAGGAGTAGTACAGAATGGAAAGCAGTTTTCAGACGTATGATAGTAAAAGCTCCTTCAATACGGAAAGGAAAACAGTTTACAGTAGTTGGATAGAGCAACTACTGTAAACTCTTTTCTTTCCTGTATTGAAGGAGTTTTTACTATCAAACGTCTGAAAACTTCTTTCCGTTCTGTATTTAATGGGCTGTTTAATGTTTGTTAACTCGAGTTTTAGTAAATTTAACTTAAGTATTATCTTGAAAAGTGAGTGCCCAAAAATTTAAACCCAATAACAGTGGAAGATATATAGGAAGTGGTTTTGAGGTTGGGACATTTAAACAAAAGAAGCCTGACATAGTCATTTCCTGACTTAAGAGCTCCTAAAAACACTCAAAAAGAGTTATAAATAAAATACTTTATTAATTTAACAATCTAATGAATACAATGAAATTAGTTATATACAGATGATCACGTGCGAGATTAATATATACAAATGTCCATTACGCCTCAATACTCCATCGTAACGCATTTGGTCTTCAGGTACTCATTGAGGGCATCCTGACCTAAGTCTTTTCCGAAACCGGATTGCTTGAATCCTCCGAATGGAGCGGCCACATCGGTTTTGTTGTAGGTGTTAATAAAGACCGTGCCGGCATCGATCTTCTCAGCAAACCGCATCGCTTTAGTCAAGTCTTTAGTGAACACACCTGAGGCGAGACCATATTCGGTGGCGTTGGATCTTTTCAGCACTCCATTGAGGTCACTAAAAAAATAAACAGATAAATGTAACATATAGGAATGTAAACATTTTATAGGATGAACACTGAGAAACATATTGGCCATAGAAGATGGTAGTTATAAATCTAAACATAAAGCAGCGAGAAAGGAGTTTTCAAGGTTCCAAACCTACAAATCGTTTGCTTTCTATAAGAAAGAAAGAAAAATAAATGACAGAAAGAAATAAAGAAAGATTTAGAGATACAGGATCATACTACATCACTATAATATTAGATTTCTTTAGGGCCCTCATTCCTTTGAGAAGACTTTTTGATTTCTAATTCGTCTACCTCTTTATTTAGTTCTTAGGGTTTGTATTGATATTATAGTATTATGGTATTATAGTAGTCCATTTCTGGACATAAGTCTCACTCATCCTCTTCCAGTTTTCCTTATTTTGAGCTTCATAGCGTCACTCATGATGTTCTAGAATCTAGAGACTTTAATATCTAGACTCTAGGTATTAAAGTCTCTTAATTCTTTCTATATTTTTATTATATGGTAACCCCAAGCATAACCTAAAGCTAGTGCAACCAAAAAAGAGCAAAACATAAAAATCTGAAGTTAAGTCGTTTTCTGGATGGTGATCTTTTTCAAAACATTAAATATAATAACTAATGCGGTTATAAAAATATCTGAATATTTACCCATTTTGAAATTTGCTAATAATCATAATGGGCCCAAACGACTCCTCATTGGCGACAAACATATGATCCTCGACATTTGTAAGTATTGTGGGTTGGAAGAAGAATCCAGGACGAGCACAACGACGTCCACCAGCCTCCAAATGAGCTCCTTCAGCTACACCGCGCTGCACGAACTGTACAAGCTTCTCCAGGTGGGCTTTATGGTTTTGAGGTCCGTGCGACGTCGATCTGTCCAACGGGTCTCCAATTTGGATCTTTGCAGTTTCCTCGGTGACTCGACGAACGAACTCATCATGCACTGAAGCCTCTACGAAGATCCTGCCTGCTGCTATACAGTTTTCACCTTTATTGAAGAAAACACTCTGCATGCCCTATTTGGAAGATGGATTACAATTACTTTCTGAACGGTATGATAACTATATCATTAGAATCTAGATCAAACTTTTTTGATCCGCATTTTCAATAACTCAAATATACTTAAATCAATTACATATTATTTTAATAGATTAGAGTAACCGAAAACTAGATGCAAATCTTGCGAACCATCTCTTTAAGGGATAATTGAGAAGCATTTTCCAATTATAAAATAAATGAAAGGAGGTATAAGTCTAGGGAACCAGCATAGAACAGTAAAAACTATTTCTCTTCTGGAGGAAATATGTTTTACTCTCCTACATCGCTTGTCCTTTCTTTGTTAAAGGAGCTTTTATTGTCCTAGGCTCCATAGCTGCTTCCTTTTCTTATAGAAAGAAATTTTCACTGTCCTACGAATGAAAACTCCGTTCCTTTCTGCAAGAAACAACTGAAAACTTTTTTTTCTTCTGTAAGACAGGCTTTTTCATGGTTGTAGACGTGGAACTTTGCAAAATCCTTTCTTACAGAAAACAAAAGATTTCAGGTCTTTCTTGACGAAGGAATCGAAGTTTTCATTCGTAGGACTTTCTCCGATATTTTTTTCTATAAGAAAGTATTGAAAAAAATACTCATTTCCTTTCAGTATTAAATGACTTTTTACTGTCCAACGCCTAAAAATTCCTTGCATTCCTGTATTAAAAGAGATTTTGTTGTCCTACGCTTGAAAACAACTTTCCTTTCTGTATTAAAGGAGTTTTTACTGTCCTACGGTGGAAAACTTCTTTTCTCTCTACAAAAACCTTCAAACCTTGTAAACTCCTTTCTTACAAGAACAGGGTTTGCATTGTTTTTGACTAAAAACTGTGTTCCCTTCTATGAGAAAGGAGTTTTCACTGGCGTACGCTTGAAAACTTGTTTTCTTTCTGTAAGGATCGAGTGTTAAAGGTTCTACGCCTGAAAACTCGTATACTTTCTGTATGAGAGGAGTTATTACTGTTCAACACATGTAATTCCTTTTTTTGCTGTATTACAGGAGTTTATACTGTCCTACCTCGAAAAACTTCTTTTCCTTCTGTTTTAATGTATATTTTATACTGCTTTTATTCTGAAAACTTGTCCCCTTTCTTTATCAAAGGATTTATTATTGAAAACTGTGTTCCCTCCAATAAAGGAGTTTTCAGTGACGTACGTTACAAAATTTGTTTTCGATCTATAAGAGAAGAATTATCACTGTCCAACGCCTGACGACTCCTTTTATTTTTGTATTAAAGGAATTTTAACTGTCCTACCTCGGAAAACTACTTTTCTTTTTTATTAATATGTAGTGATATTCATCTGAAAACACATCTCTTTTCTAAATTAAAGGATTGATTATTGAAAACTGCTTTTTCTTCTGTATGAAAGGAGTTTCAACTGCCGTACGTCTGAATACTTGTTTTCTTTTTGTAAGAAAGGAGTTTTCAAAGTTTTACGGCTAAAACTCCTATACTTTCTGTAAGAGAGATGTTATTACTATCCAACGCCTATACCAATTCTTATTCTTTCTGTATTAAAGGACTTTTTACTATCCCACCTCGGAAAACTCCTTTCCCTTCTGTATTAATGTGTAGTTTATATTGGTCTCCTTTCTCCTGTCCTTTCCTATCAAAGGATTTGTTATAGAAAACTGCGTTCTCTTCTGAAAGAACGGAATTTTCACTGTCTTACGCCTGAAATCTTATGTGCTTTCTGTAAGAAAGGAGTTTTCAAGGTTCTACGTCTAAAAACTCCCATACTTTCTGTAAGACAGGAGTTATCACTGTCCAAAGCCTGAAAACTAATTTTCTTTCTGTATTAAAGGAGTTTTTACTGGACCACCACGGAAAACTTCTTTTCCTTCTGTATTGATGTGTAGTTTACAAGCTCTTCGCCTGAAAACTCCTTTCCTGACTGTATCCAAGGATTTATTATTGAAAACTGCGTTTCCTTCTGTAAGAAAGGAGTTTTCAAGGTTCTACAACTCAAAACTCCTTACTTTCTATAAGAGAGGAATTATCACTGTCCAACGCCTAAAAACTTCTCTCATAACTGTATTAAAGGAGTTTTTACTGTCCTACCTCCGAAAACTCCTTTCCCTTCTGTATGAATGTATAGTTTATACTGCTCATCTCCTGAAATGTGTTTACAGATGAAGATGAACAGTATAAACTATACATTCATACAGAATTACTGTATAAAAGAATTTATTACTGTAAACTGCGTTCCCTTCTATAAGGAAGGAGTTTTCACTGGCGTACGCCTGAAAACTTGTTTTCATTCTGTAAGAAAGGAGTTTTCAAGGTTCTACGCCTGAAAACTCCTATACTTTCTGTAAGAGACGAGTTATCTCTGTACAACTCCTCAAAACTCGGTTAAAGGTGTTTTTACTGTCCTACCTCGGAAAACTTATTTTTCTTCTGTATTAATGTGTAGCTTATATACTGCTTGTCACCTGAAAACTCCTCTCAGTTCTGTATCAAAGGATTTACTGTTTAAACCTGCTTTCCCTTCTGTAAGAAACTAGTTTTCATTGGTGTACGACTGATGAAAACGTGTTTCCTTTCTTGCAGAAAGGGGTTTTCAAGGTTCTTTGTCTGAAAACTCATATACTTTCTGTAAGACAGTGGTTATCTTTGTACCACGCCTGAAAACTCCACTCATATCTGTATTAAAGGTGTTTTTACTGTCCTACCTGGGAAAACTTAATTTTCTTCTGTATGCATGTGTAGTTTATACTGTTTTTACAACTCCTTTCTGTATCAAAGAATTTATTACCGAAAACTGCTGTCCCTTCTGTAAGAAGTGTTGATTGGCGTTCGCCTAAAAACTCGTTTTCTTTCTGTAAGAAAGGAATTTTCAAGGTTCTACGCCGGAAAACTTCTTTACACTCTTTAAGAAAAGTGTTGAAACTATCCAACGACTAAAAACTCTTTTCCTTTCTTTATTTAAGAAACAATATTTTGATATTTTGATATTTAGATATTTTGATATTTTGATATTTTGATATTTTGATATTTTGATATTTTGATATTTTGATACTATTTTGATACTATTTTGATACTATTTTGATACTATTTTGATACTATTTTGATACTATTTTGATACTATTTTGATACTATTTTGATACTATTTTGATACTATTTTGATACTATTTTGATACTATTTTGATACTATTTTGATACTATTTTGATACTATTTTGATACTATTTTGATACTATTTTGATACTATTTTGATACTATTTTGATACTATTTTGATACTATTTTGATACTATTTTGATACTATTTTGATACTATTTTGATACTATTTTGATACTATTTTGATACTATTTTGATACTATTTTGATACTATTTTGATACTATTTTGATACTATTTTGATACTATTTTGATACTATTTTGATACTATTTTGATACTATTTTGATACTATTTTGATACTATTTTGATACTATTTTGATACTATTTTGATACTATTTTGATATTATTTGGATATAGGTTAGTATGTTAATAATCATACAACAATCATTTACTTACAATTCGTACAGCTTTGTCCAGGTCGCAATCACCAAAAATAACTAGAGGCGACTTTCCGCCCAGCTCCAGTGAGACTTTCTTAAGATTTGACGCAGCACAGGATTGCATAATAACTTTCCCAATTTCCGTACTGCCCGTGAAGCCTAGTTTACGCACATCGGGGTGGTTGGCGAGTGCTTGACCAGCCACTGAACCTTTAATTAATTAATTTCGATAACACTCGTATATTTTTAAATTTATATATAAAGTTTATACCAGTTCCTGTTATCACATTGATGACACCTGGTGGTATTCCAGCTTTTACCGACAGTTCAGCGAATTTCAGTGCGGTTAGAGGGCAAACTTGCGCTGGTTTTATGACCACTGTATTTCCTGCTGCTAGACACGCAGCCATTTTCCATGAGAGCATCATTAAGGGGTAGTTCCAGGGTGTAATCAGACCGCAAACTCTGTAAATAAATAGTTTTAAGGTTTTGTATTGATATTATTTACTAATCAATTCTTCTTTAATCTAATTCAATTGGGGGGGTCGTGTGTGAGGGTTGTGAAGCTTGAGGAAATGTTGCGGGAATTGGGCTACGAAAGACTGGTGCTGGAGGTATGGATGAGGTGCAGAAGTAGAACGTAGAGTTGATGGAGAGAAGATGTAAGAAAAAGTTGTAATATCCGAGGTGTGGATAGAGGAGAAGCTGACATATAGGGGAAGTCTAGGGACAGAGGTAAGAGAAAGATTGAGTGATATTGAGTGGCAAGAATGGCCGAGAGTCCGTACAGCCCTGATTACGTAGAGTGGCAAGTGCGGGGGAATCTCCCGATATACTTAGGTGGGGGAGAGTGGAGTAGTAGAAGATAGAATAAGAAAAGTGTGGATGGGGCTGGAGTACATCGCGTGTGCACTATGTAGTAGGGGCGTTCCGTGGCGCAGTGGTCTAAGGCGACGGTCTGACGCCATTGCGTGCGGAACGTTGGTGGATCGAATCCACCGATAGTCGGAAACTTTTCCATGAAGAGTTGACCCGGCCAGGATATCATAGATGTAGTTTGAGGCACAATATGTCCGTGAAGGGCTGCAGAGCACACAGTCTAGGTGAGGGGGCTGCACTCACCGTAGCAAAAAAGGGGAGCGACACGTGGTGGCACCTTAGCAAATAATGTGAGAGTGTGAACGCGGAGTGGGTTGGAGACTGCAGAAAGGTGAGTGAATGGTTAATAGAGAATGGAAAAGGCGTTAAAATCTGTAGGGAGCTAACGCGAGTGAGGAATTTGGCGAGGACAGAGGGGGTATAATGTGTGTGCATATTTGTTATACAAGCGAATTTTTATTCAATTTTAATTTTTATATTTAATTTTATTGTTTTTGGTGGAAGTTTGTACAAGGGAGATGAATGAATTTTGTGATTTCTATACCTAATAAAGGTCTTTTTTTACTAATAAATCATATCTTACCCTATTGGTTCTTTTTTTGTGAAGGTGAAGTTCCTGTTGGGTCGTGCATGCGATATAGGAATGGTAGAACCGATTATCTTGTCGCACCAGCCAGCGTAGTACCTCCATGTCTCAATGCTCATCCCCACATGCGTCTTCAACGCTAAGGTGTACACTGCTCCCGAATCTAGGGCTTCAATCGTTGCGAGCTCTTCTTTGTGTTCTTGCATTAAATCTGCTAGCCTAGAGAGGAAGAAAGGTAAAAGATACCATATTTAGTGTCATAAGTTGTATCATCCCTATAATATAAAAACGAAAACAATGTTTTGAAGCCGGCAGACCGATTGTTTATGACTTTTGTGTCGTTAGTGCAAAAGTGGGACTAAGAGGTTCGAATCCTCTCGAGGGTGGTATTTTTATGTTTTTTTATTCAATATTTAATTGGAGTATTAAGTGATTTGAATGAATATCAATTTTTTAAATCTACTGAGCTTACTTGGGGCTTGGAAACCCTCCTCTAATATCATAGCATAGTAATACCTAGATATTCTAGATAGAATATCTAGGTATTACTATGCTATGATATAAGAGGAGGGTTCCCAAGCGAGGTCCGTGATCCTGTAGGGGCAAAAATCATACAGTGCGCAATGAACCAACAATTCAGCCTCGGATAGAACTGGAATAACTTCCCTCAGAATATCTTCTTAAATGATCTAATTGCACAGTTAAGGTTGGCATTTTCAAATTTATTTATCTTGTGATGCACATGTAATAGCATAGGCGAAATTGCGTATAAGAAATATGCACCGTTTTCTTTAACTAGAACATAAATTAAGTTGCAAAAATACGTATGCAAAAGAATAATGTTGCATGTATTCCGTAGTCTAGGTGAGACTGTCCATAGTCATATGAAATTAAATTTATTATTTTTTGTTCACAGTTACGGAAGGACTATGGACATTCTCACCTAGACTACGGAATACGTGCAACATTATTCTTTTGCATACGTATTTTTGCAACTTAATTTATGTTCTAGATAAAGAAAACGGTGCGTATTTCTTATACGCAATTTCGCCTATGCTATTACATGTGCATCACAAGTTACCTAAATTTGAAAACGCCAACCTTAAGCCTATCCTACGAAAGCAAATTCCAACTCACTTATACAGCATCATCCCTCTTTCTCTCGCGCTGATTTTGCTCCACTCGCCCTCCTCAAACGCTCTTTTAGCTGCTTGTACAGCCCTATCTACATCTTTTGGGCTGGCACATTGTACCTATAAGAACAAACAAATCATTTCTCACACATAAAGCAATCGTAACCAACCCATACATCGCACAAAACTTCCTCATTAGCTGGATTGATCGTGGGGATAGCCTTGCCACCTTCTGCATCCATAAACTCCCCATCAATAAACAGTTGGCAGGGGAAACGAATCTTTCTTTTATTTGCTTCCATTTCAACAGCTCGGTAGATGACATCATTTTTCGAGTTTGCTCCACGTTGGTTTATAATGCACGCGGCACAAAACTCCGAGAATGTGGGGGACATGAAGACAACTGCATTCTCTAGTTCGATTTTCATTATACCTTTCACTTCTTCTACTAGCCTAAAGAAGAAATACATATCTTTGGTGGCATGTTACAAAATATTTTAATTTTAACGGCAAATTCTATTTAAAATTGCATTAGACATTTACGTATATTCTTGACTTGAAAACTATAATTTTGACATAATTAAGACTAATAAATCATATAAATATCTTTAGTGGCGAGTTACAAAATAGTTTAGTTCTAACGGCAAATTCTATTTAAAATTGCAAGACTTATACGTAAATTCTTGACTTAATAACTATAATTTTGACACAATTAAGACTAATAAGTCGAGAATTTCAGTTTACCTGACAACATCCATTGATCCAGCCCCACACTCAAAGAAGTCAGTCCCTTCATCGATTTCTACTTTTAGTATGGACATCCAGATATCTTTAATATTATTAACTGAGTTGTGTTCTTCGGTTGAATACTCAATCCTTATTTGGTTGGCAGCTTGAAGAATTTCGGATGCTTTTCGCATTCTTCCTGTTAGCAATAAATTTAAAACCCGTTTAGAATAGGTGAAATATAAAGTTCTTATAAAGTCTTACTTTTTGATACTGATAGTGATACTATAAGTATCAAAAAGTAATTATTAGTTCATACCATTAGAATCACTATCAATATCAAAAAGTAATTATTAGTATCCCCAGATTTTGTAAGAACTTTGCATCTGTTTGGTTCGTATATTTAAATTATTCTTTTGTATTTGAATGGTATGAAAAACATCATTGCAACCCTTTCAAGCTACGACCTAGAAGATTATATTTGCAAAGGTGTTTACCAAGTTCCGATAGGAGACAGCATTTTAAGAAGAAGCATTTTTCCGTTTACCAATTTTTTAATTTATTAATGGGCTACTTAGCCATTACCTGCGCGGACCATCCAACTGCGGATTGTCTAAAGGATAAAGTCCCAACAGTCCAACCCCTCGACGGAGCTGGGGGGGAAGGGACGTCCAGAAAACCTGTGCATGTACTGTATTATTACCAAATGAATACTAGGAGAGTCTTCCAAGATTCTGAAAAGTGCCGATCACGATCTGAAGACGAGCATGTGGACAATTTGCGGCGTTACCCATACACAGAAGGAAAAATGATGAAACTTCTCCATGGACACAGGCTTACATGCAGAAGGTCAGTACTGTCCTCCTAAAAAAAGTCGATCGAAGACCAGGAGACACAAAGAAGACGAGGAAATAGAGGAACCAGCCCCAACGGAACCCCACTGCATCCGCCGAGGATTGCAATACATTTGAAGGCAGCGCGGACCTGCCAAGTAGTTTTATCGCCCAGGCACAGGCCGACGCGTGCATGGCGACAGAGGAACGAGCAAAAAACTAAACTGGAGACTCCGACCTCTCCGGAATAATGAGGAATCAGGGCGCTTTAGGCGAACATGTAACGTGCTAAGGCTGCTTCGGCCATCACATATCGGAGATTCGATTAAGATAGCCCTAATACAAAAACCCTGGCTACACGGAGGGAGAGTTGCAGGCCTAAACCGGAAATAAGGTATTATACTATACTATGGGAAACCACGGGCCTGCATAATATACAACAAAAGGATAAGTTGCACACTAATGCCGAGGTTAGGCACCTCGGACTTCTTTAGAGCTCTTCTAACAGCACTAACGCTAAGGGGGATCCAAGAGACTGGTGGTATGCTACGCCTACTTCTCAGGTGAGAATAAATATCCCCCACAGATACTGAGCGAAATTATTGTCTACTGTGAAGGAAGGAACCTCCAATATCTGCTGCGACCCACCATATCACATAGGAAAGCACCAGCATGAACCATCTAAATGAGTCACTCCTTGAATTTATCTCAAGCGCCGAGCTAAACATAGCCAAGACGGGCAAGGATACTATTAATTCTTAAGTGTAGCTAGGTACGGACAAGGCGGAAGAGGTGGTATCAATAGAACTGGCAATCGATCTGAAGCGACGCAGTGAGTACCACCACCAGACAACTGACAAGACAAAGAGGCCACACAGCTTGGCAGAACAGTTACCTTGAAAAATGAAGAAAAGAATCTAGAAGCCTCTTCAATAAGGCGAAGGGAAACAAAGACCGGACGAGTTCAGTAGAATGTGCGGGAAAAACTGGGGCCTGAACCCCAAAATAGCTATACACCAGGGTAGCAAGACCCATGATATCATATGTCAGTAGTATGGTGGTCTAAGACAAAGCAAGCCAAATGGGCTAGTCTACTGAGCAGCACCCAAAGGCAGTCGAACTAGTAAGCGACGCAGTGAATACCGCCACCAGGAAAACTGTTCGGAGAAAACGAAAAGACAAAGAGGCCGCACAGTTTGGTAGAACAGTTACCTTCAAAAATTAAGGAAAGAATCCAGAAACCTATTCAATAAGGTGAAGGGAAACAAAGACTGGACCAGTTCAGTAGAATGAGCGGGAAAACGGGGGCCTCAACTCCAAAATGGCTATACACCAGTGTAGTAAGACCCATGATATCATATGTCAGTAGTATGATGGCCCATGACAAAGCAAGCCAAAGGGGCTAGTCTACTGAGCAGCACCCAAAGGCTTGCTTATCTGGGAACAATAGGACCGATGAAAACTGCATCCACTGCCACAATGGCAATAGCTGTTAGACTTACTATCACTGTATTTATTAATTGAAAAAGTGGCAAGAGATGTAAGCCACATATTACTTCATGGTCAAATCCCCATTAGCAAACAACACGGGGTGAACTTCCTAGAGTTGTATAACCAGCTGAGGACAGAATTTATAATGGGCATGCCCCTAGACAGCAACACCACTAAATACAACTTAAGTATTCGAGGTCGTAATATCATGAAGAGAGGCTTGCTCAAATGGCCCAGTCGTCAAAGCAGCTTTCTTCTAGTTCGCAGGCGGCTCAACAACAGCGGAAGGATCAGGAGCTGGTATCTTCAGCGTCAACCCGAAGACAAATATTTAAGTTTGGGCAAGTTTTAGGCAGAAATAGTGGCCATAAACTGGGCAAGGAAAGCGCTAAGACGCAAAATAACTAATATACAAATTGCCAGATAACCTGAATGCCAAACGGCAATAATAGCGACCGCTACCATAGAGGTCGTATGGGACTGCTAGTAGAACCTTGACGAACTAGGTAGACAATACAAACTGACCCTAGTGAGAGTGTGTGCCAGAGTACAGTGGCATCTCTCGAACTCGCCCAAGAAGGTATCAAAATTCTTAATAGGCCCGGAGCCCCTTTGCGGTGTTTCAAAAGCAACCAAAAAGACATCGATGACAAAAATGGATGACAATCAAGTCTCAAAACTGGTGAACAAACCAGTCAGAGCAAGGACATGCAAAAGAATAATAGGCCGAAGTCTTAATTTCACAAAGGTTACTAACCCAAGACAGGAATACCATCAGAATTATAATAAACAGGTCACTGCATTAACAAACACATGGCACGGATAGGCCTGGCAGAAGTATCCCTCTATGGGTTCTGCCAGGAAGAGGAAGTGACCGCAGAACATATATTGTGCCACTTCGAGGCGCATTGTACCGCATGTGGATTGCGGTCCAACGAACTCGGGAACGGCAAACCACAAGCATCTCTATATATGAAGGAACAGAGATCGAGGCTGTACAGTCTGCTAGCCAGGGCAGAGCTCATAGAAGTGCTTTAAGACACGCCTAGGACCACAAATCGAATCTAACTCTACGTCATTTCAGTATAGCCTTGCCTCTACATCTCCGGTTCCGTAGAGGTTGACGTTTAGTTCCCGAGAACTCGTGGGACTAAGAATGGAACCAACCAAACAAAAAAACCAAAATCCGTGGGACAATCGCAGAGCGAACCACAAACACGACGCTCGGACTGCGCAAAGAAGCTAAACAAGTAGATATTTAGGTCAGCAAGCACCAGTTCCTTTTCAGAAGCTGGAGGTAAGGAGGCGACTAAGCGCACCCTGCCAATCGGGAGTGGCCATACCGCTGATCAAGAGACTCAGAAGATAAGCACACCGCCGACCGACGTAAGACCGGCGAATAAAAGTAGAGGCTCTACAGAACCTTCTTCTTCGCAGGTCAAATCATACCGGGACGCAACCTCGGATATCAAGATGGCAATACTGCCTGAAGATAATTCAGAGTCGTCCCTGAATGAAGAGTAGATAGGAAATATAAAATCCTATCTGTTAGACAAAATAGACACACTAAAAGCCGGTGAATCCATCGGCTTCAGTGGAGTTTCAGCTTCAGCCGGATGCCTCCATGTCAACCAGAGCACCAAACTTTGACTGACAAGGGTGATGAGAGAGGGACAACCATGGGAATGGGCCAGGTTCAAATGCGGCGATGAGATGCTGATACTCAAACAACTAAGGCCCATGACGTGGATTCTCGGGTCAGTAGTGGAACCGGAGAAAATGTCGGAATTTCGACGGCTTCATGGAAGGTGGTCCACACCCGATAGGTCAGCAAGTGGTCATCACCATGTATGAATCCTCTTGGAATAAAATCAAGGGGATATACTGCCAGCCGCTTCTGAAGTCCTGAGGAACCTCTAATGCCCAATTCACAGATAAGCGGCGTCGGGCGCAGGCGCGGTGTATACGAGGCGCAGGCGCGACGTCGCACAGGCGATTGTGATGTCCATATGCAGTGAAGGGGTGGACATTGCACCTTATGTTTACATAGAGGCGGCGTGGAAAAGATTCGCCTCTTCGCCCACCGTGTCTTAGGCGAAGGCGCGGCGAGAGGCAAATACCCGCGCCTCGTCACCTAAGCGGGCATTGCTCCACATGATTATATAGAGGGGGCTTGAAGCGTCGTGCCTCTCGTAGTGCAGGCACCGCGTCTTCGCCTCTTCGCCTAATGCACGGTAGGCGAAGAGGCGAGAGGCATAACTCTTCCACGCCGCCTCTATGTAAACATAAGGTGCAATGTCCACCCCTTCACTGCATATGGACATCACAATCGCCTGTGCGACGTCGCGCCTGCGCCTCGTATACACCGCGCCTGCGCCCGACGCCGCTTATCTGTGAATTGGGCATTAGAGGTTCCTCAGGACTTCAGAAGCGGCTGGCAGTATATCCCCTTGATTTTATTCCAAGAGGATTCATACATGGTGATGACCACTTGCTGACCTATCGGGTGTGGACCACCTTCCATGAAGCCGTCGAAATTCCGACATTTTCTCCGGTTCCACTACTGACCCGAGAATCCACGTCATGGGCCTTAGTTGTTTGAGTATCAGCATCTCATCGCCGCATTTGAACCTGGCCCATTCCCATGGTTGTCCCTCTCTCATCACCCTTGTCAGTCAAAGTTTGGTGCTCTGGTTGACATGGAGGCATCCGGCTGAAGCTGAAACTCCACTGAAGCCGATGGATTCACCGGCTTTTAGTGTGTCTATTTTGTCTAACAGATAGGATTTTATATTTCCTATCTACTCTTCATTCAGGGACGACTCTGAATTATCTTCAGGCAGTATTGCCATCTTGATATCCGAGGTTGCGTCCCGGTATGATTTGACCTGCGAAGAAGAAGGTTCTGTAGAGCCTCTACTTTTATTCGCCGGTCTTACGTCGGTCGGCGGTGTGCTTATCTTCTGAGTCTCTTGATCAGCGGTATGGCCACTCCCGATTGGCAGGGTGCGCTTAGTCGCCTCCTTACCTCCAGCTTCTGAAAAGGAACTGGTGCTTGCTGACCTAAATATCTACTTGTTTAGCTTATAGAATCCTCTTGGAATAAAATCAAGGGGATATACTGCCAGCCGCTTCTGAAGTCCTGAGGAACCTCTAATGCCCAATTCACAGATAAGCGGCGTCGGGCGCAGGCGCGGTGTATACGAGGCGCAGGCGCGACGTCGCACAGGCGATTGTGATGTCCATATGCAGTGAAGGGGTGGACATTGCACCTTATGTTTACATAGAGGCGGCGTGGAAGAGTTATGCCTCTCGCCTCTTCGCCTACCGTGCATTAGGCGAAGAGGCGAAGACGCGGTGCCTGCACTACGAGAGGCACGACGCTTCAAGCCCCCTCTATATAATCATGTGGAGCAATGCCCGCTTAGGTGACGAGGCGCGGGTATTTGCCTCTCGCCGCGCCTTCGCCTAAGACACGGTGGGCGAAGAGGCGAATCTTTTCCACGCCGCCTCTATGTAAACATAAGGTAAAATGTCCACCCCTTCACTGCATATGGACATCACAATCGCCTGTGCGACGTCTACACCGCGCCCGCACTCGACGCCGCTTACGTGTGAATTGGGCCTAAGGGGGGCACGGCCTTGTGAGGGGCCAACAATGGAACCTCAACGGCCAAAGCAACCCGAAGAGGGGCTCAAAAAGGACCTCGGTGGGGGAATAATCTGTGGCGACACTGTATAATCCCAAGAAAGGGGAAAGGGGGTTCGATAAGGAACAAGCAATGCAAATGGAGAATTAACAAAAACAAATATATAAATATGAAGATACTCCAGGTAAATAAACATCACTAAAAAGCAGCCTCGACTGCTCTAGATGCGTATACAATTTTTAACGATATAGATATTGAGCTCATTCAGGAACTTTATGTATGGAAGGGGGTAATCCAGGGACAACAACTGGGGAAAGGTATACTATAATATATAGTACCCATACCGATAACCCAATATTTTGTATGATTGCAAAAAACAAGGTATAACTACTACCTGTGTGCAACCTAAACTCCAGAGACTAAGAAGCTAAGACTAGTGGCAAAAGAGGGGGCAGGGACGGAAATATTCCTAGACTCTGCATACCTCCCATATGATCAACCCGGACCTCCACCGACACCGGAATTACGGGCCTTGAAAACACACTGCCAGATGAAACAATCCCAAATGATTCTGAGATGCGATGCAAATGCGCAGCACTCTGTTTGGGGAAGTAATAACGTCAACAAACGGGTTGAGTCTCTTTTAGATTATTTATTAGAAAATAAGCTAGATATTCTCAACCGCGACAACTAACCCACCTTCGTAACATCGACACGAAACGAAGTAATTGACCTAATCATAGGTACGATACAAGTAGAAAGCATGGTGAGCAATTGGCATGTATCAGACAAACCTTCTCTGTCTGACCACAGATACATCAGATTGATATAAAATCCACGGAAACTAACCCCCAGACATTGAGGAACCGACAGAACTGTCAATGGGATTTGTATAAGGAATACCTTCGACAGAGACTGGAAGTAAGTAAGCCCGGGTAAAGTTAGAAACATAGGAACCTAGAAATTATGACTGATAGCGTCACAAATACAATAATTTCAGCTTTTGAGTCAAGCTGTCCAAAAACGGTAAGAGAAAACCGTATAAATGTTCCATGGTGCAATAAAGAACTCTCTGATCTAAGGACAAAGATAAGAAAGCTGTTCAACCAAAGACCTGGCGACAGGGGAACTTATAAAGAAACCCTGACAGAATAGAATATCAAAATAAGCAAATCTAAAAGAGCAAAATGGAGGGAGTACTGCCATGGGGAAGTCATACGACTCATCATAGACCACATCCATCTAGCGTTAGGGAAAAGCGAAGAATACATTCTAAGAATGCGTCCCGACAGGACAATAAATACACTCCACACGACGAAACCTTACAAGGTAATAATACCTATATATTTATGTAAATCAACATGCGCAATTACATTACATAGATATATAATTTATTCTTAAATATAAAGGTAACTGCGTACGTCGATTTACATAAATACCAAACGCAAAATCTTCTCCTTTCCAAAACAATTCAAATATGACATTACTCACAGGCTCTATTTATTACATAAATAAATATATATATATATATATATATATATATATATATATATATATATATATATATATATATATATGGTCGCCTAAACAGATAAAATGTTTGGCCATCCTTGATCTAGAAAGAAAATATATCACTTACCGTTTATTTTAACTCTTTCAACATTAACGAATGTCCCGTCCCTCGCAACCAACAGTAATCCATCAGAGTGCACCACAGCATTAGGAGCACCTTCCACCTCAACCTCCTCACCAATAGGTTTGCTTGCCAACCAAACGGATGAACCAAATAGAAGAGCTTCAGTAAAGTCTTGACCGGCTTTAATCATACAACTGGCTCCTGGTACCGAATCCATTCCTCTGATGAAGTTGTGCAGCTCACGCCCGCTTTTATTCCAATTGATCTACTCAAAATAATTGTAGCTATAGCATGTTTTCACCAACATTTAGCATAGTGCTCGTTTACTTTAAAACTACCTAATAACTCTACAAACTGGTGATCTCCAACTTTAATTAACTTTTTTTAATGTCATAATTTCTCTCATACCGAAATGTTACAACTAACCCCCTAGGAGGGAAGTTAAACGCCATCTGGCGGCACCATATCAATTAGAAATGCACACCCATATAGTAATAACCGTCAACATGCTCATGCCACCAGGATCACCGGGTAGTGCCCTCTAGGGAATAATATTCCAACAGAGTGCTTGAGATATCAGCACAAGGCCAATCTTACAAAACATATGGCGTTTAACTTTCCTCCTGAGGGGTTAGTTGTATATTTTTTGTATATAACCACTCGAGATTTTGTGTGAATTCATCCTCACTAGCTGAGCTACACTGACGAGATCTAATAAGATCGAAATCTAGATATGTAGATTACTAAGAGGTGGATTCACACTTATATATGGTTTGAGTTAAGTATACCTTTTGAAGTTCGGGTTTGTTCAACATGGGATCGTAGCTGGCGCCCTTTTCGCCTTGCACGTTTTTCGGAGCTGAGCCGTCTGCCACCATATCGACAGCCTGCGCGACCGCTGCAACTCCAGCTGGATACAAAAATCGTTTGTAGATCGTATCTACCGTGTCGTTCTCCTCCACGTCGCATTTAGCTTGCAGGAGGAGCGGACCTGTGTCCAAACCATCATCAGCCCAGAATATTGAGAAGCCTGCTTCACTGTCACCAGAAATTAACGTCCTAAGAAAATAATAAAATAAACGTAAATTGGATACTGTACACAACTATTTGTAGAATAGTATAAAATAATATATAATAATAATAATGTAGAAACACTTAGTTCTGAAATATACAAAACTGATAATAGAGGTATATGAGTTAGTTTTGTTTTAGAAATACATCTCTTATCTGAGGGGATAAGAAGCTCATTAACCCCCGTATTCACCAACGTTCGATAAATCTTACAATAGCATTTGAAGCCATAGGTATTAGTTGTTGTAACGATATTAAATACATTATCTAGGGAATATAGTTACTTTAGATTCTCTCTATTGGAAACACTGAATAATTAAACAAAAGGTGCCATCAAATCTGCAATTACAAGCGCTATTTAAGGTGTTTGACATTTGTTTTGACAATTTCTGTCACAATGACGTTTTGAATTTGTCCATTCAATAGCTTATGGGACCTACACAGTTTATGGGATGTTGGTGAATATGGGCAATAGTGTAATTAATTAATAAGTCAATTAATAGATGTTTTAGTGTTTTTTTTTTAGAAGAAAACTCATATATACTGTCTTTCATAACATAGTCAGCGGTATTTCCCGCCGTTTAAATGAGTGCATAGAAAATTGTAGTGGAGCAACTCTTCTTTCATTCTTGGTTTTTATTCTCTTGTACCCGTGTTTAGATGAAGCGTACCTATGGTAAATGGCGCCTAAGGCAAACACCGATCTAGCGCCCCTGTCCGACCGTCCGACGATAGGTTGCTTACGTTTTTTTTTTTTAAAAAACTTCTATATTTATAGGGCTTTCAGCCGTGAGGCATTTCCGCCGGTCAAGGGAGAAGCTCAGAAGAGTTTAATCACCCGGCATTTACCTTAACTTCACAGAAAACCTCTGAAAAACTGTGATACGCGAAAATTTGAACTTAGGTTCCCCAATGCTCAGTACAAGATGGATGACGTCTCTAATCACTCGACCATTGAGCTGGGTTTTATTTTCTAAAAAGACGCTTTTTAGCGTCCCTCTTCAGTGGCGCCCATGGCACATGCCCTGTCTGCCTCTGGTGTTGGGTGTCAAGGTTGGTTTCTATTAGGTCTTTATATATCTATTTCTATATTAGGTGTAATTTAATCCATTATTTCCTGTATACTTGCTTTGCTTGTCTCCAGGTTTTGCCTTTGAATTGAAGCGTTTTACCAATTCTGTCATTTCAGGTGTTGGACGACCTCCCAAAAGATGGAGAGATAGCTGCACGTCTATATCACAGGAGGCACAATAGTTGGCAATTAACAGGACTAGTCCTACATTAAGAAGAAGAAGAAGAAGAAGAAGAAGAAGAAGAAGATGAAGAAGAAGAAGAAGAAGAAGAAGAAGAAGAAGAAGAAGAAGAAGAAGAAGAAGAAGAAGAAGAAGAAGAAGAAGAAGAAGAAGAAGAGGTCTGTCGTGGTCTTCCTTTTGATCTCTTTCCTATGGCTCTTGCTTCCCATGCTTGCTTTCCTTGTCTTCAATTGCTCAATCTGCTTGTGGAGCAACTTGATATTGAACAAAACTTTTTTTATTTCTGTTAATTTGTTTTTATTTTAATTTTAAATCATTTGTTAGTTTCATCACAAGTGCCTTTCGTTTATCACTCTGGGCTGGTACGGGCTTCTTGTTTCTTGTTTATTTGCCGCTTCCGATGCGCATAATTCTACCTCGGGCCTTACAACCGGCGGCACACGACCGCAATATCTGAGCTATACTGCACGCCACCGGAGCGACTAGCAATGATAAACCATGCCAAACGAAATCGCCTACAATAATCATTTTGTATCCACAGATGTTGCTGATCAATTTTATTAAAATTGATCAGCAACTACTGTGGATTACATTTTTTTTGTTATGAAAGTTATTATATGTACATCTGGAGCGATTAACTAGTGGAGGGTAGATGTTCGTGACTATTACTATTATGTCTCTTGCCTGAGAGTGTAATAAGAAAGTTAGCTCATTTCGCCTTTTCTCCGTGATGTTTATTAATAATTATAAATGTGTGTATTACTAAATTCTTGTAGAATAAAGTCTATTATTTTTATTATTATTATTATATAGGTATTTTAGTATATAGTTATATATCTTCCAAGTAGCTTACCAATTAATAGCACTAGCCCCACGATGTTTCGGCAATATAGACGGATGATAACAAATACTCTGCATGCGGGGATGTGTGATGACCTCCATGGGAATAAACTGCGAGCAATAAGGGAGGACATTGAGTTCCGCATTGACCGTTCTGTAGGCGTCCAGGACTTCAGGTAGAGCTTTGCCTGCGCGCCTCCACGCTTTAAATTTGAAAACAGGGACTCCATTTTCAGTCGCAATTTTCGCTATAAACATACTGTGTTTAGTCAATTTATTGATGGTTTATTTATTGTGGATGTACCTAATGGATCTTCCCTGTTTCCCTTATCAGGTATAGTGAAAACACCGACGATGCTATGGCCGTGCAGCTTGAGTTTCTCAAAGACGTCTGCGGCGAACTGGCTTTGACCAATTATGGCAACGCGCAGCCTGTGTCCGCCAGCTGTGGCTGAATTTAACTGAAAATTAGAATTAGAATTATTAAAACAACAAATAATAAATCAGCAAATTTTAAGTAATTTATGAGTATTACTGAATATTCTAGATATAAGAATTAACTCTATTAGCAGAGAAATAATATGATATAGATACACGTTAAGGCGCTCTAATATAAAAACTATTTGAAATTAATCCATTATTGGATGAATAATATAATAAATAATTTAAATTTCTGATTTTTTCTTAAGGAGTTCAAATTTAAAAACATAATATAAGGCTGTTACTTTGTTTTTTTTATCACACTTTAGTTAAACTTTGAAACAAGTTTAGGCTAAGTTCTAGATATTTTCGAGCTCCTCCAATGTAAGATGTTTATATTATAGAGCTATCACATAACAGCTGAATGTATAAAACCAAACAATACTGCAGCTAAATGTTATATCTGCGGGGAAGCACACCCTGCAAACTCAGAGGATGCATAATTGTAAAAGGGCTACACAAGAGAAGGGAAACTGCTAACACAGATAAGAGGCAGAATCTTGAATCAAAATATTTTGTGTCTAATAAAACAAGAACTGAAACATCTTATGCTCAGGCGATACAGAACGGATCTACAGGCGCCACTGCATCCGCAACAAATGCAGAACCAGCACTAATGCAAATAATGCAAAATATGATGACTATGCTCACTAATGTCGCAGATAGACTTAACAGACTAGAAGCCAGGAACACTATTCCTAAAGTACATTAATAATGAAAGATACCGAATTACGAATTGTCACCTGGAATGTCAATAGCATCCAACAAGAAAGATGAACTAGAGGTGTTCCTAAATCTACAACACATTGATGTGTGCCTTATCTCTGAAACTCACCTAACAAACCAGTCTTATGTAAAAATAAAAGGTTATAAAGTTTATCACACCACCCATCCGGAAAATCGAGCTAAAGGTGGTAGTGCTATCATCATCAAATAATTCATAAACCACCATGAACAATGTCATCTACAGCGTGAAGACATCCAGCTCACTGTCGTGTTTGTGAAGTCTACCAAGCAGAACATAATAGTTCGTGCAGTCTACTGCCCTCCCAAGCATAATCTCAAGGTTGAAGAATTCAAAACACTCCTGCAACATTCCGGTGAAAGATTTATCATAGGCGGTGACTACAATGCTAGACATGTAGACTGGGGATCAAGGCTGACAACAACCAAAGGTAGTGAATTAAGAAAAGTTATTTGTGCGACAGGATGCAACTTCCATTCGACAAGAAAAGCCACCTACTGGCCTATCGACCCAAATAAAATTCCTGATGAGCTTGATTTATTCATCGCAAGAAAAGTGTCACCATTTCATAGAAACTGAAGAAAATTTCGACCTAGACTCACCGATCACTGTCATCTTAACTTTGAGTGAAAGAATCATCAAGAATGAAGCTCGCCTAATGCTTATGAATAAAACCACTGATTGGGTGAGTTTCAAACTTTAACTTAATTATCGAATTAATTTAAATGTTGCATTAAGGTCAAATGGACAATTGGAGGAAGAAGTGGAAAAATTCACAAAGTTACTACAAACAGTAGCTTATAATAACACTAAGAAAAAGTCCCGGATCACTAATAGGGATAAACTTCTCAGTCGAAATCAGAGAACCTGTCAGAGAAAAATAAACGGTACGGTAAGATGGCAACATACTAGAAACCCAGCCGACAAGACGATTCTAAACAATAAAACACAAAAGCTGAAAAGAGAAATCAAGAAAATCAAAGATAAATCTATTAGTACTTATCTACAATGCCTCGATTCTAATGAAGAAACCGATTATTCACTATGGAAGGCAACCAAGAAAATCAAACGACCTATAATATCAATTCCACCCATTAAAAAAGATCGAGAACCGTGGGCTAGGAGTAACAAACAAAAGGTTGATATGTTTGCAGAGTACCTAGCTAACATCTTGACGCCAAATCAAGTGGAGGAAGGGTTCGTGCTTGAAACAACATATAACCCAATATCAGAAGAAATGACCCACGTTACACTAAAGGAAATAGCTAAAGAAATAAGAACAAATCTGAATCCAAAAAAAGCACCTGGCTTTGATCTTATAACCGGTGAAATCCTAAAACAATTACCAAGGAAAGGATTAGTCATGCTGGCCTACATCTTTAATGCAGCCTTCCGCCTAAAACATGTGCCTGATAGTTGGAAAGTGGCAGAGGTAATTATGTTACCAAAACCAGAAAAGTCGCTAAACGATGTAAAATCATACAGGCCCATTTCTTTGTTGCCAATTAAATCGAAATTATTTGAAAAACTTCTTCTTAAAAGAATGAAAAAGATAATAGATTCCTGATTTTCAGTTCGGATTTCGACACAACCATTCAAGAATAGACCAAGTACACTGCATCACCGACACTATAGAAAGAGCACTTGAAGTAAAGCAAGTATGTTCAATAATCTTCCTAGATGTGTCTCAGGCATTTGATAAAGTCTGGCATGATGCTCTAATACATAAATTAAATAAAATGCTCCGAAATCCATTTGTCGAGATCTTAACATGGTATATAACAAATAGATTATTCAGAATAAAACAAGAAGATGAATATTCTGAAATAAAAGAAATAAAAGCTGGTGTGCCCGAGGGAAGTGTATTGAGACCTATATTGTACCTACTATACACAAGTGACATACCAATCATGAATAATGTTAAAATTGCCACATTTGCAGACGATACTGCCCTAATAGTTGTGGGAGAAAATGCCGAACAATCCACATCCAAGCTACAAAATGCTTGTGATAAGAGCCAACTGGACAAAAAAATGGAAAATAAAGCTAAACTGACAAAAATCAATCCATGTTAATTTTACTAATAAAAAACTAGTGGATCCTCCGACTATTTCTATCAATAGTACTATTGTCCCCTATGAAAACTCCGCAAAATATCTTCGTATAACACTGGATGGGAAATTACGAGGGAAAAAGCATGTAAAGAAAAAAAAGACGGAGCTAAACTTAAAATACAGACAGTATTATTGGTTGCTGGGTAGAAATTCTCGGCTGTCAACATATAATAAAATTCTAATTTACAACCAAATCTTCAAACCAGTTTGGCTGTATGGAGTCCAGTTTTGGGGCTGTGCTAAAGAGAGTATTATAAACTCCATACAACTATTCCAAAATAAAGTTCTACGCACTACGGTAAATGCACCGTGGTACATACGCAACTCGGATATTCACAGGGACCTCGGTATTCCTTATGTCAAAGCAGAGATCAAGAGAATCGCTGCCAAACATGAAAATAGGCTGCACCATCATGTCAATGGGGAAATGACTCAACTACTTGACAAGCATCATCATCCTAGAAGACTGAAGAGAATGAAACCTTTCGATTTAGGAAAGTGATTCTGACAAAAACAGAGTAAAATGTGTGCGAGTTGGATAGCTAATTAACTTCGTTAATTATTCTGGTTTAATTCAACATAATTACATTCGTAATCAGAACAACAAAATACTAGATCTGGTTCTCACATCGCCGGATTTGGACTGTCTAGTGCATAAGTCCGATAATCCCGCTGTATCGAAGGATTGTTACCATCCTGCGCTTGATATAACTGTTGCGATTGGACGACCAGCCTCGAGTTTTGCTGGTAACATCTCGAGTAGATACAACTTCTAAAAAGCAGACCTGAGTAAAATCTACATGGATATGTGTACCTATGACTGGACGTCCTTATTTGAGAATTATACTAATGTAGATAGTATTTGCTGTAACTTTTTAAATATTACTCACGGTAGATTTGACAAGTTTGCTTCCAAATTTAAAATTCCAAAAAGTAGTTATCCAAGTTGGTTTAATAGTAGCATAATCCAAAAGGTCAAATGAAAGAAGAGGTATAGATCACGTTATAAAAGGCATCCTTCACAATTTAAGTTACGTCTGAGCAATTTGCAGAAATCATTAAAGACAGAAGCTAGAAAGGCATACAATCACTACATTGCCAAATCAGAAAGTCTTATAATAGAAGAGCCAAGACATTTCTGGACATTCGTTACCAAAAAGCGCAAATCTTCGAAGATTCCTGGGGAAGTATTCCATGAGAGTATGTCATTCTCGGAGCCGTCAACTGTTGTTGCTGCGTTTGCAAAGCACTTTGCCGGTAGTTATAATAAGTGTGCGCCGAATAATTTAATTAGTGCTACTTATCCTGCGGAATGTTTGGGTGACTACAAAATCTCTGAAGAGACTGTGGTTCGGTATATGAAGAAACTGAAGCCGAATTTAACGATGGGTGACGACTCACTTCCAGCCTTTCACGATTTAGCTGAAGTGCTTGCCGCTCCTATCACTCGGATCTACAACCTCATTTTAAAATGTGGAACGTTTCCAGACTGCTGGAAGATAGTGAGAGTGGTACATGTATTTAAGTCAGCTGATCGCCATATTGTAACAAATTATCGCCCCATTTCTCTGATTAGCAATTTCTCAAAAGTATTTGAGAGTATTATTGCCGATCATATATATGCTTGTGTCTCGTCAATCATTGTAAGTGAGCAGCATGGTTTTGTGAGAAAACGTAATACAATGACAAATTTAAAGAATGCCACACATACAATTGCGCATGCACTGGACAATCAGACACACGTGGAGGTCATCTATACGGACATTTCAGAAGCTTTTGATAGAATGCCACAGGATATTTTAATTGGGATCCTGCACGCTCTAGATATTAGTGCCAATATTGTGAATGTTCTTGCATCCTATCTAAGTAACCGCCAGCAGATAGTTGAAATTGGTGGCTGTAAATCATTGCCATATATTGCAACAAGTGGGGTTCCCCAGGGTTCTTACTTGGGACCAATTATATTTGTGTTATTTATTAATCGTGTTTCAACTATCCTCAATTGTGAATACCTAATGTATGCCGATGACATTAAGCTGTTTAAGATAATTAAGTGCCCAAATCATTGCATGGATTTGCAAAACGATATTAATCAGCTGGTAAGTTGGTGTGCAGATCAAGGTCTTAGTAAATATATAGAGAAATGCAATGTTATAACATACCACTGTATATTTAGTCCCAAAATTTTTGACTACCGGATACGAAACACTTGTATTACCAGGGCTAATGAAATTAGAGATCTAGGTATTATTTTTGATCACAAGTTATCGTTTTTGCCACATATAACGGCTACTGTGGCTTTATAATCAGAAATTGTAAACATTTTAAATCAATTAAAAGTATTGTAAACTTATATAATTCGTTTATCCTGAGTAAGTTAAACTATTGTGCACCTGTTTGGAGTCCGAGTTATGTTAAATATATAAATCGGGCAGAAAAAAATTGTGAAGTACTTGTTTTTCTTCAAACATCGGTTTTATCTGCCTATTGATATGACGTATAACGCTTTACTGACTGAGTTTGAGCTGCCTTCTATGCTTCAGCGGTATAGGTATATACTAGTCATAACACTTTATAAGCACATACATTATCACTTAGACAACTCATTTATTCTGCACCTTCTGAAAATACATGCTCCACTATACAGAACACGTAATCCACTAACGTTTTGTCAGGATAAGCTTGGGGCATCACTGGATGAACACAAGCACCTTCATGTTAGCATTTAAGTTTAGAGTAAATTGATGGTTGGTCTGTCAGACCCGTTTTAATAAAAATACAAAAAAATCAATTTTTAATGAATTAAACCATATACGTGGATGGTTAATTACAGATTGATGTGAATGCAAACCTTTATTTAAATGAAACCACATTGTTGCTAAAACATGACTTTAGTGGTTTCTAAAAAGTTCAATTGTAAAAAATTATGGCAAGTATTTTTTAGAATCTGTTAAAGTTGACATGAAATCTATGGTAGGACTTTGTTGCTTTGTTTTATATATTGTAACTCATACTATTATTGGTGTATTTTGAATGAATTGTAATCTTTAGAGTAGTAATTTGATTTATAATTAATATTCAACCCCGTCGGACGATCGGCATTTCGCATAGCAATTCATTAATAATAATCAAACCACTTTAATGTTGTTCATAATAATTCCCTTACATAGGTAAGGGAAGTATTATGAACAACAAGTATATTAACAATTGTAAACTAGAAAATATGCCTACATATTTTGCAATTCCTTTAGGAATAAAGTGCAGTTATGAATTTTAATTCATTAAAAATCGATATAACAAAAAAAGTAAGATCCTTGTCAATCCCAAAAAATACTTTTTGTAACCACTATTGGGTTAACAACAAATGGTGAAAATATGAAAAAAACATTCGTGGGCAATGATGGACAATTAAATAATTTTGACTTTGATCACCGTCAAAAACTTGTAGAACGTCATTTTTGGATTTTTTATTTTACCCAATGTTGACCTAATGCAGTATAAAGAAAATACAATAATTTAAGTAACAATAATATTACTGAATATTTCGTAATTCCTTCAGCAACCATGGATTTCGAGTCAATTTTGACAGCTTCTAAAAAATACTTGCCATAATGTTTTACAATTGGACTTTTTAGAAATCACTAAAGTCATGTTTTAGCAACTATATGGTTAGATTTAAACAAAGGTTTGTATTCACATCAATCTGTAATTAACCATCCACGTATATGGTTTAATTAATTAAAAATCGATATAACAAAAAAAGATGGATACATGTCAATCCCAAAAAATACGTTTTGTATCCATTATTGGGTTAGCAACAAATGATGAAAATTTGAAAACAAAAATTCCGTGGGCAATGATAGAATATTTAATAATTTTGACTTTGACTGCCGCCAAAAAAATAGTGGGGCGTAATTTTTTATTTCATCCTATGCTGACCTCGTTAGTGTTAATCATTACAGAATATATAAATACATTACTTAGTTTCTATCGATTTTTTACCACGCCGTATACTAACAAGTTTAAGTTTAAAATTAATTTTAAAAAAATGCTAAGGCTAGGGCCTATTTAAAAAAATATGTTTCATGATTACTATTAAATTTTAAACAAAATATGAAAATTTAAAGAAAAAAATCCGTGGCGAAACTTAATACAAATTTCAAAATATTATCTTGCAAATATTATTCAATAACAACTAACTAAATCAACTTAATTATTTTAAATTCTTATATTATGGTTACCAATACATGAGTAAACAATTGTATAAAAAAATCAATTTTTTTTGATGCTCCACCACTGGAGAATCATAACCCGCGTCGCGAGCCCGCGAATTATCAGAAATGGATATCTTCACACCGGTGTTAACGACATCGAATTTGAAAACCGCTGTTAAAATGATTAGAACCTTTTCAAATTATAGAGCAACACACCGAATAATATAGATGAGAACATTTAACATCACGTTACTCACTTCAAAAAAATAATGTCTTTCTATTATTTCCTCTTATATTTTTATAATAAAAAATAAAAGCTCTTCCCTATTCTTTCCTCTTATATTTTTATAATAAAAAAATAATAGCTCTTCCCTATTCTATCCTCTTATATTTTTAAAATAAAAAAATAATAACTCTTCCCTATTATTCCCTCTTATATTTTTATAATAAAAAAATAATAGCTCTTCCCTATAATTTCCTCTTATATTTTTATAATAAAAAAATGATAGCTCTTCCCTATTATTTCCTCTTATAATTTTATAATAAAAAAATAATAGCTCTTCCCTATTCTATCCTCATATATTTTTATAATAAAAAAATAACAGCTCTGTCCTATTCTTTCCTCTTATATTTTTATAATAAAAAAATAATAGCTCTTCCCTATTCTTTCCTCTTATATTATTATACTAAAAAAATAATAGCTCTTCCCTATTCTTTCCTCTTATATTTTTTTAATAAAAAAATAATAGCTCTTCCCTATTCTTTCCTCTTATATTTTTTTAATAAAACAATAATAGCTCTTCCCTATTCTTTCCTCTTATATTTTTATACTAAAAAAATAATAGCTCTTCCCTATTCTTTCCTCTTATATTTTTTTAATAAAACAATAATAGCTCTTCCCTATTCTTTCCTCTTATATTTTTATACTAAAAAAATAATAGCTCTTCCCTATTCTTTCCTCTATATTATTATAATACAAAAATAATAGCTCTTCCCTATTATTTCCTCATATATTTTTATATGACAAAAATAATAGATCTTCCTTATTATTTCCTCTTATATTTTTATAATAGAAAAATAATAGCTCTTCCCTATTATTTTCTCTTATATTTTTATAATAAAAAAATAATAGCTCTTCTCTATTCTTCCCTCTTATATTTTTATAATAGAAAAATAATAGCTCTTCCCTATTATTTTCTCTTATATTTTTATAATAAAAAATAACAGCTCTTCCCTATTATTTCCTCTTATTTTTTTATAATAGAAAAATAATAGCTCTTCCCTATTCTTTCCTCTTATATTTTTTTAATAAAAAAATAATAGCTCTTCCCTATTCTTTCCTCTTATATTTTTTTAATAAAACAATAATAGCTCTTCCCTATTCTTTCCTCTTATATTTTTATACTAAAAAAATAATAGCTCTTCCCTATTCTTTCCTCTTATATTTTTTTAATAAAACAATAATAGCTCTTCCCTATTCTTTCCTCTTATATTTTTATACTAAAAAAATAATAGCTCTTCCCTATTCTTTCCTCTATATTATTATAATACAAAAATAATAGCTCTTCCCTATTATTTCCTCATATATTTTTATATGACAAAAATAATAGATCTTCCTTATTATTTCCTCTTATATTTTTATAATAGAAAAATAATAGCTCTTCCCTATTATTTTCTCTTATATTTTTATAATAAAAAAATAATAGCTCTTCTCTATTCTTCCCTCTTATATTTTTATAATAGAAAAATAATAGCTCTTCCCTATTATTTTCTCTTATATTTTTATAATAAAAAATAACAGCTCTTCCCTATTATTTCCTCTTATTTTTTTATAATAGAAAAATAATAGCTCTTCCCTATTCTTTCCTGTTATATTTTTATAATAAAAAGATAATAGCTTTTCCCTATTCTATCCTCTTATATTTTTATAATAAAAAAGTAATAGCTCTTCCCTATTCTTTCCTCTTATATTTTTTTTAATTAAAACAAACCATTAACGAATATAACTTAAAAACGTCATTCAGAAATATTTGTACGTTAAAATTTTAACATGTAGAATCCCAGTTACGATCATTGAATTTGCAAGCAATAACAAAATTATAGTCATATATTTCATGGATTTTTTTTGTGGTCATTGAGTTGCGAGCAATAAAAATTTGTTTTTAAATACTCCACACAAAACATTCGAATTTAAAAACAGTAGTCAAACATTATGAAAGGTTATTAAATTACTGAGCGATAAAGCGGATATAATTGATAACATTTTACAACGTGTTACAAATTTAAATAAAACTGTTTCTTCTTTTTCGTTTACTCATAAATTTTTAAGAATCTTCATTAAACTGGCTATCATTGCATTCAAATATACTCATGCTCTATATAAACCGATCGAGCTCTTGAAAATTACTTTAAAGGATAAATGATTCCGTGTAGAAATATATTGAAACATCTATTAACTACTATAAAGTGCTCAGACTAATAAATAAAATTTATTTATTAGTCTGAGATAAAGTGCATTAAACCCCAAGAATCTTCACAAAACACTGTTTCATTGTATTTATTATATAATTTATTTTATTATATTATATTAAGGAATATTATTTATAAAAAAAAACATTAAAATTCAATTCAATAAAGTTGTTGAATAGAATATGTATTTGCGATCATTTAAAATTCCGATAGGACACTTACATTTGGTGGCATCCTGCAGGGTTATCGTGGCACGCAAACGGCACGACGACTTGTTTAGATGCTTGATGACTTATTAACACCGGACTTGTAATGACCGCGGTTATTTATATCGACTTCCAGTCAGTTATCAGCGTTCGATTTTTCCTGCGACGCGTTCGACTTATTTCATTAGAACTATGCGCATAGTAGACATGAAGCAGAAAGCGAAAGGGATATCATATACATATTTACTTTGTATGGTCAGTGTCTTGACCATAAAAAAATATGTCGATCACTAATAACTGTGATTAATGACAAGTTTCTATTGTAATTAGTTAGTTTTTTTATTTTATAAAATTTCCTCTCGGTGAAATAAATCCTGGCTAAGCGTCTTTCAAGGTTCTCCACAAAGAAAATTATAATTGAATACTCTAGTATAAAGGTGGGTTTATGCTGAAATAAAATAATAAATAATAAATAAAAATAAAAGTTCAAAAGGCTATTTTCTATGAAGGTGTTTATGATCACAAAATAATAAATAATAATTAATAAATAGTTGGACGAACTTTATTTAATAAATAATTTTTTTTATTAATTATTATTTTATTTATTAATTATTATTTTATTTCAGTAAAAACCCACCTTAATTCTAAGAGAAGTATTTGTGACTATATAATTGATAACATGTTACACCGTGTTACAAATTTAAATAAAAATGATTTTTCTTTTTCGTTTACTCGTAAATTTTTAAGAATCTTCATAAAACACCTTAATTATAAGAGAAGTATTTGTGATTTTAGTAGTAGTAGTTACTGTGTTTGCAACTATCTATCGTCCTTCTACCGTGTTTTAGTGTATGTAAGTGTTCGTATGTGATTTAAAAAAAGAACTTCTATCTTTATAGGGCTATCGGCCGTGAGGCTTTTCCGTCGATCAGGGGAGAAGCTCAGAGGAGTTTAATCAACAGGTATTTACTTTAAAAGACACCTTACACGGTCAATAATACTGTAAATATTTTAGAATAATGACAGTATTACTGTATGAGAACTTGTTTAAATTATTCTAAAATATTGACAGTATTACTGACTGTGTAAAATATATTTATAATGGAATGAAGAGAATACAGATGTTTATCCGTATAATTGATTACTTGATAAATATTGAAGGAGGATTCAAGCAAATACTGACAGTACTAGGATTGGCAGTATTATTGACCGTGTAAGGTGCCTTTATAACCTCTGAAAAACGGTGAAAGGTGATTCACGAAAAGTCGCCCCGATGGAGTTCGGACACAGACTCCCCAATGTAACCAAATACAAATCATTCACTGTCCTTCAAGCTCTATATAAACCGAGAAAGATCTTCAAAAATATGTTTTAAGTATATATAAAACAGTGTAAAAGTGTAAAGAAGGGTGCAACCCCTATAAATTACCTTAAAAACCACGAATAGCCGTAAAACGATTTAATTGTGTGCAAACAAAGAATAATATTGCTGTTTATATACATGTGTCTATTTACAGAGGGAGGTCAAAAAAACATATGTGGTAGAATATTTATGAGACACATGGTTAGTAAGTACCATAATACAATTGTTACAGTTTCAGATATAGAAATTCATCAAGGCTGTATAAAACTTGTTTTATCTTTCCAGCACTATTTAAACTATAAAAAATTTAATGGATGGAGAAAACAGTGTGAAAGTGTAAAGATTTGTTTTTGTTTTCACGCAATGAAACCTCCCGTTCTAGAGATTTGTGGGTTTTATAGCAACTTTTAATTATTTATAGAGGTTTGTAGTCCACCTCTATAAATAATTAGAAGTTGCTATAAACCCCGTTGCTATAAACTCGGATTTGTTGTGTGCAAACAAGTACAAATCTTTCTCCATCCTTCAAGCTATATATAAGTCGAAGAGTCTCTTGGATTAGTTGAAAAGATATGGGAAAGAGTGTGAATATCTAAACAGGTTGCCTACTTTTAATTATTTATAGAGGTTTGTAGTCCACCTCTATAAATAATAAAATGTTGCTATAAACCCCACAACTCTCTAGAATGGCAGGTTTCATTGCTTGAAAACAGAAACAAATCTGCATCGTCTTTTCAAGCTGTATATAGGTGCTCTCATTTAACAGCCCTCGTGGCATGCAGTGTCGCCCAGGTCTTGCGGTCGTGCGCCGCTGGTTGTAAGGGCCGAGGTAGATTTGCGCGCATCGGGAGCGGATAGACAATAATCCCGTAGCAGCCCAGATTCATAAACGAAAACAGCTTATATGGCGAGGATTTATTTTATTTTAAAGGATAGAGCAAAGTGTAGAAGTTTAAAATGTGCTACAGACTTCTATTAACGTCTAGAGCCGTTTTCGTTTATCACTCTGGGCTGGTACGGGCTTATTGTCTATTTGCCGCTTCCGATGCGCATAATTCTACCTCGGCGCATGACCGCAAGACCTAAGCCATATTGCACGTCACGGGGGGCGACTAGCAATGCTAAACCATGCTAAACGAAAGCGCCTTAGATATTGCCTAAAACCCCACGAATCTCTGATTTATTATATGCATACAAGTACAAATATTTTTCTGTCTTTGAATCTATACATAAGCTAAGGAAGCTCTTGAAAATTAATTTTAAAGGATTGAGAAAATAGTGAAAAGTATAAACAGAGCTACAAATCTATATTAACCTCTAGAAATTGTCTAAAACACCACGAATATTCACAAAACTCGGATTCGTTGTGTGCAAACAAGTCCAAATCTTTATCCAGCTTGAAAAAGCTCTATATAAGTGGAGGAGGCTCTTGAAATTAGTTGAAAGGATATGAGAAAGAGTGTGAATATCTAAAGAGGTTGTCTTAAAGCTCACGAATTTCCTAAAAAAAACTTGGTTTTATTGCATGCAAACAAATACAAATCTGTATCGCCTTTCCAGCTTTATTTTTTAATATGAACGAAAGACAAGAAGGGAAACAACTATGGCTAATAAAAGGAATGCAGATAAGGTGAATATCCCGAGACACCGAACTACAGCAGCCCAACACCGAGACCTGGCATTATATAATAAGTTGCCACCAAAATGGAGAACAATGGAACCAAAAATATTTTAAGTAGAACTCAAAGAATACCTCACTAATATAGCATTCTACAGCGTCCAGGAATTCATAGAGTTGTGAATTTCTTTATTTCTTTATTTCTTTATTTCTTTATTTCTTTATTTCTTTATTTCTTTATTTCTTTATTTCTTTATTTCTTTATTTCTTTATTTCTTTATTTCTTTATTTCTTTATTTCTTTATTTCTTTATTTCTTTATTTCTTTATTTCTTTATTTCTTTATTTCTTTATTTCTTTATTTCTTTATTTCTTTATTTCTTTATTTCTTTATTTCTTTATTTCTTTATTTCTTTATTTCTTTATTTCTTTATTTCTTTATTTCTTTATTTCTTTATTTCTTTATTTCTTTATTTCTTTATTTCTTTATTTCTTTATTTCTTTATTTCTTTATTTCTTTATTTCTTTATTTCTTTATTTCTTTATTTCTTTATTTCTTTATTTCTTTATTTCTTTATTTCTTTATTTCTTTATTTCTTTATTTCTTTATTTCTTTATTTCTTTATTTCTTTATTTCTTTATTTCTTTATTTCTTTATTTCTTTATTTCTTTATTTCTTTATTTCTTTATTTCTTTATTTCTTTATTTCTTTATTTCTTTATTTCTTTATTTCTTTATTTCTTTATTTCTTTATTTCTTTATTTCTTTATTTCTTTATTTCTTTATTTCTTTATTTCTTTATTTCTTTATTTCTTTATTTCTTTATTTCTTTATTTCTTTATTTCTTTATTTCTTTATTTCTTTATTTCTTTATTTCTTTATTTCTTTATTTCTTTATTTCTTTATTTCTTTATTTCTTTATTTCTTTATTTCTTTATTTCTTTATTTCTTTATTTCTTTATTTCTTTATTTCTTTATTTCTTTATTTCTTTATTTCTTTATTTCTTTATTTCTTTATTTCTTTATTTCTTTATTTCTTTATTTCTTTATTTCTTTATTTCTTTATTTCTTTATTTCTTTATTTCTTTATTTCTTTATTTCTTTATTTCTTTATTTCTTTATTTCTTTATTTCTTTATTTCTTTATTTCTTTATTTCTTTATTTCTTTATTTCTGTCTTTAAATAAGCTTTTGAAAAATAATTAGTTAATTAATAATTAATTAATAGAAGAATCTCTATAATACTATAAATAGAGCTACAAGCCTCTATGTTCCTCTAGAACGTGCCTTATCACCATAAATCTTTACAAACTCCGGTGTCATTATGCGAAAACTAATACACAATATGTTTCAGAGCTTGAAACATATTGTGTATTAGTTTTCACATAATGACACCGGGGTTTGTATAGATTCATGGTGATAAGGCACGTTCTAGAGGAAGTCTACGAATCTGTTAAAAATAATTTTAAAGAATATAAGAAAGAGTGTAAAAGTTTAAAAATACATACAAACCTATAAAAGAAACTTCTATCTTTATAGGGCTCTCAGTCGTGAGCATTTTCCGCCGGTCCAGGGAGAAGCTCAGCGGGGAGCGACCTATTACAGTTTTTCAAAAGTTTCCTGGGGATATATTCCGGCTCATATTTATCTTAACTTCACAGAAAAGGTAAATATTACCCGGTATTTATCTTAACTTCACAGGAAACCTCTGAACAACTGTGAAAGGTTATTCGCGAAAATTCGCTCCCCGCTGGGGATCGAACTCAGGCTCCCCAATGCTCAGTAATTTCTAAAAATTTACCTAAGACTCAAGAAACTTCATAAAAGATGGTTTCATTGCATCTAATCAAATACAAATCGTTATTTGTCTTTCTAGTTCTATTAAATGGAGACAACTCTCGAAAATTATTTTGCAAGCTGGAGGAAACAATATAAAAGTGTAGAGAGAGATTAAATCTCTACTAAAATTGCCCTAAATATCATGAATTTCCACAAAACTAGGTTTCATTACATGCAAACAAATATAAATCTATAGCTGTCTTTCAAGATCTATATAAGTCCAGGAAGATCTTGAAATTTATTTAAAAAGTTAGCAAAAATGTAAAAATTTAATGAGACCTACAAACCTCTAGAAATCTCTATAAATTGCCATAAAACCCTGGTATTTCTAAAATTCGATTTCATGGCGTGCATATACAATACAAATCGATGTACATATGTCCTTTATGCGCTATATAAACTGTTTAAAATAAATTTTAAAGGATAGAAAAATAAGTGTAAAAGTGTAATGAGACCTACAAACCTGTAGCAATCTCTAGAAACTGCCATAAAACCCATTAATTTTCAAACTTCGGTTCCATTGCGTACATACAAATACAAATCTATGTCTATGTCTTTCATGCTCTATATAAGCTCTTCAAAATAAATTTTAAAGGATAGAAAAATAAGTGTAAAAGTGTAAGAAGACCTAAAAACCTCTAGCAATCTCTAGAAATTGCCATAAAACACATGAATTTCCAAAATTCGGCTTCTTTGCATGTACGCAAGTACAAATCTATGTCTATGTTTTTCATGCTTTATATAAGTTCTTGAAAATTAATTAAGGATAGAGACATAAATGTAAAAGTATAATGAGACCTACAAACCTCTAGCAATCTCTAGAAATTGCTACAAAACCCATGAATTTACAAAATTCGGTTTCATTTCGTACAGACAAATACAAATATATATTTATCTCTTTCATGCTCGATATAAGCTCTTCAAAATAAATTTTAAAGGATAGAAAAATAAGTGTAAAAGTGTAATGAGACATAAAAACCTCTAGCAATCTCTAGAAATTGCCATAAAACCCATGAATTTCCAAAATTCGGCTTCTTTGCATGTACGCAAGTATAAATCTATGTCTATGTTTTTCATGCTCTATATAAGTTCTTGAAAATTAATTAAGGATAGAGACATAAATGTAAAAGTGTAATGAGACCTACAAACCTCTAGCAATCTGTATAAATTGCCATAAAACCCTTGAATTTCCAAAATTCGGTTTCATTGCGTGCACACAAATACAAATCTATGTCTATGTCTTTCATGATCTATATACGCTCTTGAAAATAAATTTTAAAGCAAAGAAATATAAGTGTAAAAGTGTAATGAGACCTACAAACCTCTAACAATCTCTAGAAATTGTCATAAAACCCATGAATTTCCAAAATTCGGTTTCATTGCGTACATACAAATACAAATCTATGTTTATGTCTTTCGTGCTCTATATTCGCTCTTGAAAATAATTGTTTAAGGGCAGAGAAATACGTGTCAATGGTTAAAAAGAGGTGTAACCTTCGATTAACATCAACATCTAGAGATTGCCTTATCTATCACGAATCTCCACAAATCTCGGTTTAAGTTCAAATACAAATAGTTTCTTTGTCTATCTTTCAAGCTCTATGTAAGCCCAGAAAGCGCTTGAAAATTATTTTAAAGGAGAAACAAAAAAAAAGTTAAACGAGAGCAGAAAAGTCCGCTAGAAATTGCTTCAAACCCCACGAATCTACCTAAATATTATATTATTATTTTGTTGTTAATTATTGTTACAATGTACTATTTTTCATATTGATTTTATTTTGTTGCACTGTAATTGGGTTTACCTGTTGGGCAATAAACATTATTATTATTATTATTATTATTAAAACTCAGTCTAATTGTGTCTAAATAAATACCAAGACATGTCTTTTTCAAGCTCTATATAAGTTAAGGAAGCTTTTGGAAAATATTTAAAGGATTTAGGAAACAGTGTAAATATGCAAACGAAGGTATAAACCTCCATTAACCTCTGGAGATTACCTTCAAGCCTACAAATCTCCACAAAACTTGGATTCATAGCGTGCAAACAAATACAAATCATTGTCTGACTCTGAAGCTCTATATAACCTGAGGAAGCTCTTGAAAATTAGTTTTGAAAGGATGGAGGAAACATTGTAAAAGTGTAAAGAGAGCTATAAACCTCTATTAACCTTTATAAATTGTTTTAATCTCCACGAATCACCAGAAAAATCGATTTCATTCCATGTGCATAAATACAAATTTATGTCATATAAAAGTGTGAACCCACCTCTTAGCAATCTACATATCTAGATTTCGGGCACTACCCGGTGATCCTGATAACATGAGCATGTTGACGGTTATTACCATATGGGTGTGCATTGCTAATTGATGTGGTGCCGCCAGATGGCGTTTAACTTCCCTCTACGAGGGTAAGTTGTACTGTTTTTACAAATTTATGTCTTATGAGGAAGCTCTGACAAATAAAAAGATATAGATAATAGTATAAAAGTCTGAAGAGAGCTATAAACCTCTATTAACCTGTAGAAAGTGTCTTAAACACCAAGAATCTACACAAAACGCATTGCGTGCACATGGATAGAAATAAAAGTCTTTCAAATTCAATAAAAGTCGAGAACGCTCTTAAAAATAATTTTAAAAGATAGAGGAAACAGTAGTATTAAGATACTTACAAAACTCTTTAATTTCTAGAAATTGCCTTAAATTTCAAAAATCTACTCAAACCGCGATTTCATTACATGTAAACACATACAAATAGTCTGTGTTTCAAGCCGATGAAACTCTTAAAAATAAAAAATTATATTAAATATATATATATTGATTTTTTACTTTCCGTTTAAGGCTAAATTAAATCAAATTCTAAATTTAATATAGGAAACATTGTAGAAGGATAAAGAGAGCTCCAAACCTCTAATAACCTCTAGAAGTAGCGTTAAACCCCACGAATCTCTAGAAACCTCGGTTTCATGACTTGAAAACAAATACAAATCTGTAGCTGTCTGTCAAGCTCTTTATAAATCTTGGAGGCTATGATAAATTATTATAAAGGATATAGGGACGAGTATAAACGGGTAAAGAGAACTACAAACCTCTATTAATTGACTTAAACCCCATGAATCTGCAAAACACGGTTCAATTGCAAGCAAACAAATATTATTCTTTATCTGTGTTTCAACCTCTATATAAATCAAGAGAGCCCTTGAAAATTATTTTTAAGGATAAAGCAGTCAGTGTAGAAGTATATTGAGAGCATCAAAACGCTATTATCCTCTATAAAGGTTTAACATGAAGTTTCAAGCAGTTTGTAGAGGCTAATCTCCAGTTTCATGACTTGAAAACTAATAAAAATCTTTACCTGTCATTCAAACTCTATATAAATCTAGGAGGTCATGGAAAAATATTTAAACCCTTAATTAGGCCACTTTAAATAGTTTGTAAGGCAAATAAATAAATATTTGTGTAGTAATTTAAATAACCCTCAATTAATCCCTATAAATTGCATTAGACCCCACGAATCTTCATAAAACTGGATTCCATTGCATGCAAACATATATTATTCTTAATCTGTCTTTCAAACTCTATATAAACCCATAGAGCTCTTGAAAATAATTTATAATGTTAGAGGATTCCATGTAGAAGTGCATTGAAACCTCTATTAACCACTATAAAGTCCTTTACATGGTTTTGCGAAGAATATTGGGGTTATATTCTTCACAAAACCATGTTTCATTGCATACAAAGAAATATAAATATTTATTGCTTCTTCGTGTCTTATATAAGTATATTAAACGATAGATGAAATAGTGTAGAATTTGTATAGAGAGCTACACGTCTTTACTAACATCTATAAGTCGCCTTAAACCCCACAAATCTTCACAAAACCTTCATTAATAATGTGAAATTAAAAAACTTTGTATCTTTGAATCCAGCTTTATATAGCTTTGTCTCGTATTGAGCATTGGGGTGCCTTAGTTAAATCCCATCGGGGCTAATTTTTTCGAATCACCTTTCACAGTTTTTCAGAAATTTTCTGTGTTATTAAGGTAAATTCCAGGTGATTAACCTCCCCTTTACCATAGGAGTTTCACGGCGGATAACCCTATAAAGTTAGAAGTTTTTTTGCCTCATTTTGAAAAGGAGAAAATCTATGTAAATTTATAGGCCTATATATTTCGAAAACGTGACGTGCGCTCAATTTAAAGTTGAGAGGAATGGATTGTAAAATTGCTACCACGTTTTTCAAATAGAAAATTTCCTTATTACTCTCAATAATTTAATTTTTATTCCATTTAGGGTAATTTACCCCGTTTCTCCTAGAGCTACTTGTTTTTGGTAGTAAATAAAACTCTCTATACACGTTTACCAGGATTTATTATATACAAATTGTCTAGATCCTTATAGAGTTGTAAATAAAAAAAAGCCCCATTTAAAATATATTAGTATTGCTTTGTTATTTCTTCTGATTTCCGGCTCAAATTTGGAGAGCCGTCCAAAATTATATAATTAGTCTCTCGTAATAATTGCATGTGTTTACTTTTTCTTGTTTATGTTTTGTGTGTTGGATAATCGAGCCGTGCATCGTCCGGGTGCGTGGTAGCGCTAATCCGCGATGTAGTGGCTTCACGGCGATAGCCCCTGCGGGCCGGGTCAGTGGTACAATTCCTCTGGTAACTGGAAATAACCGGATCGGAAAGTGAAACTATGCTCGGATCGCTATGATTTTTTGTCCGATAACCCCGTAATGACAATCCACGTCTGATTTATAATTACGCGAACTGGTTTCAACCGGTTCTCGGAATAGATACGGCGCTAATTAGGCGGCGACTGTTTACCATCGGGTTCCTTCTCTTTGTGTATGTGTGTGTGTATGCATGTGTTTGCGCAATTGTCGTAGGATGTATTGAGTTTGAATTCATAATAAATAATTATTCAACGGAAATAGGTTGATATTTTTACTGGTGGCCCATTTTCAAGGCCTTTTGGAAACCAAAAGTGATCAAACAAGGTTCAAACATACAAAGACATTTAAATGCTTATAGTTGGGGGGGCAATACAATAATTTATATTTATATCTGTGTTAGTAGAGGAATTAGTTCTTTCCTATGATAGTAAATTATTTTAATTTTTTTTCTAGATAACCTCTTGCCAGAGTGAAACATATAAGCGGTCTGGACACTTTAGTGTTTCTACTAAAGGATGCAATAAAAGTTTTTTCCTCTCTAAATTAGTTTCTTTTCTATATTGTTTTTGAAAGTGGAAAATTGTGGACAATTCTTCAAAAAGCTTAATGGTGAACTGTGACAACCCTCACCCCTCTATCTCTGCTAGTTTTGGTAGAAAGCGGCTTCTACCATAAAACTAATGATCGAGTTATGTTTAAAAAATATTAGTATTGCAATAAAATCTGTTATTTTCTTTATATTCATTTTGAAAATGGAAAAGTTTCAACTATTATTAAAGAAAATTCAATGGTGAACTGTAAATTACAAACCACATCCCTCTATCACAGCTAGTTTTATAGTAGAAGCTGATTAATTATTGAGCTATGTTTGAAAAATATTAGTATTGCAATAAAATCCGTTCTTTTCGTTATATTAATTTTGAAAATGGAAAAGTTTCAACTATTCTTCAAGAAAATTCAATAGTGAACGGTGAATTGCAAACCACACCCCTCCATCACTGCTAGTTTTATAGTAGAAGGTACTTAATTATTGAGTTATGTTTGAAAAAATATTAGTATTGCAACAAAATCCGTTCTTTTCGTTATATTAAGTTTGAAAATGGGAAAGTTTCAACTATTCTTCAAGAAAATTCAATGGTGAACTGTAAATTGCAAACCACGCCCCTCTATCACTGCTAGTTGTATGGTAGAAGCTGCTTAATTATTGAGCTATGTTTGAAAAATATTAGTATTGCAATAAAATTCGTTCTTTTCGTTATATTATTTTGAAAATGGAGATGTTCCAAATATCTTCAAGAAAATTTAATGGTGAACTATAATTTGAAAACCGCACACCTCTATCACTGCTAGTTTTATAGTAGCAGGTGCTTAATAATAGAGTTCTGTTTAAAAATATTAGTATTTCAAAAGAATTTTCTTTTTATATAAATTTTGAAAATGTGTAATTTTCAACTATTCTTCAAGAAAATTCAATGACGTACAGTAAATCACAAACCGCACCCCTGTATCTCTGCTAGTTTTGTAATAGCAGCCGCTTACTGTTGAATTTTGTTTAAAATATATTAGTATTGCAATAAAATCCATTTTTCTTCTCTATATTAATATTGAAAATGGGGAAGTTACAACTATTCGTCAAGCAAATTCAATGGTGCACTGTAATTTGAAAATTATACCCCTCTATCACTACTAGTTTTATAGTAGAAGCTGCTGTTTGAGTTTTCTTTGAAAGATATTGGTATTGTAATAAAATCCGTTATATTTCTTTATATTCATTTTTAAAATGGAGAAGTTTCCACTATTCTTCAAGAAAATTTTTTTATTTTCAGTTTCAGTTTAGGAGGTCTGACCGAGTCGGTAGGAACCTCCGTCTCGATCAGACCTGCTAAACATGGAAATTTATGTAATTTTAATTTCTTCCTTCACTTTGGCCCACTCCGCCCACCGTCTCGGTCAGACCTGCTAATCAGAGAAATTTATTTTATTTTTATGTTTTCCTTCCTTTGGACCATTTCCCAACATCCGGATCGGCGGTCTTCCGCTGGATCGCGTTCACGACACGGAGAGATACTCGGCAGCTGCAAGAAGCCACCGTCCAGGCCAGACTCGGTATAAGCCAATAAACAGATTTTTTTTATAGAAGAAGAGAAGTGAGGTGGCCCCTAGTCTTTGATACCTAATTGCGTCGGGGTCAGAAAGAGCGAGAGTTGCTGAAGAGTAGACCAAGAGAGGTCGATAGTTCAAAGGTGTTAGTGGTTCTAGAAGGGAGACTCAGTGAATCGAGTAGAGAGACAAAACATCTTAGCAATAAGACATCATCCTAGCACCCACCATTAAGTCAGGGCATTTTGCGGATTTCCTATCGGCCCCCACACTGGGACAAGGTGTGTTCCGTCAGTTGGTTCCCTTCCCAGAAGAAGAATGTACTAGAACAAACTAAAGGGCGTGAAGTATGAGCAGGTGCTTTCGATGCAGCAGTAGGAGAAGGTGATGGTGGCTGGGTTGTTGAGGAAGAAGAGTGGGAGGCAAAGCTGATTTGATGAGGAGTGTATGATGAAGAAGGTGATATCACAGAGGGAGATGACGGAATGGGCCATACCTCCATTCCGTCATCTCCCTCTCCCTCGGACGTGAATTGGAAATGGCCAACCAGGCGAAGCGGAAGTTCGATAGAGTGTGCGAGATGAACAAGTGAAAGAGCTGCAGACGGTAGAAAACAGGTCAAGGGAATATGTATTGAAGAATGGGCTGTGGAAGATGTTGAAAAGAAAAACGGAAAAGAAGGATTTAACATACATCTGACAGAGTGGCAGAGTAGTTGCATAGATATGGCGAGGACTGAGGAGGATCTAAAGACTAAAATTATGATAATCAGCAAACATACAAAACCGAACGTCATGTTCAGTCTAGACGATAGAAAAATTGAGTATCGAAATCAGAAATCCAGTTGGCAAGCGGAGTTTTCATGATAATGAAAAACTTTAAATGCAATCACAGCCATTACTGTCAATCGTTAAGTGCCAAGTACTGTCTGTTCTGCAATATGGCGTGGAAGGCTGCACCCTAAATGTAAACTCAATGGACCGTCTCGTAGCGTTCGAAATGTGGATGTTCTGACGAATGCTAAGGATTCCATGGGTAGATTCACTAAGGAGGTCCTACGAAGGATGGAGAAAACACGCGAATTCCTCAAATTGTAAAGCGAAGGAAAGCGGCGTACTTCAGCCACATTTTCAGAAACGGTAAATACAATCTTATGCAGCTTATCATAGAAGGGCGGCAGCGTAGCGCAGTGAGTGAGATATATATATATATATATATATATATATATATATATATATATATATATATATATATATATATATATATACATTTGACAGTAAAAGTACATTTAACCCCTAGATAACAATTGTCCATTCTAACCCAACAAAACGAAATACTTTTCAACTTGCACGGTGCCACCTCGTGTCGCTCCTTTTAGTACACAGAATACCCCAGCCCCTTACTTCCTTTCTCCTCTGATCCGTACCTTGCTCTTGCCATGCATACTTTGTCCTATCTGCGCCACCCTCACCAGACTAAGTACACCGGTGGTTTCCCCCGCACTAGGTGTTGACACCTAGCAAACTCTGCAGGAATCATCCTTGCGCCTTTCAATCCCACTCTCACAATGCCAACACTTCCACTTTAGTACCCAGCATACACATGGTATACCCCAGCCCTTTACTTTCTTTCTCCTCTGACCCGTACCTTACTCTTACTCTTTTTCATCTCACTTCCATTTACTCTTCGCTGTCCCCCAAGCCATGCATCCTAAACTCACCTCCTCAATCCAACCAAAAGCCCAAATAAAAATCATTCACTCCCTCAATCATACTTCCTTCCGTTTCAGCTCTTCCACTCTACCCATCCCACTCTTATTCCTAAACATAATCATTTGGTTTTTTCCACATTCACTAGTGACCGCCTACTGCTAAGGTACCTTCCCATTGCATATATTCTACTCTCTCTCTCTCTCTCCCTCCCTCTCTCTCTCTCTCTCTCTCTCTCTCTCTCTCTCTATATATATATATATATATATATATATATATATATATATATATATATGACAGCAAAAGTACATTTTAACCCCTAGATAACAATTGTCCATTCTCAACTCCACAAAGCGAAATACTTTTCAACTTGCACGCGCCCCCCACTCAACCCGCCGGGCAAGCGTGAGGTTACATGGCTAAAACCCTTTCTCTGGTCCGGAGTAGATGATTTGCACATCTAAAACACGCCAGCAGTTCGGAATCCACGTTATACTGTAGATCTACCTGTCGGCTGCCAGTTGCCAGCACTATAGGCAGAGAAAGAGAATCATCGGAGTGACGTGAAAGTGGTAAAAACAAACTTCTGTAAGGAGAAGGCGCCGAAGAAGAAGTAGAGGAGGATCTAGGGAGTTCGGGACAGGAGACAGGAGGTGTTCTCGTAGAATTAGTTGGAAGTGGCTTTGGGACAGTTGTAACGGCGGAAGCAGATGGGTTTGAAGGCATTCAAAACGTTACCAGTGGAGGGAAGAGAAAAGTTAATGATTTAAAGAGTGTCGGATAAAGAGGGCGAGATCGTGGAGGGAGATCGCGGAATGGAGGTATGTGTTCTCGTGGAATAAGTGGCAAGTAGGAATAAGCTGAGCAACACGTGGTGGCTCTAACGAATGTAAGGGAAAGAAAGCAGGGTGTGTAGGGGATTTCAGAAAGGTAAGTAAATGGCTAAGATAGGATGGGAAAGGCGAGAAAGTCTACAAAAGGCTGGCGTGGCAGAGGAAGTAGGAGAGAGGGAATAATGAGAGGAGGGGTATTTTAATAATAGGTGAGTCTAGAGAGGAAATACTGCAGGGGATAATTGTTATATTTCTAGTCGTATTAGATATTATGTGGAGTTGATTATTTATTTAATACTAAATAAAGTTTTTTGGTATTGCAATAAAATCCATATTACTCATCATGCTATTTTTAAAAATGAGGATGTTTTGACTACTTTTATACATAATTGACTGGTGAAATAGAAAGTAAAAACCGCACTCCTATATCTCTGCTAGTTTTTTAGTAGCAGCTGTTTAAACATTAGAATAAAACCCTGTGACCAAAAAAAACTCACCTAGTTGATCAATATTCTACAATACAATTATAAAAACAATCCCATTTCATTGGAATGCAAGAGACCAGCTTTATTTGCACTCGTAAATTCTATACAACAATGTACAACATCTACCCAACAATAAAAATACTACAACTTAACAATTGTTCCTACTACTCAAAGTGCTTTTAATAATAAATAAATTAAAAATAAATTATGTTTAGGGAATACTTTAAGTACGTCCATTTGGGTAATAATACTACGCGCACAGGCTGTCCTTTGTCAGCTAAACCCACAAATCGGAGCGAAGAACTTGAGCATACCTCACCTGCTCTCCATTTCGGCCATCTCCAAACCACCCCGTCCATTCACAACCCCACTATTAGAACTCAACGTGCGAACTCTGCTACCAACCCGATTAATATACGGCTCACTAGTCATAAGTCCATTCCCTATGGGCTTCATATTGTTGCAACGTATCTCAACCTCAGGGACCTCATTAGGGCGCCGCGGGGTATTCGGCATGGAGTGCACCATTTCAGCCGTTTTGAAACTTGCATCGCTCGACATCAACGCAACAGCCGACTGAAACTCGCACGAGTTCGAACCGTTATAATCAATAACATTCTCAAGACTCTTCCCATTAACCCGACTACCCAAAACCTTCGCAGGATTATAAGTGGGCGTACTCTTCGTCGAATTCGGCACAGAATACTCCAGCTTCCCATTCCTCAAATCTATATTACACTGCGGCGCATCAACCCCATCCTCGTACTTGTTATAAAAACTATTCAAAACATGGTTTTTATCAAACAGCTCGCTTTCAAAAACAATTTCCGCCGTGCAACTGGGTAGAGGTGTCATGGGGCTAGCCGCTGACCGGTAATTAGAAGTCAGCATGGGCCATTTAGGGTCGCCACGAAGATCCTTTTCAATTGCCAGATATTTCCGTTTGGACTTGTAGACGTTGTGGAATTTAAAGCGCAGCTTTTTAAACACGCAATGCTCCACCAAGAAAACTTCTATTAAAATCGCCAGCACGCAGTTAACTCCTGCATACCCTAAAAGGTACAAGCGGAATGTAAAATCCTCCGGCAGCACCAACTCGAACTGGTTCCGGATGAATTCAATTGGGTCCAGTGCGAGGTACACTGAGAAAATTGCTGTTACAATCGCTGAGACGATTAGACCGAAGTTGGTAAAAATACTTTCCCGATAGGGTTTGCCTTTACTGAAAACTATCGCGAGGATAATGTACTGGAAGCCCGATATTGTGAAAACTGTGTAGTTTTCTATACAGCCCACTGAGTCTTTATCGGCTTTAGCTGTTGAATTAAACTGAGTGTACCAGGGTTCATGGGTTAAATGCTGAAATGAAAGCACTTGGAAGAAAACCACTAAAATCAACTGAAGGAACAAGGATATAATAGGACTAAAGCTCATCAAACTGTTGAGCGGAGTTTCTTTCACTAGCTTCCCTTTGTAGGCTTCTGTACGTCCGAAAAAGAATGCAAATATGGAGATGATTAGTAGATCAATGTAGAGGAACTCAATGTCTGTTAGGTTTGAATCTATGCTGTAGAGGATCATCACTGATATGAACTGGCAGAGACTGTATGCCGCCATGTACTTGAAGATTCCAAATGATGTCACTAAAGCGGCACGGCCTTCTTTGATGATGCTCAGCACGCAGGTGATGTTTGGGTTTTTGGAGGTGAACGGGGAGGCGACGCTGGACTCGGCGTCCGATAGGGAGATTCCTGTGTGGGCTGCTTTGAGGGCGCCGCAATCATTAGCGCCATCGCCACACATTGCTATTTGAAATATATTTTAATTAGTTTGATGGATATGACAAAGATATACAAGTACGTACCTACGTAGTACCCTATGCCTTGTAGTTCTTGTACTAGCTGCTGTTTTTGATCTGGAGCCATGCGGGCAAAAATGCTGCCTCGTGTGATCAGGCGGGGAATTAGATCGGGATATTCGTCTCTGATGACGGTCCAAACTTTACCTGTCATGGCGAATCTACAAATAAAGGATAATTAAGTAAAGTCGATAGAAAACTAAAAAATAAATGGAACATGCAATTGAAAAGGAATAGAATTGAAAGAGGTAAAAGTTAAAAGGAAGTAGCAGAGGAGAAGGAAAATATAGAATCGAAATAATAGTAAAAAACATTGAAGACCTGAATGGGTTTGTATAAATAAATTCGATATTCAATAGACCAACAGTGATTGTGGAAAAGTTCAGCTTAACATGAAGGTACATGCAATAATTACTGACTTGCCTGTAATTATTGAAAGACTTAATGGGAACAACTACGTCTCCATTGGCGGTGACCGTTTGCGACTCGATCGTGTCCAAACTAGCCACACTGGAAGAATTGGAGAGAATGCTGGTCTCATTAGGTCTATCGTTCTTTGTTGCTGTCAGAGTGTAGTACACCTGTGGAGGGGTGCTGCTGTCTACGTTGACCGTAATAACACTTTGGCCTGGTGATATGATTCCGCAGTCTCTTGCAACGCTCACCGCAGTCAGAATGTTATCACCTGTAATTTGGAAGAGGACATTTTAGAAATTAAGATGTTACAAGAAGAAAAACGCAGAAAAAGTTAGAAGATGTCAGAATTAGTTGTAAGATCTTTTAATTGGTAATGAACAGTCATAGAGAGTCATTAATACTTATTAACAGTCATTAAGAATCATAAACAGTCATTAACAGTAGTGAATATAAACATCTAAAGAAAATTAGAAACAGTTAGAAGAAGAAATAAGTGTGTTAGATAACTGAAGAAGAAGACGGCGATTCTTTTGAAATGAGAAGCGGAAATCAACACAATTTTCTCCAATTAATATCCTAGTAATTACATACCTGTTACCATAATCACTCTGATGTTAGCATCGTTGAGGGTCTTGATGCAGGGAGTTGTGTCCGCCTTCAATCGATTTTCCAAGACGATTAGTCCCAATAGGGTCATATCGTGCTCGATGGCCTCGCGTTGAACCTTTTGAGCTTTTGGGTAGGTCATTTTGAGCTCTTTATGGGCAAGCGCGATGACCCGGTAGCCTTCCTGAGTGTATCGCTCCAGTACCTGGAAATCAATGTTAGAACTTTTATTTAAGATGGAACAAAGTAATATGATAATAGATACAATAAAAAGATAAGCGGCGAAGAATCCTAAAGAAGAACTATGGAAAAGTGTTCTTGTAGTAAAATCAGACGTCAGAATATGTAAATAGAAATCTAAATATGTCTGATGAGTAGGTCAGAGAAAGCAGAAGGAGAAAGGAAATGTATAGGAAAGAAGTCTTAAGAAGTCTGAAGAAGTCTAAAAAGTCTAAAGAAGCCTGAAGAAGTCTAAAAAAGCCTGAAGAAGTCTGAAGAAACCTAAAGAAGTTTGAAGAAATCTAAAGAAGTCTGAAGAAGTTTAAAGAAGTCTAAAGAAGTCTAAAGAAGGCAGATAAAGTCTAAAGAAGTCTAAAGAAAGCTGATAAAGTCTAAATAAGTTTGAAAAGGTATAAAGAAGTCTGAAACTAGTAGGACAAAGAAAGCAGAAAGAGAAAGGAAATGTATAGGAAAAGGAATCATGAAGTCAGAAGAAGACTAAAGAAGTCTAAATAAGCCCGATGTGAAGAAGTCTGAAAAAGTCTGAAGAAGTTTGAAGAAGTCTAAAGAAGTTTAAAGAAGTCTAAAGAAGGCTGATAAAGTCTAAAGAAGTCTAAAGAAGTCTAAAGAAGGCTGATAAAGTCTAAATAAATTTGAAAAGGTCTAAAGAATTCTGAAACTATTTGGGGAAGGTAAAATAAAGTCAGGCAGATCAGAAAACACAAAAAAGTCTGAACAAATTTGACGTAGTGGAAAAGATTCAAGAAATCTGAGAAAGTTTGAATAAGTCTGTAGAATATCAAGAAAAGCCGGAAATATCAGAATATGTCAGAAAAGTTTTATAAAAGTCTATAAGTAATATAAAAATGTGTGATGAATGCTGAAGAAATAAGTCAGAGGATCCGGACTTCCTCTGACTTATTTCTTAGGAGAGAGAAAGTCATAAATATCAAACACGTCAGAAAAGTTTCTGAATATTTCATAAATACAATGAACAGGAGGCTCAGGGAAAGTCAGAAATATCACTCAGAAGCAATATGAAAAAGTCCGAGTAAGTCTGAACAAGTCTGGAGACGGTCAGCGAAGAAGTCTAAAGTGGTCTTAAGATGATCATGGAAGGTCAAATAAAGTCAGTCATTTCAGAAAACGTCAAAAAAGTTTAAGGAAATTGTAGCCATAATCTAAACAAATCTGAGGAAGGTTGAAGAAGTGCGAGAAAGTTCAATAAGTCTGCAGAAGGTCAGGGATGGTCCGAAATATAAGAATACAGCAGAAAAGATTAATAAAACTTCAGAAGAATTCTGAACAAATCTAATGAATAAGTTTGAAGATGTATGGAGGTGAAGAAGAAGAAATGGAAACTCTGAAGAAACCTGAAGAAGTTCGTTGAAGTCTGTGGATGTGTAAAGTCTCTAGAAGTCTGTAGATAGATAAAGAAAGTTCATAGATAGAAAGTCAGAAATGTTAGAAAAAGTAATGTAATGGTAATGTCTGGTAGAGTCTAAAAAAAGATTGCAGAAGTCTGAGCAAGTCTAAAAAATTGTTAAGAAGTCTAAGGATATCTGTGGTAGCTTGAAGTAGTCTTAACAATATATAAGTTTGAAGGTGATGTAAAGAGAAATGTGGAAGCTTAAATAAGTTCGTCGAAGCCTGTGAAAGTTTAAGATATCTGTATAAATTCAAAGAAAGTTAGAAAATCACAAAAGAAATAAAGTTAGAAATATCAGACCCAATAATGTATCTTTTGGTAAAGTAAAATATGACTGAAGAAGACTGATCAAGCCTGAAAAACTGTTAAGTTTAAAGCACGAGATAAAAAGTGACGAAAGGTTTAGAAAACATCGGATGTAATATTGATGTCAATTGAAGTTAGAATCGACTGAAGAATCTTAAGAAAGCTCAGAAAAAAAACATAAAATGTTAGTCACATCTTTAGAAGTAACCTGAATAAATCTAATAATGTCAGAAGAAGTCTGAGGATGTCTCAAGAAGTTTTAAGCAGATTTCTAGATATTTGAAATAGCCTGACGAAGGCTGGAGAATTCAGACAAAGCATTTATACGAGATAAAAAGTTAGAATTTTAAAAACACTTTGGATTTAATATAAATGCCCGATTAAATTAGAACAGTCTGAAGATGTCTAAGGAAGTACAAAAAAAAAACAGAAAAGACATCTTTAGAAGTAATCTGAGTACATCTAAGTATGTCAGAAGACATCTGAGGATATCTGAGGAAGTATTAAGTACTCACTAGTTATTTTTAGAAGTCTGATGAAGACTGAGGAAGCCTGAAGAATTCAGAAGTTATATGAATTCAGGCTTTCTCAATCTATATGATCGAGACAAAAAGTGACAAAAAGTTGCAGAAAACTTCGGATGTAATATAAATGTTCAATGAAATTAGAATAGACTGAAGATTTCTAAGAAAGCTTAGAAAAAAATAATCATAAAATATTGGAGGCATCTTTAGAAGTAACCTGAATAAACTAAATCTAATAATGTCAGAAGAAGTCTGAGGATATCTGAAGAAGTCTGAGGATATCTGAAGAAGCCTGAAGATATCTGAAGAAGTCTTAAGTATTTTTCTACATGTTTAAAGAAGCCTGATGAAGATTGAGGAATTCAGACGAAGCATAAAGAAATCTCACTCTGAAAATATTTCAGAAAACTTTGGATTTAATATAAATGCCCGATTAAATTAGAACAGGCTGAAGATGTCTAAAGAAGGTCATACAAAAATTAGAGAAGGTTAGAAACATCTTTAGAAGTTTCTGGAAGTCTGAAGAGGTCTGAAGAAGTTCAGAAAACGTCTAAAGAATGTCATAAAAGTTTAAGATTATCTGAAAAAGTCTGAGACGTCTCTATATATATAAAGATGTCTTAGGAAGTCTAAGGAAATCTAACTATGTTTGAGGAAGTCTAGAGAAACTTGAGGAAGCCTGTATGCGTCGTATAATTAACAGAATAATAAATAATAACAGAATAAATCATTTATAATCATTTAAAATGTTTTAAGAAGTTTATATATTTAAAAAAAAAACGTCTAATGAAGTTTCTAGAAGTCTGAAGAAGTCTGAATAATGTCATAAAAGTTTGAGATTATCTGAAAAAGTGTGGAGAAGTTTCTAGATATCTAAACATGTTTTAAGAAGTCTAAGGTAGTCTAAAGAAGTTTGATGAAGTCTGGAACAATCTAAGGAAGCCTGTAAGTGTCGTATACACTAAGAATAAGTCATCTGAATAAACTTATTATGACTTAAGAAGTCTCTAGATATTTAAAGAAGTTTAAGGATGTTTCTGGAAGTCTGAAGAAGTTCAGAAAAAATCTGAAGAATGTCATAAAGGTATTCTGAAAAAGTCTGAGGACATCTCTAGACATCTAAAGATGTCTTAGGTCTAAAGAAGTCTAAAGAAGTTTGAGGAAGTCTGGAGAAATCCAAAGAAGCCTGTAGGTGTCCTATAATCTCAGAATAAGTCATCTAAATAAGCTCAAAATGTTTTAAGAAGTTTCTAGTTATTTAAAGAAGTCTAAGAATGTTTATAGAAGTCTGACGAGGTATGAAGGTAAAAAATAGGTCTGAGGAATGGCCAAACAGTCTGAAGAGGTCTGTAGATATCTAAAGATGTCTTAAGAAGTCTAAGGAAGCTTTAAGAATTTTGAGGAAGTCTAGAGAAATCTAAAAAACCTTGTAAGTGTCGTATATTCTCAGAATAAGTCATCTGAATAAACTTATGATGTCCTAAGACGTCTCTAGATATTTACAGAAGTCTATAGAAGTTTCTAGAAGTCTGAAGAGGTCTGAAAATGTCATAAATGTTTGAGATTATCTGAAAAAGTGTAAAGATGTCTTAAGAAGTCTAAGGAAGTCTAAAGAAGTTTTAAGAAGTTTGAATAAACTTACGATGTCTTAAGAAGTCTCTAGATGTTTAAGGAAGAAATATCTGGAAGTCTGAAGAGGTCTGAAGAAGTTCAGAAAACATCCGAAGAATGTCATAAAAGTCTGAGGTTATCTGAAAAAGTCTAAAGACGTCTCTAGACATCTAAAGATGTCTTAAGAAGTTTAAGGAAGTCTAAAGAAGTTTGAGGAAATCTGAAGAAATCTAAAGAAGCCTGTAGGTATCGTATAATCTCAGAATAAGTCATCTGAATAAACTTAAAATGTTATAAGAAGTCTCTAGATATATAAAGAAGCCTAATGAAATCTATGGAAGTCTGAATAGGTACGCAGGTAAAAAAAAGTCTGAAGAATATCAAAAAGGTGAAGAGGTCTCTAGATATCTAAAGATGTCTTAAGAAGTCTAAGGAAGCCTAAACAAGTTTGAGGATGTCTAGAGAAATCCAAAGAAACCTGTAGGTGTCATATAATCTCAAAATAAGTCATCTAAATAAACGTAAGAACTATCTAGATATATAAAGAAAACTGAGGAAGTTTATGGAATTCTGAAGAGGCCTGAAGGCCAAAAAAAGTGTTATGAATGCCAAAAAAGTCTGAAGAAGTCTCTAGATATCTAAAGATATCTTAAGAAGTCTAAGGAAGTCTAACTATGTTTGAGGAAGTCTAGAGAAAATTGAAGAAGCCTGTAGGCATAAGTCTATATATTAAAAAAAAAGTCTTAGGAAGTTTCTGGAAGTCGGCAGAGGTCTGAAGAATATCATAAAAGTTTGAGATTATCTGAAAAAGTATGAAGAGGTATCTATATATCTAAAGATGACTTAAGAAGTCTAAGGAAGTCTAAAGAAGTTTGAAGAAGTTTGAAGAAGTCTGGAAAAATCTAGAGAAGCCTGTAAGTGCCGTGCACTCACAGAATAAAACATCTGAATAAACTCAAAATATTTTAAGAAGTCTCTAAATATTTAAAGAAGTCTAAGAAAGTTTCTGGAAGTCTGAAGAAGTTTAGAAATATCTAAAGAATGTCATAAAACATCTAAAGATGTCTCAAGTAGTCTAAGGAAGTCTAAAAAAGTTTCAGGAAGTTAGAAGAAATCTAATGATATATATCTGAATAAACTCAAAATGTTTTAAGAAGTCTCTAGATATTTAAAGAAGTCTAAGGAAGTTTGTGGAAGTCTTGCGAGGTATGAAGTCTAAAGAAATCCAAAGAAGCCTGTAGGTGTCGTATAATCTCTATAAATCATCTGAATAAACGTAAGAAGTCTCTAGATATATAAAGAAAACCGAGGAAGTTTATGGAAGTCTGAAGAGGTATCTGAAAAAGTCTGAAGACGAACCTAGACATCTAAAGATGCAAAAATTGAAATATACATAATGACAATTTCCTATAACAAACAAAATAATTACCTCTGAAAAATTATCTGGCACGGATTCCTTCTTAACAAAGTTAAGTATCATCTCCGGACTCCCTTTGCTATAATACTCGAACTGTTGCGCCCCCAGTTTCCTGATAATCACCCCCATTCGCTGTGCACTGCTGGAAAACGGAAACTCCCGAATAATACCAATTTGCAAATCCAAATCATCCCCCATTGCGCCCGCATGTCTCTCCTTTGGAGGTGTTAGCACCGTCGGGAAGATCATATTAAACTTGGTATTGTCCGACACTTCAGGATCCTCCAGCGACCATTTAGTACTTTCAAACATCTAAATATAAAAAACAAATTATTAGTTAACATGAAAGATTTTACACGTGTTTGTATCTACCTTCAAGTCCAAAGGATCTCCAGTGATTTGTTTGTCAATGATTGTTAGCGAGTGACAGGAAACCAATCCACAAACGAAGACGTTGTAGGGTAGAGTGTCCACCTCTGAAATTTCCGGTTCGAAACGCTTTTTGGTGATGGGCACCACGCAGAGGAGGTCCAAGCCGTCTTCAGTTAAAGTACCCGTCTGAAAATTTATTACAGTACAGTTATGAATTTAGTAGATTATAGATCTTTTATTTGATAGTCAATAGTCATTATAATAATGGCGCAGTGTAGTGCAGTGGTAAGGCATCGTACTGCTGCGCTGAAGGTTGTGAGTTCAAATCTCACAAAGCGAAATTATTTTCAGCTTGAAGACAAACTTTAAGAGGTATATAAATATGTAAAGACGTCTTAAGAAGTCTGAGGATGTCTAAAGAAGTTTGAGGAAGTCTAAATAAATCTGGGGGCAGCATAGAACGGTAGTGGTCCGGTGGTGCGCTAAATATCGTCACTTCAAATCTCATAAAGCGAAATACTTTTCAGCTTGTGAACAACCTTTGAGAGGTCTCTAAATATCTAACGAGGTCTTAAGAAGTTTGAAAAAGTTTTTTTGCTGTGCTTCAATTTTTAAATTTTGTTATTGATTTATATCTATATAGCAGGAAGGGCCAACAATTCGATCGTGAAACCAATTTTGGTCGATTGCTCGCAACGTTTTAACTGACCTAACATATTAGACTACATGATAAATAGAGCACTAATGACAAGACGTCGATCGCGTCACCTTTTAAAGATAAAAACTGGATCTTTTGGATTCAAAAGTTGGCCAGCCCTGTTATATAGCTATACGTGGTATCGGATAAGTATGTTAGTTACTTGAAGATGACTTAATTTCTAAAGTATCTAATTTATCTTCATCTTCATGTTTCTTACCTTATCGAAGCAAACACAGTCAATACTTCCAGACACATTAATTGATCTGGGTGAAATGCAATATATCTGGCTTTTCTGTAGTCGCGTTTGAGCGTAGAAACGTCCAACAGTCATGGCAGCAGGTAGAGCTGGAGGCACTACTATCGTAATCAAATCCAACGCTTCCAGAATGAGGTCATGCGCAGGCACTCCTCGCATGACTTTGGTGACAATCGTGTAGATGAAGCCGATCAAGGAAATGCCGCCCAATAATAGTAGAAACTTGTAGGAGTCCTTCTCGAAGCGGAAGTCTACTGGGGGAGGGTACAGGATACTTCTAACTAGTTCACCTATTAAAATAAAAAGGATAATGTAAAATATATTCATTATTCATGCCACTTTATACTTTATAAGTGATTGATATCGCTATACAATATTATAGAAATATAGTTCACTAGTTCATCTCAGGTAATAAATAGAGCAGTTTTTATATAATTTAATGAAGAAAAAGAATTTCATAATGATAAAAATGAAGTCTAGACGAAGGAAACTTTTTTATATACACTTTTGGCACGGGATACTATATGTCTATAGCAGGGGTGGCCAATGTATCAACCACTGCCGACCAGTCGACCGCGTAACTATTCCTTGACTCCCGCCTGTTTGATATACCGGTGTGAAGATAGCCTCTAAGATCCCAGCCTCTATCCCGCGCAACGCCGCGGGACCGCGCGCACGGCGCATTGTTTGCGGGTCTGTACTGACAAATTGGGGTGACCAATAAAATCCAAATTTTGAGGAATCTTTTATACATGTCTTGGCGACCATAATATATAATTATAAATTTTTATTAAAACTTTTTTATAGGCGTTGTTGTATAATATATGTTGTTACATAAATTATTATTTTTACCAGCCCACCGTTATATAATTGATTTGAAAAAAATTATACAATATTTATAACAAAATGATAATGGATAATGGAAAGTCTCAACCTGAGCAGATTGTTCCTTCTATTTATTTTTAATTTTTAACTTTTCCGCTCCTATCTCGATTTTAGTGGCTGGGTCGATAAAAAAATTATGCAACACATTTTGTTTAATTTTTTTACTGATCTTAGTGCAGAACATATCAGTGCACCAGGTGGCCAAAGGAAATTGGATTTTGTTTTGTTCGACGACCAAGTCTAACACATTTCATTATTATTATTTTTTACCAGCCCACCGTCATACAATTGATTTGATTACACAATGTTTATCAACAAAATGACAATGGAAAATGGAAAGTTGTGTAATTTTTTCAAATCAATTTTATGACCGTGGCTTGAGAAAAATAATAAATAATAATAATGAAACATGTTCGACTTGGTCGCCGAAAAAAAAAATACTTATAATCAAAATTTTCAATTTTCCTTCGGAAATCTGGTGCACTGATATGTTCTGAACTAATATCAAAAATAAAATTAAACAAACTATGTTGCATTATTTTTTTATAGACCCAGCCTCTAAAATCGGCATGTCCAGATAGGAGCGGAAAAGTTAAAAATCAAAAATAAATAGAAGGAATAGGGTGCTCAGGTTGAGACTTTCCATTTTCCATTGTCATTTTGTTGATAAACATTGTGTAATATTTTCAAAGCAATTCTATGACAGTGGCCTGAGAAAAATAATAATAAATAATAATAATGAAACATGTTCGACTTGTTCGCCAAAAAAAATATACTTATAATCAAAATTTTCCATTTTCCTTCCGGAATCTGGTGCACTGATATGTTCTAAACTAATATCAAAAATAAAATTAAACAAAATATGTTGCATTATTTTTGTATAGACCCAGCCTCTAAAATTGGCATGTCCAGATAGGAGCGGAAAAGTTAAAAATCAATAATAAATAGAAGGAATAGCGTACTAAGGTTGACACTTTTCATTTTGCATTTTCATTTTGTTGATAAATATTGTGTAATTTTTTCAAATCAATTCTATGACATTGGCCTGAGAAAAATAATAAATAATAATAATGAAACATGTTCGGCTTGGTCGCCGAAAAAAAATTACTTATAATCAAAATTTTCCATTTTCCTTCGGGCATTGTCTGATATGTTCTAAACTAATAATAAAAATAAAATTAAACAAAATATGTTGCATTATTTTTTTATAGACCCAGCCTCTAAAATCGGCATGTCCAGATAGGAGCGAAAAAGTTAAAAATCAAAAATAAATAGAAGGAATAGGGTACTCAGGTTGAGACTTTCTATTTTCCATTGTCATTTTGTTCATAAACATTGTGTCATTTTTTCAAATCAATTATATGACAGAGGCCAGAGAAAAATAATAAATAATAATAATGAACCATGACGACTTGGTCGCCGAAAAAAAATACTTATAATCAAAATTTTCCATTTTCCTTCGGGAATCTGGTGCACTGATATGTTCTAAACTAATATCAAAAATAAAATTAAACAAAATATGTGGTATTATTTTTTATAGTAAAAAATTAAACAAAATGTGTTGCATAATTTTTGTATCGACCCAGCTACAAAAATCGAGATAGGAGCGGAAAAGTTAAAAAACAAAAATAAATAGAAGGAACAATCTGCTCAGGTTGAGACTTTCCATTGTCCATTTTCATTTTGTTATATTTTTTTTTTCAAATCAATTGTATGACGGTGGGCTGGTAAAAATAATAATTTACGTTACAAAATATATTATACAACAACGCCTATAAAATGTTGTAATAAAAATTTATAATTATATATTATTGTCGCCAAGACATATATAAAAGATTCCTTTAACTTTGGATTTTATTGGTCACCCCAATTGCTCAGTACAGACCCTCAAACAATCCGCCGTGCGCGCGGTCCCGGATCATAGATGCTAACTTCACACCGGTGTCTGATATTACATATTGTTTTATTAATAAACGAATTAGTTTTAAAGAAGATCATTATTTTATGTTGAATTGTTGTTAGTATTAACTATGTTTATTTTAAATTTAAACTTATTTCCGGCTTTAAATTACTACTTTTCTTATCTCTTTATACATACGATGTTGGTAGACCGCCATTTATAATTTAAGAAACAGGACGCCCAATATGTTCAAAAGTTAGGCCTCCCCTGCTTTATAAACACATAAAGTGTTACCTTTTGCTGTCGAGTATCCTGTTCTGATGACAACAGCGAGGACCTTCTCATTACCAAAGTAACGTGTTTGTATGACTTGTGTGCCGCAGAAGAGTGTGTGTCGTGCATGCTCTTTGGAGTCGTAGTAGAAGTCTGGGAGGTTCGGAAAAGGTGTTTTAGTGACCGGCACTGATTCTCCTGTAAAATAATTCCAGTTTTAATACAAAAATCCTAAAATATTAATTTTAAATTAATAATAATGATATAACTAAAGGCTTAAGCCAGGGTTCACAAACTTTCTATTTACAATAATAATTCTAATGATCATCATCTGATGATAGTGGTTAGGTGGAACATCGGTTAGAGAAGTTTCTACCTAAAAAATCCAGAACCTCGCATTTTCTCCAAATGCATATCTGTTCTTATTTGAGTCTGTGAGAATGAAAGTGGTGTATGTCACATTTGAATTTTTTTGAAAAGGAGAAGATTTTACGCTTGGTATTTATGTTAATTGACGTGCACAGTTAAAAACATGAAGTCAATTTATTCATAAATAAAAATATAACTGCGTACGTCGATTTACATAAATACCAAACGTAAAAAATTCTCCTTTTCAAAGAAATTCAAATCTGACTTATACCACTTTCTTTCTCACAGGCTCATTTATATGGTTTGTTGTCGCATTACTTACTTTTGTAGATAATAAAGTCTTTATTATTATTATTATTATTATAATTATCATTAAATAAAGAGTTGGTAATGTCACATAATTAGGAATATAAAGATTTCTAAAATATATAAATCACCTGTTAGCATCGATTCATTCACAATGCAGTTCCCTGTGAGCAGCATGGCATCACATGGCATCACGCAGCCATGCGGAGGAATCTCGAGGATATCACCAGGGACCAGTAACTCAGTTGAAATCACCTCAGACTTCATCTCGCTGAGAGATTTAGAATCATCTCGTCGCACAACAGTCGCTACATCAGAGCTGTGTACTGTAGATTTCAAATTTCTTTGATTCTAAAATTTAATATATAGATTTAATTGCATCAATAACACTATAAGTACGCTTTTGTTTTACCTTGCGTGTTTGTATTACCGTCATGCTGATACCAAAAAGGGACATCAGGAAGATAGCCGCTGCATAGTAGTAGTAGTTGTCGGCGAACCACAGGATGAAACTGAAGATTTGGAAGATGTAGAAAGGGTTGAGCACCTCAAGGAAAAGCAGGGTGAGGATGGTGGATTCTTTAACGACGATCTCGTTTGGGCCGTAAACTGTACGTCTGAAACAATTAAGAATGTTCTATATATTTAAAAGTGTGTGGGCTGTTTAGAAAAGTAGTTTATTTTTGAAATCCATCAGCGGAAATTTATATAAATTTATGTTTTTGTTTCAAAATACCTCAGAATTATATCGGGAAAGACCTTAAATACTTTTTTTTGCGAAGTTATTAGTGTTTGAATATTCAAACTTCAACAAATTTAGGCTTAGACGCTTTCCTTTAGCTCTAAAGCCCTGGTTTACTAGGCAGCGTTCGCTTAAAAGCGGTCGCTTTTGACGTCACAAAGAGAGTTTTACGTGTATATAAAAGAACATGGAGTGCTTGAAGCTGGAAAATGTGGGGGGTCGGACCATGTGCCGGTGGAGGTGGTCTTGAGAAGGACAAAAGGTTTGAAGAGGGAGGAGAAAAAGGGGCAGCAAGGGTTTTGGATGGAGCGAAGTAGAAATTGCGGTGTATGAGAAAAACCTAATGGGCGTGAAGTGGGAGGAGGTGCAGTCGATGTTCCAGTTGGAGTGAATGGTGGCGGCTGCGTTGGTGGTGAGGAAGAAGAGTGGACGCCAGAGGGAATGTTGGTTCGACGAGGAGTGTAAGATAAAGAAGACGCGGTGGCGGAGGGAAATGGTGAATTAGAGGTACGGCAGATGTGCAGTCGAAAGGGTTAATCAGGCGAAAAGGTAGTTCGAGAGTACGTGCGAGAGGAAAAAAATACAGGAGTTGCAGAAACTGGAAAAGAGGTTGTAGAAGTGTGTGGTGGAGAAACGGATGTGGGAGATCTTAACGGGAAGGGTGAATCAGGGCAAAGTAAACATAGAGCTAGCAGAGTGGGAGAGGAGTTGTAAACAGATGGCCCTCTGAGGTGGAGCTGGGCAGTTCGACTGCGAGACAAGTGGTACGAAGGGAGGCATTTTCGCGGAAAGAGGTGGAGGCGGCCCTGGCACAGTTAAAACTAGGAAAGGCAGCGGGGGAAGATGGGCTGAAGGCAGAGGCTTTCAAAAAGCTACCGGAGGAAGGAAGGGAGAAGGTGCGGCAGAGTATTAACAAAGTGTGGTGTGGAGAGGAGGAAGTGCCCGAAAAGTGGCGTGTGGGGGTGGTGGTCCCGGTGCACAAAGAAGAAGAGGCCTCGGACGTAAAAAACTATAGGGGGATCACCATTATGAGTGCCGGTTATAAATTGATGATGACTATAGTGAAAATAGAATGGATAGGCATGTGGAACAAAAAGGGCTGCTGCCGGAATGCCAGGGTGGGTTCAGAAGGGGAAGAGGTACGTGGGAGCAGATTTTCACGCTGTCGAGAATGGTGAAGGAAGCGCTGGAATGCAAAGGGAGAATGTATGCGGTGTTTGTGGATTTAAAAGCTGCGTATTACTCAGTTCCTAGAGGGAAACTGGTGGAATGTATGGATAGATTGGGTATGGAAGAGGAAGGAGTGGAGTGGGTGAGAAGGATGTATAAAGAGTCATGGGCGAAAGCAAGAGTCAATGGAGAAATATCTGAGAAATTTAGGGTGAATGTGGGAGTAAGGCAGGGGTGCCCGCTGAGCCCCCTCCTGTTTAATCTGTACACGAGCGAGTTAGAAGAGGTGCTGAGGAGAGGACAGGCAGGAGGGGTCGTGGTGGGTAGATCCAAAGTGTGAATGTTGGCGTATGCAGATGACGTGGTGCTGGTGGCCAAGAGAGTGGAAGAGATGCAAGAGATGTTGGATAGAATGGGTAGGTACCTGGATAAGAGGGGGCTAGTGGTGAATATGGAAAAGACCAAATGGATGTTGTTTAGGAATAGGGGCAGGAGGGGTAATGACGAAGGGCGGAAATGGAAGGAAAGGCTGATTGAGAGAGTGAAGGGATTTAAATATTTGGGCTTTTGGTTTGACTGTGGAGGAGGGCTTAGGATGCATGTGGAGTGTATGCAGGCGAAAGCAAGAATGGCATGGGAGATTGCGTGCAGAAAATGGGGGAGTTTGTGGGGTGGTAACCTCATAATGGCGTGCAAAATCTGGGATGCGTGTGTATAACCTATATTGTTGTATGGAGTGGAAGTGTGGGGATTGCGTGAATGGGAGGTAATAGAAAGGGAGCAAGGTTGGTTTCTAAAGAATCTGCTAGGGCTCGAAAGGTCGACACCGAGGGCAGTGCTGTTGCAGGAAACAAGTCGTATGAGTATGTGGTTGGAGTCGTGTGTGAGGGTTGTGAAGTTTGACGAAAGATTGCAGGATTTGGGCGAGGAAAGACTGGTACGGGAGGTATGGATGAGATGTAAGAGTAGAACAGAGAGTAGATGGAGGAAAGATAGAGAAAGGATGTATGAAAGAGTGGGTATGTTTGAGGTGTGGGTAGAGGAGAAGCTGAGAGAAAGGGGTAGCCTAGGAACTGAGATAATGGAGAGATTGAGGGATATTGATTGGCAAGAAAGGCAAGTGAGAATGGCTGAGAGCTCTTACAACCCTGACTATGTAGAGTGGCAAGTGCAGGGGAAACTCCCGAGTTACTTAGCCAGGGGAGAGTGGAGCAGAGAGGACAAAGTATGCATGGCAAGAGCGAGGTGTGGGTCAGAAGAGCGAGGAAGAAAAGTGTGGATGGGGCTGGGGTACACCGCGTGTGCGCTGTGTAGGAAGGGGAGTGACATGTGGAGGCACCTTAGCAAATAATTTGAGGGAGTGAAAGAAGAGTGGCTTTGAGAGTGCAGAAAGCTGAACGAATGGTTAGGAGAGGATGGGAAAGGCGTGAAAATCTGCAGGAGGCTGGCGTGGGAAAGGAAATTGGCGAGGGCAGAGGGGGTTTATTTTAGTGGATAGAAAAATGTATTTTATGTTAATTACTATTCTTTTTTTGTGTGTCGTTTTTTATTTCTTTCTGTGAAAGTGCTGTTTTTTTTTCGGCTGGAATGTGTGTAAAAGGGAAGGGTTGGGCTGATATGCCAAATAAAGGTCTTTTTTTTATAAAAGAACATGGTTTCCCGTAAAGAGTAATTAATACCTGAACGTAATGCAACAAGGCAATGAATTACAGTGATTTATGGTGAGTTATTTAATTACATATACTTTAAACGATTTTTGTGTTGTGTATATAACGTCAAAAGCGGTCGCTTTTAAGCTACCGCTTATAAGCGTCCGCTTTTAAGTGACCGCTTTAAGCGACCGCTTTCCGAGGAAACCAGGACTTTGCTGTTTTCGCGCTGTAGCGGTAAGAAAATGTGAATATGATGATATTTCATGTTTTTCATGTGCTTTCATGTTTTTCATGTGCTGTTTTGTCTTCCGAGAGAAGTAGACCTAGTGCCAGAAGTGTCCAGAATAAGTCAAACGGAAAATGGAACCATACAAATGTTAAAAGGGAGGAACGGGCCCGTAGAGCATGTCCGAAAAACTCTGGCTAACAAGAGGGCACAACGATAGCAACTCTAATAATTAAGGTATGGACGACCAAACCACTAGAGAAAAGGCGCTGGGCCGGCGCACAGTAACACCCAAGTGGCCATAGTAATCGACAGATGAGAGACAGCGCAGAGATGAAATTAGAGTAGGATTGGTAAACAGCAGGGCGGTCCCATGATAGGTGGACCAATAGGGTGCCAGAGATGCTGGGTAGTGGGGTACACTGCCACCAACAACAGGGGAGAGAATCGGAGCACCATTTTCCTGATATACGGTAAAGAAGGCCATCACGCTTCTATGCAACGGACACGGGGCCTCGAGCGACAGGTGCCCGACGCGTAGACACGCACCGTCACCAAAGGTATTCCGCCGCCCGCATGCATACATAATTTGGCCACCCACATGCTGTACTTAAAAATGTATGATTAGCATTATATAGGATATAGATCTGCGGACACTTGTGAAGAAATTAATAAATCATTTATAAACGATAATCAGGAAAAATAAAAGGATCTTTTATAACCGAGGCGATGTCAGGTTTTATGTGTATAATTCTTTCAATGACCCGGGCTGAATTTGGACGCCCCTAATTTCGGTCGCCCGCGTGCGACGCACAACTTGCACGCCCACTATGACCGGCCCTGAGTTCGGATCACCAGTGGCAGCACCAAGAAATGGCCCTTGAAGGACAAGCAGGAACCCAATAAGGGTATAAACTAAGCTACTTCAAATCAACATCGCTAGGAGCAGATTGGCGCACGAGCTGCTCCTGCCAACGGCAGCAACCCGAGGGGGAGCCATGCATGGCTCACCGACGGTCCGGGTGGAGATGCCACCATTAAAATAATAGGCGAGGCAAGGAAATGTCCAACGGCTGCGGAAACCGGGAAAGGAAGTAGTCTGGGCCACCATCTGGCACGTAATAGTCATCATCAGTTACGTTTCCCCAAATACAGGCATGGTGGCTTTCAGAGAGTATCTGCAGAGACTCGTGGCAGCAGTGAGAGGGACAAGGAAATGGAAATGGAAATGACAGATGTGGCAGTTGTGGGGGACCTGAACGCAAAATCTGTCCAGTGGTGTGTGCCACGCACGGACGCAGGAAGTTATGGAGCTGACAACCGCCCTAAACGTCTTCCACTACAACTCCGGGAACTAACTCCCCGACATTTGTGAGGGGCCATTCCAGACCAGGCTACCAAAACCGAAAACAGACCATCGTCACTCTAAATACCAGAATATTAACTCTTCCGTATCAACTGGGATATACTAGGAATAAGTGAGCATAAAAGAACAGAAGAGGAACAACTAAGACTCCATTCAGTCCATTTGTTACACTATAAAGGAAGCCAAAACGTAAAGGAAGGAGGAGTTGGGTTTTTAGTACACAGAAATCATGTACAAAACGTCACCAATATTCACAGTATCAGCAACATAGTAATGTACCTCATATACAAATTAATTACTAGATGCTCCTTAAAAATTATCCAAGTATACGCACCATCCACACACACGGAAGTATGCTAATAGGAGACTTCAATGCTAAACTGGGTCATAAGGAAGACGAAACTGAAACAGTGTTGGGAACCCACCGATTTGGAACAAGAAATGAGAACAATTGGAACAAGAAATGAGAGAATTTCGAATTTCTTCTACAACACAACCTATTTGCAATGAACAGCTTCTACCGCAAACCTCCACAGCGAAAATGGACATGGGCCAGCCCCGACGGTTTTACAAAAAATGAAATTGACTTATACATTATACATTATATCTAACAGGAAGGAGATAGTACAAGACGTAAATATACTGAATAGGCAGCGACCATAGACTGGTACGAAGAAAAATCGCAATTAACAAGAACGAGCGGCGCAAGCTTATGACACTACCAACGACAAATGGAGACCGCTTAAGATCGTTTTAGACAAGACAATTTCTTGACTCAAAAGTTAAGGTCGTTTTAGACAAGACAATTTCTTGACTCAAAGGTTAATCAAGATGCGAGACAATCTAAATTATCTCGTTTCATTCAGCAAATTATTTGAAATATTGAATTGGATGGTAGATTGAATGGAAAAATATAACGCGTTCTATTCGTCAAGGACAAATTGTATGGGAGGATATATGAACTCATTGTTGGAAACGAGCGGGACGTGCAGCTGGCGGTTCCAGGATGGATGCGGGATACGAATTGGAGATCGCCGCCCATAATACTGAGGCTGTACTACTGTCCACAAAAAGGGCCGATGTGGAAAGATGCAGGACCATCCTGCTCCTAGGCGAAACAATCGATGTCAAACGCCCAATTATTTACTTGGGTACCTTGCTGGAGGCCAACGTCCACCACACGGCCCACATTCTGCAGGCAGCTAGGACTGAAGCCGCGATAGCAAACATCGCCGGCCTCAGTGAGGCTAAGAGGAGTCTCCTGGCAGCAGTATTCCGTGCCAAGTTACTATAAGCGCCCTGCTGAGCCTAAAGTGTGGCAAGCGCAACATGCAGAGGCTGCGCTCGGTCTTGCGCATTGGAGCCCTAAGGATTAGCGGTGTCCGCGGACGCGGTCGAAGTCATACCAGCGGACCTACAGGCAGCTGAAAGGTTGATGATTCACAACTTAACCACATACCTCAAGCTGTGAATCATCAGGACCCAAATAAGTGATAAGTACTCATCCCGGAAAAGGTGAAACTGGCCGCGGAGCCTACGCCCTATATGGCTATATGCCTTTTGGACGGCATGAGCAAAGTCCAAAAGCGGATGGGAGCGAACTGGTTGGAGGAGGTGGTAGAAGAAGCGGGCAGACTGGCACCATCCCAGTATGGCTTCCGCATGGGGCGATCGACCATCGACACCTATCATAATAGACGACTCAAGGGAGAAAGCCAGAGAGACGACCGCGGAAGAGCAGCAGATAAGGTGGCAGGAGACAACCAGAGGGCAGAGAACGAGGCGGTTGACTGGGTCACCCAGCTACTTACAGGGTACGGGTGCTTCCAGCTCAACTTGGTTCGGATCGGGAACCAGCACTGTGAGAGCAGTGCTGGCGATGACGCGGCACGCACGCTGGAGACCTGCGAGAGGTGAACCAGAGAGAGAAAGGAGCTTGCAGTAGTGGCGTGAGGGTAACAACAGCCCGTCTGGTGACAAACATTCTGGAGACATTCGAAAAATGGTAATGCCAGAGTGATCATCGGCGCGAAACACTAGGACGGACTGTGCCAACCTGCCGGGCAGGAGACGTATATTGGTAACATAGGACGTCGGGCAACGGTCCAGCCCTAAGGAAATGCCTAGTGAGACGGAGCAATGCATGGTCGTGACAACGGGTTGAGGGTATAATGGGTATGACCTGCACTGAAAAGCAGGGTCCTACACCTCCAGAAATGCCGGGCGTGCGTAATTGTAAACTCCCTGCTCTACAAAAAGTGTTATTTTCCGAATATGGTAATCTAATTAAATCTAAAAAGTTTCAAAGAAATGGTATAATTTTTGTTTTCGTCTTCAGATATTTATAAAAATCTCTTAATATGTTCTTAACCAGCCTTGTATTTAGACGATTGTAAGACCGTAACTACTCGTCCTATGCAAATTTGAACGTTATATATCCCTTACCTCATATATTGTTCATTCTTCGAAAGACCCCTGTTGCTATGAAGAGCCTCACTGCTTATTCCGTGGTCCAGACCCAGAAGTTTGATGAACACCTGCTTGTCAGGATGCCAGATGTAGGTGACCTTCTTGCAGCTGAATGTCAGCACGTAGTCTACTTCGCGAAAAACTCCGTTCTCAAAATGCACGGAAAGATTTTTGATATCGACATCCTTTTCGTCCAGCACACACGACTCCTCGTTCTTCTGCTTCTGGATGCTTTCCAGCGTGAGCGCCCGCAGACGCTTCACGTAGCGGATCTTATGCTTTTCATTGTACAACTCCTATACAACAAAGATGATTATTACAATAAAATATCTACTAAACCAAAAGATTACAAAATGTTTTTCTATAATTATATAGATACCGAAAATCTTACAGACTAACTACAGTGGTAGATTACGTTTTAGAGTATTGCCACAATGATCAAGCGGAGTTGGCTGAACCAATTCCGGAAGTGCTATACTTAGTAGCTCTTTTACGTTATAACAGTGTTAAGTTATCAATAGGAGCTCTTTTAGGATACTTGCCTTTAACTTTATAGTATAATAATAATAAAATAAATGTATTTCCAAAAGAAAAGAAAAATACAGTTAATAATTTTAATTGTAATTATGATAATAATAAAGATAAATAAACTAGCTTTAAAAATAGTACAACTAACCCTCGAAGAGGGAAGTTAAACGCCATCTGGCGGCACCACATCAATTAGCAATGCACACCCATATGGTGCTAAGAGGTGGGTTCACACTTATATATGTTTTAAACTAGTTTTAATTTTATAAAAAATAACATTCAATTGTTTGTTAATAACCTCTATAATAATAATCTTTCTATCTTGGTAAAAGAAGTATTACCAAAATTTGAAGATTCCTCATGAACAAACAGTTGACTGATACTTAGTTTTAATACAACTACTATCTAAAAGAGCTCCAATTTATTATACTTCTGGACTTGGTTCAGCCATCTCCGCCTATTAATTTTCTTTGTTCCTGCTTGGGATCAAGTTTTGCTGGATGATCCCACTTCCCCTATTTCTTATGCCTCATTCATGAGCTCTGTATCTTAAACAAAATCCAGATTTTTCATGAATGGACAAGTTTGAAGCTATTTTAGGCTCATTCTTGTTGCACCAAAGAGCTTTTTCTGCATGCATTGAGCAGTACATGTAGAGGGGATTCTTCTTCTTTCTCATAACTTCTACATGTTGTTGATTTGTTTATCGGAAAGTTTATATTGTTTTGAAATAGACTTAATTTTCAAAAAATTCTTACCGTGATTAGCAGAAACTTAGCCTCGTTGATGCTGCACGGTCGGCACTTGGCTTTAAGATACCAATGTGGAACCCAGTGGAAGAACAGCCTCAACAGCCCCACACTGAGACCAATGCAAAGGTATGTGATGAAAGACCTCACCCTGCTGGGCTTGTACCCGCACACCTCCATCTGGTCATCATGGCCCTGGTTGATCAGCATGCTGAACCCTTTCAGGGTCGTTTTTTCTGCGAAGAAGGAAACTCGCTATTCACAACACTACTTGCTTTAAGGGACGAAAGGTTTGGGGGGAAACCTTCCGCGCCCGCTAGCTCCATCCGTGGAATAATTTTCGGACGCCACAATCGCGCGCGTTATTAAGATAAGATTCCTACAACAATTGAGTCTGATAAAACGCACGCAACGCAACGAGGGTCATTCAGTGTTATCAGTGGGAGTACGAAATTTTTGTGCGAGTTTTTATCATCTCAGCAGTTTGCTGTAGCTATAACTAATGACGTGGCAAGATACAACTCTATGAGCTTAGATAGAAGTTGCCTTTTAAATTTTCATACACAATTTATATATGATTTTAAACAGCAATTAGAGGCTTGAGTTATATAAAAGTTCTGAAGCCATATTTAAGAATATAACAAAAAAACTTTAAGGGGTATTTTTCGAGCATTGCTAATGCATAAGCAATATAATGGACTATCCAAAAATATAATAAAATAAATTCACGGGGTTGCTAGTTTTGTAGCTATGTAGCATAAAATATGAAATTTGTATGGGTCTATTAAAGTGCATACGATTATTCATGAATATTTCTTAAACCCCTCGATGGACATGTTTCAAACAATGCTAATGGATAAGCAATATAATGGATTATCCAAAAATATAATAAAATAAATTCACGGGGTTGCTAGTTTTGTAGGTATTAAGCGTAAAAGATGAAATTTGTATGTGTCTATTAAAGTGCATACGATTATTAATGAATATTTCTAAAACCCCTCGATGGATATTTTTCAAACAATGCTAATGGATAAGCAATATAATGGATTATATAAAAATATAATAAAATAAATTCACGGGGTTGCTAGTTTTGTAGGTATTTAGCGTAAAAGATGAAATTTGTATGGGTCTATTGAAGTACATACGATTATTCATGAATATTTCTAAAACCCGTCGATGGATATTTTTCAAACAATGCTAATGGATAAGCAATATAATGGATTATCCAAAAATATAATAAAATAAATTCACGGGGTTGCTAATTTTCTAGCTATCTAGCGTAAAATATGAAATTTGTATGGATCTATTAAAGTGCATACGATTATTCATGAATATTTCTAAAACCCCTCGATGGATATTTTTCAAACAATGCTAATGGATAAGCAATATAATGGATTATATAAAAATATAATAAAATAAATTCACGGGGTTGCTAGTTTTGTAGGTATTTAGCGTAAAAGATGAAATTTGTATGGGTCTATTGAAGTACATACGATTATTCATGAATATTTCTAAAACCCGTCGATGGATATTTTTCAAACAATGCTAATGGATAAGCAATATAATGGATTATCCAAAAATATAATAAAATAAATTCACGGGGTTGCTAATTTTCTAGCTATCTAGCGTAAAATATGAAATTTGTATGGATCTATTAAAGTGCATACGATTATTCATGAATATTTCTAAAACCCCTCGATGGATATTTTTCAAACAATGCTAATGGATAAGCAATATAATGGATTATCCAAAAATATAATAAAATAAATTCATGGGGTTACTAGTTTTGTAGGTATTTAGCGTAAAATTTGAAATTTGTATGGGTCTATTTAAGTGTATACGATTATTCATGAATATTTCTAAAATCCCTCGATGGATATTTTTCAAACATTGCTAATGGATAAGCAATATAATGGACTATCCAAAAATATAATAAAATAAATTCACGGGGTTGGTAGTTTTGTAGGTATTTGGCGTAAAAATGAAATGTATGTGGGTCTATTAAAGTGCATACGATTATTCATGAATATTTTTAAAACCCCTCGATGGATATTTTTCAAACATTGCTAATGCATAAGCAATATAATGGATTATCCAAAAATATAATAAAATAAACTCACGGGGTTTCTAGTTTTGTAGGTATTTAGCGTAAAAGATGAAATTTGTATGGATCTATTAAAGTGCATACGATTATTAATGAATATTTCTAAAACCCCTCGATGGATATTTTTCAAACATTGCTAATGGATAAGCAATATAATGGACTAATCAAAAATAGAATAAAATAAATTCACGGGGTTGCTAGTTTTGTAGGTATTTAGCGTAAAAGATGAAATTTGTATGGGTCTATTGAAGTACATACGATTATTCATGAATATTTCAAAAAACCCTCGATGGATATTTTTCAAACATTGCTACTGGATAAGCAATATAACGGACAAATCAAAAATATAATAAAATAAATTCACGGGGTTGCTAGTTTTGTAGGTATTTAGCGTAAAAGATGAAATTTGTATGGGTCTATTGAAGTACATACGATTATTCATGAATATTTCTAAAACCCGTCGATGGATATTTTTCAAACAATGCTAATGGATAAGCAATATAATGGATTATCCAAAAATATAATAAAATAAATTCACGGGGTTGCTAATTTTCTAGCTATCTAGCGTAAAATATGAAATTTGTATGGATCTATTAAAGTGCATACGATTATTCATGAATATTTCTAAAACCCCTCGATGGATATTTTTCAAACAATGCTAATGGATAAGCAATATAATGGACTATCCAAAAATATAAAAAAATAATTTCACGGGGTTACTAGTTTTGTAGGTATTTAGCGTAAAAGATGAAATTTGTATGGGTCTATTGAAGTACATACGATTATTCATGAATATTTCTAAAATCCCTCGATGGATATTTTTCAAACAATGCTAATGGGTAAACAATATAATGGACTATCCAAAAATATAAAAAAATAATTTCACGGAGTTGCTAGTTTTGTAGGTATTTAGCGTAAAAGATGAAATTTGTATGGGTCTATTAAAGTGCATACGATAATTCATGAATATTTCTAAAACCCGTCGATGGATATTTTTCAAACAATGCTAATGGATAAGCAATATAATGGATTATCCAAAAATATAATAAAATAAATTCACTGGGTTGCTAGTTTTGTAGGTATTTAGCGTAAAAGATGAAATTTGTATGGGTCTATTTAAGTGTATACGATTATTCATGAATATTTCTAAAACCCGACGATGGATATTTTTCAAACAATGCTAATGGATAAGCAATATAATGGATTATCCAAAAATATAATAAAATAAATTCACGGGGCTGCTAATTTTCTAGCTATCTAGCGTAAAATATGAAATTTGTATGGATCTATTAAATTGCATACGATTATTCATGAATATTTCTAAAACCCCTCGATGGATATTTTTCAAACAATGCTAATGGATAAGCAATATAATGGACTATCCAAAAATATAAAAAAATAATTTCACGGGGTTACTAGTTTTGTAGGTATTTAGCGTAAAAGATGAAATTTGTATGGGTCTATTAAAGTGCATACGATAATTCATGAATATTTCTAAAACCCCTCGATGGATATTTTTCAAACATTGATAATGCATAAGCAATATAACGGATTATCCAAAAATATAATAAAATAAATTCACTGGGTTGCTAGTTTTTTAGGTATTTAGCGTAAAAGATGAAATTTGTATGGGTCTATTAAAGTGCATACGATAATTCATGAATATTTCTAAAACCCCTCGTTGGATATTTTTCAACCATTGCTAATGGATAAGCAATATAATGGACTATCCAAAAATATAATAAAATAAATTCACGGGGTTGGTAGTTTTGTAGGTATTTAGCGTAAAAGATGAAATGTATATGGGTCTATTAAAGTGCATACGATTATTCATGAATATTTTTAAAACCCCTCGATGGATATTTTTCAAACATTGCTAATGCATAAGCAATATAATGGATTATCCAAAAATATAATAAAATAAATTCACGGGGTTTCTAGTTTTCTAGGTATTTAGCGTAAAAGATGAAATTTGTATGGATCTATTAAAGTGCTTACAATTATTCATGAATATTTCTAAAACCCCTCGTTGGATATTTTTCAAACATTGCTAATGGATAAGCAATATAATGGACTATCCAAAAATATAATAAAACAAATTCACGGGGTTGGTAGTTTTGTAGGTATTTAGCGTAAAAGATGAAATGTATATGGGTCTATTAAAGTGCATACGATTATTCATGAATATTTTTAAAACCCCTCGATGGATGTTTTTCAAACATTGCTAATGCATAAGCAATATAATGAACTATCCACAAATATAATAATATTTAATTTAATTTAATTAAGGGGTAGCTAGTTTTGTGGCTATTCAGTCTTAAATTTGAAATTTGTATGGATTTATAAAACCTACTAAAGAATACTTCAAAAAGTTTGTAGTTACTTATTTTCATTAAATATGACCACTATTTAATTAAATTGTATGGTACAAACCACTTCTATGAGTATTTGAAGTTAAATCTGGCGCGTTTTTAAGGCACCTACCGATACCGGAATGCGCAAAAAAGGCATTAGTCGCATCGTGCTCGCGTAGTGCAGTCCACGTGCTCTTCGCGTTGAGTTTGCGTCGTGGTTATGCTTATGTTTTATTTTGTTTATGTGAGTGTTTAGTATGTTTATATACCTCATCATATTGCAGATACGAGGACGATACGGGCATTACAATTACGCATCGTCAGGAATTCGGGGTGAGTGTTTAATGTATAAACGTTGCGGTGCGATTAAATGTCTAAAAATGATGAATACAATTGGAATTTGGTAAATGCATGATTGAGTCATTGAGTTGTTAAATATTTATTTATCGCTATAAACAGATTTAAGAAAGTCTGCATGACTGATTTTACCAACCTAAAACTATAAATCTATACATATTTTAGGCTCTATAGGTTAGAAAAATGTATTAGACTATATTGGCATCCAATAACTTCAAAACTATATTATCAAATGTAATACTTTTTGAAAATATAAATTCCAAAATTAAATATCTATTGGTTCTGTAATTTTTAGAATCCGGGCGATAATTCTTCAAGATTTACAAAGAAATTTAGATCATACAAGCTTTGGTATAGGTCATGTTAGTTTAAAAAAACTAATGATTTTGGCGCCCTGTAACTACAAAACCAACTAATCAAATCAAATAAAAACTCAAGAAGATAGCATTTTCGATTATTAGTTATAATCTTCTAATTTCAAAAGAAATCGGAAAACAAAACACATTTACATGGCCACTTTTCGTACTCTTTAATAATCTAAAAGAAAAAAATGCATATGTTACTTAGTTTGTAAGATATGAGAAAACCAAAACTCAAAAAGATAGCATTTTCAATTATTAGTTATAATTTTTTAATTTCAAAAGAAATCGAAAAACTCAGAACACATTATCATGGCCTCTTTTCATACTCTTTAATAATCTAAAAGAAAAATGCATACGTTACTTAACTTGTAAGATATCAGAAAACCAAAACTCAAAAAAAAATGTATATATATATATATATTTATATATATATATATATATATATATATATATATATATATAAATTATAACTAATAATCAAAAATGCTATCTTTTTGAGTTTTGGTTTTCTCATATCTTACAAGCTAAGTAACATATGCATTTTTTTCTTTTAGATTATGAAAGAGTATGAAATGTGGCCATGAAAATGTGTATTTAGTTTTCCGATTTCTTTTGAAATTAAAAAATTATAACGAATAATCAAAACTGCTTTCTTTTTGAGTTTTGGTTTTTTCATATCTTACAAACTAAGTAACATATGCTTTTTTTCTTTTAGATTATTAAATAGTATGAAAAGTGGCCATGAAAATATGTTTTTAGTTTTCCGATTTCTTTTGAAATTAAAAAATTGTAACTAATAATCGAAAATGCTAACTTTTTGAGTTTTGGTTATCTCATATCTTACAAACTAAGTAACATATGCATTCTTTTCTTTTAGATTATTAAAGAGTATGAAAAGTGGCCATGAAAATATGTTTTTAGTTTTCCGATTTCTTTTGAAATTAAAAAATTATAACTAATAATCGAAAATGCTATCTTTTTGTGTTTTAGTTTTCTCATATCTTATAAGCTAAGTAACATATGCATTTTTTTCTTTTAGATTATTAAAGAGGATAAAAAGTGGCCATGAAAATGTGTTTTTAGTTTTCCGATTTCTTTTCAAATTAAAAAATTATAACTAATAATCGAAAATGCTATCTTTTTAAATTTTGGTTTTCACATATCTTATAAGATAACGAAGATGATGATGTTTTTTTCATGATTTACTATGATATTCAGTTCATACAAGCTTTTGTATAGATCATGCTGTTAGTTTAAAAGAACTGATGATTTTGATGCCCTGTAACTTCAAAACGAACTAATTAAATGCAATAGTGATCGAAAATATATATTCCTCCTGAATTCATTAGCTACTACTATAATTTTGACAACTAGAACGATGATTTTTCATGATTTACAATAAAATTTATATCATACAAGCTTGCGCTTGCTTACATCTTTTCGCTTTATTTGGTTTTATCGAATTGTAATTATATGAATTGAATATAGTTTCAGCAATAATCATAAACAATTAAGCCAATTGTCTTTTTATTATACATAATGAATTGAATGTAATAAAAAGACTATGTCAGTATAATCCATATTATCAATAAACTAAGTACGTGCGTTACAATTTTTACACAACGGTCGATAACCTACTGATAACAAATTAATCTTATCTGGTGTTGCGTTCATTAAAAGCCGCACCACAGTATAACTTTTTTATTTGTGCAAGGTGGGCGCGAGCAATATTTTCAACTTATATTCTAATATTTTCAACTTAGATACTTAAATTAGAGTGATTTCACCAAGCTTAACTCTTCAAAATTAATTTATTGTTCAATTTGATATAAATTATAATTTCCAAAAAAAACCTCTATCTAACCTGTTCCATTCAACAACTCCGCGTGTTGCTCGGCAACACGCCTGTCCACCTTCTTGTCCCTCCGGAACGAAAAGGACGCGTAGCCCTTTCGCTTGATCCCCAAGTTCTCCAGTGAAGACATCGTTGACAAATAAACACACACAAACACACAAACAAGCAGAACACTGATTTTCACTGTTAATTTATGTGGTCCACTCTACAGCATCCACTCACAAAACAAAATCCGGCGCTCCAATGGTTGGTGGCAGCGCGCCGCCTCTCGGTAACTGCTCCGGCCCTTAGCACAGGCCACTCAAATCTGCAAAAAAGAAGTAGAGACGAAAATTAGGAGTGCCCCACACACATACACAAATAAACATGTGCCCTTGTGCCCAGTGACCCCAATTAGTATTTGCTGCGGTAACGCGATTTAATTTACAACGTCAGAGCGGGCTGATTGAGGCCAATTGGATAGAATTAAGGAGCATCATCACGCAATGAAATAAACTGAGAGGATTAATTGTGTGTGATACAATTTCTCTTCCTTAATCAATCTCAACTCTTCTCAAGCTAAATATTTCATTACTTTCAATTGGAAGCCTACATATTTTAACATTTAAATGGCAGCCAAAACAATGTAGAACTAAATACTACCCATTAATGGTGATTTAGATTACTGTGTTGGTTGTAAACGCATTAAAAGTCCTTTTATAAGTCTAATTATTGTGGAGATAGAAATTAAACTATAATCGAAATTTGGAGTACTATTTATTGTGTTAAACTCATTAGTAGTACTTTAAATCGAAGGTCAAACAATGGAAAACAAAACAGTGTCAATTAAGGGTGTATATGCGATGCGATAAGATTGTCGTGAAAGGATAATTCACGGGATTCATATTAGAGCGCACACAAAGAGCCCTGAATATAGTAAATAAATGGTAAGGGTGTTACCCATAAACCCTCTGAAAACTACAAACGTCAACTATACAAGAAGAATAGTACTAACAAGTCTAAAATGCCCGATAATTAAAGGTATAAAATTTACATGAGAGGCCAACTACCTAGGAGTTTTTTTGGACCAAAATATGACATAGAACTCACATATAAGCAAAACCATACAGAAAGCTATATTAGCTCTAGGTAGGTGCAGTATAATGTGTGTGAAAACTGGAGCCTGTACCCCAAAATAATCCTATGACTATACACTAGAGTAGTAAGACCCATGGCAGCATATGAGTCAGCAGTATGATGGCCAGAGACTAAGCGCTTCAAATCGACCAGGCTACTGATAAACACGCAAAGGCTTCCCAGCTAGAGAACAACAGGAGCCATGAAAACAACGTCCAACACTGCAATGGCATGGATGCTAGGTCATAGTGCATACTGCAGTATTTCAAAATCAATCATAAAGACTTCCATGGAAAAATGGATGCGTATAAAGTCTCAGGACTGGTGATCTCACCAGCCGGTGCATTGTATAATAGGCTGAAGCTCTAAATTCACAAGGACTTACTAACCCAAGACACAAAACCATCAGAATGATAGTAGGGCTGCTAAGCGGCTACTACAAGCTTAACAAATACATGACACGGCCTGGCAGAAGAATTCCTCTCTAGGTTCGGCCAGGAATAGGAAGAGACCGCAGGGCATATACTATGCCACTGCTAGGAGTTATTCACAGTGCGGCCCTACGAATTCGGGAACGGAAAACCACGACCATCTCTATATATGATAGAACTGTGATCTAGGGTTTGCAGTCTTATAGCCAGGACAGAGCCCATAGAAGTCCTTAAGACACACCAGTGACCACACAAGCTGTATAAAAGATGCCGTGGTGTAGGTCGTGGAAGGTCCAAGACATGGGTAGTACTACACATATCGATTCAAGTTTAGTTTCTAGTTCTACAATATTTAGGCTTCTATATAAAGTACAATTAAGACATTTGCAATCATTTGCAATCATCGTTAATGGATTAGATTAGATTAAGAAGGTCCTTAATATAATCTAATCCATTAGATTAAGAAGATTATTATTCTAATCTAATTCACTAGCGATGATTTAGAGTATTCTTGGTTGCAACTACCGTAATAGTACTTTAAATGGAAGTGTTGTAGTGCTAGAAACTAAACTTGAATCAACATTTGAAGTGTTATCCATGCGTATAAACTTAATATTAGTATACATAAGTGTGAATTCACCTCTTAGCAATCTACATATCTAGATTTCGATCTTGTTAGATCTCATCAGTAGCTCAGCTATTGAGGATTAATTCACTTAATATCTAGAGTGGTTATGTATAAAGTAATGTAACTTTCTCTCTAGAGAAAAAGTTTAAAGCCATCTGGCGACATCACATCATGTGATGTTGCCAGATGACGTTAAACTGTCTCTACAGAGGGAAAGTTACAGTACCTCATTACTAGTAGTTTAAAGCCATGCAAATCACGCTAGACTCCACGGGTCCTGGCACACTAGCGGGGTGGGCGGCGATGCCGCCATTAAAACAATTGGTGAGGCAACGAAACATCTCAACGGCTACGGTACACCGGGAAACAGAATAGTCTGGGCAGATGTAGGAGCTGCTGAAGTAGGTAGTAGTGAGGGCGTCAGGAAACAGAATGATAGTCGCGGAAGATCTCGCAAAAGCTGTCCAGAGGGGCGCACCACGCACGAACTAGAGGGGGCCTGAGGTCATGCAGCTTGAAACCGCCCTAGACCTTCTTCCCTGCAGCTCCGGGAGCTCACCGACATTTGTAAGGGGCCACTCCACCTTGCAGATTGATATTACACTCGCAACAACGGAGATGCATGGCAGAGTCAGGGAATGGAAGGTCACAGACGAGACACTGAACTCATCCAGTTGTGTAGTCGCGGGGCCTTAAAACGACAGGACACAGCTGCGTAGAACAGGAGCTGATGCAAGTACCTGCTTCAGCCTGATGCCCCAAAGCGGTATCTCACAAACACGCGCGGAAGCTGTGAAAATGGCAGGCAGACCAGTCGCTAAAATTCAGGAATCCTTCGACTGATTTCAGGAGGTGGGACGAATGGACGCAAACGCCCGGCCTACTGATGGTGCGAGGAAGTGGCGCAGGCGAGGCTATCAAGGAGTGAAGGGAAAAATCTGGAGGGCGGCCAACATGCCTGCTGCTGACTATACAGAGCCAAAGGGAATGCCGCAATCCAGAGGAGCCAAAACCACTGCTGGCACCGGCTATGGGAGGAAGTGTAGACGAACACTGGGGACGCCCCTATAAGATCGTCACAGGGAGACTCGGGGAGAGACCTTCAGGAAACGCAATGGTAGTCGACGGAGCTGTAGGAGTGATAACGGTGCTCTTCCCGACTGGAAGACGAACGAACTCATAACACCAGGCCACACTGGGGAAACTAGGAGATGGAGCGAAGAGGATGTGACGAGGGCGCTCACAAACCTCCTGGACAAGAAGGCACCCAGCCCATAGGTTTCTAAACGAGCTGCAGTCATAGGCGTTGACGCAACCGGCACATATAATCAATGCCTAATGGAACGCACTTTCCTCGCAAGGTAGAAGGCAGCCAAGTTGATCCTGATACCCAAAAAGAGAAATTCACCTACAGAAATGGCATCGTACAGGCCACTATGCCTCTTGGATGGTCTGGCCTAGTTATTCGAGCGGCTGGCCGCAAACTAGTTAGGGCTAGGTAATTGAGGACGTGCGGGGCAGTCACCAACTCAATACGACTTGCGCAAGGGGCGGTCGACCGTGGACACTATACAGGCGGTCAGGAGGCACGCAGGTACTGAGAACGCGGGACCACTGAGAGGACGAAAGTATTGTCGGAAGGGCAGCAATACCTTCAACTCCCTTCCGTGGGACTGGATCCTGGAGGCACTGAACAACCTGAATACACTGACGCCACTGCTACGTCTGATCGCAAGCTATCCAAGCTGCAGGACAATAAACCACAGTTAATTGCATGGCAAGCAAATACGACATGACGAGAGGAGTCTCACAAGGTTTAGTCTTGGGACTCCTTCTCTGGAACATCGTGTTGGGGTCCTGCGACTGAACATACCAATACGAATCGGACCGATGGCGATCGCCGATCGTGCTGGCGAGGAATGTCCAGACAGCAGTAATACAAATAGCAGGATGCATGCAGGGAAACGGGCTAGAGGTCGCAGCCTAGAAGACCGAGGCTGCACTTATCTCTACGAGTAGGGCTGAAGCAGACAAGATCAGAACCATCGTGATGCTGGAGGGACCATCCGCAAAATAAACTACTTTGGCACAGTGCTAGAGGCCTATATCCACCACACGGCCCACAACCTGCAGGCCCCGCAGAAAGCGGCCAGGACTGAGACGGCAATCGTTAGTATACTTCCGAGCATCGGAGGCCCCAAGGAGGCCTTACTGTCTTCAGTAACCCGGTCCCAACTATTATCCGCGGCACCCTGCTGGGCCAGCGGCATAGTAGAAACACAAGAAGAAGGACTGCGCTCCGTTCTCACGGGGCGCTAAGGGCAAGCTGCGCCTGCCTGCAGACCGGCATCAGCCGACGCGATGGAGGTCGTGGCTGTTACCGTACCTGCAGGCGATGGCAAGAAAGATCGCATACGACCTAAAGCGCTCACAGAAGGTGATAGGATACGAGAAAGGGACAGCGGACGAGGCAGCTCATCCCAAATGTCTGGGAATGGGTCGACCGAAAACACAGAGAGACTGATCACTGGATTACCTAGGTATTCATCGGGCATCGGTGTTTTTAGAAGTACCTGGATAGGGAAAATGACCAGCTGAGAAAGCGGGGCTTGTGACGACGTACCACACACGCTAGAGACTTGTGAGAAGTTGACCAGGGAAAGGGATGAGCTAGCGGGGGCACTGGGAGAGAGGGCTATAAGAGCCCGCCTGGTGCCACACATGCTGGAGTCGTCCGATAAATGGAACGGCAATTCTATCCAAGCGGGAGTGTTGCTCATTGTAGACCTGTTAGCCAACCCGACAGCCAGAAAATAGAGACCGTGAATACTTGATGTCAGACAACGCCTAGCGCTAAGGCAATGCCTTGAGGCGGAGCAGCATTATGGGCCATTCACAATAAGCGCGGTAGGGGTGGCGTAGCGGTAAGCGAAATTGCACACATGTATAAAAATGCGATCGTTTACAGCAGCGCAGTAAAATTATGACAGAACATGGGTAATTATCTCTACCATAAGTATCGCATTACTGCCCAATTCTGAACGTCTGAATTTTTATAGCCATGCAAAATATTGCTTACCGCTACCTTACCACTACCGCGCTTATTGTGAATGTACCATTACGGTCGTGAGCAAGGGTTAGAGTTTAGTCGGTATTCCCAGCATTGAACTGCAAGGTGAGTCCTACATTCCCCAGCAAGAATCAACAACAATGTTCAGATAGAAACTCACCCTACTCCTTACAGAGCTAGGCATTTGCAGCTAATATAGATCAGGGTACCACCTGGGCCCGACTATCATCATTTCACCGAAATCCGACTGGCACCAGGCCCGTAGAGCTAAATCCAAAATTGCATCGGGGGTAGTTCTGGATAGTTGGCTGGATGGTAGCATAGCTACAGACACTTAGGTCTCAATATGGGTCCATTCTAAAACCTTCGTTTCAGGCTACTCACTCGTCCCACCAGTTCTGTGTGCGAGTTGCAGAACTCTGGCGGGTGAGAAGTTGCCAATGCTGACCATACTAGGCATCGGGGGATAACGAGAATCGCTGGGCCATGCGTAAATGCATTAACCCTCCAACAGCAACAAAAAGTAGTTTACAGCCATGGATATTAGTTTCAGTAGATGTAAACTAGACTATCTATTCAGGGATATTTAAAGTACTATGGATAGTATCAAAGTCAAGAAAAATACATTAAATCGAAGCTTAAACATTGGAAAGCTAGAGACTAAACATGAATGGAGTTTCATGCATAGTTTTATAGTACTTTAAATAGAAGCTTAACCCACTTAAAAACTATATGAATACGTACTTGTACTAGTACTAAGTACTATAGTACTAAGTACTAATATATAATACTAAGTACTATGCATAGATTCAATATCATGAATAGCACTTCAAAAGAGGATAACGAATAAAATTAATAGTACATACCAATAAATTCCTGTACCATCAGAGGCGGTCCAGTCATCATAAGGGGGTCAGGAAGACGGCATACCGGTGCTGCAGGGGGTTCCTGTGTCAGTCGCCGGGGTCGTTCTTCGCGCGATAGCCAGCACTCGATCGCACGAACGCACTGTCCACGGTGCACATTTTTTGGACTGCCGGCTGCTGTTGTTGCTTCTTCTGCGCGCACCTATCCAGAATGAGCACTCGACTGTTAATCGCGGCAGCGATCTTGATCATATCGGGCAAATAGAGACTGGGAGAGTGAGGGGGGCGAAACTTTAAAAGTTCAACTTCGCACACAATTTTGTTTAGCACTTTTTATTGTTTCTTTTTCTCTCTCTTGGTATCACACACTTGCTGGGGTTGTTTTAAAACCTGGAACTAAAGAGCGGAGGGATGGTGGTTATTGCTTGAATTAGAATTTTGTGGAACGAGCTAGGGAGTTTTTGTTTGCGTTGAATTATTTATAGCACTGTTACGTAATGGATTGATGCATCGCATGAATATATGTTTTGATGAGTACGTAGAATTGCAGAGTGTTGTGCAACTGCATGCAACATATAATACGAATGAGCAAATAAAAGGATTCTAATAATCGTATCTGTTACATAAAAGTTTTAATTTCGCAAAAAGTCGATCTATTGGAAATTCTAGAAGATAACGTCTGATCTAAACGTTTACTTTCACCGATTACGTTGGAATACAATTAACGACACTATAGGAAATTCAGGGACGTTTTCTGAAGTAAGTCCTAACACTCATATACACATATATACAATACACAGAAGAAGAACCCGAAGGTCGATAGCCAGATACATAATTCTAACAAATACAACAAAAAATCTCGCCGCCAATACTTTGGCAGCGAGTTTTTAATCCATGTTTAGACTATGTCAGCACAAAAGTCATTAGATACATTGAATATCCCCCTATCATGATTTTCTTATGTCTATTTGTCTTTCGGGGAAAGTCATAGATTCTCATAGACGAATATTCAAACTCTTACAGAATCATAGTCGTTCACAATTTCTCATTCATCTTCACGCTAGGTATGACACTTACAGCCTTTCATACAATTTACAAAATATCTTCTATTCACCCGGCTCATTAGCCGAGTTCCTAGAGGCGTTGCCGTCTCGCATGCGCATTGGAAAGCTTGAGTTCGAACCCTGTTCGGGGCAAATTTTCGCGAAGGACCTGTCAAGGGTTTAAAATATTAGGCATTACCTAGCGCAGTGGCATAGTGGTTAGAGGCGTACTGAGTATTGAGGTGCGAAATTTCGCGAATCACTTTTCATGGATTTTCAGAGATTTTTTTGTAAGGTTAAGGTACATATCGTGTTTTTACGCTCCTCTGAAAGTCTTACTATCTCTCGTTTGGCAATTAAGATTTATTTATATGCAGTCGCCGGTTCATCAATGAGAAAGTGCTACTGCTATCTACTATGAAGATAAATTTAAATGAAATAAATAGTCATTACCTAACTCAGTAGCATAGTGGTTAGAGGCATACTGAGTATAGGGGAGCGAAAGTTCAAACCCCTCTATGGATGAAATTACGCGAATCATCTTTCATGGGTTTTCAGAGGTATTATGTGAAGTTACGGTAAATAACGTATGATTACACTCCTCTGAACGTCTCCTTTTAACGACGGAAAAGAATCACGGCTGATAGCCCTATAAAGATAGAAGTTAGTTTCATCTAATGACGTCAATAATCATCTCTCACCACTCACCGATAGTTGAAACAATGCCTCTTAAACAAAAGATAAAAGATTCTATCAAAAGAATATAACTTTCCTTCTAGAGAGAAAGTTAAACACCATCTGGCGACACCACATCAATTAACACCCATCTGGTAGTAACCTTAAACATGCTCATTCCATCATAGTAGTAGTGCCCCCTATTGGAATAATATTCCAACAGAGTTTTTGAGATATCAGTACAAAGCCAATCTTATAAAATATATAAGTGTCAATCCACCTCTATTTTTTAAAAGCTTCTATCATTATAGCTATCAGCCGTGAGGCTTTTCCGCCGTTAAAACGAGACGTTCAGAGAAGTGTAATCACATGTTATTTACCTTTATTTACCTTAACTTCACAGAAAACTCCCCATTAAAAAATTATTCGCGTAATTTCATCCATAGAGGTGTTTAAACTTTCGCTCCACTATATTCAGTATGCCTCTAACCACTATACTACTGAGTTAGGTAATAACTTCTATTTATTTCATTTAAATTTATCTTCATAGTAGATAGCAGTATCACTTTGTCATTGATGAACCGGCGACTGCATATAAATAAATCTTAATTGGCAAACGAGAGGTAGTTCCAAAAAATGGGCGTTATGACGTCAGAATAGTCAGAAATAGCTAGAATTGCACGTGTCGTCTATCTACTAAGATCTTGATTCAGCAAAAGTCGTATTTTTAGCCTCGTTAAACACTTTCAAACACGAACAAAGTTATCAAACGCCTAACAGAAGCATGACAATTATCTGTCTGTTTTCAGTCCAGCTAGCAGACATCACCAACAGGGCTGAAAACAGACAGATAATTGTCATTTTATTGTTCTCTCCTTATGGGTCACCGGAGTTCCCAGTAGTTTTATTAATAAACCGTCTGTTGTAAATGCGCGTTCTCGTTATCGCAAACCGTGATTATTCACAGCGCGTGACGTGTTTCAAATGAATGTTAACGAACAATGTGAGGCAGCTCCTTGGCGCCAGGAAATTCAATGCAAGCTTTCACATTTTTTGCAAGATAAAACATAAGGTATCTAGAAAATGATCAGTAGGAATGTTTTTTAATAAACGAAATACTGAGGTGAGCATAAAATCTTCGGGCTTCTAACGTATATTCAGAGCCGGTCCTGTGTATAGGGTCGCCTAGTGCAAACCTACTTTTTCCCGCTATATATTAAATTAAATAATAACCAAATTTTCATATAGAGTCTGCTGTAAAAAAAAAATACCTAGTAAATGTTCTTTTATTTCAATGTTTCAGAAACATTAGTAATTCTCTGTTTATTTCTGTAGGTTATTAGCTGTTATTCTTGTTACTCTTGCAAGCTCGAATGTAAAACGTAAATAACCCACCCCAAGTTCTGGTACCCGCAGCGGCCCCCTAATATGGTTGATACGGTCGCCCAGGCGGGTCCTAGCGGACGCGCGCGGGCGACCAAAGTTAGGGGCGGCCAAGGTTAGAGGCGGCCAAATTCAGCCCGGGGCATGAGCTATCAAAGAGTTCTAAACATAAAAGTCCAATGAGATATATTTATTATCTTGAAAGATATGGCTTGTAAAAGTTGAAATTTGTATTATCACACATTCCCTGCAAAAAACCTATTCATCATAATGCAATTTAAAGATTTCTTATGTTATTCTTGTTTAAAAATTAATGAAAAACTCAATTGTAAAGACCGAAATGAGATATCTTCATTATTTTCAAAGATATGGCTTGTGAAAGTTTAAATTTGTTTTATCACAAATTCATATAAAAGTGCACATACGCAGAATACTTCAATCAGATACTAGATGAATACATAGACGTAATTTTAAAACTGTTCATCCACATATGCGATGCACGACAACTAAAACTGGCTAAAATGCACATTCATAATGCTCCCTAAAAAGCAGAAAGCATCAAAATCCAAAGAACATAAACCAATCTCTCTGAGACACCCTCTATAAATATTTCGGCGCATTACACACACCAGAATACATAAGAAACTCAAAGAGCTAAACAGTTCGAAATACCTAGTAAAACTACCTAGGAACAACAGATGGGACCTCTACAAGAGATCAAAAGCAAGGCGTAACAAGATTTAAACAAACTACACCCCCTGGACGGGCTTGAGGTATTTATCATATAAAAACCTCAGGCCCGTCCTAGGGTATGGTGTCGAAACCTAGACGATGAAAACAACATCCATCAATTCCTGTTCGTAGTTTTGTAAACGTCTGATGTCTTTTATACACCTATTAGTACAAATACTAATCCTGCTGTTTTTTATATATCTGTTCGTCTTTTTATTTCCGGTGACTTTATACCCTTCATTTATTTTATTACTCGGGGTGTTGGTCGTCAGGAATTCCTGACGTATTTTATAGCTCTGATGTCATTTAAGCCTTGATCTCTTTATATCCTTGATTACTTTTATCACTCTAATGCCTTTTATAGCTCCGAGTACTCCGAGGTTAGTCGTCAGGAATTCCTGACGTCTCTTATAACTCTGATATCTTTTAAGCCTTGATCTCTTTATGTCCCTGATTACTCTTATATCTCTGATGTCTTTTATAGCTCTGATTACTCTCGGGTTAGTCGTCAGGAATTCCTGACGTCTCTTATAGCTCTGATATATTTTAATCCTTGATCTCTTTATATCCCTGATTACTTTTATAACTCTGATGCCTTTTATAGCTTTGATTATTCGGGGGTTAGTCGTCAGTAACTCCTGTCGTCTTTTATAGCTTTGATATCTTTTAAGCCTTTATCTCTTTATATCCCTGATTAGTTTTATAACTCTGATGACTTTTATAGCTCTGACTAATCAGGGGTTAGTCGTCAGGAATTCCTGACGTCTCTTATAGCTGTGATAACGTTTAAGTCTTGATCTCTTTATGTCCCTGATTACTTTTATAACTCTGATGCCTTTTATAGCTCTGATTACTCGGGGGTTAGTCGTTAGGAATTTCTGTCATCTTTTATAGCTCTGATATCTTTTAAGCCTTAATCTCTTTATATCCCTGATTACTTTTATAACTCTGATGCCTTTTATAGCTCTGCTTACGCGGGGGTTAGCCGTAAGGAATTCCTGACGTCATTTATAACTATGATGTCTTTTAACCTTTGATCTCTTTATATGCTTGATTAATTTAATAACTCTGATCCCGTTTATAGCTCTTATTACTCGGGGGTTAGTCGTCAGGAATTCCTGACGTCTTTCATAGCTCTGATATCTTTTAAGCCTTGATCTCTTTGTATCTCTGATTACTTTTATAACTCTGATGCCTTTTATAGCTCTGATTACTCGGGCCTTAGTCGTCAGGAATTCCTCACGTCATTTATAGCTCTGATATCTTTTAATCTTTGAACTCTTTATGTCCCTGATGCCTTTTATAACTCTGATGCCTTTTATAACTCTGATTACTCGGGGGTTAGTAGTCAGGAATTCCTGTCGTCTTTTATAGCTTTGATATCTTTTAAGCCTTGATCTCTTTGTATCCCTGATTACTTTTATAATGTTGATGCCTTTTATAGGTCTTTTATAGTTCTGATATTTTTTAAACTTTGATCTTTTAATGTCCCTCATTACTTTTATAACGCTAATTACTCGTGGGTTAGTAGTCAGGAATTCATGTCGTCTTTTATAGCTCGGATATCTTTTAATCCTTCATCTCTTTGATTATTACTGATTACTTTTCCTTATCCCTGATGCCTTTTATAGCTCTAAAGACCATAAGGAACATAAGGAGCTGGACTGCAATACGAAGCTAAATGGTTTCATGATCATACATAGTCTCACAGACTAGACAAACGTTTTTCAGACTCTACTCTAATGTTTTCTCCTGATATCATTTATAGCTCTGGGGATATTAATCGGGAGTATCCCTGATGTCTTATATATCTCTGATGTCTATTATATCTGATGTCTTTTATAATCTCTGTTGTCTTTTATACGCCTGGTGTTTTTATATCTTACATGACCCTAGTGAATTTATACATTTTATGGCTCTGATATCTTTTAAACTCCTGATGTCATTTATATCCCTGCTGTTTTTTATATCCCTTATATCTTATACACCTCTGATAGCGAATTTATACCCGTGATGTCTTTTATAGCTCTTTTATACCCCTGTTGTCTTTTGTGCTCCTGCTGTCTTTTATACCTCTGATGCCTATTTATCCCGATGATATTATACCCCTGATTTATTCCTCTAGGGTTATTCATCAAGGATTCCTGGCGTCTTTCAGATCTATGATGAGATATCATTCAAGCCTGGATCTTTTTTATATCCCTGATTTATTTTATTACTCTGGGGACATTCAACAGGTGTATCTCTGATGTCTTAATTAAACTCCTGATGTCCTTTATGTCCCTTCTGCTTTTTATACCCTTGACATTTTGTACAACTCTGTTGTGCTTTATAATCCTGGTGATTTTAAATACCCGTGATGATGATAGTGAATTTATACTTCTAACATTTTATGTTTTTTATATGCCTGATATCTTGTACGCCTCTGATGGCGACTTTATACCCGTGATGTCTTTAATAGCTCTTTTATACCATTGTTATCTTTTGTACTCCTACTGTCTTTTATACCTCTGATGTGTGTGATGATTTTTATTTTCGTTGACATTATACCCCTGATTTATTTTATTCCTCTGGGGTTATTCATCATGCATAAGGATCCCTGGCGTATTTTATATCTATGATATCATTTAAGCCTTGATCCCTGTTATATCCCTGATTTCTTTTATAACTCTGAGGCTTTTTATAGTTCTCTTTATGACTTTTAAATCCTTTATTTATTTTATAACTCTGGGGACAGTTATCAGGAGTATCTGTGATGTCTTTCATAGCTCTGACACATGTATGCCCCTGATGTTTTATGCAACTTATAGCTTGTATTCTTTTGATGTCTTTTATAATACTAGTGACCTCATACCCCTTATATCCTTTATAATGCTGGTAAATATATACACCTAACATTTTATAGCTCTGATGTCTTTGAAACTCGTCATGTCATTTATATTCCTGCTATATTTTATACTCCCTGATATCTATTATAACTCTGATAATGTTATAGCCCTGATGTCTTTTATAGCTCTTATGTTTTTGAAACTATTGATATCAATTATAAACCTGCTGATTTTTATACCTCCTGATATCTTTAAGTCTGATAGCGTTATAGCCCTGATATCTTTTATAACTCAGATAACGCTATAGCCCTGATGTCTTTTGTAGCTCTGAAGTTTTTTAAACTTGTGATATCTTTTATATCTCTGTTGTCTTTTATACTCCTGCTGTCTTCTATACATATAGTCTTATATAGCTCTGATGTCTTTTATATCCCTGTTGTCTTTTGTACTTCTGCTGTTTTTTTATATCTCTGATGTCTTTTTCATCCTCGTGACTTTATAACCCTGATTTCTTCGATTACTCTGGGGTTAGTCTTCAGGGCTCCCTGACGTTGTTTTATAGCTGTAATATCTTTTAACCCTTTTATATATCCCTGAATACTTTTATACCCTGTCTACATTTTAGTCCTAAAACATTGTATAGCTCTAACGTTTTTTTTTACCCCTGATACCTTTTATTACTCTAGAGACATTCGTCAGGGGTATTATTGGAGTCTTTTATAGCTCTGATGTCTTTTATGCCTCTTGTGTTTTTATGCTCTTTCTACCGTTTACGCTTCTGATGTCTTTTATAACGCTGGTGACTTTAAACCCCTTATCTTTTTTATAATCCTGAGAAGAAAATCCATGGTGCAAAAGACCGTTGGGAAGACTAAGATGGAGATGGCGTGATAACTAGAGGACGGATCTGTATGTTCTAGGAAGAGAGTTGGATGTTGGATCGGGTGTAATGGAGGAAGATTGTTGTGTCAGCCACCCAGGGTTGTAGAGCTCTGAAGTCATTTAAACCTCTGATGATTTTATACCCTTGTTGTGTTTTATACGGAAGGATGATGATGAATTTATACCCCTAAAACTGTAATGTATTTTAAACTGATGTGTTTCATATCCCTGCTGTCTTTTATATCCCCTGATATCTATTATACCTCTGATGTGCTTTATAGTCCTTGTAACCTTATAGCTCTAATGTCGTTTATAGCTCTGCAGTCATTTAAATATCTAGTCTCTTTTATACCCCTGTTGCCTTTTGTACTACTACTATATTGTATACCACTGATTGCTTATTGTTTCCGATGATTTTGAGCTGTGATCCCTTTTATATCTCTGATTGTTTTTAAGCCTTGATCTCTTTCATATCTCTGAATGCTTTTATAGCTCTGATGTCTTTATATCCCTAATATCTTTTATTAATCTGAGGACATTCATCAGGAGTATCCCTGATGTCTTTTATAGCTCTGATTTCTTGTCTATCCCTGATGATTTTATACTCCTTATAGCTCGTATGCTTCTGATGCCTTTTATAATTCTTGTGACTTTATACCCCTTCTATAATCCTGGTGAATATATATCCCTACATTGTATATCTCTGATGTCTTTTAAACTTCTGTTGTCGTTTATGTCCCTGCTGGTGTCTATTGAACTGGTATCTTATATGCCTCTTATGTGCTTTATAATCCTGGTGACTTTTGGTCCCTTATATCATTTATACCTTTATTGTCTTTTATACACCTGCTAGCTTTTATATCTCTGATGTGCTGTATACCCCTGAGGATGTTAATCATGGATTCTTGGTGTCTTTTATAACTCTAATATATTTGAAGCCTTCATCTCTTTTATATCACTCTGATAACTTTTATAGCTCTGGTGTCTTTTATATCTATGATGCCTTTTATAGTTAAGATGTCTTTTATACCCCTGGTGTATTATAATCCTTATACGATTTAAGCTTCTGTTGTCTTTTATGACGCTGGTGACTTTATACGCCTAATATCTTATATAACCCTGGTGAATTTGGCGAAAACTAAGCTCTAATGTCTTTTAGAGCTATGGTGCCTATTATAGCTCACTATACCCCTGATGTCTTTTAAACGTCTGACATATTATATAGCCATGTTGTCTTTTGTACTCGTACTGTCTTTTATACCTCTGACGTCTTTTTAGTTCTGTTGACTTTATACCCCAGCTTTCTTTTATTACCCTGGGGACATTTATAAGGATCATCGGTGTCTTTTACAGCTCTTGATTTCTTTTATATCCCTGACTACTTTTATAACTTTAATGCCTTTTATAGCTCTGCTGCATTCTATAGCAATGGTGCATTTTATAACTCTGATGTTTTTTATACCTCTGATAACTTTTACAAGTTATTTGAAGACGACTCATTGATAAAATAAATCGCAATCTGTGACGTGATGCGGCCGGCGCCCGTGTGTAATCTCCTCAAGGTCGCTTTATTTTCACAAAACACGTCGGCAGATATCACGTGGAGTGCGATGATTAAGGCAGGCATTGATTCATTTTGAAAACAAAATTATTCACGCCAACATATAAATATAGATTCATGCAGCCGCGTCAAATTGCGAAGGTGTCAAAATTAAAAAAAAACAAGTTGTAATGGTACAAATATTTCGTAAAATAGTATCGGGTGTACATTACAATAACCTTCGATCGAACAAAATAAATATGTATGGTATGTAGGTGATTTTGACTCACACTTGGTAATTGATTATAATTTTCTAATAGTCGCTAGTAGAGTTGTGTCATATTACTACTCTTTAAATTATCTTGTAAGGGAAAGAGAAGCATAGGGCGACGCAGAAGATTTCAACCTCGAAAATCACAATAGCAATGATGATTGCCAAGCTCCGATAGCACTTTAAGAAGAACAAGAAGAGTTATGTGAGTCTGGGTCTTTCTAGCAGAGGCTTCAAAATTCTTTACGCCGACTGAGACTTTAACAGAGTCTAAAGGGTTCCAAAATAGTGAAATCGTTTAGCATTAAAGGAATCTGAGTGAGTTTTATTGCCAAATTTGAGATACTGAAAAACTAATTACAAGGTGGGGCTGTAACTAAAAACTCGGACTGGGCAAATGATTGCGATTTGAAAATTCAGTTTCCCCGTTAAATTTACTATAAGACTAGTGTAAACTTGCTCAATTGCCCGCATAGGAAACGACAGAAAAATGGATTGATTTACTTAGAATTGTTGTATTTTTGTAAAAAGTTATCATAACTAAGAAAACTAAGAAACTGGACATGGCAAATGATTGCGATTTGCAAATTCAGTTTCTCCATTAAATTTACTACAAGACAAATGTAAAGTTGCTCAATTTCTCGTATAAGTAACGTACAAATGTATTTACTTACAATTGTTATATTTTTGTAAAAACTAATTACAAAGTATGGCTGTAACTAAGAAACCGGACATGCTAAATGATTGCGATTCGAAAATTCAGTTTTCCCATTAAATTTACTATAAGACATGTTAAAACTATCTGAATTTCTCGTATAAGTAACGACAGAAAAATGAATTTACTTTCAATTGTTGTATTTTTGTAAAAACTATTTACAAAGTTGAGCTGTAACTATGAAACCGAACATGTGAATGATTGCGATTCGAAAATTCAGTTTCTCCGTTAAATTTACTACAAGACATGTTTAAACTAGCTCAATTTCTCGCATAAGTAATGACAGAAAAATGTATTTACTTACAATTGTTGTAATATTGTAAACAAATACAAAAACTAATTACAAAGTGGGACTCTAACTAAGAAACCCGACATGGCGAATGTATTTCACAAACAATATTTCAAAATTGTACGCTGCAATTTAAAAAATTCAAAAAATATTCATTTTTGGGGACAACTGTTTCAAATTTGGTATATACATAAACATATATATGTTTTGAACTATTTTGACCATTTTTATCATATTCGCTTTATTATAACTCGAGTTATGGTGGTAATTCACAAACAATATTTCAAAATTGTATGCTGCAAATTAAAAAATTCAACAAATATTTATTTTTTGATGCAACTGTTTCAAATTTGGTTTTATGCATAAACGCATGTGTTTTGAAATACTTTGGTCATTTTACTCACATTCGCTTTATTATAACTCAAGTTATGGTGGTATTTCACCAACAATATTTCAAAATTATGTTACAATTTAAAAAATTTAAAAAATATTCATTTTTTGAAGCAATTTTATCAAATTTGGTTTATGCATAACCGTATATGTTTCGAACTATTGTAACCATTTTCATCAAACTCGAGTTATGGTGGTATTTCACTAAAAATATTTTAAAATTATATATTGCAAATTAAAAAAATCACAAAATATTCATTTGTTGGGGCAACTGTTTAAAATTTTGTTTGTGCATAAACGTATACGTTTTCAATTATTTTGACTATTTTTATCACATTTACTTTATTATAACTCTAGTTATGGTGCTATTTCACCAAAAATATTTTAAAATTATATGCTGCAATTTAAAAAATTCACAAAATATTCATTTATTGGGGCAACTGTTTCAAATTTTGTTTGTGCATAAACGTATATGTTTTGAACTATTTTGGCCATTTTTATCATATTCGCTATATTATAACTCGAGTTATAGAGGTATTTCATAAACAATATTTCAAAATTATATGCTGTAATTTCAAAAATTCAACAAATATTCATTTTTGGGGCAATTCTTCCAAATTTGGTTTATGCATAAACGTATATGTTTGGAACTATTGTAATAATTTTCATCACATTCACTTTATTATAACTCGAGTTATGGTGGTATTTCACAAGAAATCTTTCAAAATTGTATACAGCAATTTAAAACATTAAAAAAAAAATCATTTTTTGATACAACTGTTTCAAATTTGGTTTATGCGTAAAAGTATATGTTTTGAACTATTTAGGCCATTTTTATCATATTCACTTTATTATAACTCGAGTTATGATGGTATTTTCCAAACAATATTTCAAAATTGTATGCTGCAATTTAAAAAATTCAAAAAATATTCATTTTTGGGGACAACTGTTTCAAATTTGGTATATCCATAAACGAATGTATTTTGAACTATTTTGGATATTTTCATCATATTCGCTTTATTATAACTCGAGTTATGGTGGTATTTCACAAGCAATCTTTCAAAATTGTATGAGCAATTTAAAAGATTAAAAAAATCATTTTTTGATGCAACTGTTTCAAATTTGGTTTATGCGTAAAAGTATATGTTTTGAACTATTTAGGCCATTTTTATCATATTCACTTTATTATAACTCGAGTTATGGTGGTATTTTCCAAACAATATTTCAAAATTGTATCCTGCAATTTAAAAATTCAAAAAATATTTATTTCTTAGGGGCAGCTGCTTCAAATTTTATTTAAGCATAAACGTATATTTTCTAAACAATTTTGACCATTTTTATCACATTCGCTTTATTATAACTCGAGTTAGGGCGGTAATTCACAAACACTATTTCAAGATTGCATGCTGCAAATTCAAAAATTCAAAAAAATATTCATTTTTTGAGGAAACTATTTCAAATTTTGTTTCTTGCATAAACGTATATATTATGAACTATTTTGGCTATTTTCGTCATATTCGCTTTATTATAACTCGAGTTATGGTGGTATTTCACAATCAATATTTCAAAGATTTAGCTGCAATTTGAAATATAAAAAATATTATATTTTGGGGTGAAACTGTTTCAAAATTGGTTTATCCATAGCCGTATGTGTTTTCAGCTTATTTTAGCTTTTTTCATCATATTCGCTTTATTATAACTCAAGTTATGGCGATATTACACCGCTAATATTTGAAAATTTTAAGCTGCAGTTTAAAAAAATCTCCAAAAATTATTTTTTGAGGGATACTTTTACAAATGAATCTAATACATATATGTATACGTTTTAAATATATTTTGGCTATTTTCATCGTCTTCGCGTTTTTGGCTATTACTTATCGCTGTTTTTTCGACTGCCATTTGTACATATGAGATTTACGACTATGATACACAAACTAATGCGTTCATTATAATTTTTTTTTTATAATATAAACTTAGTGAACAATTTTCTATATTACAAAATTAATTTGAGTGTGAAGAACGTCTTTAGTAATTAGTTATTCAATGTTTTTGCACTGACATTTGTACTTTTCATTAAATGCGTTTTGGGACAATAAAATCATCATTACAAAGGCTTAAAAATGTTCCCTCCGGATATTAATTTTTAAGCCTTAACATATCAAATTTTGTAAAATTTGGTGATTCAACACTCAGATAGCCACAAATGGCATGATTTATTACGCTCTCTCTCTCTCTCTCTATATATATATATATATATATTATTTTTTTGAGAATTTAGTATTGGGGAATGAGTAGTCGTATGATTTTGAAGCGACATTTAAACTTAAAAACTGCCTTTTACACAAAAACCGATGATTATATTTATCCGGTTAACAAAAAAAATTAGTTATTTCAATCTCTGCAGCGTTTTGGTCATATGTTTTATATATTTGTACCTTATATGGTCTAAAAAAATCACACAACAAACAATCTATAAATAAAAATTCATCACAGCTGGCACGACATCAAACATACTTTCCAGTCTCATATATTCCACACATCTAAAATTAAACCATATTCAATTAGAACTGTCGAACATGAAATATTTCCTTATAGCAACTAATAAGTTCAATGGCCGAATTGAGTAAGCAATTTTTCATGTGATCATCACATGTGTCGCAACGCAAAAGAACCACTTACGCAACAGCCGGCTACTTGGTATTTCGTTTACAACCGAAGGCCAAATTTAGGCCAAAAGTATGCAGATTCATTCAGGAAAAAAAAATCCCTCGCTTGTGTCCTTGGGCACGGAAATAAGCCAGGAAAATCTACTTACGGTTGGCACATAACCTTATCGAGCGGCGTGCCTCAATTTCTCTTAATGAGCACCACCCTTTTTCATCACAAACACTTTTTTGGAACAGTTACAGGGACTTCTAATAATTTGTTGCAAAATTAACCCCTTATAAATCTTCATTTTTGGGCACATTGGAGGTGGATGAACTGAACTGATACCGGAGATTTTTTTTTTGCGCAACCAGCTGGAAAACGCGACTTTTTGGGAAAACTTTTAACTATTTTCGTGGAGGGTGATCACGAACAACACCTTCAGAGCGGATTTTACGCGACGTACTCGACGGAATTGTGGTGTTTCGCGGAGTCGTGGGGTCTATATTGCGCATGTGTTGGCAGGCAGCCGCTCGATAAACGACCTTCCACAACCCGAGTCACGGGACGGGACCGAGGGATAGACTCGTTCCCGGAAAGGTGCATATTCGATCCCGGCCGAATGGCACTATGGGGAACCCGGTTACCTGAACTGCATTTGAATGTAACACCGTAACACGTGCAGACAGAAGTTTCATGTTAAAAAAAGCGACTTTAAACCAAAGCCACCTGGCTTTTATTGCACCCACGGAGAATCTAAATCTACTTAAGTCATCATAGTGTATAGAATATATATATATATATATATATATATATATATATATATATATAAATAATCTAAATAAACACCCCCCAGGAAGAGACGAAACTTAATCTCAGTTATTCGATAACTAGGACCTTGCAAATCACTTCAGACAAGTTTTATCTACTATATATATACTATACATTTTATCAAACAATTCTCAAATAATATTTGGTTTCTATTACATAATACACTCCATATCAAACATAACAAATCAATAATCTGTCTAACTGAAAAAAAAACAACAGAAGATAACATAATGGTGCAACTCAATTCAGTGGCCGGGTGGTCAGAGGCGTCGACCGTTTCGTATTGAGCAAATTTTCGCGTCGCATGTCACAGTTTTTCAGTGAAGTTAAGGTAGATATCAGGCGATTAAAGTCCTCTGAGCTTCTTCATTGATCGGCGGAAAAGCCTCACGGCTGATAGCCCTAGTAAAATAAAGTTTTTATTCCATTCATAATGGTGCAACAACTTTCTATGTTACTACATAAGATTATAATAGGGTTAGATTAACAACCCTTATACTCTACATCGCTACCTGCTCGTGGTAATAGCATAAGGGCCGTTTATTCCCAATTTAAATTCCATTAGATACTAACGATATCCATTTCCTATTACTAAGTTACATATTCATCATTAATGTAAGAAATATTGCCTTGTAAGTACCACAAAACTCCATACTTTTAAATTTTAGAAAAAAAAAAACATTTACCTTAACATCACTGGAAAACTGTGAAAGGTGATCCGCGAAATTTCGGCCACAGCGGGGTTTGAACTCTCGCTCTCCATACTCATTACGAGACTTACGCGACCCCGGTTTGCATATAAAAAAGACCCCCTGAAGAATGGGTATGTGTAGAAGTATAGAAAAACATAGCGAATGATCTGAAATCTATTTTTGAATTTTGTTATTTGAGTTCTATTATTTAACTTTTTGATAAGGCTATTACATCTCCCTCTGACTCCCAACTCATCAAGCGATTTCAGTAATCTTTTATGAATGACAAACTCTGTCGAAAGTCTTGCTCTGCACATTTTTTATTTTTTTGGCTTGAGATGGGCAATCTTCATAGACGCCCGGGAGGTCAATAAGACAGTCTCCCCCGGGAAGGGCTCTCCACATACATATTTTTGATTGTTTTATTGGTATATACAGTATCTGTGAGATCACAGATGGTAGCCTGCGTATTTTCAAGAAAGCCAAATTGTGGGTGATCAAATCCTATTGTGCTGCTGATAAAGTTAATTATGCGTTTCTTGGTGAGTTTTTCAAATATTGTTGAGAAAATACTTAGCAGTGAGTTTGTTCTATAGTTATTCTGTAAGTGTTTACGACCCTTCTTCAGATGGATAGACATCACAACAGTTTGTTTGAGTATGTCTGGGAATAATCCATTTTCAAAACTTATCATTTACTATTTTACTCAGTTGTACACTAACTCTATAAGGCTCTCTCTTCATTTCGCTGGGGCATTGACTAGTTAGATGTTGTTATGCACAATATTGGCAGGCACAATTATTTTTACATTTAGAACTGGTGTGACGAAACTAGTTGAATGAGGTTTTATAATCTGAAAGCCTTAATCTATATGTTCTTAAAAAGTATCTAAATATATCGAAGTAGTTACGGAATAACTAGTACCACGAGCATTGTCGCTATAACAAATAAGCTAGCTATTCATTTTTTTAAAATATTATTTTGGCACCCGTCAGATATTTTGGGATAAGTTACAGCATGGTTAACATTGATATAAATAAATATTGTACATTCATCTTTGATGCTATGTAAGTTGGAAACAATGGAAACTATATCAATGCATGTTACTAATTTATATGCCTTAGTCTTTTAGTTACTTATAAAATATCAATTAATTTTCGAGCAGATGTTTATAGTTATAGCGAGGTATGCACGGTAATAACTATATGTTATACACATTTCATCTTTTCTACCATGTAAGTCGGTAACTAATTAATGCACATTGTATTGCATTGTATGCCTCAGTCTAATATGTGCTTGCAAAGTATTGGTTTACAATACGACGGATGTGTATAGATTACTTACACAGTAGTTTTCATGATGAATATGTTGCATATATTTAATCTTACCACCACTTAATTCGTTAACTAATTAAACTACTTTAATGCATATTGCATATATATATATATATATATATATATATATATATATATATATATAAATATATATGTGTATATAGTGTTGTTTTACAATACTTTAGATGTTTATAAATTAGTTACAGTGTGGTTTGCATCATGGTGACCATATGCTGCACATATTTCATCTTTGATACCATCTAATTCGGTAACTAATTAAACTACTTTAATGAATATTGCATATTTATATGCCTCAGTCTATTATATGCTTACATAGTGTGATTTTATAATACTTTAGATGTTTATACGTTAGTTACAGAGTGGTTTGCAACATGATATCCATATGCTGTACATATTTCAACTTTGATATCATGTAATTCGGTAATTAATTAAACTACTTTAATGCATATTGCGTATTAAATGCTTCAATCCATTATGTGCTTACGTAGTGTTGTTTTACAATACGTTAGATGTTTATTGATTAGTTACAGTGTATATGATAACCATCTGTTGCACAAATTTTATCTTTGCTACCATGTAATTCGGTAATTAATTACTTTAATGTATATTGCATATTTATATGCCTCAATCTATTATGTGCTCACATAGTGTTGTTATACAATACTTTAGATGTTTATAGATTAGTTACAGTGTGGTTTGCATTTTGATAACCATATGCTGCTCATATTTGATCTTTGCTACGATCTAATTCGGTAACTAATTAAACTACTTTAATGGAGGAGGTTTTGGACTACGTGGTGGTCAAAGGGATCGGAAGGGAAGAGTTGGAGTGCTTGAAGGTGGAAAACGTAGGGGGATCGGATCATGTACCGGTGGAGGTGGTCGTGAGGGTGAAGAACGTTGTTAATGGGGAACAGAGGAAGGGGCAGCAGAGGTTTGGATGGAGCGAGCATGATATGGATGCATATGAGAAAAAGCTAAAATACGTGAATTGGGAGGATGTGCATTCGATGCTCCAGTTGGAGAGAGTGATGGTGGCTGCATTGGAGAAGAAGAAGAGTGGAGGGCAGAGGGATAGTTAGTTTGACGAGGAATGTAGGGTGAATAAGTCGAGCTGGCGAAGAGCAATAGCGAAGTTTGGGAATGGGAGAGGTGAAGTGGAAAGGGCCAATCAGGCGAAGAGGAAGTTATAGAGAACCTGCGAGAGGAAGAAGATGGAGGAGTTGCAGAAGGTAGACACGAAGTTGAGGCAGTGTGTAACAGAGAAAGGGTTGTAGGAAATTCTGAAGGGAAGTGTAAATAAGGGCAAAGTTAACATAGAGTTGGCAGAGTGGGAGAAGAGCTGTAGATAGATAGCGGGGTCAGAGGTGGATTTAGGGAGTCCGAGACTGGTGGTAGGAACAGAGGCGTTTTCGCGGGAAGAGGTCGACGTGGCCATAGAGAAGCTGAAACTGGGAAAGGCGGCGGGGAAAGATGGGCTGAAGGCAGAGGCTTTCAAAAGATTACCAGAGGAAGGAAGTGATAAGTTACTACAAGTTTTCAATAGGGCCTGGAGCGGTGAGGAGAAGCTGCCAGAAGAGTGGCGTATGGGGGTGGTGGTCCCGGGTCCCGGTACATAAAGGGGGAGCGGCTTCGGTCGTGAACAACTATAGGGGGATTACCGTTATGAGTGCGGGATACAAGGCTATGATGACAATTGTGAAAAATAGACTAGAGAGGGAAGTGGACAGACAAGGGCTGCTGTCGGTGGATTCAGAAAGGGAAGAGGGGCGAAGGAGCATATTTTCGCGTTAGCGAGAATCGTGGAGAAAACGTTGGAATGCAAAGGAAGAGTGTATGCGGTGGATCTGAAAGCGGCGTATGATTCAGTTCCTAGAGGAAAGCTCGTGGAGTGTATGGATAGATTGGGCATGGAAGATGATTGGGCATGGAAGATGATTGGGCATGGCGCGGGAGGTATGGATGAGGTGTAAGAGTAGGATGGAGAGTGGTTGGAGAAAGGATAGAACAGGATGTATAAAAGAGTGGGTATGCCTGAGGTGTGGGTAGAGGAGAAGCTGAGAGAAATGGGAAGCCTAGGAACTGAGGTAAGAAAGAGATTGAGGGATATTGAGTGGCAAGAAATGCAGATTAGAATGACTGAGAGCTCTTACAACCCTGGCTACGTAGAGTGGCAAGTGCTTGGGAAACTGCCGAGTTACTTAGCCAGGGGTAAGTGGAGCAAAGTATACATGACAAGAGCGAGGCGTGGGTCAGACGAGAGAGGCAGGATAGTGTGGATGGGTCTGGGGTACACCGCGTGTGCGCTGTGTAGTAAGGGAAGCGACACGTGGTGGCACCTTAGCAAAGAATGTGAGGGTGTGAAAGCAGAGTTGGTGGGAGACTACAGAAAGCTGAATGAATGGTTAAGCGAGGATGGGGAAGGCGTGAAAATCAGCAGGAGGCTAACGTGGGAGAGGACAGTGGCTAGGGCAGAGGGAGTTGTTATAGAGAGGTTAATTTGTAATTTTTGTATATTTTGGTTGTGGTAGGTAATGTGGAAGAGCAGTGAGGGAAATACAAATTCGGTAATTAATTAAACTACATTAATGCATATTGCATATTTATATGCCTCGGTCTATTATGTGCTTACATAGAATTGTTTTACAATACTTTAGATATGTATTGATTAGTTATATTATGATAACCATATGCTGCACATATTTCATCTTTGCTACTATGTAATTCGGTATGTAATTAAACAACTTAAATGTATATTGCATATTTAAATGCTTAAATCTGTTATGTGCTTATATAGTGACGTTTTACAATACGTTAGATTAGTTACAGTGTGGTTTGCATGATGATAACCATCTGCTGCACATATTTCATCTTTGCTACCATCTAATTCGGTAACTAATTAAACTACTTTAATGCATATTGCATATTTATATGCCTCAATCTATTATGTGCTTGAATATTGTTGTTATATTTATAGATTAGTTACAGTGTAGTTTGCATTTTGATAATCATATGCTGCTCATGTTTCATCTTTGCTACCATCTAAGTCGGTAACTAATTAAACTACTTTAATGCATATTACATATTCATATGCCTCAATTTATTATGTGCTTACATAGTGTTGTTTTACAATATGTTAGATGTTTATAGATTAGTTATAGTGTAGTTTGCATGATGATAATCATATGCTGCTCATATTTCATCTTTGCTACCATCTAATTCGGTAACTAATTAAACTACTTTAATGCATATTGCATGTTTATATGACTCAATCTATTATGCGCTTACATAGTATTGTTTTACAGTACTTTATATATTTATAGATTAGTTACAGTGTAGTTTGCATTTTGATAACCATATGCTGCTCATATTTCATCTTTGCTACCATCTAATTCAGTAACTAATTAAACTACTTTAATACATATTGCATATTTATATGCCTCAATCTATTATGTGCTTACATAGTATTGTTTTGCAACAACACAAGTGTTTATAAATTAGTTACAATTTGGTTTGGACGATTTATATATATATATATATATATATATATATATATATATATATATATATGCATCAGTTTATTATTTAAGTATTTATGATCCTCCGTATATGTTTAGATTAGTTACAGCGTTGTTTATATTGTGATAACTATATGTTACACTTTTTTATCTTTGGTAGCATGTAATTTGAAAATCAATCAACATTTTTAGATGCAGATTATAAATTTGAATGCCACAGTATAATATGTACCACACATATTTTTAATTTAGTTTCTGAGTTTACACTTACCTTTAACTTATGAACAAACGATCCCAATCGAATGATCACCGTACACTGAAATGTGCAAACCAAAGCGTTTCTAGCATATTGTTTCAAATTATGTCATACCACCACAAATAGAATTGTTGATAAAACCTACAATTAACAACAAATTGCATGTAAACAAATATCATCTAACGTTAATGACTCGCAACATAAAGTCGTTGGTAGGTCATTATTTTTTTCTAACTGTGCTAAAACCCGAATGAGGCAAAAAATTTAGATACTTACGATACGATGAAATTAGAAAGGTGAAGTTCTGCCATCGTTATATTATAACAAAAGTTTATCTACAAATTTAATTTATTTAAGACATCCAAACTCATCACAATAAACATTTTGGGCGAAATATATAGAACATTTTTACACTTATATTTAAAACCATATCTTAATAACAAACATTATTTCTATTTTTATATATTGATGACAATATTTGATTGACAACTATGTTTATATATTGATGACACTCTTGAGACGTTTATAACGGTACTACCGGTATGTACTACTCGCGTAGTTGTACTGACTACATATATTCGATTTCATGTAATTAATAATTGGCTCTCGTATGGCATGCACTCAATTTCCCTGCACAAATACTGTATGATTTGTATGATGTGAATTAGTGAAAGTTTGATTACATATATATTTTTTAGTTTGATAGGCGGGAATTTCAATGGACGATGAACAAATATCAAAAAAAAAACTTTCTAGGGCTATCAGCCGTTAGGCTTTTCCGCCGGCCAAGGGAGAATCTCAGAGCAGTTTAATCACCGGGCATTTACCTTAATTTAAAACCTAACAAATATCATTTAATAAAAATGTGTTAATTGGATCAAAAAGTGATTTTTTGAATTCAAATTTTGTGTTTGAATTTTGTCTATCTAGATGAATGTAATTTAAAATTTTCAGTCAAAAAAGTCATCCAGTTTTTTGTAATTTGAAATTTTCAGATAAAAAATCCAGTTTTTTTTAAATGAAAATTAAAAAAAAATATAGCTTCAAACTGTATTAAGTTTCTAAATACAGTCAGAAGTACATACACCGGGCATTTATGTTAGCCTCACAAATAATAGCCATAGTGATAATGAGGGGTTGATAAAACTAGTTGAGAGAGATGTTATTAAAATTATATTATCATACTTTCATATGCTCATTATCTCGCTGTTGGTTAGTGTCCTCTTTCTTTTGCAAGTGTTACACTTTAGATCACGCTGCCCAAAACCACTTTGTACGGTTCAGTTTTTGTACGCGCTCGGCCCCACAGAACGCACTGGCCGCCGAACTCGGTCGAATTTAAATGATCACGGAAAAATTGTGATGATAAAAAAGTTGCAAGTAACAATGTGCGAGTAACGGGGGCTCCACACGTGCGCACGGCAATTCGACCGGTTTATCAAGGCGTTGCGAAAATGTGAAAGCAAATTAATTGCTCGAACAGTTTAATGCCCGGGGGCCGATGGAATTCAATACACTTTAATATAATCTGGACTGAAACGTTTATATTGATATTTATAAGTCAATTGAAAAATTCGGTGAAATTCAATATGTTAGGGTTTTTCAGTAAGGTGTAATTGTTATTTCATAAGAAATAAAAGCCAATGTAATATGTTTTTCAGTATCCTCATTAATTTAATTTTACATAATAACAGAAATATACCCAGCTCAGTGGTCTAGTGGTATTGGGGAGCAACGAGAGTTCAAACCAACTTATGGGCAAAATACCACTGTTATCAGAGGGTTTCTGTGAAGTTAAGGTAATATCAGGCATCATCTGATCTTATTACCTGCGGAATGCCCTCGGGATGATAGCTATAACGATAGAAGTGGTTTTAACTGGAGTCACATGAAGAAAGGTATATACTAAATTATATCTAGTAAGAGAAAGGACGCAATCTATCACGAAAGGGGGCGGCATACAAATATTCAGAGAACAATTACCACCGCTAATAACGTAATAAACAAGACGAAAGTCTGAAGCGATTGCATGAAGAGCCACAGCGCACACAGCCTAGGGGGTGAGCTGTACGCACCATACAAAATATACCATGATTTTAGAAGTTTTTAGAAACTGTTAGCAAGTTGTTTAGTTACTTCGACATTTTTATTTTTTACGAAGAACTAAATTAAAAAAAAAACTTTTTGAAGTAAAACGTTCATTTATACTAAGTCATGTGTTGAGGGTCTCATTGTAGAATTAAAAAACTGTCTGTGTTTAGAAACTGGTAGAAATATATTAAATTCGCCAATAATAATAATAATAATAATAATAATAAAGATGATACACATATAATAAAGTAATATAAAGATAAATATAATAAACTATACGAAATAACAAAAAAAAAGATAATAAGAGTAAAGTAATAACAAAAAAAAAACTTTTTTTGACTAAGACACAGCACACAGCCAAAAGAATGCAAAGAATAAAAAGTACGCAAGGTTTTTTTTGTACTGTTTCCTATTTACAATTATTTTTCCATATATTTTTTTTGGGTTGGGTGGGGAATAATGGGGTCTATATACATATTTATAACATTTAGGGGGATGTTAAATATTTGGGTATGTACGTATATGGTTAAGTTAAACATTTAATTTCGGGGCTTTAGAAACCCGCACCGGGCTGCGTATGGTGTGCGTGGTGCACTTGGTGGTGGTTGTGGTGGTTCTCGTAGGAGATCACAGCGCCTTCGTGGTTAGGTCGAACTTCCTCCGAGTCCAAATTCAGTTTTTCTTCCACTTTAGCGTGGTCCGGTAGAAAAACCATGCTGCCATGTGGGCCTGGCGCTAGATGACCCGGTTTCTCATCAATGGTCTGCTGCTCGCCAATCTCATGATGACCTACAGGAAATTACGAAACATATATCTTAATTTTTTGTCTGGGAAAGAGTAACCTAGCTTATAGTTTCCGCGATTGTGGCTTTGTAACTGGGGGGAAATAAACAAGCTATGGCTTATATTAAAGCTAGATAAGTAGCAATTTATATAGTAGCTACAATATTTATATTTTTATTTTTATTTTTGTATATTTTTGTAGAGGTTTGTGATGTGGAGGGACAGTGAGGGAAATGCCAATAAAGGTCTTTTTTTTTATAGTAGCTACAAAAAATATATAGCTTATGTAGCTGATTTATTGCAATTTTTACAAAGGTTAACACATGGCAAAGAGTAACCTTGTTTGTGGTTTCCGCGATTGTGACTTTATAACCGGGGGGAAATAAACAAGTTATGACTTATATTAAAGCTAGATAAGTAGCAATTTATATAGTAGCTACAAAAAATATATAGATAATGTAGCTGATTTATTGCAATTTTTACAAAGATTAACACATACCAAAGAGTAACCTTGTTTGTGGTTTCCACGATTGTGGCTTTGTAACTGGGGGGATCTAAACAATTTATAGCTTACGTTAAAGCTAGATAAGTAGAAATTTATATAGTAACTATAAAAAATGTATAGATTATGTAGCTGATTTATTGCAATTTTTACAAAGATTAACACATGCCAAAGAGTAACCTTATTTATGGTTTCCGCGATTGTGACTTTGTAACTTGGGGGAAATAAACAAGTTATAGCTTATATTAAAGCTAGATAAGTAGCAATTTATATAGTAGCTATCAAAAATATATAAATTATGTAGCTGATTTATTGCAATTTTTACAAAGATTAACACATGGCAAATAGTAACCTTGTTTGTGGTTTCCGCGATTGTGGCTTTGTCACTTGGGGGATCTCAACAATTTCTAGCTTACATTAAATCTAGATAAGTAGCAATGTATATAGTAGCTACGAAAAATATATAGATTATGTAGCTTATTTATTGCAATTTTTACAAAGATTAACACATAGCAAAGAGTAACCTTGTTTGTGGTTTCCGCGATTGTGACTTTATAACTGGCGGGAAATAAACAAGTAGTAGCTTATATTATAGCTAGATAAGTATCAATTTGTGTAACACCTAAGTATATATTTAATTATTATTATATTTAATAAATGATATTTAATTACTTTTACAACTTTTAAAGTATTAATACTTTAACTTCACCTACCTTTCGTCCCTTTTTCCTCGGAAGACCCCGCCTCAATCGAATTATGTATCCCCATACCAATATGCGAGCCTTTAAGATGTCCTAGCCCGTGGTGTGACCCCTCAATCCCATAACTCAAAGGCAAGCTAAGCCTCTTCAAATCATTTTCAATAGCTGCATTGTTAGCCAACCCCAGCCCGAAATCGCGATGTTTCTGTTGCAACTCCTGCTCCGCCCTAAAATTAACTAGGACCTCCTTAAGACGCCCCAAATCAAGCTCCAAATCGGCCGAGTTGTGCACATTCACGAAATTAACAAACTCCATCAGATTCTTATCGGTTAACTGATGTTCGGAACCCTCTATCAAGTCCAAAAGGTCCTTCAATTGAACGCGATCATAATTAATGTTATTGGCTGAACTGCTGCTGTCCTCATCATCGTCATCATCATAATCATTTTGTATGCTCTTTAGAAAGTTGATACGTTTCGGGGTGAGCTCATAACGGTGCTCTTCATTTATATGCGAGCTTGTAACGGTTGGTGCTTTACTGTTTTTAGCAGGAGAGACGTTGAGTAGTTCAGGCACTTCTGGGGGTTGTTCCGTTTTATTAACAGCGTTGTGTAATAAAGAAAATAGATTGGTGGGTAGTTCAGAGGTGTTTTGATCGGCTATCTCGCAGTCCCCGCCCTGCACTTTACCACAAGTCGAGCAACTGCAGTTCGTAATGATCTGCACGCGTTTTTGAATGGTTTTAGGCCGATCGGTTGTCTGCGCGGACGCTTGAAGAGTCACCTAATACAAAAAATATGTAGCTGTGCTTTTTAATACTTTTAGTAGTATTTACATGGTAGCATTGCGTCTCCGAGGGTTGACAACTGTCGCAATACGGGCCGATTAGTTCGCCGGGCTCAGCTGGCTGTGTGCGGGGGATGCTGTAGCTGTAGCAGGCTCCCACACAGACATTGTTGTCTATCGTCATGGGTTCGTATCCGGGCATTGCTACGATTTGTTTGATGGCCGTGGTTTGGCACCATGAGTGCCTTTCTGGGTAGAGCACGATGTTGTGGACCTGCAATATTTTGGTTTACAACTATTTTTAGGGGGAGGGTGCTAGCTACCTTATGCTCTCGATCGCAGCTCGTTGGAGCCCACACACACGCGACTATCAGAAGAGATGGCAGTATCTGAAAATAATAATTTTAAATATAAAAATCAATGGTGAAGAAGAGGGAAGAGCTAAATGATAAAATTGCATCGGAGTGGGTGCTGGTAGTAGAAAAAAAATGATGGACGCATATATGAGGGAAGGCAGACAGAGTGCAGACGGAAGAACAATGTGGTGGTGTCGGGAATTGGAGGAGAAGCCAACAATGGAAAGGCTGAACCTAAAGATCCAGACGAGAAGGGCAGTAGAGCTAGGAAATCAGGGCCATAGATTCCTGTTGGAGTTGGCAAGTTGGGAAGAAAAGAGAAGTTTGATGCTAGCACGATCAACTTAAGGGGCACTAACATATATGTGGACAACGACCTGATCGTGGAGGAGAGAGAGGCCTCCTCCACGATCAGGTCGTTGATTTATTTAAATTTTTACAAACATTAACACCTGGAACAGAGTAATCTAATTTGTAGTCTTTCCGATTGTGACTTAGTTATTGGGGGGAAATAAACCACTGATACCTCATTTTAAAGCTAGATAAGCAAAGAAATCTATGGTAGCTGCGAAAAATATATAGATTAAGTAGCTGATTTATTTCCATCATTACAAACATTAACACCTGGAAAAGAGTAATCTAATTTGTAGTCTTTCCGATTGTGACTTAGTTATTGGTGGGAAATAAACCAGTGATACCTAATTTTAAAGCTAGATAAGCAAAGAAATCTATGGTAGCTGCGAAAAATATATAGATTAAGTAGCTGATTTATTTCCATCATTACAAACATTAACATATGGAAAAGAGTAATCTAATTTATAGTCTTTCCGATTGTGACTTAGTTATTGGGGGGAAATAATCCAGTGGTACCTAATTTTAAAGCTAGATAAGCAAAGAAATCTATAGTAGCTGCGAAAAATATATAGATTTGAGTAGCTGATTTATTTCCATCATTACAAACATCAGCACCTAGAAAAGAGTGATCTAATTTGTAGTCTCTCCGATTGTGACTTAGTAATTGGAGGGAAATAAACTAGTGATACCTCATTTTAAAGCTAGATGAACATAGACATCTATAGTATCTGCGAAAAATATATAGATTAAATAGCTGATTTATTTCCATCATTACAAACATTAGCACCTGGAAAAGGGTAATCTAATTTGTAGTCTTTCCGATTATGACTTAGTAATTGGGTGGAAATAAACCAGTGATACTTCATTTTAAAGCTAGATAAGCATAGAAATCTATGGTAGCTGCGAAAAATACATAGTTTAAGTAGCTGATTTATTTCCATCATTAGAAACATTAACACCTGGAAAAGAGTAATCTAATTTGTAGTCTTTCTGATTGTGACTTTATTATTAGGGGGAAATAAACCAGTGATATCTCATTTCAAAGCTAGATAAGCAAAGAAATCTATAGTAGCTGGAAAAAATACATAGTTTAAGTAGCTGATTTATTTCCATCATTACAAACATTAACACCTGGAAAAGTGTAATCTAATTTATAGTCTTTCCGATTGTGACTTAGTTATTGGGGGGAAATAAACCAGTGATACCTCATTTTAAAGCTAGATAAGCAAAGAAATCTATGGTAGCTGCGAAAAATATATAGATTAAGTAGCTGATTTATTTCAATTCTTTGAAATATTAACACCTGTAACCTTGTTTATACTTTCCGCGATTGTGACTTTGTTAATGGAGGAAAATAAATACATAACACCTCATTTTAGTGCTAGATACATAACGAATTAATTAGTAGACATCTGATTTATTATCATAATATAAATCATGAGATATAAAGTCAAATCAATTTATTTCCTGTTTGCAACTTATTCGCGCGCTTGAGACTGGCCGGCGTGTCTGTGAACGAACGAATTGCGTCGTGTCTCAAAACCGCGATGTGTGCAATTATTACGCTTATAAAATATCAACGCTCGCAAGGTGAACAGGTCGATATTATAATCAGAAATCCTAAGCGAGTTAGTTTTAATGTGTTTGCTCGTTGCGTCTCTCTCTAACGACCGTCGCGGAGTTATGATGGACGACGGCAATTGTTTATTAAAAACAGGGCCTGTGGAAAGTTTTGCGCTAAAAAGAACCAAATAGTGGACAGGTGTTGGTTATTTTTGGAAATGATCTGACCGTGCACGATACAGGATTTGATTTAAGCTAAAAATAATTGTGTTGTATATGGTATATGTTATTGGGATGTTTTTTGATAGCTCTAATTATATATATATATATATATATATATATATACTTGCTATCCAGAAAAATATTAATTGCAGTTCAATTTTATATAAACCGAGCTCAGTAGCCGAGTAGTTAAATATAAACGTCATCCGTCTCGTGCTGGGCCTTCGAAGTTCGAACCCCATCAGGGCGAATCACCTTTCACAGTTTTCAGAGCTTTCCCCTTGTCCTCTGAGCTTCTCCCTTAACCAGCGGAAAAGCTCTTGGCTAACGAGCGTTATGTGATGAGAAGGGCAATATGAAAACAAACATTAGCCCAGAGTCGCTGCACACGAGCAGTTTAGACGTTGGCCCATGCGTTTGATCAGTTCTGGTGTTATGTCGTCTATGCCTGGTGCTTCACCTTCTTTTAACTTTTTTATACTTTCTTTTATCTCTTTTTCTTGTATCATTTCACTTTCTTGTGTTATTTCTGGTTTCTCTTGTGTTATTATTATATATGACTCTCTTTGCGTCAGTTCTTCAAAATGGTTTCTCCATCTTTTCATGATTTTGTCTTCTTCCGGTATTACTTTTCCCACTTTGTCTTTTATGTTCATCATATTATGTTCTTCTTTTTCAATTCTTTCATTGTCCCTTGGAACAGTTTTTGGTTCTCCCTGCAGTTGTTTTCCATCTTCTTTCCGAATTGTGTCCTTGCTCTCTTCTTGGCTTCCTTGATCTCTCTCTCTCTTCACTTCGTTTATTTTTTCTTTGTATTTTTTTTAGTCCTCTTCCTTCTTAGTATTTATATATGTTTAACATTTGTATTTTTTTCTCTTAATTTTCTATTTGATTTCTTTAGTCCACCACTTTTTTGTCTGGTTGTTTGAGATTTGTGATGTACCGCAGCTTTCTTCGGCTGCCTCTAGAATATTATTCGTGAATTCTTCCCTTTTGTCCTCTACCTTACTCTCGCTTCCATTTATCTTCCATTTCCGCATTATTATTTCTTGAAACTTGTGTCTATATTTCTCTTCTGTCAGTTTGTAGTTCCTTTTTTTTTTTTTTTCTTTTATTTCTTTTTCTTGGTTTTCCTTTTCATATCTATTAATAGGTTATGATCACTTCCTATCTCTGCTTGTCTCGATACTCTTACGTTTTTTACTTTGTTGAATTTATTTGTTCTTATCAGGAAGTAATCATTTATAGATATCTCTTTTCTTTTGAATTGAATTGTAATATATCTGGTTTATATTTGGTTTTCTTGCTTTTTTTTCAATCATGTAATTTATTCGTTAATATATTAGCTTTTAAATGAACTAATATCTGTGTAATCTCCTCAATAATTATGTTACAATCGAGAAAACTACAAAAAGAATTATTGTGTATTGTGTTAAGCTTCAAATTAAGGTATTAGCCGAGTATTTTTCTAAATTATTTCGAGGTAAAAATCGAGAAACCAACAGATACCGTTTTTCTTCCACGATGATTCATGTTTATACATGTTTAATTTTGTTCAATTATCTGTTAGGTTATTGAAGTTTTTTAATGAAGTATTCTACTTGATACTTCTTTAGCTTTAAAATGAGTTATTATTTGTTTATTTTCCCCTATTGATAGGAGCACAAAGGACAACATTACAAAAAGTTTATATATAATAAAAGTATCTATATATATATATATATATATATATATATATATATATATATATATATATATATATATATATATATATGTCGGCGCTTGATTACAATAATCGTTTTCAAGCCTTAACGATAGTACAAGGATGCATTGCGCAACGTCTGATTAGTCGTGAAGCCAATCAGAAAGGCCGATTTTATGGAATGTGTGTACTTGAGATCTTACCCTCGATGGGGGTCTGAGCAGAATCAGTTGACAGAGCGCGTCGGTATGGAAATACCGAGCGTTAGTGTCGGCCGGGACTGCTTTCTCAAGATATTTATTAGTTATTGTATAATCAGTGCATTAAGTTAGTTACTCAGTTGTTAATAAAATGTGTTAGTTGATTGTGGCAAAGGACTTATTATTTATTGTGTATCCAATAATATCCTCCAAAGAGCACGCCTCAATAAAACCACTGATTGGGCCAGTTTCAAACTTGAACTTAATGATCGAATTAATTTAAATGTTGCGCTAAGGTCAGAGGGTCAATTAGACGTGGAGAAGAAGGAAAAATTCACAAAGTTACTACAAAGAGTAGCTTATAATAACACTAGGAATATGTTCCGGATCACTAAAGGGATAAACTACTTAGTCGACATCAGAAAACTTGTCAAAGAGAAAATAGCGTCTCGACGAAGATGGCAACATACTAGAAACCCAGCCGACAAGACGATTCTATACAACAACACACACAAGCTGAAACGAGAAATCAAGAAAATCAAAGAGGAATCTATTAGTACTTATCTACAAAGCCTCGATTCTAATGAAGAAACCGATTATTCACTAAAACCAAGAAAATCAAACGACCTATAATATCAATTTCATCCATTAGAAAAGATCGAGAACCGTGGGCTAGGAGTAACAAACAGAAGGCTGATATGTTTGCAGAGTACCTAACTAACATCTTTACGCCAAATCAAGTGGAGGAAGAGTTCGTTCTTGAAACAAAATATAACCCCATATCAGAAGAAATCACCCACGTTACATCAAAAGAAATAGCTGAAGAAATAAGAACAAATCTGAATCCAAAAGAAGCACCTTGCTTTCATCTTATAACCGGTGAAATCCTAAAACAATTACCAAGGAAATGATTAGTCATGCTGGCTTACCTCTTTAATGCAGCCTAAAACATGTACCTGATAGTTGTAAAGTGGCAGAGGTATAGAAAGAGCACTTGAAGGAAAGCAAGTATGTTCAACAATCTTCCTAGGTGTATCTCAGGCATTTCATAAGGTCCGGCATGATGTCCTAATACATAAATTAAATAAAATGCTCCCAAATCAATTTGTCGAGATCTTAACATTGTATATAACAAATAGATTATTCAGAATAAAACAAGAAGATGAATATTATGAAATAAAAGCTGGTGTCACTCAGGGAAGTGTACTGGGACCTATACTGTACCTACTACACAAGTGACATACCAATCATGAATAATGTTAATATTGCCATCTTTGCAGACGATACTGCCCTAATAATTGTGGGAGAAAATGCCGAACAATCCACATCCAAGCTACAAAATGCTTGTGATAAGATAGTCAACTGGACAAAAAATGGAAAATAAAGCTAAACGAACAAAAATCAATCCATGTTAATTTTATTAATAAAAAACTAGTGGATCCTCCGACTCTTTCTATCAATGGTACTATTGTCCCATATGAAAATAACGCAAAATATATAACACTGGATGCGAAATTACGATGGAAAGAGCATGTAAAGAAAAAAAAGACTGAGCTAAACTTAAAATACAGACAGTATTATTGGCTGCTGGGCAGAAATTCTCGGCTGTTAACATATAATAAAATTCTAATTTACAACCAAATCTTCAAACCAGTTTGGCTGTATGGAGTCCAGTTATGAGGCTGTGCTAAAGAGAGTATTATAAACTCTATACAAATATTCCAAAATAAAGTTCTATGCACTACGATTAATGCACCGTGGTACATACGCAACTCGAATATACACAGGGACCTCGGTATTGCTTATGACAAAGCAGAGATCAAGAGAATCGCTGCCAAATATGAAAACAGGCTGCACCATCATGTAAATGCGGAAATGACCCAACTGCTTGTCAACCAATATTATCCTAGAAGACTGAAGAGAATGAATCCTTTCGATTTAGGAAAGTGATTGTGACAAAAACAGAGTAAATGTACGCGAGTTGAATAGTGTAGGAGCATATTTATTTTGAATTAGACATAAGCTTGGGGCATCACTGGATGAACCCTGGTCTGTTAGACCAGGTTTAATAAAAATACAAAAAAAAATTACAGTAATATTTTTTTTTGTTCTTTTGTGATAGAATCAGCATGCTTGTTTTGGTTTCATTGATAGTTAGAAGATTTTTGTTGAACCATTCTTTTAACTTGTTTATGTCACTACTGATTTTTGATTGTATTTCAGTTTTACTCGTTCCACGACATATAATCGATGTATCGTCTGCGAATAGGTAAAGGTTTCCTTTCAATTATAGTTCTTTAATATCATTTATATATATTAAATAGAGGATTGGCCCTAGTACTCCACCTTGCGGAATTCCATATTCTGGATTGGCAGTGTCACTTAGAATGTTTCCTATTCGTGTTTGTTGGGTTCTGTTTTTCAGATACGTTTCAAATATTTTTATTTCTAAGTTAGCTATCCCTGCGTTACATGGTTTCTGAATTAATATTGTTTTGGAGACTGTGTCAAACAATTTCTTCATATCCACGAATAGGGCTGTGGCATACTTTCCCTCATCCAACATTTTTTGTATATTTAAAATCATATCAGTTGCGGCTGATGTAGTACTTGACTGGTTTTGGTATGCGTACTGATGGTTACAGACCAAATTGTTTTTATTTAGATGATCTATCAGTCTTCTGTGTAATATTTTTTCGGTGATCTTTAAAAATATTGGTAGTAGGGCGATGGGTCTATAATTCTCCGGTAAGCATTTGTCTCCATGTTTATAAATTGGGATTATTATGGTTTTTTTTAAAGAGCAAGGATATAATCCAGTATGTAATATATCGTTTATTAGATCAAGTATAATCGGAGTTAGTTCATCCTTCATTTGTTTGATTAGCTTGTTTGTTATATTATCGACGCCAGGAGTTGAAAATTCCTTATGATTTTCTATAATCTTTTTAATTTCCACTTCTGTTGTTAATGGACATTTCGCAGTGCATATATTTGTTTTATTTTGCATTGTTTGTAACTTTGAAGGAGTGTTTGATGCACTATTTACTTGCTTTTCTGCTAATATACTTCCAATGTTAGCGAAATAATTATTAATTATGTTACTGACCTGATTACTGTTAGAGGTTGTTTGGCTATTATCAGTTCTCATTTTTATTGAGTCTTGTTTCATTTTCTTCCTTCTGTTTAGCAATGAATTTACTTCGTGCCACGTTTTTAGTGTGTTTCCTTTTGCGTTTTCAAATCGTTTGCTGTAATATGTTTTTTTTTCTAATTTTAATTTTAACTTGTGCCTCTCTCTACAGTTGTTTATATTTATTTTTTAGGAATTCATTATTACGGGTTTAATTTCTGCCTGTGAAAATAATAATTCCTCTCTTTTATTATGTTCGCAATCTCCAAGTTGACCCATTCATTGCATTCCTTTCTTTTGAAGGTTGTTTGTTTTGGATTTTGTTTCCTCAAATCGGTTAAGATTTTTATTAATTTATCAAATGAGTCGATTTTATCCAAGTTTTGTTTAAAACCAATTTTAATCGCATCATAATTAACTTTCATCTTTGTAGTGTGGTCCGATAAATCACTTGATATTATTTCAATTTTTTTAAGTTTTTGTTTACAATTTGTAATGATGTGATCTATTATTGAATTAGCTGTTGTAAGATTATCATGATCAATTTTATTCATTACTTCGTATCCTTGTTCTTCTATCATTTCCTTATATTCCATTACTGAATTATTCGTTTGTGCGATATTAATATTGAAATCACCTAATATTATATTTGATTCATTGCCATTCAATATAGTTGATTTCAGTACTTGCAAAAGTATTTTATTCTTTGTGGTAGGCGGTTTGTATATTAGCGTAATATATGTTTCGTCTTCTTCTATCCATGTCTTAAGTATTTCGATGTTTTCTATGGTTTTATTTAATGAGATTTTGAAGTTCTTTTCATTTTTTATGTAGAGCGCTATTCCGCCTCCTCTGCTGTGCCTGCAGTTATGAACTGCTTTATAGTTTTTGATGCTATAGTTGGATGTTTCATTATGGTATAACCATGTTTCTGTCAGTGCTATGTAGTCTATGTAAGGTAATATTTGTATTTGATTAAATTTATTTCTTAGGCTTCTTATGTTTTGTAAGTAGATCGATTTTAGTTTCAATTTTGGATCCATTTGATTTCTTTGAGTTCTAGTTGTTATTTTTTATTATTTTTCTTATTTACGATGTTTGTTTCTGTTGTAATTTCAAAGCTTTTATGTCATCCATGCATCTTATTTTTATAATTTTGTCTTCTGTGTTTCTTCTTAAGAATATGTTACCCTCTTTCGTCCATGCAAATTTGAATCCATTTGTTTTTTCAAGTTGTCTTGCCTCATAAAAGAGTTTCGTATTGTTTGGAGTTAACTCATCATTGAAAAATATTGGTTGGTTATATCCCTTTAGACCACATTCTTGAGATTTTATAGATTTTATCTCTCTTCGCTTTTCTAATATTTTCGTTTTCTGCGACATGTCTGATAGCTTAAGTGTTATGGGCCCTGATTCTTTGCTCCTATAGCAGTCTACTATTTCAGAGAGGTTGATAGGTATGCCCATTCCGTTAGTTATTTTTGCAATTACTTCTTTTATATCTTCTTTTGTTCCCTGGGATGGAACACCTTTAATTATTATGTTGTTTTTGATCTGTTTTTGTTCTAGGTCGTTACACCTTGTTTCGAATTCATTGATTTTATTCTTAATTTCTTTGATTTCCTTTTCTGACTCTTTTAGGAGTTTAAATAATTTCTTATTTTCTTCCTGTGAGTCGTGAAATTGTTTGGACATAAATTCCATTGCTTTTTCTATTCTATCTAGCACTTTTTTAATATCTCTTATAGATTCAATTTCATCAATGTTCTTTTCTCCACTTGATTTTCCATTCTTTTCTTCAGATTCGCTATTCCCCTTTTGGTTGTTTTCTTGTTTTAGGCATGTTGCTATGTTTTCAGAACGGCACTGTTTTATTTGTTATTTTAAGCTGAGCGTGGCTGCGCGCGCTTTATGTTTATTTCTATTTTATTTTTATGTTATATTGGAATGCACTGATTATTAAGTGATTACCCGCTTAATTTATGATGAACTTTAGTAAATTGAATTAATAACGCTAACTGCTTGCTTTATTCACTACTTCACTTCGTTCAACTATTTAATACCGACTAGAAGTGGTTACAATAGATTTAATTCTTCTCCTTGACAAACGCGGACCGGGTCATAACGTCACTATATTTAATCCCAATGATTTGCAAAATTTACTTTTTGTCCGCCATTTTGAGTATTGAAAATCGGACATCGGATTCGTAATTAGGGACCTCAGAACCCCCATTGCAAGTAATTTGGAATCAATTATTTGCAAAATTTACTTTTTTGTCCGCCATTCTGATTGTTTTAAATCCGACATCAGGTTTGTATTCAGTTACCTCAAAACCCCCCGTGTACGTTATTTCGAGCTACATAATATCCAAACTTAACTTTTTTCCCCGCCATTTTGGATCTGCCGTTTCGAATTTTTGAAATCGTACATCGGATTTGTAATCAGCGACCTCGAAAACTCCCGGGGAACAAAATTTGGTTTTCTAAATGAAGGTTTAGTAATATTGACCACGTTTTCGGGAATCGGTCCCAGTGTGCGACGTTCCATACATCTATCAACAGCTATTGGACCCATAAGTATTCGTTGTTATACCATCAATAAATACATTATACAGGGAATGTAGTTACTTTAGATTCTCTTTATTGCAAACTCTGAATAATTAAACAAAAGGTGTCATCAAAGCTCCAATCGCAAGCGCTATTCAAGGTGTTTTACATTTGTTTTGGTATATTCTGTCACAATGACGTTGTCAATTCATCCATTCAATAGCTTATGGGACCTATAAAGTTTATGAAATGTTGGTGAATACGGGTATAACTCTTTTTAAGGATTAAACTATTTTTTATCACACTTCAACTCTTTTTCTGGGAGAGAAATCAATCAGCTATCACCAGATAGGCTTTCCGCCGTCTTTTTCTGATTTTGTCCATTTTTATCTAATTATTTTGTATCCTAATTAACCATCTAATTACTGTCAAGAAAATAAAAAAATATGTTTGATATTGAAGGTTAATATATAAGTATATATAATATATAATATAATCTTTTAAAATCTCTTTATACCCTTTCGGGTGTCGAGATTATTTAAGCGTATTTAAAATCTAAACAAATCTAAATCTATTGTATTTTCTGTAGAAATTCCTTCCAGTCTTTCCTATTGCTCGCCATCCTCTTTGCATCCTGCCATCCAATGCCATTCCTCGTTAGTATTTCATGTATGTTGTCTTCCCACGTTTTGTGTGGTCTACCCCTTCTTTTCTTTCCTTGTATTCTTGTGTTCCATACACTTTTTGTCTGTCTCCCTTCTGGCATACGAATTATGTGTCCATACCATCCGAGTTGTTTCCTTTCTATAGTTGTCTGTATACTTTCTATCTGTAGAGTTGTTCGAACTTGCTCATTTCGTATTCTGTCAATTCTTGTGATACCTTCTATCCTCCATAAGTACTTCATTTCTGCTGATTGTATTTTGCTTTTAAGTCTCTTGTCCAATGTCCATGTTTCGCTTCCGTATATCAGTGCTGGTCTATATATTGTTTTGAACATTATGTGTTTAGTTTTCTTCGATACCTGCGTATTATTTTGTTTAGCATACGGTAGCTTTTGTTTGCTCCCCGTATTTTGTTGTTTATTTCTGGTTCCAGACTTCCCTTGTTGTTTATATTTATACCCAGGTATTTAAAATTTTCCACCTGCTCGATAGCTTTTCCCGCTATTTGGATATTTGTTTCCACATCCTGTTTGGCGATCACCATGATTTTTGTTTTATCTGGGCTTATTGTTATGTTGTATTTATTTAGTTCTTCGTTCCATTTATTAATGTTCTCTTGCAAGTTTTTTTCGGATTTGGCTAGTATTACAATATCATCAGCAAAAGCACACATTTTTTAATATATTATCTAGGAATATTATCAACAGTAGAGGGCTTAATGCTCCACCTTGTCTTAGTCCTTGTTTGGTTGTAAATTCCTGTGATATCTGATTTCCTGTCCTTATGTAATTGTATGTCTTTCTGTATATACCTTGTATTGTTCTTTGTAGTTGTTTGCTTAGTTGCCTCTTTTGTAATATATTCCACATCGTTTTATCGGTACTCTGTCGAACGCTTTTTCTAGGTCTATAAATGATATGAATAATTTACTGTCATGGCCCATTGTTTTCTCCATCAGTTTTCTTAGTGTAAATATATGTTCCTGCGTTGAGTGGCCCTTCCTGACGCCACTTTGTGCATTTTCCATCGTTGTTTCTGTTTGTTGTCTTAGTTTTCTTTCTAGTATAACCTCATACATTTTAACAGTTGTGCATATTAGTGACATTCCCCTGTAATTATTGCAGTTTTTGTTGTCTCCTTTTTTGTATACTGGGAATATTACTGCTTTCTACCAGTCATTTGGAATTTTTCCACTTTTCCATACAGTGTTTAGAAGCTGTCTTAACAAATTTACACCTTCCTCGCCCATATTTTTGAGTTGTTCAGCTTTTATGTTATCATGGCCTGCTGCTTTACCATTTCTTAATTTTATAAGTGCTTCTTTTACTTCGACTTCTGTTATATTGTCTGGTTCTTCGTTCAGAATATTTTCCACATGTGCGTTCTCATTTCCTTCGTTTGAGCTTATCATCGTTTTCTCCTGCAAAAGCTCTTTGAAGTACTCTTTCCATATTTTCATTATATCATGATCTTGTTATATTATTGTTCCCTGTTTATCCTTTAGTTGTCTTAGTGTTACTTGTACTTTATCGTTCTTGCTTTTCTTTAGTGTTCTATAAAACAACTTCTTATTTTCGCTGTTCTTATTAAGCTGTATTCTAGTGTTTTCCCAAATTCTTTCCATGTCCTTTCCCTTGATTCTTTGATTATTTGTTTCGTTGCTTTTCTCTGTATTTTATACGCTTCGTAGTCTTCTTCTTTCTTGGAGTTGATGTACTTTATCCACTTTTGCTTTTTCTTCTTTATTTCCTCTTTTATTTCTATAGTCCACTATCGTGTTTGCTTTCTGTTGTTTGCCTGTCTGGTTGTTCCGCATGCGCGTTTTGTAACTTCCGTTATTATGTGTTTGAAACTGCTCCATATTTCCTCCACATCATTAGCTTTTGAGAAAGATGTGAGTTCCTTAATATAATTCTGGTACTTAGCTTTTGTTTCTTTATAGTTTAGTTTGTCTATTCTGAATTTCTCAGTTGCAGTTTCTTTCTTGTACTTATCCTTTTTAGTTTCAACCTCGTTTCCGCTTGTCATCCTTTTTGTTTTTATTTCTTCCTTAATTGTGATGTTTGCTACCACTAGATAGTGATCACTTCCTTATCTCGCTCCCTCTTTTCACCCGTACGCCATTAACTACCATCCTTTGTTGTGTGTTTGTTAGAAAATAGTCTATGATCGACTTTTTTTTTCTATTCTTTACTTCTCTGATATATTTGTGTATTTCTTTTTGGGTGAATACTGAGTTTAGGATTACGACGTCGTTTAAGATGCAGAAGTCAATTAATCTGTTTCCGTTATTGTTTCTCGTCGGTTCTCCATGAATCCCCGTTATATGTTCTATCCCTGTATTTATATTTCCTATTCTTGCATTTATGTCTCCTGTAATGTAACTATTTTCTCCTGCCTTCTCGTATAATATTTTTAGCTCTTCCCAAAATTTGTCTTTTTCTGTTTTACTTTCGTCTTCTGTTGGTCCATATACTATGATTAGGTTTCCCTTCCATCCATCTACCTCTTCAATTGTTACTGTCATCTTTCGTTTACGCATTCCCATTCCGTTATTGACTGTTCTAACCTTTTGTTTATTATGCAACCCACTCCTGCTCTCGCTCTTTCACTTTCTTCGACTCCACAATATATTTGTATGTCGTCGTTTCTAAACCTCTCCCTTTCTTTTTTGTTTCTGTTATCGGCACTATATCTAATTTTGTATTTTCAAATTGTTCTATTAGTTCAAGTTCTTTGCCTTTCAGACTACGTATGTTCCAGTTTCCAATTCTCATCGTCCTTTTTGTTTGCGCTGTTGTTTTTGTTATATCTATTATTTCTATTTGGTTGAAACTGCCTATTCTTCTCTCTTTATTTTTTCCGATCGTCTCCTTTTCCCTTGCTAGTTTCGTTATCATATAATTCTTTTCTGTATATTTCGCAGTTAGTTTTTTGTCTGCACTAATTCTAGTTTTTGCAGTACCCTATTTCATTTCCATAGCGTTCCGTCTACAGTTAATTTATTATATCCACTTTTCACCTCTCCTCCTTTATTTCTCTCTTCCTTGGCCATTTTTCTTATTTGTGTGTTTCTTGCTCTTTCCTTTTTTGTCTCATCGTCGTTTATATAAATTCTACCTTGTTTGTTATTTTTAAGTTTATATTTATTCTTCATTATTTTTTCTTTATCTTCTTCCTTCTCTAATTCAATCAGACAGGTTTTGTTTCCTAGTTTTTGAGCTTTTTTTACCTGAATGGTCACCATTTTGTCAAAAAACAAATTCTCTACGGCTTCTTTTAATACGTTTGTGTCGTCAGTGTCAATATCTAAGCCTTGCATAACTATGTTATTTCCTCTTTTGCTAATCTAGCCACTCCACCGATTGGTTTAGTTTTTTGAGTTTTTGTTTAATTTCAAAATTCTCTCTTTTTATTTCTTGGTTTTCTTGCCACAGCATTTTATTTTCTTCTCTGATTTTTTTGAATTTCATCTCTACATTCTTCTTGTTCTATTTTAATTTGGTTCGTGTCTGCTTTCAGCTCTATATATATATATATATATATATATATATATATATATATATATATCTATATATATATATATATATATATATATATATATATATATATATATATATATGTGTGTGTGGGATGAGATTGACAAAATTAAACAAATTAATCCTGATTTTAGATCTAAATTTGATACCAATTATGCTAAAACAAATTTTGTACGATTTGTTAATACAACTGAAGAAACGAGACCCCAGCACAAAAGTTTTTAATGTACACAGGATATTCTTAGTACCCTGTGTATACATATATAGTGTGGCTATAAACACTCGAAAAATATGGATGCATACCAATATCAAGTAGATATACTAAATCCAGCTGATATCCAGACATACAAAAATATAAAACACAAGCCTTCAATATTCACCGTCCAAATCACAATCACAAACCTCGCGACGAGGACGGAGGGAAGAGACAATGTCTTATCTTTTTTTGTACATACAGAATAAGTAAATTTAATTTTAAATTCGTCATTCATCATTCATAATTATAGATTATGTTATATTTATTGACAACAAAATTAAAAAAAGTTTAATTAAAAAACAGAATAAATATGCCGTAATGTAGGCTAGAATTATATCGGAAAGGACCCAAGTGTATGTATATTACAACTGTCCGAGTAATATCGCTGAGTCTACAAATATGATACATTTTAAGATACGCGTATGTACCTACATGTAGTATGCAATGTTTGTGCTTCTATGGAAATAATTTTGATTTATTTTATTAGAGAAAGCTTTGAAACAAAAGCAAGATACATAAACATGTACGAATTTCATTAGTGTGTAGCTTGAAAATAGACTTTTCATATCGATGCACTCTTGCCAAAATTGTGTGGTCTCAGACCTGCGCAATATTTTAGCTACAAAGTATTCAAACTTTCCATGTGTGGACGATTAAAAATACATCATCGCTACGTGACTGATATAAAACAGTAATTTTTTATCACCAATTGTTGATATGACAAAGTGATGACCCAGTGCTTCCACCGAAAATGTGTTCGGGGAGCGGACAAAGGCGCGCGGCTGACACAGTTACGCATAAACGCGCTCTCCACATCCTTACCATATTTAACGCCATGTAGGGCAAGCAATCCAGCCAAAAAAAAAATAGTGAGAACCAAAAAACAGTTTAAACGAAACAAACTAAACAAAAGTGGCGTTCGCGTTTACGGTGCCATTCCGGCGCGGGTTTGGCTCGCTCGGTGGCGGTGTGGTGAAAGGTCACGGAACAACTGACGATCAACTCGTTCCCGAGGTGACTTGATCTCTATACACCTGTTCAATTCCGAACCGTAACCCGTTCACGCGGGAGATTTGAATGCGATTATGTAAGCTGTTGTGTGTTTTTGTTTGTTTGGTGTAACGCCACTCGAAAATTGGAAAGGTGGCCGAGGGGGGCCCGCGCGGCGCGAGAGAGAGACTAACTGGCCAATCGATCGGTCATCGAGTGGCCGGGGCATGAATGGACGCCCACACGAGCGTTGGGATCTTTCAATGGGAGAAATGAATCAATTAAAACTTTAATCACACGTGTATTTTCAGCGTGTAATCTGCTCCGCGCCTTTGATGTAGTAGCCGAAGAGCAGGAGCGCTCTGGCCTGTTGGGCGTCCAAACAGGTTTCCGCTGAGGATACTCTTAATTCCCATCCGCGGGGCGCAGGGTTGATGGTGGTTGTTTGATGGTAGGGGTGCGTGTGGATGACACACTTGATTGTAGATATTTTTGCTGTGAAAAAATATATTAGTCAGAAGTTACTAGTGTTTATCTTAATTTAACATAAAACCTCTGAAGAACTGTGTGCCACGAATTCATTTAAACTCCTACCTAATGCTTAATACGTGTAACTCTTAGAAAATTACTAACCTTAACTTGAGAAGACATTAGTTTAATGTCAGAGCTTTCACAAAGTTGTTTTTTGTTTCTCAATCATTGAACAAATGTTATATATAATATACTATTTTATGTTTACTGAACCAAATGTTTTGTTCAATCCTAGATTTGTTTCTACATGTATAAAAATGGTTTTAACGAACTTTTATTACTCAATTAAAGTGATTTCAACATGCAGCATGGAACAATACGCCAACCATACAAACCAGAGCAGAAGGGGAAATTACCCACAGGAAATATGTCCGTATACACAAACATCCCATAAATTTTATAGATCCCATATGCCCGTATTCACCAACATCCCATACACTTTATAGGCCCCATAAGCTATTGAATGGATAAATTTAAAATGTCATTGTAACAGAATATGCCAAAATAAATGTCAAAAACCTTGAATAGCGCTTGTAATTGGAGCTTTAATAGCACCTTTTGTTTCATTATTCAGTGTTTACAATAGAGAGAACCTTTTGATTAATTTTTCAGTGTTCTCAATAGAGCGAATCTAAAGTAACTACATTCCCTAGAAAATTTATTTATGGTTGCTATAACAACGAATACTTATGGGTTCAATAGCCATTGATAGATGAATACGGGGGTTAAGCTATTGAATTAGACACATTGAAAACGTCATTATGACACAAATTGCCAAAACAAATGTCAAACACCTAGAATAGCGCTTGTGATTATAGCTTTGATAGCACCTTTTGTTTCATTATTCAGTGTTTCCAATAGAGAGAATCTAAAGTAACTATATTCCATAGTTAATGCATCTATTGTTGCTATAACAACTAATACTTACGGGCTCAATTCGCGATTCAAACGTCAACGGTTTTCTTCAAAGTAGTAGGTAAACAACTGATCTTTGTTATGGTTTGATCAGCTGAATACATAAAAATCATATGATTTCAGTCACTTCTACAATAATGCGCGATTGTTAATGTACTTTTAAGGTATCAATAGTATAACCTTGACTTTACAGTCATGTATAAGATGTAAAAACAAATATTATGCAAACAAATTCCCTACTAAATGTAGTTCATTTCCTGCCACCAGATGGAGTATCAGCCGGCTTCAATCGCCAATAGCTATTGAAACATTTATGGAACGTTGGTGAATACGGGGGATAATCTATTAAGGCCCAATTCACACATAGGAGGCGAAGGCGCGGTGACGGCGCGGCGAACGGCACGACGCTTTCACGCCACCTCTATATAAACATATGGTGTAATTCCCACTTAGGTGGCGAGGCGCGAGCATTTGCTTCGTTCCTCTCGCCATTCCGGCACCGCGCCTTAACCACGGCGGCTGCGAGGTGAGAGGCACAACTTCCACGCCGCCTCTATGTAAACATATGACGCAATGTTCATCCCTTCACTGCATATGGACATCACAATCGTCGCGACGTCGCGCCTACACCTCGGCTACACCACGCCTCCGCCCGACGCCGCTTATGTGTGAATTGGGCCTAAGACATTGTTAGTAACAAACTAGATACCCGCCACACAAAAAGTACTAAACAAAACAATACAAAAACCTCAAAAGTGAAAATAAAAATCACAAATGAAGCTCTACTAACTTTTCAAATGAACCGTGAACGCCTTCGGAAAATTCTTGCTCTCCCCTATATGCTGTAAGGATATGTCACTACTAGTGATACAACGTAGAATACCATCGGGATACAAAACGGTGCCATAACGCAATCTGCAATCCAAAGTAATAGTTAGTATTGAATCGCATCAAGTAATTTCATGCGTTTGACTTACTGAGTGCATCCATGCCGAATAGAACGAGCTCCAATATGAGCTAACGTTCCGTCGTCAGCTGCGATGAAAATTGCTGCATCGCGATAGCAACCGTACCGCTCGGAGGTGCCCCAATAACGAGTTCTGCAGCTGGGCAACTGCAAGTTCACGCCTTCGGGCGGTAGTAGGGTGCTTTTAACGTCGCCGTGAAGAAGCCCATACTGCTCATAGCCATTACGATCGCCACTATAATCAAAAAAATTCAATTATTCTCAAACTTAGATCAATAATTTCTTCGCATTCTCTTTCTATCCTTTCTGCACTCCGATGAGAAAGATTAGAAAAGGAAAAGAATTGCAAGTACAGGCAAGATAGATGGAGAGAGACGAATAATGAGTTGGAGAGAGACGGATAATGAGATGTAGAGAGATGGATAATGAGATGGAAAGAGACGGATAATGAGATGGAGAGAGACGGATAATGAGATGGAGGAAGAGATATGACAATATATATCACTCCCTTCTTCTTCTTCTTCTCCGTAGCGCTACAACTCGGGGTGGGTTTTGGCTACCTTCATCACTTGTCTCCATCTAGGGCGGTCTTCTGCGGTTTCCTGTCATATGGTTAGGTCCACTCCTATTGTTCTGAGGTCTTTCCTGATGTTTTCCCGCCATCACTATCACTCCCGTACCTTTTTATTTCTCTCTTCTCTCTTCTTTTCTCTTCCTTATCATTATCTTCTTTCTTTACATATTTCAACCTATCTTGCACAATATTTGTACATATTAACAGGACTGTATTCTGATTGTTATTTCGAGAGTTGACAGGTGAATAGACGATATTTTACCGAAAATACAGCGGCGTATCGAGTTTTAATATACACGAGAGGCGAAAAACAGCGACAAGAAACAGCGCTGCAAAAGGAATGTTACAAAAAATCGACAGAAAAGCGGTAAATGACAGTAAATAAAATAGAAGGTAAAGGATTGTTAAGGCGTCTACTTTGTGATAATTCATTTTAAAGGATAAATAAAACGATTTTTCACTTTGTTTTTTATCACACTTCAGTTACACTTTGCAACTGGTTTCGGCTAAGCTCTAGCCATTTTCGAGCTCATCGGAGGAGCTCGAAAATGGCTAGAGCTTAGCCGAAACTAGTTGCAAAGTGTAACTGAAGTGTGATAAAAAACAAAGTAAGAATCGTTTTATTTATCCTTTAGAAGGTAAAGGTTATTTTCACGAGGGGTTGACCGTAAATAACCTCTGGCGCCCATAAAGGTGAGGAGTATATTGCGCTGTATATAACGACGACAACAAAGGCAAGAATAGCAAATTAAAATAGCGCGCGAGGCTAATGAATAGAAATAAAAGAGGTAGAGAAACGGATAGCGAGGACAAAGACATACAAAATCAGAAAGAAACCTTTAGGAAATGCAAGAAAATAATGAGATCACAGCATAACAAAGAAGAGTAGAAGAAGCAGACATAACACCAGCTGATGATACGCAAAGAGCATGGCAAAAAATATCAACGAATATGCTAGACGCCGCAAGGGAAGCAATCGGACACAGAAGAGTCAACATTAACGCGACACACTCCAAAAAACAATGGTTCACTGAAGAGGTGAAAGCACTGACATCAGAAAAACGGAAAGCCTATTTGCTATACAGAAGCAATAAAACCCCACAGCACTACCGAGAATACACCACAATAAGAAACAGAATCAACGCCGAAGTAACAAGAATAAAGTGTAGTTTCTGTCTCTATATGGAGGACAGAAGAAATTCTGGAACATGATCAGGAACAGGAAGAAACCTATTAACGAACTAATTCAAGGAAAGTCCATACCCGAAGCAACATGGATAAATCACTTTAAAGTTTATATAAACAAACGGCAGACACACGAAATGTCCAAGAACAACCGGAGGACACGGAGGAAGAAGAGAACAACACAGTAGAGGTAAATGAAGATACGGTGAAGCAGGCTATTACGAAATTGAAAAACAGGAAATCGCCGGGGCCCGATGGCATAACGAATGAGATGATAAAATATGGAGGGGAAAAGCTGGTAAAAGAACTAACATCTCTCTTCCGGAAGGTATTATACTCTGTCACAATTCCCGAACAGTGGAAATCCAGTATTACAATCCCCCTGTTCAAAAAAGGAACCAAGAGCGACCTCAACAACTACCGCCGAATTTGCCTACTTAACACAAAAATGAAACTACTTACCAAAATCATCGCAAATGAAATTGTGGAACAAATAGGAATGGCCGAGGAACAACAAGGCTTCCGCAAAAACAGATCCACGATCGATGCAATATTCATCCTAAGACAAATATCAGAGAAAAGTATCGAATACAATAAACCAGCTTTCGATTGCTTCGTAGACCTTATGCAGGCATTCGATAGAATAGAATTATATGACGTTGAAGAGATTTTGAAAACAAAAGGCGTGAACCCCAAAATCATCAAACTATTCAGAGTTCTAAATACAGACAATACAACAAAGCTCATCGTAACTAAAAAACTAACTGACGAAATACCCGTCAACATGGGGATTAGACAAGGGGACAGTCTGAGCCCAACACTTTTCAACACTATCATGGATGAGATTATCGAAGACGTGAAGAACATGGATATTGGATACAGAATGGACAACAAAAAATTTAGTATCATATGTTATGCGGACGACGCAATAATCATGGCGGAAAATGAAGACGACCTACAGCGACTGCTTAATAGGTTCAACACAAAGGCGAAACATTCAATATGCAGATATCCATTGCAAAAACTAAAGCAATGGTGCTATCAAAGGACCCCATTAGATGCAAACTTTCCATCGAAGGCAGTCCTATAGAACAGGTAATGTGCTTTAACTACCTAGACGTTGAATTATCCAGTAAAGGAGACCTATACAATGATGCTCAAACCCAAATAAATAAAGCATCGAGAATTGCGGGATGTCTACGTGACATAATATGGCGAAATAAATTCATGCAAAAAGAGAGTAAAGTGCGCATATATAAAACCTGTGTCAGGCCAATTATGACGTATGCAGTCGAGACCAGAGCGGCCACAAAGAAGACGAAAGGACGACTACGAACAACAGAAATGAAGACCCTCCGAACCATATCGGGTCTTAGGGACCGAGTACGCAGCGAGGAAATACGAAGGGACTGCGGAGTTTATGATATCGTACGTTGGACAAGAACAAGACGTCGAGAATGGAACCAGCATGTACTAAGAATGGCTGATGACTAGCCAAGGAAGCCGCAACATCAACACCGAACACAAGGAGGCCCCTTGGACGACCTCCCAAAAGATGGAAAGATAGCTGGACGTCTATATCACAGGAGGCACAATAGTTGGCAATTAACAGGACTAGTCCTACATTAAGAAGAAGAAGAAGACGTATTCGTTTTTATAGCAACAATAAATACATTATCTAGGGAATGTAGTTATTGCAAACAATCTGTCACAACTTTATCAATTTATCCATTCTATAACTTATGGGACCTATAAAGTTTATGGGATGTTGGTGAATACGGGCATAACAAGTTTTTCAAAAATGCTATATACATTAAAATTTACGAAAATGTTCTCTTTCACGAGTGCCGGTTTAAGAAATATTTCACATATAAACTTAGTGTACACACGTGGAAGTAGTCATAGTATGTGTAATAGCAGTGAATAAAAATATAGAGCTACCTAACATAGAGCTATATACTGTAGAACAGTCAGATGAGGTGTCTACTTATGGCTACAATTGTTAATTATTTGAAACAAAGCATAATAAAGTGACCAGCAAATCTGGATGTGCTACGTATACCAGGCTGACGAATTTAAAAACTAAGAGAATCCTCAAGAAATTAGATAAACCTTTTTACTACAGCAAAACGAGTGTGGCTGAAAATAGACATCGTTTTTATACACGCACTAGTTTGTCCGGGTGAATGTAGGTAGCGGCGGCGGGCCAGAAGAGCGCGATCTGTTCATTCCGCGGCAAAGTGAATACGGAATACTTGATTTAAAAAAAAGGAAATGGGAGAGGGTGACGCCAGAGCAGGTGAAGGAGGTGCATTCGATGCAGCACTTGGACCACCATCACGGCGGCGACGGGAGAGCTGCTTTCATGAGGAGTGTAGGATGAGGATGAGGCAACCACTGATTAAAAAACACTGCACACGACCATGGAAGGGCACTACTTTTACGTGAAATAAAAGGATCACATAGAAAATGACCAAAACAACATATATATATATATATATATATATATACAGAGGAGAGGGACGTTAGTACCGGTCGGTGAAGAAGGCATCGCGTTGTTTGATGATGGGTTAGTAACCCAAATGATTGAAACGTATGCAGGGAGTAAATTACCAAGGTATGAGAGAAATTTGTACGAGATGAATGACAGACGCGTGAGGAAATATTTGAGGAAATGCAGCGCAACTCGAAAAGGAAGGGAGTAATGGGCAAATGGGAGATAGAAAGAAAGCAAATGTATGAAAGAGTAGGAATGACGATGGAAGAAGTGGAAACATCGTAGCACAGTGGCGCCACGCTGGATGTTAGATATAGGAGATACAAGCAGATCGAGGTTCATCAGCGACTGCCAGAATATCTAAAACGAGCGGGCCACAGTAGATGAAAAACCTTGATCTGTCGTTTCAGATGTGGAAACGAAGAAGAATGTTTCAAGGATTGGATGGGTGATAGCTGTAGGAAATGTGTTATATGTGGTCAGACTGAAGAAAAATGGGAGCATTGGTTAACTAAACATGGAGAACGTATGGCGAAGGAAGGATGTGATAGAGTGAATAAAGGTTGAATGTGGCGTTTAGATGCGGATGGAAGAGGAGTGTAATGTGGCCAATAAAGCAACTTAAAGAACTAAAATGCACTATATAAAAAACAATAGGGGTAGTTTTTTTTTTCTGGAACGGAAAATTAATTATTAATTTAGGTATGAATACCAAATTATTTGGTTTTGTTTTATAATGGTACCTATGTCTAATAGTGAATGTGTATATGTAGATATATATTTATATGTATCTATTGTATTGCTGTAAGGATATTAAAAGATGTAACATTTGTTCTAAAGTTTCTTACATACTGTGTAGAGGATTGTTATTACCATATGGGTGTGCATTGCTAATTGATGTGTTGCCGCCAAATGGCATTTCACAATCCTCCTAGGGGGTTTGTTGTAACATTTGAATTTAAGGTGTTTTCGTTTAACCGCCCCATGGCGTGCTGTATGGCTCCACGTTTTGCGATCGTGCACCGGTTGTAAGGGACGAGGTAGAATTGTGCACATCGGGAGCGACAAATAGAACAAGAGACAATACGCCCGGAACAGCAAATAGCGATAAACGAAAACAGCTTTAATTGACATTTCTTTTTCGTAAATCTATAATAATATCTATAGATATTGTCGTACAACTCTTTACACAGATTGGGAACACCCATAAAATATACAGGATTTATAAAAATACCTCTTTAAAAAATTATTAATATGTTTGGTAAGTGTCCTAGCTCAAAATAATACTAATTCTACAAATATTTGCACAGGTAAGGAGCAAACAAAATGACTTACAGTATTTTAAGCCAATCACCATCGCGCCATGGCTCTCTAGATATAGCATCGGAAAAGAGAGCAGGATGGCACTCGCTAGGGTAAAACAATGGAGAACTTCCTGCACACCACCTGTTAATAAAAAATAGAATCAATTATTGTTGGAAAGAATGGGGACGAGTATTTTTTTAAATTTATATTTAATTAAAATTAAAATAACAACTGCGAGCATCAGTTAGTGGGCTGCTCGTCCCCTACTGACGTTGGCCTGTATTATATGTGTCGGCCTCCTCCCCCGGTGTCCCGTCTCTTGGCTTCTTCTTTTGTCCTTGTAGCATCACCCTCCTCCTTACATAGAGAGCAATACGGTGTCATGCGCTGGCAGCCGCGCGACTGATGGCCTTCCTCATCGCATCTAACTGTCTTTTGCGGTCCTCGCCTGCGCAGGTGTCTGGTTTGTGTCTGTCTACAGCTACAGGGGATCTCTTCCCTCCTGGTGGCCCTGCACTGCACCTGACCAACCCGGATATTTGTTGCCTCCGCTCCTCGATGATGATGATGACTTGGGTGCAGTTCCGAGCGGGCTGGAGGGCGCCTACCTTGTATGTTTCTATACTCTCGGGTCCTTGATAGCCTCACACAAGACATTCACTTTCTGCCTTCTACCCCTCACCCTAATCCGGAGTCGGTCTTCTCCGTCTGGAGGGTTACAAACGTGAATAACGAAACCAACAACGTGGTCCACATGTTGTTGGTTACGTGATTCGTGGCTCTAATCCTCCGGACCAGGTCGGCATTGGTTTGGCCGTCGAGTGGCCTGACCAGGATAGTTCCTTCCCTGGCTCGAGTGTTTGGTTGGCCTTCTGGTTTGCTGGTTGGCTAGCCGGTGGCCCTTCGTCGCCGCTATTCAATAGCAATATCTATTATATATAACAATATGTCTGCCCTCGTGAATTGGTGCTGCTGTATTTTTCGGGCTTCCCAGTTCGGCCCTGATCTGTGGTACCTGAGCTTTCTGCTATTGCTCTTAGGCGTGTTGCTCCGTTGTATATCGACCACCTGATGTTTTGCTCTGATGTGGTGTTGCACATTAGAGTATGCGTTGTCCAAGTGGTCGCGTTCGCTGGCTCTGCACAGTCTCTGACTGCTGTCGTCCTGGACACGGTTGCCACCTTGCCTTCCTTTATATCTCGGCCCATGAGCTCAGGGACGATCCTCCCACATCCATTCGGACCATCTTGCACATCAGAGCACTGGACTTTCTGAGCACAAGTGGAGGAAGCGATTAAGGCGGCAATACCCGAAAATATAGAAACATACAGGGTGGGCACCCTCCGGTCGGTTTTTTTTTCGTTTGAGATCGCCCGGCAATCTGTGCCCATTATTATAGTATATATAAATTTACCTTTATTTGGCATCAAACATAACTAAAAATTATTTAATATATAAATATGTAACTACACAGTACATACATCACAGTATTGCTGCCGTAGTTAAAAGAAATCGTTCCTGAAAAACTATCGCAGGAATCGTAATAACTTTAACGGTGTTATGAATTTATATGTTGAGAATATTTTTCTGTAGAATCACCCTGCTAGGGTAATTACCATTGTAATCACAATCGAATTGGTTCATGTGATTAAAATAAGTTGTTTTTATTTGTTGGTTGGACATTCATGAGGTTAATTGTCCTTTAAATATCCTTTCTATTTTCCTATCACGTTTATCGAATTTTCCCGATACATTGTCTTATCCTATTTCATGTAGTTACCTTCCTTTAGTTGGAATCAATATTATGTGATAAACAAATAAAATATGTGATAAAAACAAATGGTGTAACTATTTTTTCACCCCTTTCAACCTCCTACTTACATTAAATCAAACGTTAACTGCTCAGTACAGTCTCCACACTGCATTAGTCCATCGTAACTAACTTTATAGACTTTGTAGGCCTCCTCGCAGATTATATGAAGATTTTCTGACTTCCACTCGCCTTTCACGGTGGTGCCAACTAATGTTTTGTGCTCATCTGTAAAGACAAGTTATAAATTAATATCCTATATAAAAATTATACAAATAACCCCCTAGGGGGAAAGTTAAATGTCATGTGGCGGCACCACATCAATTAGTAATGCACACCCTATATGGTAATAACCGTCAACATGCTCATGCCATCAGGATCACACTTATATATGTAATATCCTATATGTTTATATAAAATGTTTTTTCTTACTGGGCACTTGAAATAGCTGTCCATTCTTCAGTCTTAACTGCACGATCACCTCCACCGCGTTATCCTTCCCGATAGTGAATTTGATGTAGATTGAGTTGCCCTTTTGGTCGCAGCCCACGATGACGTGTACATGTTCTTCCTGAAAATTTATAATATCCTATGTATCAAGCTCAAGGGCCCAATTATTTAAGGGTTTCTTCCAAAATAGATCTATATCTTTTAATTTTATTATGAAATTTTTTTTAAATTTATTTATTTATTTATTTTTTATGTATACATGAATATATACAACAAAACTCAAATAAAAATAAACCTTAGGCTTTTCTCCCTTCATCCGGTGGCCATTTCCCGTATGGTTGTGGTCCCTGGTGTTGAGGGTTCTCAGGCGTCTCTTTCTTTGTTCATTACTTCATTTTCTTTGTTTCTTTGTAAGCAATATTTAATTTTGTTTAATTTAAAAAAAACTTGTATCTTTATGGGGCTATCAGCCGTGAGGCTTTTCCGCCGATCAAGGGAGAAGCTTAGAGGAGTTAAATGATCCGGTAGTTACCTTAACTTCACAGAAAACCTCTGAAAAACTGTGAAAAGTGATTCGCGAAAATTCACTCCCCGCTGGGATCGAACTCAGGCTTCCCAATGCTCACTACGAGACGAACGACGCCTCTAACCACTCGGCCACTGAGCTGCGTTTAAATTTCTATTTTATAGAATATATTAAAATTAATAGAAATCTAATATCTTCACTCTATAGTTCTATCTATTATCTCTCTTCCTCGCTCTATAGTCTTCTCGCTTACTCTCTTTCATTACAGTCACTCCCACTGCCTATTTAGAGAGAGTTACTTGAACAAAATCACTAATAGAACACCTGGAACTCTTGGTAAAAGAAATACGGGTGCAAGAAGAAATCACAGATAATAGAATAGAGACAATACTCTGCCCTATCTTGTCTTGTCTTCATGCTATGGGAAATACAAGCAAAGAGCTATGAAAATAGGGTCGCAACAATAGCCCTATTTATCGATTTCAAACAGTCTTATAATAAAGTAAAGGGAACGAGCTATACAAAGCTCTGAAGCGTCTGAATATAAACGATAAGCTTATAAGGATGGTAAAATACTACAAAGCAAAAATGAAATAACAAGAGAAACGAAGATAAAAATATATAAAGCTATAATAAGACCTATATTAACATACGGATGCGCGACACGGACATAAAATAAAGCACAAAAGAGCAAAATACAAGTAGTTGAAATGAAGTATATGAGGAGAGTTAGAGGAGTGACAAAAAGGACAAATGAGGAATGAGGATATAAGAACAGAACTAAATGTATATATATATATATATATATATATATATATATATATAGAACTGAAAATAAGAGTAAACTATGGAACATCAAAATCAAAATCAAAGTCAATAAGGCGCCCCCTGTCATCGGTGGTATTTAGCCTAGTGTTAGAAAATGTAATACGAAAAGCAAATATCAATATAAGATGCCTCACATACATAATATATTGAGTGGACAGACCAGGAATTCAAATAGGGATAAAAACAACACATACAAAAAGGGACAAAATCTATACATTTGAGAAAATGGAAAATTACATATCTAGGGACCATACTTATACTAAACATTACAACAGAAATGCAAGAGAGGTTTATAATCATCTACACAAGTGAACTGTGGACAATAATAGAAGTATTGGCAAAAAAAAACTGTTGAAGAAAATTTTCGGAAGGAAAAACAAATGACATATGGACTAGACGCACCAATGAAGAGGTAAAAGATCTGAACAAGGATCCAAATATTGTAGACGTAGTAAAAGCCCAAATAATTCGGTGGTTAGGACACACACAAATAATGCCAGACACTAGAGTCCCAAAACAACTACTAAGCTGCACTGCAGGAGAAAAGAAGAGAAGAGGAATGCCTTGAAATAGATGGAAAAGTAAAGTAATAAAGGACATAGTAACCCAGCTAGGAATAAAATAAGTAATATATATATAAGAGCTATATATATATATATATATATATATATATATATATATATAGTAATTAATTTGCTTCTAGTTGAAATAAATAAAATATAGATGAGTAGTTATCAGATATTTTATAATCAGGTTTTCTCTCTACAATAAACCTCAAAGAAAATTTAAATATAAAATTTTCTTTGGGGTCGATAGGAGAGATAAAACCTGATGATAAAATGCTTATTGGAGTTATTTTACTCTGATAGCTATTTATCAAGTTTTTATTTTATTGTGTATATTTGAACTAGAAGCAATTTAATTTCTCCAATAAACATTTTACCGTCACTTTTTCTCTCTCCTGACCTGTCAATCTCGAATCAAATTTTAGATGTGTGGTATTGCTGATAATTGATAAAGAGTCGTGTACAAAAGCAAGAGTGAATGGAGAAGTGTCAGAGAAATTTAGGGTGAATGTGGGAGTAGGGCAGGGGTGCCCGCTAAGCCCCCTCCTGTTCAATCTATACGCAAGCGGGAGAGTTGGAGGAAGTGCTGAGGAAAGGACAGGCTGGAGGGATCGTGGTGGGGAGAACCAAGGTGTGGATGTTGGCGGATGACATAGTGCTAGTGTCCAAGAGAGTCGAAGAGATGCAAGAGATGCCGGACAGAATGGGAAGGTACCTGGATAGGTGAGGGCTAGTGATGAATGTAGAGAAGACTAAATGGACGATGTTTAGGAATAGAAGTAGGAAAGGTAGAGTGGAAGAGCTGGAATGGCAGGGAAGTATGATTGAGAGAGTGAATGACTTTAAATATTTGGGCTATTGGTATGACAGCGGAGGAGGATTTAGGGTGCATGTGGAATGTATACAGGCGAAAGCGAGAGTGGCTTGGGGGTTAGCGAGAAGAAAATGGGAGAATTTGTGGGACGGTAACCTCGTAATAGCGTGTAAGATGCGATGCGTGTGTAAAACTGATACTGATTTATGGATTGGAAGTGTGGGGATTGCATGAGTGAGATGTAATAGAGAGAGAGGAAGGTTTATTCCTGAAGAGTCTGCTAGGTCTCGAAAGGTCTACACCGAGAGCAGTGCTGTTAAAGGAGACGAACCGTATGAGTGTGTGTGAAGGTGGTCAAGTTTGAAGAAAGATTGCAGGAATTGTAGGAGGAAAGACTGGTGCGGGAGGTTTGGATGAGGTGTAAACGTAGGACGGAGAGTGGGTGGAAAAAGGATAGAGAAAGGATGTATCAAAGAATGGGTATGTCTGATGTGTGGGTAGAGGGGAAGCTGTGGGAAATGGGAAGCCTAGGAACTGAGGCAAGAGAGAGAATGAGAAATATTGGGTGGCAGGAAAGGCAGGTAATAATGACTGAGAGCTCCTACAACCCTAGCTACGTAGAGTGGGTAGCACTTGGGAAACTCCCGAGATACTTAGCCAGGTGTGAGTGGAGCAGGGAGGACAAAGTGTGCACGGCAAGAGCAAAGTGTGGGTCAGACGAGAGAGGAAGGAAAGTGTGAATGGGTCCGGGGTTACCCGCGGGTGCGCTGTGTAGTAAGGGAAGCGATACGTGGGGGCACCTTAGTAAATTATGTGAGGGGGTGAAAGCAGAGTTGGAAATTGCAAATAAACTATAAACTGAATGAATGGTTAGGATAGGATGGGAGAGGTGCGAAAATCTGCAGGAGGCTGTCGTGGGAGAGGAAAGTGGCAAGGGCAGAGGGGGTGTAGGGTGACTGTATACTCTAATTTCTATATAATTCTATACTTTAATTTCTATTTGTGCGAATTGTTACTTTTTATTTTTATTTTTATGTATTTTTTGTTTCTTGCTCTAGCTGGTATGAGTATTGGGGGATGTAGTATTTCTTGAGAGGTATGTCAAAAGGCGCTTTCGTTTAGCATGGTTAATCATTGCTAGTCGCCCCCGTGGCGTGCAGTATCGCTCAGGTCTTGCGGTCGTGCGCCGCCGGTTGTAAGAGCCGAGGTGGAATAATGCGCATCGGAAGCGGCAAATAGAAGAAGAAACAATAAGCCCGTACCAGCGCAGAGTGATAAACGAAAGGCACTAAATATGGGTCTTTTCATTGGTATTGCTGCTTAGGGGACGATATATATATATATATATATATATATATATATATATATATATATATATATATATATATATATATATATACTTGAAAAAATGTCAGGACAGAAATTGTATACTTTCATAGAAAAAGCAGAATATAGAGAGAGAGGAAATATATTCAAATATATTTGAACCGTGATTTGTTACAGACCATGTCTCTTCCTTCTTTGAATCTGAGTCTGTTCTCACCCTTGAATCTTCTGTCTAAATCTATCGCTAGTTCTCTCCTTTAGTCTTCTGTCGAAATCTCTTGCTAGTTCTCTACACCCTCAACTTATTTAAGAGGCGTAAAACTACTGCCTTTTTTATCTACTTTTGAACCCCCACTCCAATAAAAGTATTGAAATAGAAATGGTCGAGAGATACGCCTTAAAACATTTCAGGTTCGCTACCTATAATTCACATAGGTTTCAAACCTGAAATGTCAGAGGGATAGCAGTTCATAGGGCATGGTTTAAAAAAGAAAGAGAACGATCAGATGTTTTACATTTTATTTGCCTTCCAAAATTAATGAAAAAATAGGGAACGAGTGAAAGAGAAAACAGACAGAAGGAAGTGGGTGGAGGCTACAGATGACTAAGAAGAAAAAGATAGAAGGGCAAAGAAGGAAGATGGACCTCTATCTGTTCTCTTTTTAGTCCTCTGTTGTCCATTTTTTTCCATCGTTCTGTCTATTCTGCCTCATTAGTTATTACTATATTACTATATTTCTCTACATTCCAATTAATTCTAGAGGGCGAATGAATTGTAGAACTGCTACTCGTTTTCTTTCCTTTCAATTACAATACCCATTACATCTTTGATACTTCTGGTTGTAGACCTCTACTTCACAAGTTTTAGACATTTCTCTCACTCGCAGACCTTTTTTATTTCGTAAATTACGTAACTGGTATTACAGAACAAATAAAATTACTTACTTCCTCTTCCAGAACATCAACGGGGCCCTCCACCTCTTCATCGCATATTCGAACAACCCTTGCCTGTTTCAAAAAACGAGCAATCACGTTTTTTGCGAGCAAGCGTTTGAAGAAATAGTACCATGCTGAAAATAAAACTTTAATCATATTCATTGTTTTTTTAATCTTTATTATATCACCTGGCGCACTATATCTACCGCTTCTGTTCTCCTGGAAGAACAAAATATAGCCGATAATAGGTATGAAGAAAAGTGCAACTAAATACGCTAAATTTAGAACGTCCAGCATATTTTGTCCAGCGTATTTCAACCGCACCTTTCGCACAACCCAACGTTATCGAACTACATAATTGTTATCAATTTTAATCAAAATTATCCAATTTCAGTGATAACACTCGTATCTAACAAATCTGAAGTAGTATTTTATGTATAATTTAGTTGGATTTTGGACTTTAAATAGGAATTCCTGACGCTTGAGCTATGCAACCGGCTCGGATGCGCGTTTGCCGACTACACTGAGCTACCGAAAAATATTATCGACTGTATACAGGCTAGTAAACATAACCTGTGTTGAAATGTAGCTTTAAAACATATGTAGTTCGTGGCGATTTTTTCGGTGGTGTGTGGAAATTTGCCATAAAATGCGGCGGCGAATTACTGTTCGGGAGTTTGTGCACAAAAACTCGTTGCTGCTGAGCATTTTGATGTGCATCTTTTTGGCCAGCGCTTTTCCAAGCTGGGGTATTAAAGGAGGTATATAATTGTAAACAAAAAATTAAGCAATATATTTAATCTGGCAATTCAATGTTTTTATTAAATATTATTGTTGCTAAATATAGGAAATATAAAAGAAAAACAAAAAAGTTATAGATTCCTAGATATATTTGAGTAAACAAAAATTTGTAAAGATTTACGTTATGCATGGCATTTACGTTACCACGACACTGACAACAATTTGCATGTACAATTGGACGCCTTTCTTTAATCAAATTCATTCCAATATTCATGATCTATAGTAAAATTAAACTAAAAAATTCAAATGCACTCGAAACGCAGTTATAAATACTTTCATTATGTATTAAAACTCACCCTGTAACTGCAACATTACCTTTTAAAATGTTCACTACCTAATTAAAATCGTTTATTTTAAAAACTAATTCTTTATAGATATCTACATACATATGTTTCATGATTTTGCTAAACAATGGCGATTCTTATGTTTTGTACGACTGTCGGTAACTATTATTTAATATCAAATTAAAAAAATAATCATGCATTTAAGGGTTAAATATTACAAATTCTTCAGAAGGTTTGAAAATTCTATATAAAAATTTTAGGACCTCTTCGTCCTGAATACACCGTAAAATACGGCGCAGTCTCCCTAATCTTCTTCATCAGCGGTCTCTCCTTGAAGACCGACAGCATTTTCCAAACATTCCAACAGTACAAACTGCACCTATTCATACAAATATTCACATTTGTCTTCATACCATTCTACACGCAACTAGCAGTGAAGTTCTTCACGTTATTCGGTATAAACCCATGGGTGCTAAAAGGGTAATAACAACACGAACTGCGATGAATATCTTTTATGTTTTATAAACCCCCGCAGATTTATAACAGTGGCTTGTATGCCGCCCCCCGTTTCAAGCGCTGTTATCCTCACGAAAGCTGCAAACGGAAATGAAACAGCTGCGATATTCAACTCCGTGCTGGGGAGTTTTTTAGGTATTATTTTCACGCCCATCTCACTACTTTTTAATGTAAGATTTTTACGTATATGAAAACATGTATATACATCTAATAAATTTCAATTTATTTTAGCTTGGCTACACGACAGTTGTGCCATTATTTAGCACGGTAATCCAATTAACAGTAACAGTTCTAATGCCTCTGGTTTTGGGGCAACTTGTACGCAACTACACCCCATTTAGAGGTCATAAAATACCCTTAGGCAGCATTGGGCAATGTGCGTTAATGTTTATTATATATACAACATTCTGTGATACTTTTGAGGCTCCTGATACAGGGTTGTCGGCTGGTGATGTGTTATTTACTGTTTTTGTTGGTAAAACCATGTTACCCTATTGAAGTGCAATTATATCAAACTAATTTGTTTTAGTGATGTTAATGCAAATCTCGCTGTTGTGGATCAGTTTCCAGGTGGCAAATTACTACAAAAAGTATTTTGAGGCGACTGATATTATCGCCATTGTGTTCTGTTCAACACACAAAAGTCTAACTTTAGGTAAATATAATAAATATATATATATATATAATATATAAAATAATATTATAAAGATTAATTATCTCTCTCTATAATCAACTAAAAAATATTTGCATAAAAATAAAACAAATAATGTTAGTGCGTTGTAAACATCATTACGCAAAAATAAATAGTTCGCGTCAAGAATTGAACACACTGCTTTTAATCGTTGATTGAGAAGTCTAAGACTCTCTTGAGTCTAGAGAGTCTTAGTCTAGAGTCTAGAGAGTCTTAGTCTAGAGTCTAGATAGTCTTAGTCTAGAGCCTAGAGAGTCTTAGTCTAGAGTCTAGACGCTTGACTCAATAATTTAATCGAATGGTTGCGTATCTCTTCTAGCGCGAAGCTTTAGAGCTAATCAAATATCATTTTAGGGCTTAATAACTAAAATTGATCTTTCGATTGTTGTCTGAATGAAGGAAATGAGATGACAATAATTCATACTTTGACATTCACTCGTTTCTTCGGGTGAATTACTATAAGGGTGTTACATGCGTGTACCTTCGCGTGTACAGAAATAATACGAATATATGTTGCATTATATGTTTATTCAATTGTGTCTCTGGTAATACTACTTACTTATACAAAAAATATTACATTTCACCTATTCAGGTACATTTTATGACCGCTCTAAAAATATACCTGCGACCGACGGGTGCCAATGTTTGATATCATAGAGCCTTACATAAAATTAAAATAAGTGCACATTTTAAACAATTAATAACAAAGATATCGACGTTTGTAATGAACATGAAAGAGTACATTAGATTAGATGAAGAGTCTAGACTTAAGACTTAGACTTCTTAATCAACGATTAAATTAAGGAGTAGCCTTCTAGAACCTACACCAATGTACCCGCGCTTTGGATCGGCGTATCTTAAAGCTTTTCTGTGAGCTCTTTCCTTGCTAGCAGACTGCACAGTATTTTATATATATATATATATATATATATATATATAGATGGTCATTGTTTGCTGTTCCCGAATTCTTTGGACCGCATTGTACATAGCGCCTCGCTTCCTTTTCCTGCTAGAACCAACACAGGGATTATTCTGCCAGACTTATTTGTTCCATGTGCTTGTTAAGCCTGGTCTGTTAGCTATCAGTTTTCGTGTTCTGGGTTTAGTAAGTCCATTGTAAATTTGGGGCTCCTGCTTATTATGAATTCTTCAGCATGTCTCTGCTATAGTTAGTTTGTCCACCAGTCCTGAAACTTTTTTGCCATCCATTTTTTCATGAATGTATTAGTGATACTTTCTAAACACTGCAATAGGGCTCTTAGATTAAGAGTTTTGATGAGCGTGAATCTTGAATTAAAAACAGGAATGGTCAAATATAACATCCACGTAAAAAGACTGGGCATTCGATTTATGGATATATCGGAGAATACTAAGGATTTCATGGGTAGACGAAATAACCAAGGTAGAAGTGATAAGACGAAAAGAAGTAATTCTGACAACTAAGCGAAAACAACTGTTATATATGGGACATATCATGAGAGGAAAACAGTCGATACTCCAGTTGGAGAAATTGATGGCGGCTGCGTTGGTGAGGAAGAACAGTGGAGGCCAGAGGGAGAGTTGGTTTGACGAGGAGTGTAAGATAAAACCTCCAATTCGCCATTTCCCTCCGTCAAATGGCGAATTGGAGGACGGCAGATGTGCAGTGGAAAGGGCCAATCAGGTGAACAGGAGTATTCGAGAGTACGTGCGAGCGGAAAAAATGCAGAAAGTGAAAAAGAGGTTGAGATAGAGAAAGGTCTGTGGGAGATCCTGAAGGGAAGGCTAAAGCTGTACATAGAGCTATCAGAGTGGGAGAGGAGCTGTAAACAGATGACGGGGTTTGAAATTGAGCTGGGCAGTTCGAGTTGGAGACAGGCGGTAAGAAGGGAGGCGTTGTCGCGGAAAGAGATGCAGGTGGCCCTGGGATAACTGAAACTGAGAAAGGCGGTGGAAGAAAATGAGCTGAAGGCAGAGGCATTCAAAAAGCTACCGGAAGAAGGAAGAGAGAAGTTGCGGCTGATTATTAATAGGGTGTGGAGTGGAGAGGATGAGGTGCGCGTGGGGGTGGTGGTCCCGGTGCATAAAGGGGGAGCGGCCTTGGACGTAAAGAACTATAGAGGGATCACTATTATGAGTGCGGCACATACATTTATGACGACAATGGTGAAAAACAGAATGGATAGGAAAGTGGAAAAAATGGGGCTGCTCCCGGAATGCCAGGGTAGGTTCAGAAGGGGAAGAGGCACGAGGGAGCAGATTTTCACGCTAGAGAGAATGGTGGAAGAAGCGCTACAATGCAAAGGGCGAGTGTATGCGGTGTTTGTGGATCTAAAAGCAGCGTATGACTCCGTTCCTAGGGGGAAACTTGTGGAATGTATGGATAGATTGGGTGTGGAAGAGGAAAGAGTGGAGTGGGTGAGAAGGATGTAGTCGTGAGCAAAAGCAAGAGTGAATAGAGAAATATCGGAGAAATTTACTGTGAATGTACACGAGCGAGTTGGAGGAGATGCTGAGGATAGGACAGGCAGGAGGAGTCGTGGTGAGTAAAGCCAAGGTGTGGATATTGGCGTATGCAGCTGACGTAGTATTGGTGGCCAAGAGAGCGGAAGAGTTTCATACATCTCTTCCACTATAGAATGGGTAGTTACATAGATAAGAGGGGGCTAATAGTGAATGTGGAAAAGACCAAATGGATGTTGTTTAGAAATAAGGGTAGGAAATATGGGTAGGAGGGGTAAAGTGATAGCTTTAAATATTTGGACTTTTGATTTTACTGTGGAGGAAGTCTTAGGATGCATGTGGAGTGTATCTAGGCGAAAGCGAGAATGGCTTGGGGGATTGCTAGCAGAAAATAGGGGAGTTTGTAGGGCAGTAACCTTGTAATGGCGTGCACGATCTGGGATGTGTGTGTAAAACCTATACTGTTGTATGGAGTGGAAGTGTGGGGATTGCGTGAATGGTAGGTAAAAGGGAGCAAGGTTGTTTCCTGAAGAGTCTGCTAGGTCTCAAAAGGGCGACAGAGAGGGCAGTGCTGTTGCAGGAGACGAATTGTATGTGGTGAGAATCGTGTGTGAGGGTTGTGAAGTTTGAGGAAATATTGCAGAATTTGGACGAGGAAAGACTGGTTCGGGAGGTATGGATCAGGTGTAAGAGTAGAACAGAGAGTGGATGGAGAAAGGATAGAGGCACGATGTATGAAAGAGTAGGTATAGGAGAAACTGAGAGAAACGGGAAGCCTAGGAACTGATGTAAGGGAGAGATTGAGGTATATTATGTGGTAAGAAAGACAAGTGACAGTGGCTGAGAGCTCATACAACCCTGGCTACGTAGAGTAGCAAGGGCAGGGGAAACTCCCGAGTTACTTAGCCAGGGGAGAGTGGAGCAGAGAGGACAAAGTATGCATGGCTAGAGCGAGGTGTGGGTCAGAAGAGCGAGGAAGAAAAGTGTGGATGGGGCTGGAGTATACGGCGTGTGCACTGTGTAGGAAGGGGAGCGTCACATGGTGGCACCTTAGCAAAGAAAGTGCGGGAGTGAAAGCAGAGTGGGTTGGAGAGTGAAAAAGGCGTGAAAATCTGCAGTAGGCTAACGTGGGAGAGGAAATTGGCGAGGGCAAAGGGGGTCTAGTGTGTTTCCTACGCATAATGTGATATGTGATTATGTATTTCATATTAATTTGTATTCTTCTTTTTGTTTTTTTTTTCCTGTGAGAGTATTATTTATTGGGGGAACTTTGTAATTTTGTGCGGACATGCGAAATAAAGGTCTTTTTTATTTTTATTTTGCTCATGAAAGGAAATCATATCAAATACTAGTTAGTAAGTTATTATGTCGGGAAATATCAGACGAAAAAGATGTATAGAAAAGAGACAATGCTCATGGCTGAATAACCTTAGGTTTTGCTGTACTAGTAACCGACTGTTTAGATTTGCTGGCTCGAAACGAAAATTCGATTTAATGATTGCCAACCTTCCGAACGGCATATAAAGAAGAATACACCTTCTCTGGCCAGGTGGTTTGCCTGTTATTGTCTCGGATCCCTGAAATTAACGGGTCAGTTTGTCTCGACTACTTAGCTCGCCAAGGCTCTGCTGGCAGTCCCATACCAGCCGGGACTTAAACCTCTGTGGTAGCAATCGCTTGTTTTGCCGCTTGGATGTCAGGGTATATAGCAATTCTTATATTACTTATCTTGTGTCTTTCCTTGCACAGTGTTGTATGGCCACTATTTCTGCCTGATACACTGTGGAGAGCTTGCCCAGACCCTGAATTATTTTGTTTCGGGTTACCTTCCGCATCTATGAAACAGGAGATACGACATCGTATTCCTTACTAAGTTATATTTAGTTGTCATGTTGTCTGCCCATTATCGGGTTTGCCCTCAGCTCATTATACAGCTCTTGGTAGTTCGTCCGGTGCTGTTTGCCGATGTCTGTTCAGTTTTAGAGGCAATCTAATACAGATCCGTTAACGGCATTATGCTGGTGTGGGCGAGGAATGTCGTCCACAGCGTTGAATTACCACCTCGTAGTTGCACAGGAGTTTCAGTGTAGCACCTTCTGGATGCCGTAAATTGGACCAATCGCCCCTCCCAAGTTCGCTAGCATTCGCTAAGCCGCGTGCGGTAGCCCGATCGCGTGTGCCTCGGCGCTTCCGAAATTGGAAAGCCAAGGTGGTCCTCACCAATCAATATTCACTTTCCTGATGTTCGAAACAGGAGCGGAGTAGACCGAGACCCCGAAACCATAAGAAACTCTGAACGCAACAGGGGGATGATGACAAGGATGACGCCTATACGTCAACCCCCTGTTGCGTTTAGAGTTTTAAATTTTTTGGGGGTGTCGCCTACTGAAACCTCACCTACCTATCATCTATTTATTAGAAATACAGTGAACATAGCCATGCTCACGGTTCCTACACTGGGAACTGCCTATACGTCATTCTTGTCATCATCTCCCTGTTGCGTTCAGAGTTTCCTATTTTTTTGGGGGGTCTCGCCTACTGGAACCTCACCTCACTACCTATCATCTATTTATTAGATCCCAACCTTCAACCTCAAATCCTATTTTCGTCGCTGAAAATTTGAATGTTGCGCTGGTACGCTACTATCATCTACCAACTTAATATTTTTGTTTGACAAAACAATCCTAAACCGTTCGTTATGAAGGTTCGACCTTGGAGTAATTTATGGCTTGCACATCTTGCACTCTTTTTCAAAAAGGATGTGTAGTGGTGGTAGGTCCAGCAGGACTTCCATTGCAGCGGTAAGTGTTGGTTTAATGGCTCCTGTTGTTCTCAGGCAGGCACGCTAATGGGTTCTGCTCAGAAGCCTGGCTGCTTAGGCTTGCATTGTTTTGGATCACTATAGTATTGACCCATATGATATTATGGGTCTTACTACCCTAGTGTATAGCTATAAGGTAATTTTGGGCATCAAGCCCCAGTTTTTCCCGTACATTCTACTGCACCTACCTAGGGTATTGTGCTTTCTGTATGGTTTTACTTGTGTGAGCTCCATTTTCGTTAAAGATGGCTCCAAGATATTTGGCCTCTGATAAATAAATTTCTACACTTTAAGGACCTGCTAGTACTCTTCCTCCTGTATAGTTGACTATTGTGGTTTTTAGAGAGTTTATGGACAAGCCTTCGTCCTGACACCATGTGTCCACTGCATTCAGGGCTCTTTGTGTGCGATCTGAGATTATTCCCGCAAATTGCCCTTTCACGACGATCGCAATGTCGCCCGCGTATACTATATCTTTTGAGGATAACTTCTCCAAGAGATCGTCTACTAGGACTGCCCAAAGCAGCGGTGATAGTACACCACTCTTGGGCACTCCCTTACAGTTTGCGCTTTTATGGTGGCCTCGCCGAGTATGGATTTGATGATCCTGTTGCTTAGGCTGGCTTTTACAGCACAGAGCATGTGGTATGCCTTTCTTCTGTAGTGCCTTGACCATTGAGTGTGTTATAGTATTGTTGAATGCCCCTTCAATGTCAACGTCCTTCCATTATCCAGTGTCTTTGCCAGCAGCCTGTTTAGGTCATCCATCTCCATGTTGGTTAACTTTCCCGGCTAGTAAGCATATTGCTGTCTATTGCTTTGTGGATTAGTTTCAGTATACCATCCCCAATGTAACTGTCTATCAGCCTTTCTAGAGTTTTGAGGAGAAAACACGTAAGGCTGATGGCCTGCGACTCGCTCTCCGGGTAGCCACGGTTCTTGTATCATGTCCAAGTCTAGGCCTTCTTGATATAATCATCGACATGTGATTGCCGCAGCGGTCTTCGAATGTGGAGGTTCACCTGTAAGGCCCTCCGGATAGCCAGGGTTTTTGAATCAGGTCCAGATCTAGGCCTTCTTGATGTAATCTTCGTCATGTGATGGCCGCAGCGGCTTTCGTATGTTGGAGATTCACCTGTAGGGCCCTGATCACTTCCATTTTCCGGTTTCAGAGGTCCGAGTTCACGGGGAAGTTCCTGCCTTTGCAGGACCCTGACCTTCGATGTAGGATCTTGTTTGTTTTTCTTTGATTGTTGTTTCCTTCTTCTTAAACTTCTTTATTATATATTAGCTTCTGCTACCTCTTTAGCCCTACTTGTTGGTGCACAGGGCTTGCACACCTCGGTATTCTTAGGCGCTGCGGGGCCTGTAGCCTTTGCAGGACCCTGAGCTTCGGTGTAGGATATTGCTTGTTTTTCTTTAATTGTCGTTTCCTTCTTCTTAAACGTCTTTATTCTAGATTAGCCTCTGCTACCTCTTTACCTCTGCTTGTTGGTGCAGAGGCCTTGGACACTGTGGTCTTCTTGGACGCTACGGGCTTTGTAGTCTTTGCAGGACCTTGACCTTTGGGGTAGTCGCTTGTTTGTTTTTATTTGTTTGTTGGTTGTTTCCTCCTTCTTAAACTTTTTGATTAGCATTTGCTAGCTCCTTACCACTGCTTGTTAGTGCAGAGGTCTCTTGGACGCTACAGGCCTTGTAGTTTTTGTAGAACCCTGGCCATTCGTGTAGGATCTTGTTGGTTAATTGGTTCCTTCTTCTTCTTAAGCTTGAATTACTTTGTACTAGATTCGTTAAGAAACTAGTACAAGTTTCATGCTAGATTGCGCCAGCTGAAAGTTCACCCGTGTAAATCTGAAAAAGTTTCGTGCTAGAAAAAGTAGGGCCGCGGTCAATTTTTACTCAATATTCAGTCAAGTTTTTATTCGGACATGTCACTTTAGCAGTTACCAACCACAATATGGCGGCCGGCATCAAATGAGTTGTTTAGCAGTGTGGACATAGTTAGACCTCTACGAGAGTTTTTACTTTTGCTTTTTATGTTCGTTATAGAACACACGAAAGATGACTTCAATTAGAAGTACAAAACTTGTATGATAATTGCAAATAGTTTAGCAAGTTTCTTGACGGATCTAGTATTATGTAATTCACGCTTTAAACTTCTTTATAGGCACTATGTGCCTATTTCTTTAAGTATCTCCTCAATCATTTGTCTCATGTGATTTGGATGTCCAAGAGTTTCCCCATCTTTTTAGTGTCCTTCGAAGCATTCTTATTTGGCGCCATGCGTTCCACATGGTCCCACTAGCTTTTTTTTCATATTATTCCCACGGGACGGCAATGTCCCGCGTGCTCGTGCTGTTTACAAGGGGATGTGGGTTAGTGACTCGAATCGAAAACAATAGCGATCAACCCATAGTTAACATGCGTACAAAAATAGCAAGACTTTCATCGAAATGAAAAGACTATTCGTAAATAAATTCGGAAAATGTTTCACCGAGGAATTTTTCAAATGTACGCCAATGTAACCCACACTTGCTGTTTTTAAAAATTGTGTTATAAAATTCTAACTTCATCATTATTTATCATGAAAATTAGCCACCCCGTAATTTGTGATTATTATATTTTAATAATCTTAATATACTGTTAATTGATCAGGAAAAGTTTTAAAAAGTTTCACCGAGAGATTTTTTTATTTGTCGTAAATAGACCCCATCTATACACTTTTGGGGGTTGTTTGGTATTACTGTAAAGAACTAAAATAGATCTTTCGATTGTTGTCTGAATCTATAAAATGAGATTATTATTAACAAAGATATCAAGGGTTATAATTGACCTTGAAATCATAAAAAAATCCAACTGCAAGTTATTTTTATTAATATGCAGGCATTCCTATTTTGCGAATTATGTTCCACGGTTATTCGCACTTAAGTCACATCAGTCTGCCCTTATTGGTATACCACCCAACACAAATCATCCTGGGAGGGCTCATCATCAGCCAACTCAAGGAGTGGGCGCAGAAAAAACGAAGACCGCCAGTTTAATAAAACCCAAGTTCAAATTCTATTGGCTTAATATGAATGTAAGTATATGTAGTATTAAATTTCGTCAAATAATTTTGTGTTCCTATTACAGACGCCTAGAAATAGCCAAGAATCTACTCGCCTTTCATCGCGAAATCCAGATAAAACTAGTGATCTCGTAATGTTCTTTTGTATAATTTTAGATGGGCTTATATATTGTAAATTACTTACTAAAGTTGCAAAAAAAATATCGAGAGACTTTTAAAATGTTGAAAAAAATAAAAAATGTAAATCGTACAAATATAAAACTTTTTTTTATAAAATTGCGACACTATAGTCTTTTTTTATTACTCTAGGTGAAATAGAATGTAGAAACATTGATTTTAATGTTTTTTAAATAAAAATACGAAGGGATATTTGAAATTTTCGACAATGAATCCCACTACAGCTGTTTTCAAAAATTGAGGTATAATATTCACATTTTCTTTGCGATATAGCGCGAAAACGGTGAGAGATAGAGTAAATTGTCTCGACTTCTATTTGTAGGGCTAGAAATACTCTACATTTTGACATATAAACCATCTCTCTAGCATTTGAAATAAAGACGCTACAGAGTTTAAACACATTTTCTCAGCACTAAACAGCGAAAACGTTAGGAGCTAGAGGTATGCGTCTAGCGTCAATCTGTAGTGCTAGGAATACTGAATATTTTCAGATGTAAACCATCTCTCTAGCATTTGAAATAGAGACGCTACAGAGTTAAAACAGGTGAAAAACATGAAATTTCATCATATTTTCTCAGCGCTAAAGCGCGAAAACAATAGGACCTGGAGGAAAGCGTCTATCGCCAATCGATAACTCTATAAAGATAGAAGTTTTTTACTCACACGAATTTGTAACCAAGTAACCAAAAACCCGTTTCGTGAAAAAAAAACAAATTAACTAAAATGTCAAGGAATCTAACAAACATATTGCAAAAAGTAGCATTTTATAATTAGAATGCAATACATACAAAATTCTGCATTCATCACAAAACCTGTAATGGCAATTTCAAGTACATTTTTGTAAGCAATTAAGAACAGTCCAATTAAATTCAATGCTGTTTGTAATCAATTCACTCTAAATACTTATGTATATCATCGAAACATCAATTGAGTGATAAGGCCCCATGCCTTATCATCAATTGATGAATTACTAACATATTTACGCTACAAAAAAAAATCCTTGGCTTTAGCGCGCGCTCACTTTGTATAAGTAAGTGTGTGAGAAAATAGTAGTGGCGGCAGTAGCAGTGACCGAATTGGAAGAGCCTTTTGTTTACGCCAGTTATCACTTGGCTGCAATTAAAGTACATTTTAATAATAATTCCCCCGCGTGTCGACGACGCTAGTAAATAAAATAATTATCAGCGCGAAGGTCCCTCTTTCGCAATTAAGTTATCGATCAGCTGAGCGCTTTAAATTGTTATTTAATTCGTTCATTTAGCAGCTCGTGTTTCCAGTTTTTTATTTTTACTATTATTCATTCCTCTCTCTATTAATGAGTAGTGTGTGGTAGTATTATGTCTAAAGATGATGTTGGTAAGGAGTTGGAGGCGTTTGTTGCGCAGGACGAATCGAGTGAGGTTCAGTCTGTTGATGGTGAGAAATCGACGCCGATTCTGCGACAAGTAAGTTAAAACACCCTTTTTAATTTTTATTGTGGGGGTGGCATTTAATTTTTGCGTGTTAAACTAAATTCATTATAATTTAAAAAAATATATTTATTTATGCGATAGGAATGAGGCTAAATAAATGAATTTGTTTTTCAAACAATTTTATCTGTTGTGTGGAAAGTGGAACATACTGTGTGGAAATCATGAATACGTTTAATTTTTTTTGCAAAACCATTGTTTATCAAAACTTTTATTTTATAGCAACATATTTATGAAATTTTAAACGCCATAAAATCTTTATTTTAAATTATTAATCAATATTTCGTTATGTTTTTATAAATCGGTCTAAAAAAATGTGTCAGTCAATAGCTAAAAAACGTCCTATCATATATTATTATTATATTTTTAGATGGTCCATTATATTGCTTATGTATTAGCACAATTTGAAAAATATCCGTCGCGAGTTTTTTGAAATTTTCATAAATAGATCCATGCACTTTTAGATTCGTACAACATTCAATTTCTACGTGGTAGTGCCAGAAAAGTTTGCCTTGTAATATTATATTTTTAGATTTTGGATAGTCCATTATCTTGCTTATGTATTAGAAAAGTTTAAAAAATATCAGTAAAGGTTTTTTTGAATTATTCACAAATATAGTATCTCATATCACGCTTTTGAAAACTTTTAACATTAAACAAATCATAATAAATCATATTTTTAAATCTAGATTTTAATGAAAATATATTGTATTACATATGTATTCAGCTACAAAATGAGGTGTAACAGATTATTTCCTTACATTTATAACTAATTAGCGAAGAAAAGTTTACATAAAAAGAATTGTAATAAATCATTTTTTTGGATTTCGATTTTTATGAAAACTGTATTACATTACATATGTATTAAGCTACAAAATGAAATAAGACTTGATTATTTTCTTACATTTTTAACCAATTAGTGAAAAAAAGACATGTCAGTTTTCTGAAATCATGCTACATAAAAAAATTGTAATAAATTGTATTTTTCGATTTTGATTTTTATGAAAACAGTATTACATTACATATGTATTCAGCAGCAAAATGAGATAAATCCTAATTATTGTTTTACATTTTTGACTAATTAGCAAAGAAAATATCAAGACAGGTCAATTTTCTGTAAACATTATACATTAAAAAAAATGTAATAAATCATATTTTTGGATTTATATTTTTATGAAAAATGTATTATATTACGTATGTATTTAGCTACAAAATAAAGTATAACTTGATTATTATCTCACATTTTTAACTAATTAGCAAAAACAAGTTCAAGACATGTCACTTCCTAAAAACATTTTACATTAAAAAAATTGTAATAAATCATATTTTTCGATTTAGATTTTTGTGAAAAAGGTATTGCAATACGTATGTATTCAGCAACAAAATAATGTATATCTTGATTATTTTCTTATATTTTTAACTAATTAGAAGTTCAAGATATGTCACATTTTTTAAAACATTTTACATTCAAAAAATTGTAATAAATCATATTTTTGGATTTCAATTTTTATGAAAAATGTATTGCATTACGTATACATTTAGCTACAAAATGAGGTATATCTTGATTATTTTCTTACATTTCTAACTAATTAGCGAAGAAATGTTCAAGACATTACAGTTTTCTGAAAACATTATACATTAAAAAAATTGTTATAAATCATATTTTTGGATTTGTATTTTTATCAAAAATGTATTGCATTGCATATGTATTAATCTACAAAATGAGATACAACTTGATTATTTTCTTACATTTTTAACTAATTACCGAAGAAAAGTTCAAGACATGTCACTTTTTTGAAAATATTTTACTTTAAAATAATTGTATTAAATCATATGTTTGGATTTCGATTTTTATGAAAAATGTGTTGTATTACATATACATTCAGCTATAAAATGAGGTATATCTTGATTATTTTCTTACATTTCTAACTAATTAGCGAATAAAAGTTCAAGACATGTATGTCACTTTTCTGAAAACATTTTACATTAAAAACTAGTAATAAATCATATTTTTGGATTTCGACTTTTATGAAAACTGTATTACATTACATATGCACTTAGCTACAAAATGAGATATATCTTGATTATTTTCTTAAAATTTTAACTAATTGGCGAAGAAAAGATCAAGAAAGGTCAATTTTCTAAAAACATTTTACACTAAAAAAATTGTATTAAATAAAATTTTTGGATTTCCATTTTTATGAAAACTGTATTTTATTACATATGTACTTAGCTACAAAATGAGATATAACTTTATTGCTTTCTTAAAATTTTAACTAATTAACGGAGAAAAGATCAAGACAGGTCAATTTTCCGAAAACATTTTACACTAAAAAAAATGTATTAAATCATATTTTCAGATTTTGATTTTTATGAAAACCGTATTACATTCCATATGCAGTTAGCTACAAAATGAAATATAACTTGATTATTTTCTTAAAATTCTAACTAATTTGCGAAGAAAAGATCAAGACAGGTCAATTTTCTGAAAACATTTTACATTAAATAAATTGTAATAAATCATATTTTTGGATTTAGATTTTTATGAAAACTGTATTACATTACATATGCACTTAGCTACAAAATGAGATATAACTTGATTATTTTCTTTAAATTTTAACTAATTAGCGAAGAAAAGATCAAGACGGGTCAATTTTCCGAAAACATTTTACACTAAAAAAATTGTATTAAATTATATTTTTGGATTTCGATTTTTATGAAAACTGTATTACATAACATATGCACTTAGCTACAAAATGAGACATAACTTGATTATTTTCTTAAAATTTTAACTAATTAGCGAAGTAAAGATCAAGACAAGTCAATTTTCTGAAAACATTTTACATTAAAAAAATTGTAATAAATCATATTTTTGGATTTAGATTTTCATGAAAACTGTATTACATTACATATTCACTTAGCTATAAAATGAGATATAACTTGATTATTGTCTTAAAATTTTAACTAATTAGCGAAGAAAAGATCAAGGCAGGTAAATTTTCTGAAAACATTTTACATTAAAAAATTTGTAATAAATCACATTTTTGCATTTCTATTTTTATGGAAACTGTATTACATTACCTATGTATTCCGATACAATATGGATATAACTTGATTATTTTCTTAAAATTTTAACTAATTAGCGAAGAAAAGATTAAGATAGGTCAATTTTCTGAAAACATTTTGCATTAAAAAATTGTAATAAATCACATGTTTGGATTTCCATTTTTATGGAAACTGTGTTACATTACCTATGCATTCAGCTACAAAATTAGATATAACTTGATTATTTTGTCACATTTTTAACTAATTAGATAAGAAAAGTTCAAGACATGCCACTTTCCTGAATACAGTGTACATAAAAATAATTGTAATAAATCATATTTTTGAATTACGATTTTTATGAAACATTTATTGCATTACCTATACATTCAGCTACAAAATGAGATATAACTTGATTATTTTCCTATATTTCTAATTAATTAGCAAAGAAATGTTCAGGACTTTTCTGAAAATATTTTACATTATAAAAATTGTAATAAATCATACTTTTGGATTTCGATTTTCATGAAAACTGTATTACATTACATATGCACTTAGCTACAAAATGAGACATAACTTGATTATTTTCTTACATTTCTAACTAATTAGCGAAGAATAGATCAAGATAGGTCAATTTTCTGAAAATATTTTAAATTAAAAAAATTGTAATAAATGATATTTTTGGATTTCGATTTTCATGAAAACTGTATTACATTACATATGCACTTAGCTACAAAATGAGATATAACTTTAATATTTTCTTAAAATTTTAACTAATTAGCGAACAAAATCTCAAGACAGATCAATTTTCTGAAAACATTTTACATTAAAAAAATTGTAATAAATCATATTTTTGGAATTCGATTTTCATGAAAACTGTATTACATTCCATATGCACTTAGCTACAAAATGAGATAAAACTTCAATATTTTCTTAAAATTTTAACTAATTAGCGAACAAAATATCAAGACAGGTCAATTTTCTGAAAATATTTTACATTAAAAAAATTGTAATAAATTATACTTTTGGATTTCGATTTTCATTAAAACTGTATTATATTACATATGCACTTAGCTTAGCTACAAAATGAGATATAACTTGATTATTTTCTTAAAATTTTAACTAATTAGCGAAGAAAAGATTAAGACAGATCAATTTTCTGAAAACATTTTGCATTAAAAAAATTGTAATAAATCACATGTTTGGATTTCCATTTTTATGGAAACTGTGTTACATTACCTATGCATTCAGCTACAAAATTAGATATAACTTGATTATTTTGTCACATTTTTAACTAATTAGATAAGAAAAATTCAAGACATGCCACTTTCCTGAATACAGTGTACATAAAAATAATTGTAATAAATCATATTTTTAAATTACGATTTTTATGAAACATTTATTGCATTACCTATACATTCAGCTACAAAATGAGATATAACTTGATTATTTTCCTATATTTCTAATTAATTAGCAAAGAAATGTTCAGGACATATCACTTTTCTGAAAATATTTTACATTAAAAAAATTGTAATAAATCATACTTTTGGATTTCGTTTTTCATGAAAACTGTATTACATTACATATGCACTTAGCTACAAAATGAGACATAACTTGATTATTTTCTTACATTTCTAACTAATTAGCGAAGAAAAGATCAAGACATGTCAATTTTCTGAAAACATTCTACATTAAAAAAATTGTAATAAATCATATATTTGGATTTCTATTTTTATGAAAACTGTATTACATTACATATGCACTTAGCTACAAAATGAGATATAACTTGATTATTTTCTTAAAATTTTAACTAATTTGGGAAGAAAAGATCAAGACAGGTCAATTTTTTTAAAACATTTTACATTAAAAAAATTGTAATAAATCACATTTTTGTATTTCTATTTTGATGGAAACCGAACTACATTACCTATGCATTCAGCTACAAATTGAGATATAACTTGATTATTTTGTCATATTTTTAGCTAATTAGTGAAGAAAAGTTCAAGACAAGCCACTTTCCTGAATACAATGTACTTTTTTGAATTACGATTTTTATGAAACATGTATTGCATTACCTATGCATTCAGCTACAAAATGAGATATAACTTGATTATTTTCTTACATTTCTAACTAATTAGCGAAGAATAGATCAAGATAGGTCATTTTTCTGAAAACATTTTGCATTAAAAAAATTTTAATAAATGATATTTTTGGATTACGATTTTCATGAAAACCGTATTACATTACATATGCACTTAGCTACAATATGAGATATAACTTCATTATTTTCTTAAAGTTTTAACTAATTAGCGAAGAAAAGATCAAGACATGTCAATTTTCCGAAAACATTTTACGCTAAAAAAATTGTATTAAATCATATTTTTGGATTTCGATTTTTATGTAAACTGTATTACATTACATATGCCCTTAGCTACAAAATGAGATATAACTTGATTATTTTCTTAAAATTTTAACTAATTAGCGAACAAAATATCAAAACAGGTCAATTTTGTGAAAACATTTTACATTAAAAAAATTGTAATAAATCATATTTTTGCATTTCGATTTTCAAAAAAACTGTATTATATTACATATGCACTTAGTTACAAAATGAGATATAACTTGATTATTGTCTTAAAATTTTAAATAATTAGCGAAGAAAACATCAAGACATGTCAATATTCTGAAAACATTTTACGTTAAAAAAAATTATAATAAATCACATTTTTGGATTTCTATTTTGATAGAAACTGTACTACATTACCTATGCATTCAGATACAAATTGAGATATAACTTGATTATTTTGTCACATTTTTAACTAATTAGTGAAGAAAAGTTCAAGACAAGCCACTTTCCTGAATACAATGTACATACAAATAATTGTAATAAATCATATTTTTGAATTACGATTTTTATGCAACATGTATTCCATTACCTATGCATGCAGCTACTAAATGAGATATAACTTGATTATTTTCTTACATTTCTAATTAATTAGTAAAGAAATGTTCAGGACATGTCACTTTTCTGAAAATATTTTACATTAAAAAAATTGTAATAAATCATATTTTTGGATTTCGATTTTCATGAAAACTGTATTACATTACATATGTACTTAGCTACAAAATGAGATATAACTTGATAAGTTTTTTAAAATTTTAACTTATTAGCGAAGAAAAGATCAAGACCGGTCAATTGTCCGAAAACATTTTACACTAAAAAAAATGTATTAAACCATATTTTTGGATTTCGATTTTTATGAAAGCTGTATTACATTACATATGCACTTAGTTACAAAATGAGACATAACTTGATTATTTTCTTAAAATTTTAACTAATTAGCGAAGAAAAGATCAAGGGAGGTCAATATTCCGAAAACATTTTACACTAAAAAAATTGTATTAAATCATATTTTCGGATTTCGATTTTTATGAAAACTGTATTACATTCTATATGCAGTTAGCTACAAAATGAAATATAACTTGATTATTTTCTTAACATTTTAACTAATTTGTGAAGAAAACATCAAGGCAGGTCAATTTTCTGAAAACATTTTACATTAAAAAAATTGTGATAAATCATATTTTTGGATTTCGATTTTTATGAAAACTGTATTACATTACATATGCACTTAGCTATAAAATGAGATATAACTTGATTATTTTCTTAAAATTTTAACTAATTAGCGAAGAAAAGATCAAGACAGGTCAATTTTCCGAACACATTTTACACTAAAAAAAATTGTAATAGATCATATTTTTGGATTTCGATTTTTATGAAAACTGTATTACATTACATATGCACTTAGCTACAAACTGAGATATAACATGATTATTTTCTTAAAATTTTAACTAATTAGCGAAAATAAGATCATGACAAGTCAATTTTCTGAAAACATTTTACATTTAAAAAATTGTAATAAATCATATTATTGAATTTCGATTTTCATGAAAACTGTATTACATTACATATGCACTTAGCTACAAAATGAGACATAACTTGATTATTTTCTTAAAATTTTAACTAATTAGTGAAGAAAAGATCAAGACAGGTCAAGTTTCTGAAAACATTTTACTATAAAAAATTTGTAATAAATCACACTTTCGGATTGCGATTTTGATGATAACTGTATTTCATTACATATGTACTTAGCTACAAAATGAGATAAAACTTGAGTATTTTCTTAAAATGTTACGTAGTTAGCGAAGAAAAGATCAAGACAGGTCAATTTTCTGAAAACATTTTATATTAAAAAAATTGTAATAAATCATATTTTTGGATTTCGATTTTCATGAAAACTGTATTACATTACATATGCACTTAGCTACAAAATGAGAAAAAACTTGAGTATTTTCTTAAAATGTTACCTAATTAGCGAAGAAAAGATCAAGACAGGTCAATTTTCTGAAAACATTTTACATTAAAAAAATTGTAATAAATCATATTTTTGGATTTCAATTTTTATGAAAACTTTATTACATTACATATGCACTTAGCTACAAAATAAGATATAACTAGATTCTATTCTTAAATTTGTAACTAATTAGCGAACAAAATATCAAGACAGATCAATTTTTTGAAAACATATTACATTAAAAAAAATTGTAATAAATCACATTTTTGGATTGCGTTTTTTATAAAAAATCTATTGTATGACATATGGATTCAGTTATAAAATGAAGTATAACTTGATAATTTTCTTGAACTTCTAACAAATTAGCAAAGAAAAGTTTAAGACTTTTCTGAAAACAGATTTATATTTAGTTCTATAAAAATTGTAATTACCAGACGTAAACAAATTTCAGATCATAGCAGTATCTGGCCCTCTAATGATAACCCTCTGCAGCGGATTAGTTTCCGGCTACTCCGCAATATTGCTGCCTCAACTCAACGAACCAACCAGCAGCATTCAGGTTACCAAAAACCAAGAGTCATGGATTGGTAAATGCCGTCGACCTTTAAATGATTGAATTTAATAATCTGTATCATTAGCCTCACTAGCACCGTTGCCTACAGCTGTCGGTTGCATCTTCGGGGGCTGGGGGATGGAGCGTTATGGCCGTAAACGCGCCCAAATTGCAACTATACTCGTCTTCCTAATAGGATGGTGCGCAATTTATTTCTCTACGAGTGTGGAGCATATAATGGTAGGAAGGTTTATAACAGGCATTTGTGTAGGCACAACAGGCCCTGCCATAGCCTCCTACATCGGCGAAGTCTCGCACCCCAAACTCCGAGGAATTTTCTTAGCTGGAATCTCTTTGGGCGTCGCGACCGGTTTATTTATATCACACCTAATCGGAATTTTTCTAACATGGAAAAACACAGCGTTAGCCTCAATGGTCTTCCCACTAATCGCACTAATTCCATTAATAATATCACCAGAATCACACATTTGGTACTCCAACAAAGGTGACGTAATAAACGCCAAACGCGCGTTCTTTTGGTTCCGTGGAAGCACCAAACACGCGCAAGTGGAGCTTCAAAAGATTCTGGATGATAAAAAAGGACCGCAAAAGACATTCCGCGAAATTTGGAAGGACTGCAAAACGTACCAATTCATCAAACCTCTCCTCATTCTAAATTTATTTTTTGTAACAACTCAAGGTGCTGGCAACAACGCCGTTGTATTCTACTCGGTGTCCATTATGCAGCAAACAGTTCAAACACTTGATAAATATACAGCTATGATAATAATCGATATAATCCGAATAATTATGTCCATCATAGCATGTGTTTTAACTAAAAAGTTCTGTGTGCGACCTCTAACTATAATCAGCGGTTTTGGTACGGTCTGTTCACTATATACGCTTTCAATTTTTGTCCTCCTAATAGAAGCCTACCCTACAAACATAATATTCCCGTACATTCCTCTAGTAGCACTCATCAGCTACATAGTTTTCATCACTATTGGTCTCGTGCCCATTCCGTGGTCGCTCTGCGGCGAAATTCTGCCGCCCTCCACCAAAGGAGTGGGTGGTGGTGTGAGCACCTGTGTGAACTTCCTGGCGTTCTTTTTGGTGGTGAAAACAAGCCCCGAAATGTTCGAAACGCTGGGCACCGCTGGAACTTTTACATCGTACGGCACGGTTGCACTGGTGGGCACTGTTATTTTATGCTGGGTTCTTCCAGAGACCAAAAATAAAACGCTGAAGGAGATTGAGGCTTGCTTTGCGCCGAAGAGGAGGGAGAATTGTATTAAACTAGTTAAATAAAATATTAATTTATGCTGATCGATTGTTTGTATAATACACAAGTTTGTCCTAAAGTGTATCGAATCAAAAATAATTTTGAAAATTACGGTGATTATTTTTTTGTAGATTGCTGGAGAGCACATTATTTGGGGGATTTATTTTATTCACGGACCGAAGTGCGTAAGTATTTAAAGTTAAGGATTAACAGCGAAATTATAGTGCGATTTGTTGCACTCGCAACACACACACGCACACGCACACACACACACACACACACACACACACACACACACACACGCACGCACGCACACGAACACGCATACACAAACGCGCGCGCTCACGCACACACATACACACACACACACACACACACACACACACATATTCAGCCTACTTAATTAGCCAATAATTCAAAAAGTGTTTGATGAAAATGGCTAAAAATCGCCTCTTGTGTTCAAAATACCTGTGTATGAAAATGGTTGAAAATTCATCAGTTATTCAGCATAATATACAAAATAATTTTGCAAAATTTGAAAAAGATTAGATTGAAACAAAAATCCCAGCCAAAACTGAAAATTATATTTGACTTTTATTTTTTGTTAGAAATTTTTCAACACGTTTTAAACTATAATTATTATTGCTTATATCAATGTCAATGTATTTTGAAAGTTTCAGTCCAAGTTTTCAGCTAGTTTCTTTTTAATGCCCAAAAAACTAAAAAATCAACATCTTGGTTTTCACTCGATATCTCAAAAAATCATTTAAATTTACAACTATATTTCTTTATCTGAAACTAGCTATTCAAAAATGCATAGTATACATTGTTATCGCATTAGGAATTCATTATAAAGCTTACTGAAAAATAGTGAAATTTTATTTTCAGCCGACTTAATTGGCCATTAATTCAAAAAGTGTTTGATGCAAATGGCTTAAAATTGCCTTCGATATTCAAAATAATGTCAAAATTGATGACGCAAAAATTCAGATCGATCGCAACCAAAACATTTTTAGGCGGAAAATTCCTTTCGATTTTTGTTGATTTTGGCAATTTTTTTTTGTAAATATTATATTTTTCTATATTTTCTATAAACGTTGAATCAGTTTATACCACAGGAAATTAACCAGAACAATGGCAACGTTTTTCCACCGAGTCAGATGACAGAAAACGAGGCTATTTTAAATCTACAATATCAGTTGCAACAAGCGCTGAATGAAATACAATCACTGAGGGGTCAATTGATGACATTGCAGCAACAAAACCGGACAGATGCAACAGTACAGGTAAAATAGCATCACATACCAAAACAGAAAGGAACACAAAATATAGTCCGGCCAATTCGGAAGAAGAGGAATTGCTGGTAGCGGCGGAAACAACATGGCTGCTTCAAAAAAAAAAAAAAAAATAAGAAAAGAAAAGCCACCGAATCGCCAGAAAAAAATAACAGCCCAACTAAAAACCAGCCTAAAATAGCGAAAGAACCTAAACCACCCCCAGTCATCATAAATAATTTAAAAAACTACACGGAGTTTAAACATAAGCTTCAGTCAAAAAATATTACTTTTTATGCAACTATGCTCAATAATAATCAAATAAAAATTAATGTTAATACGTCAACTGAGTATAGAGATCTCAATAAGTACATGAATGATATTCAACAATAATGGCACACTTACGAAAATAAACAGGACAACACAAACGAAATAACAAAGGAATTAGAGGACAATTCCTTCAAAATTATCAAGGTAGAAAATAAATTAAGGAAAACAAAACACGATGTTTATCTTAACTTTTGAAAATACAGAATACATAAAGAAAATATATGAATTACAATATCTGTGCCACATGAAGGTAAAAATAGAAGCCATGAAAACTAGCAAACTAATACCTCAATGCAAAAAGTGTCAACGTTATGGTCATACGCAAAGTTTCTGCCAAAGAAATAAATCCTTCATGTGTCAAATGTGCCGGCAAGCAAACAGCTGAATGTACAAAACCAAACAGTACTCCAGCTAAATGCTTTAACTGCGGGGAAGTACACCCTGCAAACTACAGAGGATGCATAATTGCAAAAGAGCTACACAAGAGAAGGGAAACTGCTAACACAGATAAGAGCCAGAATCTTTGTGTCTAATAAAACAAGAACATCGTATGCTCAGGCGATACAGAACGGATCTACAGGCGCCACTGCATCCGCAGCAAATGCAGAACCAACACTAATGCAAATAATGCAAAATATGATGACTATGCTCACTAATGTCGCAGATAGACTTAACAGACTAGAAGCCAGGAACACTGGCGCTATTCCTAAAGTACATAAATAATGAAAGATACCGAATTACGAATTGCCACCTGGAATGTCAATGGCATCCTCAACAAGAAAGATGAACTAGAGGTGTTCTTAAATCTACAACACATTGATGTGTGCCTTATCTCTGAAACTCACCTAACAAACCGGTCTTATATAAAAATAAGAGGTAAAGTTTATCACACCACCCACCCGGAAAATCGAGCTAAATGTGGTAGTACTGTCATCATCAAAGAATCCATTAACCACAATGAATAATGTCATCTACAGCGTGAAGACATCCAGCTCACAGTCGTGTCTGTGAAGTCTACCAAACAGAACATAATAGTTGGTGCAGTGTACTGCCCTCCCAAGCATACTCTCAAGGTTGAGAAATTCAAAACACTTCTGCAACAACCGTGGGCTAGGAGTAACAAACAAAAGGCTGATATGTTTGCAGATTACCTAGCTAACATCTTTACGCCAAATCAAGTGGAGGAAGAGTTCGTTCTTGAAAAACATATAACCCAATATCAGAAGAAATTACCCACGTTACACCAAAAGAAATAGCTGAAGAAATAAGAATAAATCTGAATTCAAAAAAAGCACCTGGCTTTGATCTTATAACCGGTGAAATCCTAAAACAATTACCAAGGAAAGGATTAGTCATGCTGGCCTACGTCTTTAATACAGCCTTCCGCCTAAAACATGTGCCTGATAGTTGGAAAGTGGCAGAGGTAATTATGCTACCAAAACCAGGAAAGTCGCCAAACGACGTAAAATGATACAGGCCCACTTCATTATTGCCAATTATATCGGAATTATTTGAAAAACTTCTTCTTGAAAGAATGAAAACGATAATAGAAAACAGTAACTTGATTCCTGATTTTCAGTTCGGATTTCGACACAACCACTCAACAATAGACCAAGTACACCGCATTACCGATGCATAGAAAGAGCACTTGAAGGGAAAGCAAGTATGTTCAATAATGTTTCTAGATGTGTCTCAGGCATTTAATAAGGTCTGGCATGATGCCCTAATACATAAATTAAATAAAATGCTCCCAAATCAATTTGTCGAGATCTTAAGATCGTATATAACAAATAGATTTTTCAGAATAAAACAAGAAGATGAATATTCTGAAATAAAAGAAATAAAAGCTGGTGTGTCTCAGGGAAGTGTACTGAGACCTATACTGTACCTACTATACACAAGTGACATACCACCAATCCCACCAATTATGAATAATGTTAAAATTGCCACCTTTGCAGACGATACTGCCCTAATAGTTGTGGGAGAAAATGCCGAACAATCAACATCCAAGCTACAAAATGCTTGTGATAAGATAGTCAACTGGACAAAAAAATGAAAAATAAATCTAACGAACAAAAATCAATCCATGTTAATTTTACTAATAAAAAACTAGTAGATCCTCCGACTCTTTCTATCAATGGTACTATTGTCCCCTATGAAAATAACGCAAAATATCTTGGTATAACACTGGATGCGAAATTACGATGGAAAGAGCATGTAAAGAAAAAAAAAGACTGAGCTAAACTTAAAATACAGACAGTATTTTTGGCTGCTGGGCAGAAATTCTCGGCTGTCAATATATATAAAAAGAGCTTTATTGGCATTTCCCTCACTGCCCCTCCACATCACAAACCTCAACAAAAATATACAAAAATAAAAATAAAAATACAATATAAATAAAAGTACTACTCCGCCAAAAATTACAAATTACCCCCATCTATCGCCGCTCCCTTTGCTCTTGCCACTTTCCTCTCCCACGTTAGCCTCCTGCAGATTTTCACGCCTTCCCCATCCTCGCATAACCATTCATTCAGCTTTCTGCAGTCTCCCACCCACTCTGCTTTCACATCCTCACATTCTTCGCTAAGGTGCCACCACGTGTCGCTTCCCTTACTACACAGCGCACACGCGGTGTACCCTAGACCCATCCACACTTTCCTCCCTCTCTCGTCTGACCCACACCTCGCTCTTGCCATGCATACCTTGTCCTCCCCGCTCCACTCACCCCTGGCTAAGTAACTCAGGAGTCTCCCACTCACTTGCCACTCTACGTAGCCAGGGTTGTAAGAGCTCTCATTCATTCTAGTCTGCCGATATTGCCACTCAATATCTCTCAATCTCTCTCTTACCTCAGTTCCTAGGCTTCCCATTTTCTCAGCTTCTCCTCTACCCACACCTCAGGCATACCCACTCTTTCATATATCCTTCCTCTATCCTTTCTCCAACCACTCTTCGTCCTACTCTTACACCTCATCCATACCTCCCGCACCAGTCTTTCCTCACCCAATTCCTGCAATCTTTCTTCAAACTTCACAACCCTTACACACGACTCCCACCACATACTCATACGATTCGTCTCCTGCAACAGCACTGCTCTCGGTGTCGACCTTGCGAGACCCAGCAGACTCTTCAGGAGCACACCTTGCTCTCTCTCTATCACATCCCACTCACACAATCCCCACACTTCCACTCCATACAACAGAATAGGTTTTACACACGCATCCCAGATCTTGCACGCCATTACGAGGTTACCGTCCCACAACCTCTCCCGTTTCCTTCTCGCTATCCCCCAAGCCATTCTCGCTTTCGCTTGCATACATTCCACATGCACCCTAAATCCTCCTCCACTGTCAAACCAAAAGCCCAAATATTTAAAGACATTCACTCTCTCAATCATCCTTCCATTCCATTTCAGCTCTTCCACTCTACCCCTTCTACCCCTATTCCTAAACATCATCCATTTAGTCTTCTCCACATTCACCACTAGCCCTCTCCTATCCAGGTAGCTTCCCATTATTTCCAACATCTCTTGCATCTCTTCCACTCTCTTGGATACTAATACTATGTCATCCATATGCCAGCATCCACACCTTGGTTCTCCCCACCACGACCCCTCCAGCCTGTCCTCTCCTCAGCACCGCCTCCAACTCGCTTGTGTATAGATTGAACAGGAGGGGGCTTAGCGGGCACCCTTGCCTTACACCCACATTCACCCTAAACTTCTCAGACACGTCTCCATTCACTCTCGATTTTGCCCACGTCTCTTTATATATACTTCTCACCCACTCCACACTTTCATCTTCCATCCCCAATCTATCCATACACTCCACGAGCTTTCCTCTAGGAACTGAATCATACGCGGCTTTCAAATCCACAAACACCGCATACACTCTTCCTTTGCACTCCAACGCTTCCTCCACCATTCTCGCAAGCGTGAAAATCTGCTCCCTCGTCCCTCTTCCCTTTCTGAAACCCCCCTGGCATTCCGGCAGCAGCCCTTTTCTATCCACTTCCCTCGCTAGTCTATTTTTCACAATTGTCATCATCGCTCTGTACCCCGCATTCATAACGGTAATACCCCTATAATTATTTACGACCGATGCTGCTCCCCTTTTGTGTACCGGGACCACCACCCCCACACGCCACTCTTCCGGCAGTTCTTCCTCACCGCTCCAGACTCTATTCAAAACCTGCAGTAACTTATCTTTTCCTTCCTCTGTTAATCTTTTGAAGGCCTCTGCCTTCAGCCCATCTTCCCCCGCCACCTTTCCCAGTTTCAGCTGCCCTATGGCCACGTCGACCTTTTCCCGCGAAAACGCCTCCCTTCCTACCACCGGTCTCAGACTCCCTAAATCCACCTCTGACCCCGCTCTCTGCCAGCTCTATGCTAACTTTGCCCTTTTTTACGCTTCCCCTCAGAATTTCCCACAACTCTTTCTCTGTCACACACTCCCTCAACCTCGTTTCTACCTTCTGCAACTCCTCTATCTTCTTCCTCTCGCAGGTTCTCTCGAACTCCCTCTTCGCCTGATTTGCCCTTTCCACTTCACCTCTCCCATTTCTCCACTTCGCCATTGCTCTTCGCCAGCTCGACTTCTTCACCCTACATTTCTCATCAAACCAACTCTCCTTCTGCCCCCACTCTTCTTCTTTTCCAATGCAGCCACCATCACTCTCTCCAACTGGAGCATCGGATACACATCCTCCCACTTGACGCGTTTTAGCTTTTTCTCATATGCATCCAAATCCGGCTCGCTCCATCCAAACCTCTACTGCCCCTTCCTCTGTTCTCCCTTCCCAACATTCCTCACCCTTACGACCACCTCCACCGGTACATGATCCGACCCTCCTCCGTTTTCCACCTTGAAGCACACCAACTCTTCCCTTTCGATCCCTTTAACCACCACGTAGTCCAAAACCGAGCCTCCTCCTTGTCCACAGAACGTTGTTTTCCCTTCCCAGTTCCCTTCACAGCAACCGTTGAGTACATCCCATCCTGACTTTCTCACCCATTGCATCCATTCTCTATGTTGGTCACTTTATCCTGGGAGCACCTTTTTCTCCAGTCACCGTCTTCTCCGATCCCTCCTTCCAGCTCCCCCACCCTCACATTCCAGTCGCCCCCGATGATCCACATATCTGCTGCCGTATCCAGTTCGTACACTGCTCCCACCCACACCGCACTTATACGCATTTACACCTTCCCTATTACGAGTCCTGTACCTTCTCTTAGCGTCTCTCAGTTCCATTTTCCCACTATCTTCCTCACCCCCAATAGGATTCCTCCTTTGGCTCTACCCATCTTAGCTTCCTTCTTCGCTCCCTGAGTCATCCAGTCCCATCCTGTCGGCATACAGCACTCTAGTTCTTTTACCCACACTCCTCCCAGCACTTTTTTCTTTAGACCCGCAGTGTTCCAGAAGCCCACCCTGCAGTTGCCCTAGTCACGTCCTCCATCCACCCCATACTCCTGGCTCGTCGTCCTCACCCCCTTCAGCACTTTTTTGCCAGACCATCGCCCTGCCAGATCCACCACTTGCCTGCCACATTCATGTTTGTCCTCTTCAATTTGTGTTTAGACCTCATTATATGCATTTTCTCCCAACTGGCCAGCTCTAGCAGCATTTGGTCCCCCTTTCTCCAGAGCTCCACCTCTCTCCGCACCTGCACACTAACATCCAGTTTCTGTATAACTCCCTCCACCCCTTCCTTTCCTATTCCCGACACCACTACATTGTTTTTCCTCTCATTTCTTTGTCTCTCCTCCTCTCTTTTTTCTATCGTGACCACTTTCTTTTTAACCTCCTTTACCCACTCCGGCGCTGCTTTCCCCTCCGGTTCGTTCCTACCCAATAAACATAAAAACATGCAATGCATGTGCATATCATGTGCCCCATATACTTTTTCAATATACAATGCACATGCATAGCATATGCCTCACTAGTGCAGTTGATGTGCAAAGTGACCGGGTACATCATATGATATGTTATGATATATGTTATGTTACTTTTGGAATGCTCTGTATATTAATGACAATAACTTGTATAAATGTTTATTATATATATAAAGACAAATGTAGACAAAAATAAACTGAATATAAAACAAATATAAATAAAGATGAAATCATTTTTGCTTTTGGTTTAGACGATTCGTTTCTCGTTGCTTCGCTTTGACAAGCCAATTCTTTATTGCACCTATTATATTAACATCTGTCGCATTTGAGGTCCCTTGGTTTCTTCTTACTCCTTCTGTTAACAAATTAAGACTGTAAATATACCAAGTGAGAGTTATTTATACATGTATTATACTTACTGGTAATTATGTTTGCCAGTACACGCTTTTTAAAGCTTAATTTGCCCATTCATGCCTTCCCAGGTGAAATGTTGTTCTGCTTCATTACTAAATACTCTGTACATTATTCGTTTAGTTAAATTTGTTGCATCAGATCCTCCTATTCTACTGAGCTCTGTTATCTGCAATTACAGGATTAATAAATGGATTGTATTGCATTAAAACTATTTCAGAATTTTACCATTAAATTTTGGAGTTTGTTATTATCATTGAGATAATTTTCAAAAAAAGCAACATTCTGAAAACTAAGTGGCCACATCTCACACAAAGTATTATATTCTTCCGGATAATTTTCAATACACTATTAAAAAACAGCGGTGTTTGGGCCAGATATTTGATCGTAATATTGCGAGGTGGTGATATAATGCGCAAGACTTCAAGCGTTTGTACTCAGCCACGTTTAGAAGAACACTGACTTTATTTTATATCTAACACAAAATAACATATACAAAGTCCCTCACAAAGAGGGCTGCAAGCAGGCACTTAACCGAGCGCAGGTAGGAAAAGTCCATGTGCGCTGCACGTTGTCGCAACTAGACTTTCTAAAAGCCATATTTCCTACAAATATCCCATATAATATTTACAAAAGAATTAAATTATTATTTGTTCCTAATTATGCTATATATCCAAATCAATTAATAAATTTAGAACAAGATTTAAATAAGAGATTAAAAAAATATTACACTAAAATCATTTACATAAAAGTTGTGTATAATGAAATATTATTCATATTTATATTCAGAGTTATACGCTAAAAACATTTTTTAATTTAAAATTTATTATATAAATGGAAATGAGTATGCATTGTATATGCCATACATATTCCCACATGCCGTGTATGTTAGGAATGTGCATTGCATATGCCGTACATATTCCCCATATGCCGGGCATGTTAGAATATGCTATGCATATGCAATGCACATTTAATGCATGTTGTATGTTTATTGGGTACTCTCCCCCATTTTTACCAGCTGGTCTATCTTCCCCATCATCTCCTTTCTCTCCCGTGTCCATTCCCTCTGCATTTCCCTCCATCCATCCATCATCAGTTGCCACTCCTTTCTTTCCTTTTTCAACTTCTCTCTCTCTATCCGTGATTCATCCCTCTCCTCTCTTAAAAGTCTCCTCCATTTCTGGCTCTCCTCTCGAGATTTCTTAAGTTCTTCCTCCATCTCTTCTACCACTTCCCACATTTTTTTCAGAGCTTCGACGTTGCCGTCCTTCACCTGCTCCGGAGTCAACTTCTCCCACTTTCTTTTTTTCATATCCGGGGTCGCCGCGCACTTTCCCGTCTGCGGCCTGATCAGGCTGCGTTCCTTCGTTTCGTTTCGTTTCCTTCGTATTCGGAAAGTGATATAATAAATATGTAGTAACTACACTTAAACAGTATACATAAAATACGATGCGTAATAACATTTTTATTAAATTATTTTTTTATATAAAAAAATCAACAATGGGAAATTATTTGCAACTAAATTCACCATATATGTACTTACACTTCAAAATATGTGTCTGATGTTATTGTCTTCAAAACATTTTCTTCTACATAAAAGAATCCTACAATATTATTCTACATATTTCATCATTAATTTGCATCCATTGTAAAATTAAGGTTTAAAAATAAATTAATTTAAGACATGCACACTTTTTTATATAAACTTTTTGACGTTGGATATCTACTAAACTAGCGAAAAATATAAAAAAAGACGTATTCGTGCGTCAACGACTACTCTAAAACAAAAATCAAATGACGGATTAATACGTTAACGGCACCTCGATAATCAAAATTGAATGACGTACTACTACTTCACCGGCTACTAAATTTTGAATTTAAAAGACGTACTAATACGTCAACGACCAGCAATGTATTAATACATATAAATACCCATTAAGGTAAGGCATACAAGGGAGGCAGATTTGGTTTTCTTCATTATAATATTTGAATGAAAATTCAATAATCCGAAAAACACAATTATTTTCACACGGCAGAAGGATCAGAAGATCTATAGCCAGATTTTGAAATAGATATAATAACATATACTACTATTTTTTTGAGAAAATTTCATTGTAATTTAACATTATGTGAAGTTAAAAATATTTATTGCGGGTAGATGGCACCCAACTACCACGCCATTTGCTAGGAATCTAGTGAAGCATGTGGTTAAAGCAGGAAGTTCAAGCATGTGACTCATATGAGAGCGAAGCTGTCATTGATGCAGTTGGCAATGGTTCAAGCATTATTTGGAGCGCTGGCGTCGATGTAGATGCCAACGCCATCTTACAGGAGCTCGGGAAGCTTGTAGTTCAAGCATTTTGGCGCTGCTATCGCATCCCATCGATTTTAAATATTTTGGCGGCCTATAGAGCTAAATAACATTTTTGATATTTATTAATAACATAAATAACATAAGTAACATGAGTAACATATGTAACATAAGTAACATCAGTAATATAAGTAACATAAGTAACATAAGTAACATAATAACATAAGTAACATAAGTGTATTGGGTGATAGTAATGGACTGTATCGAAACACTTTTAGCTATTTTCGTCGTTTATTTTATTGTGTAGTTTATTTTAATATAAATGTGAAAGATGTGTTTTAACTTGAGATGCTGGATTCGTACTGCTTGGGTACGCGGCGGTCGAGTACCCACTTGAGATGGCGAGGGTGGAGATTAGAAATATGTGGGGTGAAAATCACTTCCAACTATATGCAACCTTAATTGCCCTAAGTTGGCGGCAACAATAAGTAATAGATAATAAATACCCCAAATGAGATCTTCAGATTATAAAATTGTCCCATATTATTTCTAACAATTTATTGATGTAATAAAAACTTTTTTTGAATAACTTTATCAATCTGTTTTGAGATAATGTTTTACAGGCATTAAAAGTAAACCAGCCTGAAGTCACAATCACTTTGATATATGCAATAATAATATATAATTTGAAATGTGTTGACAAATTTGTAACAACAATTTCAGCCATATATAATTTTGTGAATATTGGTTTGCTACTAACTCAAAAAGGTATGGATCCAAATAGCTAAAACTAGCATTTGTTGTTCAACATACTGTCGAAAATGATTGGGCTCGATCGGAGAGAAAAAAAAGGCTTGAAAAAAATGCGAAGCCATTACACAATAAAAACGCCAACATTTCCGGAGAAATGGTCAAGAAATTAGCACCCCTAATCACCGCTCTATCATTAATCGATAGATTTTTTTCTCCGTCCAAATAATAGGATGTGGCTTTACCACATCCTAAGGAATAAGAGCGTTATGTGCATTTTAAGTTGGGGGTTGACGAACTTATAGTGAAAGTACGGTTTTTTGGGCTTCGGCCGAGCTCGAAATCCAATCTGCCGGATTAGGAGAGCAGGAGTAAGAGTCGGTCGGCGCAACTACAAACGGTTATAACTCTTTAACTAGAGCGTTTTGAGAGGTGTAATTTACACCGATTGCTAGAGAATTACATAATGTACGCGCTTGTAGTAGTAATTAGACATCTTAACTCGTAATTAAGTCATACTAAATATTATAAACAGATACCATAAGAAACAAATGAGTGGGAGGGAGAGCGATCAGACAGATATAAATCTAATACTGGCAACACTGAAATTTAAGTTGAGTGCTCAGTGTCGCCAACATTAGTTTTATATCTGCATCGTATCGTTCTCACTCCCACTCTGCAGTCCTGAAAAGATGTAAAAGTAGCTTAACTTTTGGGGTTTGAATGATGGAAGGAGCATCATTCAAAACCTGTATACAAATTGTGCATGCTGTACCAGAACACATAATCAAACAAGCATTTTTCATAATATATATTTTGTTTGTATATATATAATTTTAATTTTTATACAATTTAAAATAAAATATAACCATACATATGTACATATACAATGATTGTAGAATTATTATTATATACAGCTCATTTTTTCTCATTTATTTCTTTTAATGCTAGCTCGATTTTGCGATTTTTAGCGTCCGCCCGAAGATCCGAAACTCAACAAAATAAATGTCTGATATATATATATATATATATATTTATAAATTAAAACAGAAACGCTCGTGGCGGACCCACGTTTGTGTGTATATAACTAGTACTAGAGATCTGATTTCACTTTGTGTCTACTCGCCATAGACTATCACTTTGTTCCCACGAGAATAAAATTAAAATCATAATAATACAAATATGACAGTGAAGAGAAAAAAATATATATAAATCATACGCGGCTGGTTTGACTATATAAAAAGTATTAATAAAATAATTGTAAAGCGTTAAAAATATTACTGTAGAAGTGATCCTATTTGTTGTCCGATTTAAAATATTAATAAATAACCATAGCAATAATAATACGGGATGTTGGTGGTGGCTCTGTCTTCCAAAACGCGCGCACACTCCGTTTCATTTTAGTTTGCACTGAGTGTTTTTATGTGGCGGAGTGAGTTCGCGTGGTGGACGCTGTGTTTTAGTTAGCTGGGCCGCGATGGGGTACTGACCACCACCAGCGGTTTCACCACGTACTGCGCGTTCACTAGTGGCACCACCTTCCCCCCGAGCTGCTGAGGCGTCGCTATGAAATGCGCCACCGGCGGACTGGCCACCAGCTGGCTGAAGTCACTAAGACCCTTTGAAACGATCCCCTTCGGCACGATCACCTTCTGCAGCACCAGGCCTTGGTTCATCGGATATCCTATTGGGAGGACCGACAGCGCGGTTGTTTGTACCTGAGTCGTTTGAGGCACAACAGTCTGCAAGCAATTAATTAGTCTGCTGTTGTGCAACAAAGTGCAATTACGACCTACCTCTTTTATGCCATTCACTGAGTTTGTGGTGACAACCGGCAGCGCCCTCGTAATACTTTTGGTGAGCTTCAGTTCGTTGCTAATTATAGCGGGTGGTCGGTCAATTGAGGGCTCGCTTTTGATTTCCTGCTTCAGCAGTAGGGTGCCCTCGGGAAGGCTGCTAGAGGTGTCCATCACGGACAAATCGGGTTGAAGCGTTGAGAAGTCGAAGTCTTGGAATGAAGTATCCTTCTACAACAACGTACAACTATTTGTTAATATTTTTTATAATATATAAATATTATCATAATAATAATTTGTTATATATTTAATTGTAGAAGCATCCTCAGTCATAATCATATAATTGACCATTTGTCCTCAGTTTTCAATTCACTCGCAACTTTAATAACGTTTAAGGCTACTTTAAATTATAATTTTGTAGCACCAATGGTTTGTAATTTGTCCTCAGTTATCGTTATAGTTACGGTCTCAGTTATTGTTAAAGTTTTGTTAAGTTATTGTTATGTTCCACCAATAGTTTGTAATTTGTCCTCAGTTTGTATTCATATTATTAAGCTTACTTTAAATCATAATAATAATTTCTGCCCTCAGTATTTTGTCGTTTGTCCTCAGTTTCTATACATTTAAAAATTATTCACTACTAGGAAATCTACTTTAAATTATGAGCTCAGTTATTTATATAATTGCAGAAGCATCCTCAGTCTTAATAAAAAAAGTCCTTTATTTGGCATAACAACACAAAAAATAGAAAACCCTGCAATATACCATGCTCATCAAAAACAAAACAAAACAAAAAAAGTCTAATCCTCAGTAATAATCATATAATTGACCATTTGTCCTCAGTTTTCAATTCATCCACAATTTTAATAACGTATAAGTCTACATTAAATCATAATTTTGTACCAGTAATGGTTTGTAATTTGTCCTCAGTTTCTAGACATATTATTAAGCTTACTTGTAATCATAATAATAATGAATGTCCTCAGTACTTTGACATTGAGCTCAGTTTTTATACATTTAGAAATTATTCACTACAATGAAATCTACTTTAAATTATAAGCTGACTTATATATTTATTTGTAGAAGCATGCTCAGTCAAAATCATATAACTGATCATTTGCCCTCAGTTTTCAATTTATCCTAAATTTTAATAACGTATAAGTAAACTTTACACCATAATTTTGTACCACAAATAGTTTGTAATTTGTCCTCAGTTTGTATTCATATTATTCAGTTTACTTTAAATCATAATAATAATTTGTGCCCTCAGTATTTTGTCGTCTGTCCTCAGTTTTTATACATTTAAAAAATATTCAACACTAGGAAATCTACTTTAAAACATGAGCTCAGTTATTCATATAATTGTAGAAGCATCCTCAGTCTTAATCATATAATTGACCATTTGTCCTCAGTTTTCAATAAATTTACAACTTTAAAAACGTTTACGGCTACTTTAAATAATAATTATGTACCACCAATGGTTTGTAATCTGTCCTCAGTTTGTATTCATATTATTAAGCTTACTTTAAATGATAATAATAATTTGTGCCTTCAGTATTTTTTCGTTTGTCCCCAGATTCTATACATTTAAAAATAATTCACAACTATGAAATCTGCTTTAAATTATGAGCTCAGTTATTTATATAATTGTAGAAGCATTCTCAGTCTCATATAATCTCTCATATAATTGACCATTTGTCCTCAGTTTTCAATTCAATCACAACTTTAATAAAGTATAAGTCTATTTTAAATCATAATGTTGTACCACCAATGATTGTAATTTGTCCTCAGTGTGTATACATATTATTAAGCTTACAATATCATAATAATAATTTGTGCCCTCAGTATTTAGACGTTTGTTCTCAGTTTATATACATTTAAAAATTATTCACTTCTATGAAATCTACTTTAAATTATGAGCTTAGTTATTTATATAATTGTAAAAGCTTCCTTAGTCATAATCATATAATTGACCATTTGTCCTCAGTTTTCAATCCATCCACAAATTTAATAATGTATAATTCTACTTTAAATCATAATTTTGTACCACCAATGGTTTGTAATTTGTCCTCAGTTTGTAGTATCATTAATATATCTTCAAGCTTTTTGTGGTGATAACAAAACCCGCAAATTTTATGATTTTGATTGCTAGTATATGCAAGACTAGTGTATCAATAGAATTATAGTTAAACCTCTATTTATTAAAGGTAGAGGGTGATAAATTTGAAATGTTTACTTTCCACATACAGCATAGCTGTGTGATCAAAGTGAAGAAGATAGTGGGAGGATGGAACAGACACAAATTGAGGGAAACTACAGGGTTTGTAGTTGGTAGTAGGGAAATGGATAAAAGGTCTGTGTGAGTGGGGACAGAATACTGCAATAAGAATCTGAAAAAACATCGAGCTCCATCTCTTTTAGTTATTGAGAAGTGCAAAAAGACGTTTTCAAAACGAATTATCGAGATACAGGACATAGGTGATGAACGTTATTTTCCATCAACCCCGCAAAAACTAGCGAGTTTCCCCTCAACTACAGTTGCTCCCCGTATAGAAACCAACGAGCTGTACCAAATGCAACAAACCAAATGAGTTATCAATATACAAGGGAGGCGAACATTATTTTCCATGAACCACGCAAAATATAGCGGGGTTTTCCTCAACTACTTTTGCTCCCCGTATATAAACCACCGAGATGAAGCGAATGCAACAAACAGCAATCCTCTAGTGCAGAAGGTGGAATGAGGAGAGAAGATTGTGTACCAGAGAAGGGGATGTGCGAGATTCTGAAAGGACGGGAAACATTTACATAGACGAAATGTGGTAGTGGAAGAGGAGCGGCAGAGAGATGGCGGGGACTGAGGAGCATCTAGGGAGATTGGAGGAGGGACAATGTACTAGATTTTCACGCTAGCGAGAATGGAGGAGGAAGTGCTGGAGTGCATAGGATATGGAAGAGATGTTGGAAAGTAGTGAAATTAAACCTGCCGAAGTGAAAGAGGAGTTGCGGAGGGATAGCGGTGACTGAGGAGGATCTAGGAAGTTTGGAAGAGGAACAATGTACCAGATTTTAACACTATCGAGAATGGAGGAAGTGCTGGAGTGCATAGGAGATAGAAAGGAAGCAAGAATTATAGATACCCGTTAAGAGATAAGAAATTGTTATTCATATGAAATTTGCAATTTTATCTCATTTCATACGAATAAATCCATACAATATGTGGCATACCTTCAATATTGCTAATTTTTGTTGCTTTTCGATTTTCTCCCGAGCGAGCCGCTCCATCTCATGCTCCAGCTCCAGTTCGCGCTTCTTCAGCGAATGAATGCACTTAAGGGCGGAATGCAGGATGTTGAGGTTACTCGTCTTCTTCTCATCGGAGGTAGCTGGCAGTTGTTTTTTCAGCGCATCAAAGCACTCCTGTAAACAAACAAAAATTGTAATAAATGCATTTATGAATAAAAATGGACAAAACTTAATAAATCTGACTGAGAAGTGAAGTGAAATTGGTAAATATATTTATTAATATATGTGTTCACTTTGAAATGTACATCTGAAAAAAGGGATTTGCATTTTTTTTAATTTAATTTAAAAATCGAGAATAAGACAAGAGATAGAATAAAAAGAAATTGGTAAATATATTTATTAACATCTGTGTTCATTTTGAAATCAGATGTAAATTTCAAAATGAACACAGATAGAAGATATATATTACTTTGAGGTGCGCCCGCCGGTGTTTCTCCAGCTTGTTGTGGACTTCCCGCGTGCCCGCACGGAACACCATCGGGGGCGGCTTGCGCTTGGCCTCGCCGCCCTCGTCGATGACCAGCGGGTTGATGATGTCGAAGCTGTTGCGGATGGCGCGGTGCTGCGCGGGCATCTGCTGCTGCGGCACGGCTGCGTGGAACTGGATGGTGGCCGTGGGGGCGGCCGCTGCGACCAGCGCATCTAAAAAGACTCCTGTTAGTGTAATAGCGGGGCTAATGTTCGGCCGCGGGGGGGGGGGCGGCGGCCGATTGTGTGCTGCACGTGAGTTAGTGTGTATGGCGTGTTTCGGTTACCTTTCACGCGGATCGGCGCCGTCATAGTGATGGGCTGCTGCTGCGGCGCCGCGACGACGCTCACCGGCTGTTTCGGGGGCGTCGCCTGCTTCAGCTTCAGCTCCTGCATCTCCACGTACCGAGCCGCCTCTATTAATGTCTCCAAACTCATGATGATCTGTAAAATAAATTATTTAGTATACAATTCACACGGATTTTTTATAATATTTATATTTAAATACTAAAAAATAATGAATATATTATCTATAAATGGATTAAATTCGGTATACATTTTGAAAACTAACTTTATTTCAAAATGAACACTTCAGATTCTAAACGTTTTTTATAAATCACGCTATTTGGACCTAAAGACAGTTCACTGGTCTAGTGATTAGACTCTAACCACTAGGCCATGGTAATCTTTGATTTTTTTTTATCTTTAGATCAAAGAACTATATACAGTTTTAATGTTTTCTCAGATATTTTTAACGGTATTCTTTAATTTTTATTAACTGCAGGTCAAAAAAAAATTTATGTTTAGATTAGAGCCATTAGCCCGAGTTTTCTGCAGGCAAAGAGAGTACGTTCAGGTGAGTGTAATCACAAGGTCACTAAAAACCTCTGGAAAAAACTGCGTTTCACGAAATTTTACCCACAACAGGATTTGGACTATCTCACTCTCCAATGCTCAGTATGAGATTCTAGCTGCTCATACTGGGCATTGGGGAGTGAGAAAGTTCAAACCCTGTTATGGACGAAATTTCGTGATGTACGAGCGGCTTGAGTCTCATACTGATCACTGGGGAGTAAGAGAGTTCAAAGCGTGTTGAGGGCGAGTGTAACCACAAGGTATTTACCTTAACTCGCAGAAAACCTCTGCAAAAAACTGCGTTTCACAAAATTTCGCCCACAACAGGATTTGAACTATCTCACTCCCCAATGCGATGAGATTCTAGCTGCTCATACTGAGCATTGGGGAGTGAGAGTTTAAATCCTGTTGAGGGCGAAATTTCGCGAATCGCAGTTTTTCAGAAGTTTTCTGTGAGTTAAGATATATACTGGGCGATCTCTTTTTACCAGCCGAAAGCAAGCCCTCAGACTAATGGCTCTAAAGATAAAAGTTTTTTTGACCTGCAGTTAAAAAAAAAACACAAGATTACCGTGGCCTAGTGGTTAGAGAACCACTAGGCCAGTAAACTGTCTTTAGGTCCAAATACCGTGATTTATAAAATACGTTTAGAATTAGAAGTGTTCATTTTGAAATAGTTTAGTTTTCAAAATGTATAATAATAATAATATATAAACTGTATCCAGTTTCAGAATCAACTTTTTCAGTATATTTTCAAATTAGTGAGATATTTGCTATAACCTCCACATGAATTTGATTGAAAACGCTATAATTCAAGACCCTTGTGCTCATGAAACTCAGTGAAATTATTTAACATGTATTTGTTGTAGAATAAGGATGTAAGGAAAAAGGGGTGGCAAGGAAAACCAAGATGAATATCTACAAGGTAATATATAGGCCAATCTTAACATATGGGTATGAAATATGACAATATCCATCCTAGAATTCGTCGAGCAGAGATAGCTGATGCAATTGTCAAATTTTTCATATATATATATATATATATATATATATATATATATATATATATGAAAAATTTGACAATTGTATCTAGCCACAAAATGTACTTATCACTCTTTTCAAACTAGCAAGTCCACATTTCCAACACCACGCGATTTAATTTGATTAAAATCACTATAACTAGAGACCTAGGTATAAAAAAATTATGAAACTAAGTGAAAATATTCAAAATATAATTGTTAATTTGTGTGCAAATTCTTAAACCCCTAACTGGTTGCAAAATTGATATTTTGGCTCCCGATTGATTTTCTTATTAATCGTGATATTTTGAGCTACAAGTGAGTTACAAAATCAGAATGTGCTGAATATGTCCAAAATTAACTTATGGTAATGTGTGAAAAATTTGACCACTATATCTAGCTATAAAATTTACTTATCAGTAGATTTTCAAATTAGATACACCACATTTGCGACACCACTGATTTAATTGGATTAAAATCACTATAACTAGAGACCTAGGTCTAAAAAAATTATGAAACTAAGTGAATATATTCAAAATATATTTGTTAATATGTGTGCAAATTCTTAAATCCCTATTTCATTGCAACATTGATATTTTGTCTCCCGATTGATTTACGTATAAATCCCGTTATTTTGAGTTACAAATTACATACAAAAACAAAATGTGCTGAATATGTTCAAAATTAGCTTATGGTAATGTGAAAATTTTGACTACTGTATCTAGCTATACAATTTACTTATCAGTGGATTTTCAAACTAACAACACCACATTTGCGAATCCACTGATTCAAATTGATTAAAATCGCTATAACTAGAGACCTAGGTCTAACATTTTTATGAAACTAAGTGAATATATTCAAAATATATTTGTTAATATGTGTGCAAATTCTTAAACCCCTAGCTGGTTGCAAAATTGATATTTTGGCCCCCGATTGATTTTCTTATTAATCGTGATATTTTGAGCTACAAGCTAGTTACAAAATCAGAATGTGCTGAATATGTCCAAAATTAACTTATGGTAATGTGTGAAAAATTTGACTACTATATCTAGCTATAAAATTTACTTATCAGTAGATTTTCAAATTAGCTACACCACATTTGCGACACCACTGATTTAATTGGATTAAAATCACTATAACTAGAGACCTAGGTCTAAAAAAATTATGAAATTAAGTGAAAATATTGAAAATATATTTGTTAATATGTGTGCAAATTCTTAAACCCCTAGCTGGTTGCAAAATTGATATTTTGGCTCCCGATCGATTTTCTTATAAATCCCGTTATTGTGAGTTACAGGTTACATACAAAATCAAAATGTGCTGAATATGTCCAAAATTAACTTATGGTGTGTATCATGTGTACAAATTTTGAAAACCCCCAAATTAGTCCCAGAAAACCCACAATTAGTCCCACAAACCCCCAATTAACTCCAGAAAGTCCCTAATTAGTCCCTGAACACAAAAAAAAACGATTAACCTAAGAAACCCTCCAATAATGCACAATTAATCTCAGAAAAAGAAACAATTCACCACAATTAATCCCAGAAAAAAAAACCAATTCACTACAATTAACCTCAGAAAACCCTCCAATTAACCCCAGGACAACCCCAATAGGTTTCCTGGTGTTTTCTTGATGTTTTTCTGGTGTTAATTGGAGGTTTTTTGGCGTTCATTGGTGTTTTTTGTGGTTAATTGGAAATTTTCTGGAGTTTATTACGGGCTTTCTGCGATTAATTAGAATTTTCTGGGATTAATAGAAAAAATAAACAAAGGATAGAACTGACAATATCAGGTTCAATATGGAGACACGGTGGAATTCTTTGGTCTTTTTTCTGGAGTTAATTGAGTGTTTTCTGGTTTTTTTCTGGTTCATTGGTGATTTTCTGTGGTTAATTGGGGGGTTTCTTGAGATTATTGCGGGCCTTTTGAGATCAATTGGGGTTTTCTTGGATTAATAAAAAATAAATAAACAAAGGACAGAACTGACAACATCAGGTTCAATATGGAGGCATTTCAAAACACACTGGAGTTCATTTTTTTTTCCTGGAGTTAATTGGGTTTTAAGGGTTTTTTTTGGGGTTCATTGGTGTTTTTTTTTTGAGTTAATTGAATGTTTTCTGGGTTTTTTTGGGGGGGTTCATTCATGTTTTTCTGTGGTTAATTGGGGGTTTTCTGGAGATTATTGAGGGCTTTCTGCGATTAATTGGGGTTTTCTGGGATTAATAAAAATTAAATAAACAAAGGATAGAACTGACAACATCAGGTTCAATATGGAGGTATTCCAAAACAAGCCTCACCCGGACCCCGAGTGTCTTTATAGGACCATCGTGAGGCTTTTCCACGGGTCAAGGGAGAAGCTCAGAGGAGTTTAATCACCCGGTATATACCTAAACTTCACAGCTCTAAATTACTGTGAAAGGTTATTCGAGAAAATTGATGAGGTTCGAACTCAGGCTCCCCAATGCTTAAGTACGAGACGGACGACGCACCTGGGGCCGATTCCCGAAAACGTGGCCAATATTACTAAACCTTCTTTTAGAAGACCAAATTTTGTTCCTCGGGGGTTTTCGAGGTCTCTAATTACGAATTCGATATCCGATTTCAAAATTCAAAATGGAAGATCCAAAATGGCGAACTAAAAGTTAATTTTAGAAATTATGTAGATCGAAATAACGTACACGGGGGATTTTGAGGTAACTGAATACAAACCTGATGTCGGATTTTAAAAATTCAAAATGGCCGACACAAAATGGCAGACAAAAAAGTAAACTTTGCAAATAATTGATTTCAAATTACTTGCAAGGGGGGTTTTGAGGTCCCTGATTACAAATGCGATGTCCGATTTTCAACACTCAAAATGGCGGACCCAAAATGGCGGACAAAAGGTAAATTTTGCAAATAATTGGGTTCGAATATACTGGCACGGGAGGTTTGTGAGGTCACTGAATATGAATCCGATATTCGATTTCAAAAAATCAAAATGGCGGACCCAAAATGGCGTACAAAATGTAAACTTTGCAAATAATTTGGTTCGAAATTACTTACATGGGGGTCACTGAATGCAAATCCGAAATAAAAAAAAATTCAATTTTTTTTTTAAATTTCATCATTATTATTATAGCTATATTTATATATTTAGTATAGTTTAATTAGATTATTATAATGTTATTTCCTTGTTTTAATAACTTTTCATGCACTACATGAATGATATATGCATTAATTCACTTCCAGTCACTAATGGATTGATGCACATTCTTTATTACTATGCATATAAATGACCAATGGGCAAATATGGGCAACTTTTTTTTACAGATTAAATTAACGAACAGTCTTAACTTCAATTAAATTTTTAAAAATCTGCTCGACAATGTACTTTATAAACTGTTTTTAAAAACTTTTATAAGTAATTTTCCATTTATTTTGCATTAACAGAATTGTTGACAACTTTCTCGATATATTATAATTCTGATCTTGTAAAACATGAAACAATGTACATACTTTTATCTAAAGACTTCATTTTGCAGATTGAAAATCGGATGAAATTTGAATTTTCTGGCACACTTTTACTAGCGGCGTGAGAAATGTGCTTCGACGTACGCAATATCGGCGCGTGCGAAGTCACTCTTTGACTGCTTCCTGTGGGCCATGTATGAACATCCAATCCCTCTAAACTATGTCGTTAGACCCTTGAGGATTAGCACCACTAATTGCATACTTTACTTTTTCCCAGAATAAAGTTTAATTTTTCATATTTTGGCCGTTCAAAGGCGATTTGGCCCAGTGTGCGACGCCTGTAACCACTCGGCCACTGATGTGCGCGGAGCGAAACATTCATGCAGAATTATTTAAAATCGTCATTATTATTCCCCAATATTTTTCAAGAAAGCTGATACGTGCAAGATTGCATGTGATCAAACAATTAGTATTAGTATTTGATTACATGCGTGTCCTTGAAGTTAATCATCGCATAATCGTCGCTGCACAATCAAATTTTTAAACAGTGATAAATGTGTGTGCTGCCGTCATCTAAATAATGCCAGTTGGTGACTGAATAATCATTTGCAAATTCAACTCGCGATTTTGGTATTAGTAGAAATTGATTTTTCGATTATTTGTAAGTAGGCAGTAGAATTTTATACATTTTAAATGTAACACGAATTTTTGTTGTTGAAATTATTTGTTCAAAATTATTATTTTGCAGGATAAATAAAACGATTTTTTTTACTTTGTTTTTTTTTATGACACTTCAGTTACACATTGCAACTAGTTTCGGCTAAGCTCTAGCCATTTCCGAGCTACTCCGATGATCGTCATCAGTGAAGCTCGAAAATGGCTAGAGCTTAGCCGAAACTAGTTGCAAAGTGTAATAAAAAACAAAGTAAAAAAAACGTTTTATTTATCCTTTAAAATTAATTATCACAAAGTAGACGCCTTAACAATCCAATATTATTTTTCAATTATTAAACCAAGGGAATATGGATGAAAAATTGAGAAAAATGGATAGTAATGAAAATGATACAACTAACCCCCTAGGAGGAAAGTTAAACACTATCTGGCGGCACCACATCAATTAGCAATGCACACCCATATGGTAATAACACTTATATATGTTACATAGTAATGATTACGACTTAATATGTTTCTCTACTGAAATAGTGAAAAAAACTTCACGTATTTTTTCAAAGAAAATTCGTTTTATTTATTTACACCTTTACATGTACAATACATATATACATATATACATATATACATATATACATATATACATATATACATATATACATATATACATATATACATATATACATATATACATATATACATATATACATATATACATATATACATATATACATATATACATATATACATATATACATATATACATATATACATATATACATATATACATATATACATATATACATATATACATATATACATATATACATATATACATACATACAAACATGTACTTATGTCTAAAAGGGGAAAAAATAAATTTAAAAAAAACATGGCATCCTTCCCCCTGTCTTCACCTCAGGATTTGTGGGTCTTGTCCCATCCCGGGCTATCGGTATCGAGGGATGTATGTTGTTTGTCCATTTGTTTAAGCTATTTTACGTCGTTTATTAGTATGTTTGTGATTTTTAGCTTAAAAGGGATGTATTTTAATGTCTTTATGTGTTCGTTTAAGGTGTTGGTATTGTTTGACTGTTTCTGTGGTTAGAGTTTGTGTGTACTTTACATTTGTAAACTTTTCGGTTCTTATTTCTCATTTTCTTCTTGTTTGGTGATGGTGTATTTCTTTGTTTGCTAGTAGTATAGTACTTAGTTTTATTTGGTTGTTTTTAATTTTGTGTATAATAAGTTGTTTAATGTTATCATTTTTTATATGTTTAATTCCTGTACTTTTTTATACACCTCATTTGTATGGGTTCTCTTGTCTAGGTTGTACAGTATTTTTAGCATTTTATTTTGTTTAATTTCTATTTTACTTATGTTCTTTTTATTTGTATTTCCCCATACATTTATAAGGTAGTTATTCTGGGAGGTAAATAGTGCGTGCTATATGGCTTTTCTTGCTTCTGTTAGTATGTATTGATTTATTTTCCAAATTGCTGCTATTGTTTTTGAGTTTTTCTTCGCTAATTCGTTTATGTGATTATTTCATTTTAGATTATCCTGTATTTTAAGTCCTAGATAGCCAATTTCTTTTATTTGTTTGATTCTTGTTCCTTTCAATGAGATTTGAATTTCTGTTTGTTGTTGTTTACTATTGAAGATTATATATTCCGTTTTCGTTTCGTTTATTGTCAGTAAGTTGTTGTAGTACCACTCTTCTAATAATTTGATATCTATATTAATATTTGCTTGGATTTCTTCATAGCTTTTCCCTGTATATACTATACAAGTATCATCTGCACATAAGTACAGTTTCCCTTTAAGGTTTAGTTCAAAAATGTCGTTTGTGTATATAATGTACATTGTTGGAGGCAGGTTCCCTTCTTGTGGTATTCCATATTGGGCTTGAAGTGGTTTACTTTCCAACTTGTTTATTTTTGTTGTTTGTGGTCTGTGTGTTAGGTATGTCTCCATTAGTTTTAGTGAATTTCCTCTTATGCCAATTGCCGTTAGTTTTTCCAGAAGTTTATCTTTTGATATCGTATCGAACGCCTTTTACATATCTATATGGATAGCTAGTACCAGTTTGTTTGCATTCAGTTGGGACTTGGTGTAATTTATTGAGTCGTTTATGGCCGATATAGTACCCGATTGTTATTGGAAGCCATATTGCGCTTGGTATATTATATTGGTTCTGTTTAAGTGGTTGGTGATTTGGCTCAGTAGTGTTTTTTCTAAGATTTTGTTTAATGATGATAAAAGTGAGATCGGTCTGTAGGTTGCTTTTGTCGCCCTTCTTGTGTATTGGAATTATAATGTTTTTTTTAATGTGGTTTGGGTATATTGCTGTTTTAATTACGTTATTTACAATTTTCACTATTATTGGTATTAGTGCTGTTTTGTTTTCTTTGATCATGTTGTTTGTAATTTTGTCGAATCCAGGTGCTTTATGGTCTTTTAATTGAGTTATTATTTTATTAATTTCCTCGTGGTTTACCGGTTGGAAGGTCATTGTGTCAGTTTGTCGCTTTGTGGTAGTTGTTCTTGGGGTTATTTTGGTGTCGTTTATTTGTTTTTCGGCTAGTTTCCTGCCTACATTTGCAAAGTAGTAGTTAATTATGTTTGCAATTTAGTCGCTGTTGTTTGTATGTGTTCCAACTTCTTTTTGCATTTCTTCTATTATATTTTATTTCTTTTTTGGTTTGTTTAATTGGTTGTTAATGATTTTCCAGAGTTCACGTGAGTTGTGTATATTATTTTTGAGTTTGTTGCTATAATATTTGGTTTTTGTGTGCTTTATTAATTTTGTTATTTCTTTTTTCTGTTTAATGTATGCTTCTTTTAGTGTTTCATTGCTGGTGGGTTTTATGATCCTTTTTTGTAATTTATTTCTTATTTTTATCTGGTTTATTATATCTTTGTTTATCCATGGGCATTTTTCGTTTCTTTTGATTTTTTGGGTTTTGCAGCTATTACATATAATGCATTGTAAACGTTTGGAGAGTTGTTCCAAATTTTCTATTTAGTTTATATCGATTTTATTTATTTCGTTTGCTATATATGATTTATTGTATTTTTTGTATAATGTTGATATTTAGGTTTGGAATTTGTAGCTTCTTTTAATTCTGTTATTATAGCGCACTGGTCTGATATTGGTGATTGTGCGATTCGTATCTTCTCTATTTGGTTTGTGTTATTTGTTATTACATGATCTAATATGGAGTTATTGCCATTTTTGTTTAGTCCCGTATAATGTTGTTTCGATTTCTGTTTATTATTTTCTAGTTATTTTCGGTTAGTACGTTTATGTATTCTTTTGTTGTGTTGTTACTTTCTAATATATTTATGTTCATGTCTCCTAATATGATGTGAGGTTTTCGTGTATTTATAAGATCCAATTCACACATAAGCGGCGTCGGGCTCAGGCGCGGCGTAGACGAGGCGCAGGCGCGACGTCGCACAGGCGATTGTGATGTCCATATGCAGTGAAGGGGTGTACATTGTACCTTATGTTTACATAGAGGCGGCGTGGAAGAGTTATGCCTTTCGCCTCTTCGTCTACCGTGTCTTAGGCGAAGAGGCAAAGACACGGCCGGCGCTGCGAGAGGCACGACGCTTTAAGCCCCCTCTATATAAACATGTGGTGCAATACCCACGAGGCGCGGGCATTTGCCTCGTGCCTCTAGCCGCGCCGGCACCTCGTCTTCGCCTAAGACACGGTAGGCGAAGAGGCGAAACTCTTCCACGCCGCCTCTATGTAAACATAAGGTGCAATGTCCACCCCTTCACTGCATATGGACATCACAATCGTCTGTGCAACGTCGCGCCTGCGCCCGACGCCGCTTATGTGTGAATTGGGCCTAATATGGTTTTTAAGGGGGGTTTTTAGTTTAATAAATGTAATATTTGGGGGTTTGTATATTAGAGTGATTTTTGTATTCTCCTTATTTATGGCTATTGATAGAATTTGTATGTTGTTGATTGTTTTGTTTGCGATTGTCTTATATTTGGTATCTTTCCGTATATATATATTGCAATTCCCCTTCCTCTTCTATCTCTCGAATTGAACTTTGATTCGTAGTATTTATTTTATATAGGTGCTCGTTTCGTGGTGTTAGCCATGTTTCAGTTATTGCTATGATCTTCGGATTATTTTGTATTATCGGGAGTAGTTCCAGCTCGTGGTATTTGTTTTGTCTTGTTGACTTCTGATGTTATGATGATATATGTGATACATTTTTATATTTAATTTGTTATTTTGTTTCCGTATTTACTTAAGTTTGTCTAGATCTGCAACATTTTTTTCTTTTATTTTATTGCTGGTGTCCGTCTTCCTGACGTATACATTTCCGTCTCTAGTCCATACGTGTTTATATCTGTGTTCCATTTTCAATTCCCGGGCTTTGTAGAAGAGGGTATTTGTTAGATGGGTTAACTGCTCGTTAATATATATTTCATTTCCTTTTCCTGTGAGCTTGCATTCGTGTGTGGTTATTGACCCAATTGATTTTCTTGCTGTCAAGATTTTTATTTTGTAAATCTTTTTCTTTCAGTTCCACGATAATTGGGCTTTTTCTTTACTGTCCTTTCTGTATGCTGCTTTTGTGGATCCTGATTAAATGTGTGTATTTAGTTTGTTTATTATTTGCATAGCTACCTCTTCGTATTCTCGCCTTTATTTTGTTGTTCAACACCTGATATAATGAGGCTGTTCTTAATCTTTTCTTTTTCTGATATCTCCATTAAATTTTAGAGTGTTTGAATACGATCCTCGAGTGTATCCTTTTGTTTGATTGTATCTGTCAATAGTTTTTTTTGTAGGTCTTTATTTTCCTTTTTTATCTCATCGAACTTGGAGTTCATATATTCTACAGATTTTTGTATTTTTTTAATAATATTCTTGGTTTGTAATTTCGTATTCGCTATCGCTAATATCTGCTCTTTCTTTTTATTTTTGTTTGTTTCGAGTTCCTGGCATTTTTTATGTTTTTATTTTATTTTTGGTTTAGGATGGGAGGATTTTTAAGGTTTTTTTTTGCACCCAGGGGTCTTTCAGGGCGACTTTTATTATACGTTCACCGGTGTTAGATACCGGTGAACGTATAATAAAAGTCTATCTAGACTTCATATTTGCTTATGAATTTTTTGGTCATAGCATGATACACCTACATTGTTTTTTCTACCCTGTTGTAGATCTCTATGTCTTGTTTCCTCGTCGTCTCTATCGGTATTCCCAGGTATTTAAATACCTCCACTTGTTCTATAATTTCCCTCTCAATTTCTATACATATTTTCTCCTATTACCATGACCTTAGTCTTGTCTTTGTTCATGTTCATTCTGTACTCTTTTAAAGTGGTATTCCATATGTATTATGTTCTCTTGTAGTGCCTTTTCGCTATTTGCAAATAGAACTACATCGTCCACAAATGCTCCCTCTGTTATTTCCATTCTTTCCATTTGTGTGTATCCCACTGTGTACTTCCTGCATGTCAGTTTTCATTTCTTTATTATTTCATCCATAAATAATATAAACAGGCTAAGTGCTCCTCCTTGTCTTAGTCCTATATGTGTCGTGAATTGATCTGATGTTTTTTTTTATATACGACTGCATTATTATTATTTTTGTGCATGTCTTTTACGATTGTCCTTATGTTCTCACTAATTCCTCTTTCTTTCATTATTTTCCATGTTCTCTTCCTTGATACTTTATCCAATGCTTTTTGCATGTCTATAAATGCTACGAATATTTTTCTTTTTTCCTGTATTGCTTTTTGTGTCATCTGTCTTATTGTGAATACATGATCTTGTGTGCTTCTTCCCTCTCTGAAACCACTCTGTGATTCTTCCATCGTATTTCCGATCTCTTCTCTCATTTTTTTTATATCAATTATCTGCTCGTACATTTTCATCGGCGCGCTCAGTAAATTTATCCCACGATAATTTTTACAGTCTCTCTTGTCTCCTCCTTTGTATATTGGTACTATAAGTGCAGTTTTCCATTCTTGTGGTACTTTTTCGTGTTTCCGTGCTTTGTTAAATATCTTTCGTAAGAGCTCCATGCCTCTTTCTCCCATGTTGTGCATCATATCTCCTGTTATTCTGTCCATTCCCGGAGCTTTCCCTTTCTTTTGTCTTTCGATCAGTTCTTGCATTTCTCCTATATTTATTAATGTACCTCTTTCCTCGGGTTTCCTTTTATTTATCTCATCTCTTCCCTCTTTTTCGAAATTAATCGTTTCTTCTATCTCTTCTTTCTCTCCTTCTAGCAGTTCTTGGAAGTATTCTCTCCATCTCTCTACCATTTCTTCCTCTTTTAATATTTCTACTTTCTTGTTTTTAATCTCTTCCGTCACTTTTTCCTTTCTCATTGATTTTAACGTTGTGTAGACCAGTTTCTGGTTTTCTTTGCTATTTTTCTCTATTTTTTCCCCAAATGTCTTCCATTTTGTTTTCTTTGATATTTCTACCATTTCTTTCATTTTCTTCCTTTCTTTTTTATATAGGTCATAATTCAGTGTTCTGTGTGTTAAATAGATTGTCCATGCTGTCTTTTTTGTTTTCCTTTGCATCTTTATTTCTTCCATCTACCTTGCCGTTCGACTTTTTTAATTGTTTTTCTTGCACGTCCCACATGTTTCCATTGCTGTCTCTATTAGTGCTGTTTTATATACATTCCTTGGATGTTCTACGTCTTCTTCTTTTGTGTTTTCTAATTTCTTTTCTAGTGTTACATTGAATTTTTGTGCTATTTCCTGTTCCCTTAATCTATATGTTCTTATTGTTTCGATCACTATTTTATTTCTTCTTCATTTGTTTTCCATTCTGTTTCTTTACATTTTCATATTTTATTTTGCTCACTAACTCGTAGTGGTCACTGCCTATTTCCGGTCCTCCCTTTACCACTGTGTCCATTACTGTTCTTTTGTTGTTATTTTCAACTAATATATAATTATTTATTGACTTCTGTCTACTTCTTACTTCCCTCGTATATATATATATATATATATATATATATATATATATATATATATATATATATATATATATATATATTCTCTTGTGCTTGAAGAATGAATTTGTCATTGCCATGTTATTTATTGTACAGAAATCATTCTCCTGTTATTGTTCCTTATTTTTTCTGTATACTTTCCTAATGCTCCTTTGTATTCCGCGTCCCTCACCCCTATTCTACAGCAGGAGACTTTGCTATGTATACTACTCCTTTTGCCTCTTCTACTGTCTTTGTCAGCTTCTCCCAAAATCAATCCTTGTTTGGTACTCTGTCGTCCTCGTTTGGTCCATACACCACTATTATTGTTCTATTCCCTTCTTTTTCTGTTAACTCTACGTTTAGTACCCTTTCCGTTATTGCCATATTTGTTCTTTTATGTCTCTGTGTACTATACATCCTATTCCTGCAGCTGCTCTTTCGTTTTCGTGTACCCCGCTGTATATCATTATAGATCCTTTTTCAGTCGCATATGATCCCTTTCCTTTCTTTTTGTTTCTGTCTCTGCCAGTATCTCTAATTTCATCTCCTCGAATTCTTCTTCTAGTTCTTTCTCTTTTCCCACTATTCCTCTCACGTTCCATGTTCCTATATTCTAACTCTTTTCATTGTTTCCATTTATTATGTATTTGTTCTTCTTTCCTATGTTCGTTATCCTTTTCCGTGCCGTTTCCTTTTTATTTTTGCTTCCGTCTGTTTTCTCTTTGGCTAGTAGTTTTTTTGGATTGGTTACTTTCACCCCATTATCTTTGACTACGACTCCTTTCTATCTTTTATCTCATATATATGTTTCATTGTCTACTATTATCTTTCTATATCCTATTTTTACGTGTTTTCCTTTTTCTTTTTCCAATTATGCTATGTTTCTTATTTCTCTTTGTATTTTTCTCACCTCTTCCGTTAGGTCATCGTCTATATATATCGTTGTATTTCTCAGTTTAATTGTAAAAAAGCAAAACCTTACTTAAAGGTTTCTCAAACTTTAGAAGTGTTGTACCACTTAAATAAATTGCTAAAAAAATATGTACCCCATGATTGTATTTTGTAATTCAGCTTCAGCCGTTTTCGTTTATCACTCTGAGCTGGTGCGGGCTTATTGTCTATTTGCCGCTTCCGATGCGCACAATTTTACCTTGGCCCGTGCAACCGGCGGCACACAACCTCAAAACCTAAGCAATATTGCACGCCACGGGGGTGACTAGCAATGCTAAGCCATGCTCAATGAAGCGCCTTTAGTATTGCTGCTACTAGGAGTGTAGAGTAATCTGTCAGTTTCCTGAGAAAATATTAGCTATCAACTATTAATCCATTGTTATAAAATAGGATGGAGTAAAAATTAACTGGGCAGGAGACTGTACGAACAACTGCGTTGCATCGCTGTGATTTAGATTTAATTTACATTTTTGACAATGAAGCTCTACAATAAGAAATTTCACCACCAGTGGTACATGTACCCCAGTTTGGGAACCTATGCCTTTCTTAAAACCCTGCCCTAATCACTTCAAAATACTTACGCCCGGTTTCTTCAACGAATCTTAAAGCTCGTCTTATATAAGTATATAAGCTCGTCTTATATAAGTATATAAGCTCGTCTTATATAAGTATATAAGCTCGTCTTATATAAGTATATAAGTTCGTCTTATATAAGTATATAAGTTCGTCTTATATATAACCACGTCTTAAATTTGTATCCTGTTGCACCAAACATATGTAGATCTTACAATGTAAGACCTTATCGTTTTAAGATCCGATTTTTGTTTAGTGCAACACTTTAAGACCGTCTTATTATTAAGACTGTCTTGAAACTAGTTAATATTCGTTGGAGAAACCGGGCGGTTATACTTAAATTAAATCATGGATACAAATTGTTTAAAAAATCTCGTCTCGATGGGAATCGACCTCGCGACCCCCACTGATAGCACGAAATACATTAATGACAGGTTAGCCGGCTTCAAAGACATTGTCCTCGTTTTTATATTATAGGGATGTTTATTCAAATGACACAGGGTACGCCGTACACTCTCGAATACAGCCCTGTTTTATTTGTATAAACATCCCTATAATAAAGGATGTCTGTTTTCTGGTTTGTTTTGAAAAAATAGCGTATACCCTCTGCTATTTAATGAATTTGATATTTTTTAAATAAATAGTATAGCCACTAATTTTCTTGATTTATATATAGCAGTAATTCTCAAAATGGGGGTGGCGGCCACTAGAGAAGATCGCAGAAAAAATTGATTATAGATCATTCAGAATATTTTCTACATAAAGCAAAAAATACATTATCTAATGATTTAAAAGACAGAAACTAACCAAATTATATAATAGATCATTCAAAATATTTTTCTGCACATACCCATTCTTTAGAAGGTCCTTTGTAATCGCAAAAATATTTGGGGGGTCGCAGTAAACATGTATTACAGATCATGATTCATCATGATGTAAAAATGTATACAGATCATGATTTTTCATGATCAGTAATACATTTTTGCTGCGACCCCCCAAATATTTTTGCGATTAAAAAGGATCTCCTAAAGAATGGGTATGTGCAGAAAAATATTCTGAATGATCTATTATATAATTTGGTTAGTATCTGTCTTTTAAATCATTAAATAATGTATTTTTTGCTTTATTACCAAAATGAGCTCTTGCGCCTTTAGTTATATATGTATGTGCGAGTGTGTACATATATATATATTTATTATTATTATTATTATATATATTATATATATATTTTAATTTTTATTATTTTTGTTATATGTATATGTATATATTTGGGTTTTTTATAAAATCACATTTTTAGTTTTAGTTTTAAAATTTGTTTGTAATTGATTTTAAAATAGAGTTTTCCGTCAATAAAGCATTACTATTATTATTATTAATATTATCTGTAATCAATTTTTCTCTGCTGTATATAAATATACCTCAGTGATTGTCAAAGTGAAGGTCGTAGAAAAAATTGATTACAGATCATTCAGGATATTTTCCTACACAATCCCATTCTTCAGAGTAAAGGGCACTCTGAAGAATGGGATTGTGTAGGAAAATATCCTGAATGATCTGTAATCAATATTTTCTACGACCTCTACTTTGACAATCACTGAGGTATATTTATATACAGCAGAGAAAAATTATGATTAATAAAGTGCAAAAGGGGGTCGCGAACCAAAAAGTTTGAGAAACACTGATATATATACTTTTACCAATATTGATGAAAATGAAAAATTTGGTCGTGTGCAAAGTTGCATATAAAATTTAAAGCCTTTAAAGTGATTTGCTTTCCGATAGTCGATGAGAAATAAGTCCGAATCAGCCGCCCCTGACGAATTAATTACTGTGATTTGCAATCACGGGCCTGTGATTAAATTTTTAAAATCGTGCGCAGAAAAATTTATACGTGATAAAAGTCGCATACGTACTCCGCATTGACTCATTGCGAAATGTTACATAGGTCAGGTCCCCCCGCCACCAACAGCCGCGATAAGCATCGAACAATAAACAATATAAAACCCGTGTCGGGTCCACGTTGGATTTTCTGCACAAGCCGTGCGAACTGGTTTTTTTTTCTGTCTTTCGGGGGGGCGGCTGAGACGGACGGACGGAGAGAGTGCGCGCGGGTCAGGGGCGCGCAACAATTATATGCCGCGCCCCGCGGTACACGTGGCAAGCGGTGCATGCACCCCGAACACGTGTTCGCTCGGGCCGGATCGCGGCCGCTCGTGCTCCGTGGGCCACGCGATAGCCCTTATGCGGGGCGGCCGTAAGAGCCATAATCGGAGGCGGCGGCGACCGCGTGTACCCGGCCACCTGGCTGCATTGACCGAAGGAAGCCGCCGTTGCCAAACCGATGACGGCGTACTTCATACCGACGCTATTTATGCGACGAAAATTGCTTATTAAAAATAGCCCGGCTGGACTGGCGGAGGATTGCGCGTGATTCTAGCTGCAGGGCGCAAGGGGTGGCGAGTTAAAAGGGTGGGCAACACTGTAGCGTAGTCAATATGACAAACGTGGCTCACTCACGTAACAAAGGAATCTTTGCAACCGGCTTCTCGCGAGGAGCACGTAACGGCGCAAATAACATTAAATCTAGCTACTCACATCAGGTTGTTGTTATTTCCGTGTTGCTGCGTTTTACTTTTTGCACTAGCGGCTGTAGTGGATGGGGGGCTGCGTCCCCCCTGGGGTAATGCGGTTCGGGGGATGTTATTGCTATTATTATTTCTTGTGGGAGAGATTTGGGAGCCGTGGTCGCTCCTAGAGCTGCTCTCCTCGCGGAACCCGGTCGCGCTCCTGCCTGGCGAGGAACATCACGTGTTACAACAGTATATCGACCAATGGAGAGTGCGCTTGCCGCGCGTGACGTAACGCCGATTCACGCCCTGTCCATTCTTTGTTTTCGGCGGCGGCAGGGAGTCGAGCACGCGTGGCCGTCTCCCGGGGGCGGTGGGCCGTTCGCGGTGCTGCAGACGTGGCGGTTTCCAGTTAAGACGTCGACGCGGCGCCCCCCAGGTACTGAACGAGCGGCACGGACGCCACCACCACACTGACACTTTCCTTTCCGCACACACGCTCCCGATGCGGTTGTTTTGTGTCGCACGCGGTTTCTTTTTCGCCCCGTCTCGCTCGCACTGCCGGCCCCGGCCGGCGGGGCCCTCGTACACCTGTGATGCGCTTGTGGTGCGTCGACGCGATGCGCGGCAGCTTCGCAGGGGCCTGGTGGGGCGCGGTGCGGCGGGCCTGGAGCGAGCGGCGTGTGGTGACGGGGCAAAACAAACAACAATAAGACACTACGCCGCCGCCTCCACCACGCGAGGCATACACCACCAATAACCAACTCATTATAGTGAAACAATTGAGAGAAAAAGTTCTTATTTATTGCATATTGGCTGAGATGATCTGATTTTTTTTTTCAAATATTCTATTTTTCTATAGAAATCAACAACACACTTATTCCATAAAAAAAATGAAATATATTCTATTGGCAGAAAGGCTGATATCCGAAATAAAGATTAATCCTCTCTCTATACAACTATAAATTAAAGATATACTCTAATTTAATGGGAGAGAAAAATCTGTTGTAATGATTGTGTTCTACCTACAAACTGAATGCCTCTCCCTAAAGAACTCCAGGAACGAGAAGATTAATTGTTGTGTGTCTTCAATATACTTTGCTTTCCGTTTACTGTTCTTTTATTTATTTGTTCTCATCTGTTTTTAAATCTATTAATGTCTTTTATGTATGTTAGTAGTGCATTATATTATTTACATACACATGACAAAACATGCACATACACTAACACATGCCTGGAGAACCACCGAACCACCTTTGTAAATATATATATATATATATATATATATATATATATATATATATATATCGTAATGCACATTTGATTTTTGATTTAAGTAAATAAAAGATGAAGGGCATCAATTTTCGAAGAGCTCTAGAGAGCGGCAAAATATAGTTGCGACACTAGCGCCAAAATGCCTGAACTAAAAGTTCACGAGACTCCTGTTAGATGTCGCTGTGGACATGGCTTTTAAAATAGAAACGCTAGAATATTAATTCTATTACAAAAGTTAATTCTACATAAATAACACATTGCTGTTTTATATCTAACTTGTAATATTATTTTGTTTTTAATTTTAATTTGTAAAAATGTAAGAGAGCGAAACTGGCTCTATATAGCTCGAATTATAAGCCTCACTAGACTCCTGGTAGGTGGCGTTAAAAGGTGCTATCTATCAGGCATAGCGCCAAGCTTGCAGTTGAAGTATTTTAGCGCTAGTGTGTAAGAATACCGACACTTTTGAATAATTCAGCACAAACAACAACCGTTTACTAAAGTGAACTATAATAACAATACAAGTAGCTTAACAATACACAGTGGCTAAAGTAGCTTATGCGTGAACACCAGGCGAAGGCTCGTCGGTAAGTGGTGTGTCCTCTGGAACAGGGGTGTCACACCAGCCGTACAGACTCCGATTGTGGGTGGTACTACCGCCATCTATGGGTGACTTCCAAGAGGTCGTCAGGAACTGCCATTTGGGTAGCTAGATCTTACAAGTGTAAAACCCCTGGTAAAACGACACTTTAGGTTTATATTTCAAAACTTCATAAAATTGCGAGATAATTGAAAAACTCAATTGGGTTATTAATATAGAATTAAATTCTATACGAGGATAGCTGTTGTAGCTTTTATATTTAAAGAATTATAAATTTAATTACTGCCAGTGCCACCTGACAGAATATTGGTGAAATAGATAGTTCAATCGTTTTGGCGCTAGTGTCACACCTCGTAAATTAAAAAAAATTGGCGCTCTTCACAACATTTTTGAAATTTATTATCAACAACATTGAACATGGTATAGATAAATGTTGTGTTAACTTACTAAGCAGAGTTAATGCACATAGAAACTGGCAATTAACATTATTTACAAGATTTTTTCAATTTAGATTTGGCGCTTCGTTGACAAGATCATAACAAATCCGTGGTTAACAATGATGATTAGACCGTAGTTCAGAAGAAAATACGGGAGGGACCAAGGAGGAAAGAGCGAAAGGTGTAGAAGTGAGAGTGGGCTACCGGAAAATGAATGTTGCGGGCGAGTGGTGGATCTGGCAGGGCGATGGTCTGGAAAAATAGTGCTGAAGGGGGTGAGGACGACGAGGCAGGAGTGTGGGGTGGAATTAACGGAGCTACCAGACGAACTGGATACGGCAGCTGATATATGCATCATCGGGGGCGACTGGAATGTGAGGGTAGGGGAGCTGGAAGAAGGGATCGGAGAGGACGGTGACTGGACAAAAAGGTGCTCCCAGGATAAAGTGACCAACCAGGAGGGTAGAGAATGGATGCAATGGGTGAGAAAGTCAGGATGGGATGTGCTCAACGGTTGCTGTGAAGGGGACTGGGAAGGGAAAAACACGTTCTGCGGACAAGGAGGAGGCTCGATTTCGGACTACGTGGTGGTCAAAGAGATCGAAAGGGATGACTTGGATTGCTTTAAGGTGGAGAATGTAGGGGGGTCGGATCATGTACCGGTGGAGGTGATGGTGAGGGTCAGGAACGTTGTGAAGGGAGAACAGAGGAAGGGCAGCAGAGGTTTGGATGGAGCGAGCCGGAAGTGGGAGGATGTGCATTCGATGATCCAGTTGGAGAGAGTGATGATGGCTGCATTGGAGAAGAAGAAGAAGAGTGGGGGGCAGAGAAAGAGTTGGTTTGACGAGGAATGTAGGGTAAAGAAGTCGAGTTGGCGAAGAGCAATGGCGAAGTGAAGGAATGGGAGAGGTGAAGTGGAAACGGCCGATCAGGCGAAGAGGGAGTTCGAGAGAACCTGCGAGAGGAAGAAGATAGAGGAGTTGCAGAAGGTAGAAACGAGGTTGAGGGAGTGTGTGACAGAGAAAGAGCTGTGGGAAATGTAAAAAAGGGCAAAGTTAACATAGAGCTGGCAGAATGGAAGAAGAGCTGTAGAGAGATGGCGGGGTCAGAGGTGGATTTAGGGAGTCCGAGACCGGTGGTAGGAAGGGAGGCGTTTTGGCGGGAAGACGTGGCCATAGGGCAGCTGAAACTGGGAAAGGCTGCGGGGGTAGATGGGCTGAAGACAAAGGCTTTCAAAAGATTACCAGAGGAAGGAAGAGATAAGTTGCTGCAGGTTTTAAATAGGGTATGGAGCGGTTAGGAGGAGCTGCCGGAAGAGTGGCGTGTGGGGGCGGTGGTCCCGGTACATAAAGGGGGAGCGGCATCGGTCGCAAACAATTATAGGGGTATTACCGTTTTGAATGCGGGGTACAAAGCTATGATGACAATTGTGAAAAACAGACTAGAGAGGGAAGTGGATACAAAAGGACTGCTGCCGGAATGCTAGGGGGTTTCAGAAAGGGAAGAGGGACGAGGGAGTAGATTTTCACGCTTGCGAGAATGGTGGAGGAAGCGTTGGAGTGCAAAGGGAGAGTGTAAGCGGTGTTTGTGGATTTGAAAGCGGCGTATGATTCAGTTCCTAGAGGAAAGCTCATGGAGTATATGGATAGATTGGGCATGGACGATGAAAGTGTGGAGTGGGTGAGAAGTATATATAAAGAGGCGTCGGCAAAAGCGAGAGTGAATGGAGAAGTGTCTGAGAAGTTTAGGGTGAATGTGGGTGTAAGGCAAGGGTGCCCGCTAAGCCCCCTCCTGCTCAATCTATACACAAGCGAGTTGGAGGCGGTGCTGAAGAGAAGACATGCTGGAGGGGTCGTGGTAGGGAGAACCAAGGTGTGGATGTGGCATATGCGGATGACATAGTATTAGTAGCCAAGAGAGTGGAAGAGATGCAAGAGATGTTGGAAATAATGGGAAGGTACCTGGATAGGAGAGGGCTAGTGGTGAATGTGGAGAAGACTGAATGGATGATGTTTAGGAATAGGGGTAGAAGAGGTAGAGTGGAAGAGCTGAAATGGAATGGAAGGATGATTGAGAGAGTGAATGTCTTTAAATATTTGGGCTTTTGGTTTGACAGTGGAGGAGGATTTAGTGCATCTGGAATGTATGCAAGCGAAAGCGAGAATGGCTTGGGGGATAGCGAAAAGGAAACGGGAGAGGTTGTGGGGCGGTAACCTCGTAATGGCGTGCAAGATCTGGGATGCGTGTGTAAAACCTATTCTGTTTTATGGAGTGGAAGTGTGGGGATTGCGTGAGTGGGATGTGATAGAGAGGGAGCAAGGTTTGCTCCTGAAGAGTCTGCTAGGTCTCGAAAGGTTGACACCGAGAGCAGTGCTTTTGTAGGAGACGAATCGCATGAGTATGTGGTGGGAGTCGTGTGTAAGGGTTGTGAAGTTTGAAGAAAGATTGCAGGAATTGGGCGAGGAAAGACTGGTCCGAAAGGTATGGATGAGGTGTAAGAGTAGGACGGAGAGTGTTGGAGAAAGGATAGAGGAAGGATGTATGAAAGAGTGAGTATGTCTGAGGTGTGCGTAGAGGAGAAGCTGAGAGAAATGGGAAGCGTAGGAACTGAGGTAAGAGAGAAATTGAGAGATATTGAGTGGCAAGAACGGCAGACTAGAATGAATGAGAGCTCTTACAACCCTGGCTACGTAGAGTGGCAAGTGCGTGGGAAACTCCCGAGTTACTTAGCCAGGGGTGAGTGGAGCAGAGAGGACAAGGTATGCATGGCAAGAGTGAGGTGTGGGTCAGACGAGAGAGGGTGGAAAGTGTGGATGGGTCTGGGGTACATCGCGTGTGCGCTGTGTGGTAAGGGAAGCGACACGTGGTGGCACCTTAGCGAAGAATGTGAGGGTGTGAAAGCAGAGTGGGTGGGAGACTGCAGAAAGCTGAAAAAAAAGACCTTTATTGGCATTTCCCTCACTACCCTTCCACGTCAAAAACCACAACAAAAATATACATAAATAAAAATAAAAATACAAATATAAATAAAAGTAATACTCCACAAAAAAATACAAATTACCCTCATCTATCACCGCTCCGTCTGCCCTCGCCACTTTCCTCTCCCACGTCAGCCTCCTGCAGATTTTCACGCCTTTCGCATCCTCGCTTAACGAATGGTTAAGCGAGGATGTGAAGGGTAATTTGTAATTTTTTGCGGAGTATTACTTTTATTTATATTTGTATTTTTATTTTTATTTTTGTATATTTTTATTGTGATTTTTGAAGTGGAAGGGTAGTGAGGGATTTCCCAATAAAGCAATAAAGGTCCTTTTTTTGTTAGTATAGCTCGCCCTTAAACTTGAAGTAATGTTATAAACTCGCTAAAAATAATATTTAATTAATAATTAAAGTTAATAACTTAATAAGCAATATATATATATATATATATATATATATATATATATATATATATATATACAATCCACCCAGGTCAGAGCTCTAGTGGTTAGAAGCTCCATCCGCCTCGTACGGAATATTGGGGAGCGAGTACTATTTGTGTATATAACCACTCGAGCTAATGTATGAATTCATCCTCACTAGTTGAGCTACATTGAAGAGATCTAATAAGATCGAAATCTAGATGTGTAGTTTGCTAAGAGGTGGGTTCACACTTATATATGAATATCCCCGTTGTGTGTTTCAAAGGTTTTCTGTTAGTAGATAAATACCGGGCGATTAAACTCCTCTAAGCTTCGCACTTTATAGGCGGAAAAGCCTCATGGCATATAGCCCTATAAAAATAGGTTTTTTATAAATAATAATTAAACCAAACACTTTTCAAATTCTTAATCGAGCAATGCTCTTAATTGCTTTATTGTCATCCAATAAATACTAAACGCTAAAATTAACTAAAATATTTACAAAAGTTGAGGGCCCGCTTTACCCGCCCCCTAATGACACACAGTTGAGGTCTTACAAAAATCTACGCTACGGTTTGAGCAATTGATAGGTTGAGTTTGAGGAAGCTTCGCACTTCACCCAGTAAGGGAATATACATTTTTTTTTGGCAAAACAATAGGAGAGATAATTCTACAACAAAAAATAGATTCACACAGACTAAAACAGATAACGTGATTATAAGTTTCTAGTAGTAATTTAAATTGAAATCGGGTGTTTAAATCAATTAATTCTATTAGTTTGTGGCGGACACTAAAATTCAACTCGGTATCACCCTAATTTGACAAACGAGTATTGTGTAATTTTGTGATGTTAAGTAAAATACTGTTTTTTTAATCTCTACACGAATAAATTTGGCATACGTATTTGTTGATTTTTGGCGTATAAAACTTAAATTATAGTTATTGTATTTAGGTGCTTTCGTTTAACCGCTCTGTGGTATGCTGTATCGCTCCAAGTTTTGCTAGTTGTAATGCGCGTTTTACATTGAGCAAGATTGCGCGTGCAATCGTTGCAAGCAATCGATTTTGACATGAAGTTGCTCAGTGTAATACACTAATTGCCCGAGCAACACATTGCAAGCAAGTAGTTGCGTCGAATAGAACATGTTCTAATTCCGGGCAACCATTGCGTGCAACTCCCAATGCTGCCAATCATAGAAATTTATTATGTTATATTAAACTATTGTTAACTTGATTTTATATACATTATACATCGTAATACAATTGTTAGGTTTAGTTATGGGCTTCATAAAATTCCCATCGTAAAATAACTAGCCCGATAAATTTTATCGTTGTTTATACTATATGCTTTTTAGGTTAAGTTAGAATTTTATATTTCTTATATTGGCACTTCGGTTTGTTTACCTCTATAGGCTTAATATCAGCTGTTATTCTTATTGCTATTGCAAGTTGCCGAATGTAATACCGAAATAGTTGCACGTGCAATTTTAACTGAAAATCTATTGCGGCTATCTATTGCAAGTTGCGATTGCGAGTTGCCGTTGCTCAATGTAAGACGCGCATAAGGGACGAGATATAATTTTGTGCATCGGGTACGACAAATAGAACAATATAGATAGAGTCAATATGCCTGGAGCAGTAAATAGTATTAACACGAAATATTTCATATCTCAAATTTAAAAAAGCTCTGAAGTTTAATACTCTCAATTTCTTAAGCTTTTAGCTGGTGGGACGAGTGAATAGCCTTAAAAGGAGGTTTTACAATGGGCCCATTTTGAGGCCTAAGTGTCTGTAGCTATACTACCCTCCAGCCAACTATCCAGAACAATTAAGATTTCAACTTGATTGATTTAAAATAATAGTTGCTGGTAGCTAATCTGCACACCTGCACTTGGTCGACTTGTATGGGACATATTTCCCAGTTAGCTGTCACTCCTATATCCATCCCACAGTTGTGAAGAACTGAAAAATATCCTTTAGAGCAGTGTTTCTCAAACTTTTTGTTTCGCGACCCCCCTTTTGCGTTTAGAAATTTCAAAGGACCCTTGAAGAATGGGTATATATAGAAAACATACATAATGATTTTTTCTGCTATCCCCTGAGGTTGCGATCCCCACTTGAGAGTCACTACTATACAGGAATGACGCTTTCAAGTTTTGAAGCTTTAAATTTCACAAGTTATCAAGCTCAAAAATTCAAATGTTCTTAACTAATGTATGTACTTCTATCTCCAGCCATCTAATAATCTTTCAATTCTCGTTCGAAAGCTGTTTAGGGCAATTATAATACGAGAAGAAGTTCCGAAACGATAAACGAAAGCGGTTAAATATCATTTAGGTGTACAAATCAACAAAAACGTAACGCCGTTAACATAACACTTAAAGTACCTCATACAAAATTATAAAACAAATACGTTATCACACATTTTAAATCAGCCTTCGCGCGCTCTCTCAGGCCGCTTTTGGCGTTCAATCACTAAATCAATATCGTCCGGAAAACGGCGCTAATTGGACTACAACTCGCATCCATTAAAAAAAGTCTCTGTGTCTCGCTGGCGAGTTCGTAACACGTTCGCGCTCATTGTAGGTCTTTGATGTCCTGGAAGGGCTGGAAATCAAGCTCGTGGTACTCCATCTCCAGGTCTTGGTTGAGCGGTGTCACCAGGCTGTTGAAATACACTTCCAGCTCTTTGCTGGACATGCTCGCCTTTTTGTTGGGCTTGTAGGAGGTGAGTTTGCGGTCCATGCACTCCGTTTCGATCTCCTCGTCCAGCCAGGCGACGCGGTGCGAACCCGGTTTGTTGCGGCGGGCATACTTGTAGAGGGATATCACGATGAAAGCGGTGCCGAGGACGAAGAGGATCATCATACCGCTATCCGAGACGACTGGCAGGATTTCGAGGTAGAGTTTGAAGCGCGTTGCAAGCGAATCGGGGAGGTTGTACAGTCGCTACAAAATACAATTATGTTTAATGACCAGGATTATTCATTAATCATCACCTAGATGTTCAACGTCTGTTAACGCCATAAAATCGAAAAGTACTATTGATAAGTAAAGGATGTCGGTGGTCTGTGAAATATCAAATTATTACATAATGTAATCAAATCTAACCAAAACTCGTTGAAAACATCTACACAAAAAATTCCTTGCAATTATATACGAATTGCATTTGGAACAGGAGTAATTTGTTGTTGCGAAATAGATCTTTGCGAGTCTTTGTTCAGGCTTTTGATTTGTATATAAAGTTTCTAGAAAATTCTGAATCGGTGGGAAAATCGCTTGTTATTTTCAATATCCCCCATACTCGGCTGATGACAGCTTTCCTGATAAATCGTATATTATGGACATGTCCCAATGAAAAAACTCATTTCCCCAATGATTTTAATGCCCTCATATGATTCTGGAGCTATCTAGTATAGTATGCGATCCTTGATAAGTTTCTTTGGATAATGAGGGTAAATTGAATATGATTTTTGCTAATAAATCCTTTGTTTTTGTAACGCTTTTGTGGTAACTCCCAGGAGATAATATAATTGGAACACCTTGAGTGCCTGAACAATGTTTATGGCTTCCCCACTGAGAGAGGATCGCAAATAATGAAATTTTTGTAAATCATTTACATTTCGATCATTTATTAATAACTTGAATGTGTCATAAATTAAGTGCCATTGCTCAAAAGAGCTATTGAATAGTTGCAAGCTTATGGTGGGCTAAGAAATTCAGATATAAGAATTCAATAATTATGCAATACACCGGAGATAAAGGCGAACGAGGAGAAACATAAAAAAATCACAATGTATAAGATTATAGTTCACTAAAACAGCACGCGGCGCTACAAGTCATCCTTTACTTATCTATAACACTAATCAAACTAACTAAATTATAAAAAATAGTATACTAGATTTAAAAAAAATGTATGGTTACTTACAATCTCAGTCCATAGTAGAGGAAGAACCAAGTTGTCGAATCTAGATACGTGTGCGATTGATCCTATATTTCCCAACGCCATATTAATTTGGAACCGAACAGCTAAGTCTAGAGGTAGACCAGATTTCTAGAAAAAAATAATAAAAAACATAAGAGACAATAATTAATGTTTAAAGCGTGAATTACATCATACTAGATTTGCAAAGAAACAAGTTTCTAGTTTCAAAAAAATCTACAAGAAAAATAACTTACTGGTTGAATAACAAAGTACGACTCGTGCTTCTGTCTGTCCGGTTCGTAGCCGTCTACTTCATTTGGAATTGTTGGATCAGAGTCCAGAAAGTGTGGGAAGCTCAGCGCAATAGGGAAGCCGTAGTAGCACTGCCGCACGTCCAACAAACCTCTGCGCAGACATTTTTGGGTTTTACAATAACAAGAGTTGGCCTCATCTACGATCCCGTTATCCATGGCATTTTTGGGGAAACCATAGACGAACCCATCCAGGCCAGATGAGGTAGTTGTGTTGTGAGCAATCTGCAAGAGAAAAAATATGGATTTATTACGACCTCTATAATTAAAAATATCTGGTGTAAGCACTACAAGACTTTCCGAAATATATTTTCGAATTTTTTGACATTATTGACAATATTTGACATTTTTAACAATGTTTGACAATATTTGACGATATTTGAGATTATTTGACGATATTTGACGATTTTTTACGATATTTGATGATATTTGACTATATTTGACAATAAATATATATTAATTCTCACGGGATCCCAGCCGATTTGAAAATATTGTCGCAATCCATTCAGCCGTTTTCCCGGAATTTGGTTCACCAAAAAATTTATATCCATATACACACACACACACACACAAAGACATTTTCCAAATATTGTCTATTTCGACTAGAAAAACGTGGAGAAAAGTAAAAATTGTGAATTCGAATTTTTGTGCGAAAACAATATCTTCCTTATACAGCAGTGCAGTAAAAAAATAGTTGTTATCTTCTTAGTTATCTTCATTAAAATTAAAATTAAAATATATGGCTAATACTCAAGATAATGTTTGACAATATATGACGATTTTTTACAATATTTGACAATATTTGATGATTTTTTACTATATTTGATAATAAATATATATTAAATTTCAAGTAAAAAAAATAGTTGGTATCTTCTTAGTTATTTATCTTCATTAAAATATATGGCTCATACTCAAGAAGATATCTGAGTTGGCATAAATTTGTTTGCAAAATGTACTTTGAGTTGAGTTCAGAGACATCAAATGGTAATAATTACAAAATTAACTATTGAACCTTAACGTTAGAGGAGACATAAGATTAGAAAGACAGCAGGTAAATCAAAGATAAACCGCATCGCAGGGAAACAGATATATCAGCTTAAAATAAATTGCATAATATAGACAGAACAGACATCAGATTATAAAGGCAAAACAGATATCAGTCTTAGGAGAAATTATATTATAAAGACAACATAGATATTAGAGGTGGCATAAACAAAACGGATAATAAAGAAACAGAAACATACATAGATTATACATATAGAACAGATATCTGAACTGAGAGGTATATGATTAAAAAGACAAAAGAGACATCTGGATTAGAAGAAATCGTATTATAACAAAACAGAGATCTCGGAGCTGAGACAAAGCGAATTATAAGAAAGCAAGAGATATCCGCATTAAAACAAACTGAATTATACAGGCAGTAAGGACACCGCAGCTAAGAGAAATTAAAAAGGCTAAGATATCAGCGTTAAGAGAAATCGTACTGTAAAGACAACAACGATAAGTTGAGAGAATCCAGATTATAACAATGTAAGAAACGTCCTTATAAAATGAATTATAGAGACAGCAAAGACAACAAAGCGTAGAGAAAGTTAATTAGAAATGCTTAAGAGAAATCGTGCAATAAAGACGAAGACAAGGATACTTCAGGGTGGCGAGAAACAGGATTGTTTTGTTGAGATCTCCAAGTGTTATTAGCGTGTCATATTTTGGGATGGTATCGCTTACTTCGAGAGTCAAAGGAGGAAGCCAAAGAAGAAATCGTGTTGGGAGTGAGGAAGATATTGGGAAAATGGAGAAGAGAGTCACTAAGGGAAGCTACCGGACTCGTAATAGGGAAGGTGGTAATGCATAGAAGTGTGGTGTGGGTGGGAGCAGTGTACTGTAACAAAAACCGGATGGAACTAACGGATGTACTAGACGAACTGGATTCGGAAGTAAATACATGGATCATCGGGGGGGACTGGAATGTGAGGGTGGGGGAGTTGAAAGGAGGGATTGGAGAGGGTGGTGAATGGAGAGAACGGTGCTCCCAGGATAAAGTGACCAACCAGGAGGGTAGAGAATGGATGCATTGGGTGAGAAAGTCAGGATGGGTTGTGCTCAATGCTTGCTGTGAAGGGGACTAGGAAGGGAAAAAACGTTCTGCGGACAAGAAGGAGGACTACGTGGTGGTCAAAGGAATCGGAAGAGAAGAGTTGGAGAGTTTTAAGGTGAAAAACGTAGGGGGGTCGGATCATGTGGAGGTAGTCATTAGAATGAGGAACGTTATGAAGGGAGAACAGAGGAAGGCCCCTTCCTCTGTTCTCCCTTCATAACAGAGGTTTGGATGGAGCGAACCTGATATGAATGCGTATGAGAAAAAGCTAAAGGGTGTGAAGTGGGAGGAGGTGCATTCGATGCTTCAGCTGGAGAGAGTGGTGGTAGCTGCTTTGAAGAAGAAGAAGAGTGGGGAGCAGAGGAAAAGTTGGTTTGACGAGGAATGTAGGATGAAGAAGACGAGCTGGCGAAGGAAAATGGCGAAGTGGAGGGATGGGAGACGGGAAGTGGAAAGGGCTAATCAGGCGAAGAGGGTGTTCGAGAGAACGTGCGAAAAGAAGAAAATAGTGAATGAGGATGAAAAGAGGATGAGGGAGTGTGTGTCAGAGAAAGGGCTGTGGGAAATCCTTAAAGGAAGTGGGAGGAAGGTAAATAGTAAAGTAGATATAGAGCTGGCAGAGTGGGAGAAGAGCTGCAGAGAGATGGCGGGGGCAGATGCGAATTTGGGGAGTGCCAGACATTATCTATTATTATTCTAGTCCCTTCTAGTTTTTTCTTGGTTTTCATTGTTTCCTGTTTTTAGTACCATATCTGCAGTTTTGTTATTATTGCCTTTAGTTCTCCTCTTTCCTATTTCATAGGCTTCCATTGCCTTGGCTTGTACTCCCAGGGTAGTTGATACTCTTCCACCTCCTTTTTTGTATCTTTGTTCTTGGGCCGGTTCATTCCCTTTATAATGATGTTCTTCCTCTTCCTTTGTTTTTCTTCCGATTCTATATTTTCTTTTATTTTAGAAATCGTGGAAAAACTACATTAAATAGGAGTAAATCTACAATTTTCACATAAGAAACTACAATTATACTAAATTATTTTCAATTTGATATCAATCTTCTTCTTGTTTTCAAAACAGTAGGTATGGAAATGACTTGAAAACATTTGAATGCAAATTATTCAAACTTGCTTTAGAAATTGTGGAAAATCTATATCAATTAGGAGTAAATCTATAATTTTCTCATAAGAAACTACAAATATATTAAATTATCTTCAATTTGATACCAATTTTCTTCTTGTCTTCAAATGAGTAGATCTGGAAATGACTTGGAAACATTTGAATGCAAATTATTAAAGGTTGCTTTAGAAATCGTTGGAAAACTACATCAAATAGGTTTAATTCTATAATTTTCTCATAAGAAACTACAAACATATTAAATTATCTTTAATTGGATACCAATTTTCTTCTTGTCTTCAAATCAGTAGGTATGGAAATGACTTGAAAACATTTGAATGCAAATTATTAAAACTTGCTTTAGAAATTGTGAAAAATCTACATCAGATAGCAGTAATTCTATAATTATCTCATAAGGAACAACAAATATATTAAATGTTCTTCAATTTGATACTAATCTTCTTCTTGTCTTCAAATCATTAGGTATGGAAATGACATGAAAACATTTGAATGCAAATTATTAAAACTTGCTTTAGAAATCGTGGAAAAACTACATCAAATAGGAGTAAATCTATAATTTTCTCATAAGAAACTACAAACATATTAAATTCTCTTCAATTTGGTACCAACCTTCTTCTTGTCTTCAAATCATTAGGTATGGAAATGACTTGGAAGCATTTGAATGCAAATTAATAAAAGTTGCTTTAGAAATCGTGAAAAAATTACATCAAATAGGAGTAAATCTATAATTTTCTCATTAGAAACAACAAATATATTAAATTATCTTCAATTTGCTACCAATTTGCTTCTTGTCTTCAAATTATTAGGTATGGAAATGACTTGAAAGCATTTGAATGCAAATTAATAAAAGTTGCTTTAGAAATCGTGGAAAATCTACATCAAATTGAAGTCATTCTATAATTTTCTCATAAGAAACTACAAATATATTAAATTATTTTCAATTTGATACTAATCTTATTCTTGTCTTCAAATCATTATGTATGGAAATGACTTGAAAACGTTTAAATGCAAATTATTAAAACTTGCCTTAGAAATCGTGGAAAAACAACATCAAATAGAAGAAAATCTATAATTTTCTCATTAGAAACAACAAATTTATTAAATTATCTTCAATTTGGTACCATCCTTCTTCTTGTCTTCAAATCATTAGGTATGGAAATGACTTGGAAGCATTTGAATGCAAATTAGTAAAAGTTGCTTTAGAATTCGTGGAAAATCTACATCAAATTAGATTCAATCTATAATTTTCTCATAAGAAACTACAAATATATTAAATTATTTTCAATTTGATACTAATCTTCTTCTTGTCTTCAAATCGTTGGGTATGGAAATGACTTGAAAACGCAAATGCAAATTATTAAAACTTGCTTTAGAAATAGTGGAAAGAGAACAAAAAATAGGAGAAAATCTATATTTTCACTTTGGAAACAACAAATATATTAAATTATCTTCAATTTGATACCAATTTGCTTCTTGTCTTCAAATCAGCAGGTATGGAAATGACTTGAAAACATTTGTTTGTATGCAAATTATTCAAACTTGCTTTAGAAATCGTGGAAAATCAAATAGGAGTAAATCTATCATTTTCTCATTTTTTCTTATTCAACGAAGCTTGGTCCGACCAGTCACCCCCAGGCGACCATCTCAACGAGGACAGTCCTGATATAACAAGAAAGGACTAGATGCGCGCTATAAGACTCCAGAAAAACGACAAAACCGCATATTAATATGCTACTTCGTTCCAGTTTCGAAAGCTGGATACTCAGCACCACCAAATTAAGACTCATAGAGGCTCTAACATTACCTATTGCCACAAATACAGTGGAAACCTGAAGAGTAAAATAGTCCGACATGACCAGAATAGATGCGTTACAAATGTAGGTATACAGACGCCATACCTTGGATGGCTCATCGTACTAATGCATACATCCTATAGCAACTAAAAATCATAAACCTACTTTCTAACACCATTAGCCGACCTTTTCTGCGATACTTTGACCATATAGCAATCAAAAGGGACTCAATGGAAAGACTGGCCGTAGAAGGAAAACTTGAAGAACGCTGACCTATCAGAAGGATAAACCAGTTGAAGACCACATCCCGCACGTAGCATTCCATATTGCAGAAGATCTGAGGGCATCTGCTACTTCTTCTTTAGATCGTTCTCGTCCACTCCTGGGCACAGGCCGCCTCCATTTCTTTCCATATCTTTCTGTCTGGATTCAGTTTCTACCTGCGTGCCGCTGAATGTCATGTCTCCATCTCTTGTGGCCGACCAGCGCTTCTTCTGTATTCTCTAGGTCTCCACTGAATCAATATTGATCTGTTGTGCACGCAATCCTAAACAGCAGTCGGATCTTCCTTACCCAGACTCAGAGGACCAATTAACTTTACCTAATTATCGTTTTCAATCCTATATTTGTATTTAGTTTTACCCATTGTAAATCGATCTTTCGTCACCAAGACTCAGAGAATCGATTTATTACCTTGATGCTATAAGCTGATACTTTTCCCCTTCACCACGACTCAGAGAAACATTTCGAAATATATCTTATCGCCCTGTAAGGCCCAATTCACACATAAGCGGCGTCGGGCGGAGGCGGAGGTGCAGGCGCGTCGTCGCACAGGCGATTGTGATGTTCATATGCCGCGAAGGAGTGGACAATGCACCATATGTTTACATAGAGGCGGCGTGGAAGAGTTGTGTCTCTCGCCTCGCAGCCACCGTGTCTTAGGCGAAGAAGCTAAGACGCGGTGCCGGCACCACGAGAGGAACGAGGCAAATGCCCGTGCCATTGCACCAAATGTTTATATAGAGGGGGCGTGAAACCATCGTCTCTCTCGCCGCGGCGGCACCGCGCCTTCGCCTCTTCGCCTCCTATGTGTGAATTGGGCCTAAAGGGGCTGACCTTTCTAATAGGACATCTCTAGATTTTATATATAGAGTATGCACGATCACATAAGAAGTTTTCACAGCATAAAATTGAAGAGACGGAATGATCTAGTTTTTACACAATTATAACTACTAGATTAACACTAATTCTAATTATGTGACCACTTACTAGAAACTGGGGTCTGCACATGCTTTTCCTGAAGAACAGCAACGTATCGTTCATATCCACATGGCTTTTAAATTTTGTGCCATCCGAGGCGCCTTTGATATTGCCGCACTGGCCTTCCCATTGCGGCATTTGTGGGGACCCATTGTATGTATCCAGTAGGCCAGCTTTAGTGATATCGTCCTCACCAGTGTAGACGGTTTCGTAGTCACCTTGGAAGTCATACATCTGAAAAACGGAAGTAAAACATAATGTACTCGTATTGTAATAAAAAATAAATATACGTCTAGTGTACATCAAATGCATATGGATAGTATATCAAACACGTATATATTTGCGTGTATCTTTGTAAACCCTCGAATATTTTTGTAAACCCTCGTATATCTTAGTAAATATGAAATATACGTACAATGTGCATCAAATGCACAAGGATTCAACGCCAAACACGTATATATCTTGGCATAGTTTTGTAAACTCTTGCATATATTAGTACACATGAAATTTACGTCTAGTGTGTATTAATTGGGCATGGATTGAACATCAAACACGTATATATCTTGATATCATTTTCTAAACATTCGTATATCTTCACAAAAAATAAATTTACGTCTAGCGTGCATCAAATGCTTATGGATTGTATATCAAACACGTATATATTTACGTATATCTTTGTAAACCCTCGTATATCTTAGTAAATATGAAATATACGTCCAATGTGCACCAAATGCACAAGGATTCAACTTCAAACACGTATATATCTTCGTATAGTTTTGTAAAGTCTTGCATATCTTAGTACAAATGAAATTTAGATCTAGTGTGCATTAATTGGGGATGGATTGAACATCAAACTCGTATATATCTTGGTATATTTTTGTAAACATTCGTATATCTTAATAAAAATTAAATGTACGTTTAGTGTGCATCAAATACGTATGGATTGTATATCAAACACGTATATATTTGCATGTATCTTTGTAAACCCCTGGTATATCTTAGTAAATATGAAATATACATCCAATGTGCATCAAATGCATATGGATTCAACGTCAAACACGTATATATCTTCGTATAGTTTTATAAACTCTTGCATATCTTAGTACAAATGAAATTTACGTCTAGTGTGCATTAATTGGGCATGGATTGAACATTAAACACGTATATATCTTGGTATAATTTTGTAAACATTCGTATATCTTAATTATAATTAACTTTACGTTTAGTGTGCATCAAATGCGCATGGATTGTATATCAAACACGTATATATTTGTGTGTATCTTTGTAAACCCTCGTATATCTTAGTAAATATGAAATATACATCCAATGTGCATCAAATGCATATGGATTCAATGTCAACACTAATATATCTTCGTATAGTTTTGTAAACTCTTGCATATCTTAGTGCAAATGAAATTTACGTCTAGTGTGCATCAAATGCGCATAGAATAAACTATATATATATATATATATATATATATATATATATATATATATATTCGTATAACTAGTGTGCATCAAATGAGCATGGATTTTTCGTAAGTACTTACCCTATCAATCAGCCCCAGTTTATCGAAGCTCACCCAACCAGGCAGAAATTTGTTTCCGAGGGTCATGAGCGTGCTTTCGTACCCAAACATAAATTCTTTTGGAGTCATCGTCACCAATGGCTGTGTGTTTGTCTGTCTGATCAACAGGTTGAGGCCGAGTCGAGTGAAGTAAGAGGATTCCGAAACGACATCAGCTATACTCTGAAAAAACAAAAAAATCATAATGATCATACTAAATTGAAGCAGACAAAACAACTTATGATCTTGTATTTATAAAATCCAGTTGTGTGAGGGTTGTGAAGTTTGAAGAAAGATTGCAGGAATTGGATGAGGAACTGGTGCGGGAGATATAGATGAGGTGTAAGAGTAGGACAGAGAATGGACGGAGAAAGGATAGAGGAAGGATGTATTAAAGAGTGGGTATGTCTGAGGTATGAGTAGAGGAGAAACTGAGAGAAATGGAAAGCCTAGGAACTGAGGTAAGAGAGAGATTGAGGGATATTGAGTGGCAGGAAAGATATGTAAGAATGAGTTCTTACAACGCTGGCTACGTACTTGGGAAACTCCCGAGATACCTAGGGTGAGTGGAACAGGGAGAACAAAGTGTGCATCGCAAGAGCGAGGTGTGGGAGGAGAGAGGAAGGAAGTTGTGGACGGGTTTGGGGTACACCGTGTGTGCGCTGTGTAGTAAGGGAAGCTCCACGTGGTGGCACCTTAGCAAAGAATATGATGGTGTGAAAGCAGAGTGGGTTAGAGATTGCAGAAAGCTGAATGAATGGTTAGGAGAGGATGGAAAAGGCGTGAAAATCAGCAGGAGGCTGACGTGGGAGAAGAAAGTGGAGAGGATGGCACAAGGAGTATAGCGTTATTTATGTATATGCTGTTAATTTGTATTTTTGCTTATTGCTACTTTTATTTTTATTTTTATGTATAATTTTTGTTGTTCTTGGTGTTGATGAGCATTGAATATTGGAGGATTTTTGTATTTTTTGATGGGTTATGCCAAATAAAGTTAATTTTTTTTTATAAAATCCAGTTTAGTTTTAGGAAAGAATTATGATTTGATGATTTGAATTAACAAAAGGGTCATCTGTAGACTGCACTTGCTTGGGACCTTTGTAAATCCCTTAGTTGACATTTCAGCTAGTAATGAGTTAGGAAGACATATAGGCTTGATTCCCAAATTAAATACTCAAGAATTAATTGAATAGCAGAGGCAAGCGCGAAATTTTGTAAACTACCGTTTTTGTTGCTTATTTAGGTAGTGAAATAGATTTTTATGAAGATTTTACTTATTACAGAAAGGTAAGTGAATGGTGACGATTGCAGAGAGGTATTCACATACTCTACAAACTGGTTAAGAGAAGAGTTGAGAGAGGCGTGAAGATCTGCTAAATACTGGCCCTTACTTTATGCAGAAAGGTAGGTGAATGGTAACGATTGCAGAAAGGTACTCTGCAATACCGGTGTGATATAATAACTTTTTTCTACAATTGTTTACTTATGTCTTGGTAATCATAAAACAAGAAAAAAATAAATTTAAGTTAATTTTGTTAGATATTGTTGAATAATATTGGCAACAAAACAAATTGCAAGAATCATCAAACATATTTTCGAATACGCCGCTGGGTCTTTATTCATAAATTATTAAAAAAAAAAATTATAGCCCAGCGCACTATCCGAAAATATGTCTGATGATTGTTGTTAAATTCTAAACAATATTTGGAAGTTTCAAAAAAAAAATCGTGGAGGGAACATTAATAAAAATTGCAATTTGTTTTGTTGAAAATATTATTTAATGACAGGCTTATAAAAAATACTTGCTGTCAATTTTTTTAACTATTCTTTTTTGAAACCACTAAAGTGATGTTTTAGAAACAAAATTGCTAAATATATATATTGGTGTATGGACACATATATTTGTTATAAATTAAAAATGATTTTACAAATATTTTACTAACATGTTTTGTTTTCAAAAATATTTAAAAAGAAAACTAAGGCCCAGCGCCCTATCCGAAAATATGTCTGATGATATTTGTTAATTCTAAACAATATTTTGAAAGTTTGAAAAAATCGTGGGGGGAACATTAATAAAAATTGCAATTTGTTTTGTTGCAAATATTATTCGTATAAAAAATACTTGCTGTCAATTTTTTTAACTGTTCTTTTTTGAAACCACTAAAGTGATGTCTTATAAACAAAATTGTTAAATAAAAACATTAGTGTATGGTCACATACATTTGTTATAAATAAAAAATGATTTCACAAATATTTTACTAACTTGTTTTGTTTTCAAAAATATTAAAAAAAAACTAAGGCCTAGCGCCCTATCCGAAAATATGTCTGATGATTGTTGTTAAATTCTAAACAATATTTTGAAAGTTTAAAAAAAAATCGTGGGGGAACATTAATAAAAATTGCAATTTGTTTTGTTGCTAATATTATTCGTATAAAAAATACTTGCTGTCAATTTTTTTAACTGTTCTTTTTTGAAACCACTAAAGTGATGTCTTATAAACAAAATTGTTAAATAAAAACATTAGTGTATGGTCACATACATTTGTTATAAATAAAAAATGATTTCACAAATATTTTACTAACATGTTTTGTTTTCAAAAATATATAAAAAAAACTAAGGCCTAGCGCCCTATCCGAAAATATGTCTGAAGATTGTTGTTCAATTCTAAACAAAATTTTGAAAGTTTAAAAAAAATCGTGGCGGGAACATTAATAAAAATTGCAATTTGTTTTGTTGCAAATATTATTCGTATAAAAAAACTTGCTGTCAATTTTTTTAACTGTTCTTTTTTGAAACCACTAAAGTGATGTCTTATAAACAAAATTGTTAAATAAAAACATTAGTGTATGATCACATACATTTGTTATAAATAAAAAATGATTTCACAAATATTTTACTAACTTGTTTTGTTTTCAAAAATATTAAAAAAAAACTAAGGCCTAGCGCCCTATCCAAAAATATGTCTGATGATTGTTGTTAAATTCTAAACAATATTTTGAAAGTTTAAAAAAAAATCGTGGGGGGAACATTAATAAAAATTGCAATTTGTTTTGTTGCTAATATTATTCGTATAAAAAATACTTGTTGTCATTTTTTTTAACTGTTCTTTTTTGAAACCACTAAAGTAATGTCTTATAAACAAAATTGTTAAATAAAAACATTAGTGTATGGTCACATACATTTGTTATAAATAAAAAATGATTTCAAAAATATTTTACTAACATGTTTTGTTTTCAAAAATATTTAAGAAAAAAATTAAGGGCCAGCGCCCTATCCGAAAATATGCCTGATGATTTTTGTTAAATTCTAAACAATATTTTGAAAGTTTAAAAAAAATCGTGTGGGAACATTAATAAAAATTGCAATTTGTTTTGTTGCAAATATTATTCGTATAAAAAATACTTGCTGTCAATTTTTTCAACTGTTCTTTTTTGAAATCACTAAAGTGATGTCTTATAAATAAAATTGTTAAATAAAAACATTGGTGTTTGGACACATACATTTGTTATAAATAAAAAATGATTTTACAAATATTTTACTAACATGTATTTTTTTTTAATATTAAAAAAAAATAGCATAGATTGAACGTCAACCACGTATATATTTAAATTATCTTTAAGCCCTATAAACATAGAAGTTGTTGTTAAAACAAAAACATATTATTCAAATTAGTATCATATTATTAATTAAAGTTACTAGTAAATTTCCAATAAATCTTATTTCTTTGACATATAAATTTTAGTTCAGTTCATTTAAAATTTCCGATAATTTCGTAATTATCTAGGGCTCGGTTTATTAGACATACATAGAGCCTCTATAATTACTACACACATAATATCCATAAAACCAGTACTTTCATGTAATATATTCATTTTATTCTAATTCAAACATGCCATGTTAAGATTATCACAATATTTCATAAACGTTTCCCTGATACCGCTCATGAGCCATATCCGCAAACTTAACACAGTTCCATGAAGGCCGATAGGTCCTCATGAACTTCCTAGTGTCTGTATTTCCGTAATATGAAATAATAACAGCAGGACAAGTTTACATAACATAATCCAATTATAATCAATAAATATATACATAAGTGAAATAATCGGCTATGTGGCAAAATAGGAAAACAAAATGTTTGATGTTTTTTTGGACCTTAGAACAGTTTACAGCATGTGTTTATCGTAATTGTGCAAAAAATATGTTGTTTTAATGCAAGAAGAGATTATGAAGAGTTTCCTTGTTTGGGCGTAAGTTTCAAGAATAAATAAAAAAATAAATAATATATAAAATATATAAAAATAAATATTGGATTGTTACGTCTACTTTGTGATAATTCATTTTAAAGGATAAATAAAACGATTTTTTACTTTGTTTTTTTATTACACTTCAGTTACACTTTGCAACTAGTTTCGGCTAAGCTCTAGCCATTTTTGAGTCATCGGAGCAGCTCGAAAATGGCTAGAGCTTAGCCGAAACTAGTTGCAAAGTGTAACTGAAGTGTGATAAAGTAAAACATCGTTTTATTTATCCTTTAAAAATAAAGTTTGGTTGTCGTTATATCGTTTAAATTTGAACTTATTTTAATAAATTAAACAAACAAAAACGTATTACTGACATTGGTATAGTAATCTTTAAATTAAATTTCTTATTCGGTATATACTTTTATATTTATATTTATTTTTATACGTTTATATTTATAAATTCATTTATTATTATCAGTTCCTTCTGTGTATTTCCCTGTAAATGGGTAACTGTTGAGAAATAAAATGTTATTATTATTATTATTATTATTATTATAATGAATCAGTGCAAATAAGGAATATTTATGTTCACAAAATTAGAATATTCACTAACAAATTAGTTCTTGATACTTATTTTGTCACGTTAAACATTATTATGGGAAATCCTTTGAAATTTACTCGTTTTTTAAAATTTTCATTTATTATTTATTTTACTTTACCACAACCCCACTTTTATACCACTATATAATTAATATTATAGTTAATAAGTAACATTAAAGTATAAAAATTGATTTAATTTAAATCAATAAATATGAATAATTACCAACAAAAAAAAGAGTAAATACATAGCCATTCCAGCTCGATAATGAATCGCAACCTTGACCCTTGAATGCGCACAACGATCACAGACATAATTAAGATGACTGCCACATTGCACTGACATCCAGAACAAAAAAAAGCTGCAACAATTAACCGGTTGCGTTGAACTTCAATCCCTTGGGCAACCGGCGCTGATTTTTCTTGTTTTTAAAAGATGTTATCTAAGAAGCCGCCACAATTGCCTCACCCAAAATAATATGAATGGGAGTCACGAAATCATATTTGAAGAAAGGTTGCGCAAGTGGGAAATGTTAATATTAGTGTACATTGAACAGCTGGGTTTTTGTAAATATTTCGAAAAGCCGGTGTGTGAATTTCTTTCAAAATTGCAGTGATGATTAATTTAATATTAAAATAATGATAACTGGACACAAAAAAAAATCACCATATTTGTCGTCAGACGAAACACGAAACCTTTCAATTATTATTAAATAATTTATGGACAAATTAAATTAGTACAAAAACGCTAATTATTAAATTACACGTCAAAAAAATTGTATAATAACAACGCGCGCGCAAAAAAATAATGGCATAATTATAAAGCCAATTTAAAAAATTGCAACCGCACGACCTTAGAATCGGAGAAAAACCGATGAATATTTATTAATATAATGTTTTGACTGCGATAGTAATAGTCATGATTATGTCAGCGAGTAGACACAATTAATTATATTCTTTTAGCAACATGTTTATGTCAGTTCTGTCGTCTTGTTTGGCTACAAATTTACGCATTGTATGTTCCACACATACCCACACAAAAGCACGTGCGTTTTTTATTGGGAATCATGTTTGCGTAACGTGCTCATAAAAAAATGTTTGGGTTAGAAAATTGCGTGCCGAATTGGGTTGAATGTTGCGCTTGAGTGTGCAGTGCGCCACATTTCGGGCTAGACTTACAAAAGGTGCGATTATATAAATCTAGTTATTGTTAAGTGGAGATTTATTTGAATAAGATCTCAACAGGTCCTTTTTTATAATAAGAGGCTTTTAATTGCAAGAACTTCTGTAATTAATCCTTTAAAATCAAGCATTTTACTCTAAACGCTAGTAAAGGCTAGCTAATTGTTTTTACAGTAAATTTGTTAATTATATAATAATAGGGATGGTTTGAAGTTGCTTTTAAGAATAACTTTTACTTCCATTTTTGTACGTCCCACTTCTCGGACTAGTGGGATTACACGGAAGCGTAATTAAATATCTTTAGTGGTTCGATATCTGAAACGGGAGACTATATTATTTATATCTGATATTATAATTGTATGTTATAATAATAAAATAATAATTTGGAAGCAATACAGAATATATCAGAAATTGCAGTGTAGTTGGGAGTATATGTTTCCACATCATTGAAGTTGTCTTTATGGTTGATACAAATGTCTCACTACGATTATGAAAATTGAGTTCTTCAAAGCGTTGTCTAGTAGAATCACCTATATATAATTATACATCAAAGAAGTTTTTGCAATTAAAAGCCTCTTATAATAAAAGAGGCTTTGACTAGCTAATATAGATTCAAACAGAGACCTGTAGAAGAGATAGATACATTATATATGTTAAAGAATGGGGAAGAAAAACTGTTATCAGAATACCCTACATATCTTTATTAGTTTTCAATTAGCAATAATCGCACCTCGGATTTACCTGATTGGTTACGATATCCCACTGTGCAAAGTTTACTTATATTTATTACTCCCTACTTAAATAATAAAAAGAGTGAATCAATCTTATTTTACGAGAAAAGTTAGTTTATAAAAGGAGGAACAAAGAGGAAACGATAATCGTCAAACCAAGAGAAGTGGGTACGTACGCTGACCTCTTAAAAAGGTTGCGAGAGGTCGTAAAGGGTATCCAAACAAAGAGAGCGGCAGCCACTAAGACTCGAGAGGGTGAGGAGCATGAGACCTATATGATAGACGACCAGAGCAAAAAAAGTACGGTACTGGAAGGAGGACGAAATAAAGGAGGCTATTCTTAGACGCCTCTACAACTAAATCATCACTGCAGTAGCAACGCACGTAGCAGCAGATATGAAGACAATTGCCAACAAATGCCTGGATGAGGCCAAGTTCCCCCAGAGGTGGAACAGGGTGAACGTTAAATTAAAATATATAAGTGTTTGGTGTTCAATCTACGCCCGTTTGATGCACACTAGATATATAAAAATATATACGTGATATTTTTATACATAAGACCCAATTCACACATAAGCGGCGTCGGGTGGAGGCGCGGTGTAGGTGAGGTGCAGGCGCGACGACGAACAGGCGATTCTGATGTTCATATGCAGTGAAGGGGGGACATTGCACCATATGTTTGCATAGAGGCGGCGGGGAAGAGTTGTGCCTCTCGCCTCGCAGCCACCGTGTCTCAGGCAAAGAGGCTAAGACACGGTGCCGCCACCATGACACGAACGAGGCAAATGCCCGCGCCTCGTCACCTAAGTGGGCATTGCACCATATGTTTCTATAGAAGGGGCGTGAAAGCGTGGTGCCTCTCGCCGCGTCTTCGTCTCTTCGCCTCCTATGTGTGAATTGGGCCTTAGACAGGTCGGAAAGGGAAGGCAGACAAAGATAGCGACAGCCATCCAGACTGAAGCGGGTAAACTGAGGCTACAGATCAGAGGGGGAGCAACAGGAGCTGAGGCCCTACGCAAAGAAATCGCAGAAAGGGTAGTAACGACGACCCATAACAAACCGGGGGTGGTCGTCCACATTAGAGGATTGGACCACATCACAGCGCGGTCGAGGAGGTCTCCTACACCAGAGCCCCCAACATGGACCCGGAAGAACTCAGAAGGCGTTTTCGATTAGCATGGTTTATCATTACTAGTCGCCTCCGTGGCGTGCAGTATCGCCCAGGTCTTGCGGTGGTGCGCTGCCAGTTATAAGGGACGAGGTAGAATTATGCGGAAGCGGCAAATAGAACAAGAAACAATAAGCCCGTACCAGCCCAGAGTGATAAACGAAAGGCAGTAGAGTGGGCGAACTGAGGCCAGGCTGCAATTAAACACAGGCGATCACGGTAACCGCGGAGGCCATGACCAAATCGAGGATCAAGATCAGGATGGTCTACTGCAGCGCTGCAGTACGGTTGCCACACCGCTGCCGGGGCCTGTGCCACAAGTGCAGACAATCCGAAAACCAGACCAGGGCATGCAAGGCGAAGGAATCCTACTGCATCCTTTGCAGTGCACACGGACACGCAACCGAAAGCTCTAGGTGCAATGGCACCAAATTCCAACATAACACCAAGATGGGCAGCAAATTAAGGTCGCAATGTCAGACCTAACTGCAATACAAGTCAAAATAGAAAGGGGTAAGGTAGTGCACGATTATTTGCTACTTGTAACTGGGGCAGACATTATCCTGCTGAACTTGGCTAACAACCGTGGGCTCGATATTGGACCGCCCCGACGGCCATGTCGTCATCAAGATAGGAAGAGTGATGTAACCATGGCGACGGGTTCTCTGAACAAGGAAATTGTCAGGACCGAGGTGGCAGGCACCACTACAGTCAGTTGCCACGTGTCCACTAACAGTGGCAAAAGGAGATAGCTGGAGGACTGCGTCAAGTCGCTGCATTGCACACGCGTGATAGTAGCCGGGGACTTTAACGCAATGTCAGCGAAGTGGACAGAGGAGAGCAACTGCTGGAACTGGCGGCAGAACTCAAATTAGTGGTATGCAACGACGGGGCCGAGCCTAACGTTCATCAAAGGGAACTCCACCTCATGCATTGACGTCACAATGGCAACCACCTGCATCGGAGGGAGAGTAACAAGATAAAGCGTCATGTACTAGGAGTCGCTTAGCGATCACCGCTACATTGGATTCGCCGTCGTATCCAGAGAGGCAGCCAACAAACAACACTCACATAGAACACTAGGTGGATTATGAGATGTCTGGATGCAGAAATACTGGCGGCACACTTGGAGATGACAACTACAACAGGGGTACACCTGCTGTTGAGTGCCCCTGCTAGCACTCAACAGCAGAATACAGAGTGCCCGACATGCCACCAGAAGCAAACACTGGTGGTGCGACGAGGTAGCCAGGCTAAGGGCAGCGAACAACCAAGCTCGGTGGAGGATGCAGCACCACTGGAAGAACAGTTGCCCGGACGAGTATGACAACGACACTGTGTCATATACAGAAAGCCGCCGGGAGCTATGCAAAGCCATGGAACGGAGCAGGCGGAGGTACTGGGACAAGCTCTGTAGGGAGCACAGGATCGTCACCGGTAAGATCCGCAGGCGGAAACCAGGACCAGTGGCTACGATGTTAATGAAGCGGCTAACCCTTTTCCTCACTATCACACCACAGAATAGGAGCACGAGACCGATACCTGGAGCCACTCAAGGCCATTGGACGGAGCAAGCTGTGGTGCTGTCACGAGCTCTGTGGAGAGGTCAAAGACCTGAGGGGTCTCCCTTAGAGGATCGACATCGGCAAAATCCGCATGTGGATACCAGGACCTAAGGCGAAGGTGGCAGTGGGGGTGGCAGCGATAATCAAAGCCCTTTTCCCCACCATCGCACCACAGGCAGAATAGGAGCACGAGACCGATACCTGAAGCGACGCAAGGCCATTGAACGGAGAAAGCTGTGGTGCTGGGAGGAGCTCTGTGGAGAGGTCGAAGACCTGTGGGGTCTTCCTTAGAGGATCGTCATCGGTAAGATCCGCAGGTGGAAACCAGGACCAGTGGCCACGGTGGCAGAGAAGCGGCAGCGCTAATTAAAACCCCACCATCGCACCATGGACAGAGTAGGAGCTCGAGACCGATACCTGGAGCTACGCAAGGCCATTAAACAGAGCAAGGTGCTGGAACGAGCTCTGTAAAAAGGTCAACGATCTGACGGGTCTCCCTTAGAGAATCGTCACCGGCAAGATCCGCAGGTAGACACCAGGACCTGAGAGGAAGGTGGCAGTGGCAGCCCTTTTCCCCACCATCGCACCACAGGAAGAATAGGAACACGAGACCGATATCTGGAGCTACGCAAAGCCATTGAACGAAGCAAGTTGTATCGGATCGTCACCGGCAAGATCCGCAGGTGGAAACCAGGACCTGAAGCGAAGGAAGCAGTGGGAGCCGCAGCGATAATCAAAGCCTTTTTCGCCACCATTGCACCACAGGCAGAATAGGAGCACGAGATCGATACCTGGAGCTAGACAAGACCATTGAACGGAGCAAGCTGTGGTGCTGGGACGAACTATGTGGAAAGGTCGAAGGGTCTCCCTTAGAGGATTATCACCGGCAAGATCCGCAGGTGACACCAGAACCTGAAACGAAGGTGGCAGTGAGGGCGGCAGCGATAATCAAAGCCCTTTTCCCCACCATCGCACCACAGGCAGAATAGGAGCAAGAGACCGATACCTAGAGCTACGCAGGCCATTAAACGGAGTAAGCTGTGGTGTTGGGACGAGCTCTGTGGAAAGGTCGAAAACCTGAGGGGTCTCCCTTAGAGAATCGTCACCGGCAAGATCTTCAGGTAGACACCAGAACCTGAGAGAAAGGTGGCAGTGGAGGCGGCAGCGATAATCAAGGCCCTTCTCCCCACCATCGCACCACAGGCAGAATAGGAGCATGAGACTGATACCTGCAGCTACGCAAGGCCATTGAACGGAGCAAGCTGTAGTGCTGCGACGAGCTGTGTGGAGAGGTCGAAGACCTCTGGGGTCTTCGTTAGAGAATCATCACCTGTAATATCCGCAGGTGGACACCAGTACCAGGAACGAAGGTGGCAGTGGGGGCGGCAGCGATAATCAAAGCCCCTTTCCCTACCATCGCAGTACAGGCAGAATAGGAGTACGAGACCGATACCTGGAGCTACGCACGGCCATTAAACGGAGCAAGCTGAGATGCTGGGACGAGCTCTGTGGAAAGGTAGAAGATCCCTTAGAGGATGTCACCGGCAAGATCCGCAGGTGGACCCCCTGACCAGAGGCCACGGTTGAAGTGGGGCGGCAACGGTAATCAAATCCCTTTTCCCCATCATCGCACCACAGGGAGAAGAGGAGCACGAGACCGATACGACAGACGACGATAATAGTTTTACACCCCTGAAAGATAACGCAGTGAAGGAGTGGATCCTGGGACTCCCGAGCAGGAAGGCCTGTACAACAAAGCCGTCGAGGCAGTAGCAATACACATAACAACATACATGAAAGCAATTGCCAACAAAATGCCTGGATGAGGGCAAGTTCTCCCAGGGGTGGAAGATGGCGAAACTTGTCCTCATCCCTAAGAAAGGGATGGGGGAATACGTACAGGCCCTTGTGTCTCCTTGATGGCCTAGCGAAAACAATCGAGCGGGTAATAGTCAATTGGATTTGTTGGAGACAATGAAGGAGCAGTCGAAAGGTTTTTCGCCCATCCAATATGGCTTCCACGACAGACGCGATATCGGTGGTAATGAGCACCATCAAGAGAGCCGTTCGTTTATCACTCTGGACTGGTACGAGCTTATTGTTTCTTGTTCTATTTGCCACTTCCGATGCGCATAATTCTACCTCGGCCCTTACAATCGGCGGCGCTCGACCGCAAGGCCTGAGCGATACTGCACGCCACGGGGGCGACTAGCAATGATAAACCATACTAAACGAAAGCGCCTAACGAGTTAATAGAAGCAATGCCTTCAACTCCATCCCCTGGAGTAGTGATAACGAAGCACTGAGGACGCTAGGCATTGAGATGTCCAATCTGGAGCATCACTTGGTACTGGATGACAAGAATCATCGGGGCATATCTATACGAGAAATCTACGGGGGTCTTGAGTTCCAGATGACCGGATGGACAATGCCAGACAGAGTGGTGACCATTGCATATAGCATGGCACTCCTGAGGACGGGCAAAGACATGGGCATGAATGTTTCATGGCATGAGATCGTATGACTATACTGAATGGCAGAATGGATGAGGCGGTGAGAAAATGACGAAGCACCGCCTTCAACTCGCGGCCCACAATACTAAGGCAGCCTTCCTGACAGTCAAGGGCTCAGGACGCAGGACAGCAACTTATCTACAACTTCTTGGAGCGACAGTCCCAATCCAATCCGGAACCGCCCACGGTACTTAGGGATCATGCTAGAGGCCCACGTCAACCACTCGGTGTAAGTGCTCGAGGTTGCAAAGGGAGCTTTCATCGCCCAACTGCTCCCCGGGGGACCAACTGAGGGTAGGAGGAGGCTAATGGAAACAGTCTCCAGAAGCAAGATGCGACAAGGCGGTGGCGACCGGGTGAAATTGGGAGCGACTGCGTAGGGCTACGAGGACCAGCGCGTTACGTACCTCCCGACCAATTCGTTGGAATTACTGAAATTACGAAAGGACTGCTACCTTCCAGGCCATCAAGTAGGGCGCCGGAAATAGGGAGGCGTACAAGCTGAATAGAGATGCCATTCTGGATGGATAGCAAGATTACTGGGCCATGGGCAAGATGCGAGAAGCGGTGGCAACCGAGCGGAATTGGGAGCGGCTGCGTAGGGCTACGAGGACCAGCGCGTTACGCACCGGCCTAAGCGATTCGGTGGAATTACTAAAATTGCGAAAGGGCTGCTACCTTCCAGGCCATCAAGCAGGGTCCCGGAAATAGGGAGGCGTACAAGCTGAATAGAGATGCCATCCTATATGGATGGCAAGTGCACTGGGCCATGGGCAAGATGCGAGAAGACGGTAGCGACCGAGCAGAAATAGAATCGGCTACCTAGGGCTACGAGGGCCAGCGCGTTACTCACCGTCCCAACCGATTCGGTGGAATTACTAAAATTACGAAAAGGCTGCTACCTTTCAGGCCATCAAGCAGGGCACCCGGAATAGGGAGGCGTACAAACTGAACAGAGATGCCACCATGGACGGGTGGCAAGAGCGCTGGGCCATCACCATTACGAGAGGAGCATGAATCAGGAGAGCGATCTCAGGCGTAATCGACGGGTCGAGAGGAAGCACGGTAATTTGGACCATTGGACATCTCAACTACTCACTGGGTACAGCTTCCATATAATCCTGGTGAAGGTTTTGGGAGGTTGGAGATGACACTTGTAGCTACTGATGTGAAATGATGGAAGGAACACCGGTGTCACCAAAATGATGTGTAACGATGGAAGGATCCTGCCGATGACGATAATACTGAGGTCCAGTTGGCAAGTCGATCCCGCCAATGCTGAGGAGAACCACCGCTGAATACCAACTGTTTAACTCTTGGAACGTTGTCGGAAGGAACTGGAAGCGTCGATGCCACCACCTCAATGACTGAGGACTAAAACTATTGATGTGTTGTTGAAAGTTGCGGATCTTGTTTGGGTGAAGACTATGATGTGTGTGGCTTTTTGGTCGCTCCTATTTCGGTACTCTTGCCACTCCGTCCTCTTCTGTGTCGTCCTAATCGCGCTTTCTAATGGGTTCGTAATGATCGGCCGATAATGGGTTGGTGGATCATTAGGGGTTCGTTGTGACTTAATGACCGATTCGCTTATTTGAGCAGACAAAAGGGCGTCGCTTAAGTATAACACAACACTACTACCAACGGGGACCCGATGACATATTTAGTCGGTAAGCGCCTGGTACCTACCAGATGATAGAAGAGAAAGCAGCAATCTACCAAGCCACCATAAAAGGAACTCCATATAAAGAGATGAGAGCGCTGACAAGGAGACACTGGCAAAGACGTGACTCAAAACGGGGCACGGACAAGACGAATTTTCCCCCAACTGGGGCCACTGATCACTGATAGACAGGAGACACGGGAGGGTAGATCATACGACTATACAGCTGCTATCGGAGCAGTTTTATAATAAATGCTCTATAGCAAACTGATTATTTTGATCTTGTTTCAATCAAAGTTAATTTTTTAAATTTACACAATATATTTAGTATATGTCAGCAATGATTTGAACAACATTTGGTGCTTGCGCGGATTCATATAATTTTCAGTTAATTTTTAACGTTAGTTAAAGTGTGCTAATGACAGATTTTTTAAAATCTACGTTGCGATACTGCAAATTCTTCATGTTTTCTGGGCATAAATCTGGTTTTGATTTGGGGGATGAGATCAGGTGCAACCAGAAGGAGAGCGATGATAACTATGGCTAGTTTCTGTACGAAATATTCTATTAATGGATAGAGATAGAGAAGACAGAGAAGATTTAGCATATAGATTATTCATCAATATTTCGAAGTATTGGGGATAATTGTATATTTTACCTCTTTAAACATGTATTAGTACATCGGAGGAAGATAATTTGTATGAAGAAATAAATACTTAAATACTAAATATGACCTTAGCCGTTTTCGTTTATCACTCTGGGCTGGTATGGGCTTATTGTCTCTTGTTCTATTTGCCGCTTTCGATGCGCACAATTCTATCTCGGCCCTTACAACCGGCGGCACACGACCGCAAGACCTAAGCGAACTGCACGCTACGGGGGCAACTAGCAATGCTAAACCATGCTAAAAGAAAGCGCCTTATGACTATGACTAGTTAAACTCAAATATTGTTAAGGCGTCTACTTTGTGATAATTCATTTTAAAGGATAAATAAAAAATTGTTTTATTTATCCTTTAGTTTAACTCGTTTATTTTGATATTGCCCACAAACTTACAATATTAAAATTTAATGTACTTCAGTATTGGCAACAATATAATCTGAACAGTTTATTTGCATCTTCTTAATTAGTTTGTACGCATTAATCAATAAAGTAATTATTATTTTTTGAAATTGCTTCAATAATAAACGTGACTGCACGAATTTAACGGCTAAGATATTTTTTAAAGAAATGTTTTATTATTATAGTTTTCATAAATATACGTATACATATACATATACATATACATATACATATACATATACATATACATATACATATACATATACATATACATATACATATACATATACATATACATATACATATACATATACATATACATATACATATACATATACATATACATATACATATACATATACATATACATATACATATACATATACATATACATATATAAAAAAACATTGTGGACTTCTCCTTTTGGTGAGCATATATTTTTTATGTTTGTGGTTCCTGGTGTTAAATAAATACCTAGATTCAAGTCTAGTTTACTGTTCTTACTACTTAATAGTGACAGTGGTTGAATTCTCATATTAAGTTTAATTTCGCGATGAAAATTTTCAAATACATAGCGATAATTGCGCCCTCGGGGACGACAAATGCATTACGCGATAATTGTGGACCGTTAATGGGGGCCCATTAGACTTTCTAAATTTTTATGAGCCCCCCCTGCCCCTCTCGTGTGCCGTACCGCATGATAATTGCGCGAGAAAAGCCAATTTACCGCGAATGCTTTGCGAAAATTCGATTACAACACTGCTGTGAGCGATATAAATCGGTTTGAAACATTACATGCATTAATTAGACAGTTATTTAAGATAAGACATTTTTATAGTAATAAATAATATATAAAATTGAATTAAAGTGGGTGGATTCTATTATCACACTGGTGTAATTATCCTACTTGTTTGCAGAAGAACATGAACATAGGTTCTTCTTTTTAATGTTATCACAGTAAAAAGAAGAACCTATGCTCATATTCTTCCGCAAACAAGTAGGATAATTACACCAGTGTGATGATGAATGAGAATCCTTGACGGTGCGGGCAAATCCGCCAGCGATTCTCACTTTGTTGTAATTCTCATAGATAGCTAGCTAGCTTTATTTTACGACCCAATCATAAATTTCCATGCGTTCCGATAATAGCCAATAAAATATATACATTTTAGATACGGCTGTAATTATTGGTAAAAAGAACAACTGCAGACTATCGAACTTTACCAACAATCACAGCCACATTAGCGTATATATTTATTGGCTATGAAATCAGCTGTTTGATATAACAAGGCTAAATAAACATGATCGATGTCAAGTACCGACGTTTATTTCGCGCCTGTTTTGTGATAAGTTTGATGACCCGTGATTTATGGCAGTGTCGTTAAGAATACGCAGGACAATTTATTTATGTAACCATAATGGCGAAATTTTGAGCTGGCGTAATGGGTGTCGGGTAGAAAAACCTGGACTGGCCGTTTCACAGACAAAGGACTTTATATAACGGCCCAATTAGCACGCGGCTCGATTGAAAGGATTACAAGGCCTCTTTAGCTCCTCCAACTTAAACAAACACGTGAGATAAGTTTTATTATATGTTTCAATATATTCAGGATATTTCACTGCGACATATTCACTGCGTAACACAAGTTTTTATATTTATTTTTAGTATTATTAATTTATATGGAGATTATCTTGAGTTAGGCTGTTTTTGAAACCTACAGATATTCCCAATAAAATTTCTAATGATGCTAATCACCAAAATAAATGTTGATGAAAATTGCAGGGACTTTTATAAGAAGATTAAAAAAGAAAAAGATGTTCTAAGAATGCTTCAAAGAAATATAATATGATGATGATCTTGTCAACGAAGCGCCAAATCTGAATTGAAAATTTTGTAAATTATGTTAATTACCAGTTTCTATGTTCATTAACTCTGCATAATTATCCTGTTATCAACAAAACTCTTCCCTTAATTTCCATTTACATATCGGTGATTTAAAATATTTTGCATTAAAATATGCGAAGAAACGAAGAAAGTTTCCTGTTTGTCTGAAGACTGGTGGCACAGTTATATGGCTATAGAAGTCTTTGAATAGATATAAATAAATTAATAAAACCCACGTGCGTCTCGTGTTTATTTCTCTGCTTTTGCGTAACGCGAGTCGCGAGAGGTTCGATAACACTCTTGGCCTTCCCCAAGGCCGGGACGGTGCTAAAACCGGACCGATTTTTCTACTCGTAGGAAATGGGGTTTTAATTGATTTGACTGAAAGACCTGTGTTATGTATGAGGTGGAATGTAAGGTTAATTAAGGTTCATCACTGTGAGCAGCAGGTTGATTTTTCTTGCTTACCAACAGGGCAATGTGCGGCAGGACGAGCTGGTCAGTGTTCTGGTCGCCCGTCGACAGCTCCGGCACCCATTCGAGAGGGTGGCGCGGGATCGCTGATACGGTGCCGTTGTCGTTGAAGGTTACATTGTCGTGTGACATTAATTCCCTAGAAAAAATATATTATATAATAATTTAAAATTTATAATTTTGAGTTTCAAGTTTCACCCCCCAAAAAAGGCTATATTGGGTTGAGTTTCGATTTTCGAAACTATACAGTCAGACTATTTTTGAATATAATTATGTCAAAATTCAAAAAATGTCAAAAATATTAAAGCGAAATATAGCACTTTTGAGTTTCACACCACTAAAAGCCTACATAGAGTTGAATTTCGAATTTCAAACTTTATAGTCAATAAGTATGACTAATTACGTACAACGTTATGTTTTTTTAAAAAATAATAATGGGCCCTTTTTAACACTAATTTAGGATTTGTATGTTTCGAGTTTCACATCTCAAAAAGACTATGGACTATAAGAGTTGAGTTTCGAATTTCAAATTTTATGGCCTATAAATATGACTATTTTTGAATACAGTTATGTTAATTTAAGAAAAATGTATACATAAAAATGGAAATTATAACACTTTTTGGCATCCAATTAATTTAGGATTTGTATATTTTGAGTTTCACGCCCCAAAAGGACTATATACAGTTGAGTTTCAAATTTCAAATTGTATAGTCTATAAATATGACTATTTTTGAATACAGTTATGTTAATGGAGAAAGAGAAGGTGTGCAGGCTGCTATTCAGAAGCTAGAAGTAAACATCCAGTTACGTAGGGAGGTAGGGCCCAAGGGGGTTTTCTGTTGTGATTGAGGAAGAGATTGGGAGGCAGAAGTGAACAAGGGAAACTATGGGACTGATGATGGGGACTGTTTAATGGGTAGACGTTGTTTTTGACTGAGAGCGGTATACTGCAACCAGAGGGATCCATGAAGGAGCTGAGAGAGGGAACTGGAAGCAGACTGAGAGCAGTAGATCATCGGGGAAGATTGGAATGTGAGGGTGGGTGAATTAGAAGGACGAATCGGAGAAGAAGAAAGGAAGGAGAGTGGAGAATCAGAAGATCTCAGGACAAGGTTACCAATACGGAGAGAAGAAAGTGGATGGGAATAGCGGGGTGGTATGTGCTGAATAATTGTACTGAGGGAGATTAGGAAGGGAAAAAGACATTCTACGGTTACGGAGGATCATAGACTATGTGATGGTTAAGAGGTTCAGAAAGGACGAGTTAAGTCACTTCAGAGTTGAAAAACATATGCCAGTGGAATTGTCGGTAAGACGATGGAAAAGTAGAATATAGAAGAGAGGGTCAGCAGTTCATCTGGTGGAACGAGTTGGATATAGTTGACTATGAGGAGGAGCAGAAGGTCGTGAAGTGGGAGGAAGTACACTCTGTTTAGAAGTTTGAGAGGGTGATGCGCGTAGCGCTGTTGAGGAAAAAGAATGGAAACCGTGGGGAGAGTTGGTTTGATGAAGTGTGCAGGAAGAAGAAAGCGGTATGGCGGTGGGAGATGGCGGAATGGAGAAATGGGAAACGGGTGTTCGAGAAGCCCCACCGGCCGAAGAGGGAGTATGAAAGCATACTCTTTCATACTCCCTTTTTGGATAAGAGAAAGCTGGAGGATAACTAGAGGGTGGACAATAAGCTTAAGGAATGTGGGCCCAAAAGAAGCTGAGGGAGTTGCTGACGGAAAGGGAAACGAGGGGGAAATAAAAATGTACCTGACAGAATGTAAGAGCAGTTGCAGAGCATTGACACGAACGGTAGAGGACCTCGGGGAGCGCGAAGCAGGTAGTTGTACAAGAGGAGTTCTCGTGGAGTAAATTGGAGGTGGTCTTTCCCACTTGCAGCTGGCCGCTGGTGGGAAAGATGGCGGGGAATGACGGATTAAACACTGAGGCGTTCAAGATGCTACCGGTGGGGAGGGAGAAACTGTTAGATGTCCTCAACAGGGTGTGAGTCTTGAGGTGGAGGTACTGGAAGCATATGGGGTGGGGGGTCAGCCTTGGAGCCGAAAAACTATAAGGAAATCATTATAATGAGCTGGATGCAAACTTGCTATGTCCATGGTGAAGAGTAGGTTGGAAGAGGAAGTGGACGCAAAAGGGGTGTTGCCTGAAAACCAGGGTGGGTTTAGAACGAATCGGAGAGGAAGGAGAGTGGAGAATCAGAAGATCTCAGGACAAGGTTACCAATAAGGAGAGAAGAAAGTGGATGAGAATAGCGAGGTGGTATGTGCTGAATAATTGTACTGAAAACCAGGGTGAGTTTAGAAGGAAAGAAGGTCAAAGAAGCAGATTTTCTCGCTAGCGAGAATAGTGGAGGAAGCACTGGAATGCAAAGGGAGAAAGTATGTAGTGTTTGTGTACTTGAAAACGGTATACAACTCAGTTCCGAGGGGCAAACCTGTGGTGTGTATGGAAAGGTTAGGAGTGGAAGAGGATGCTGAGTAATAGATGAGAAAGAGACGTAGGCAAGGACGAGTGTGTCACATAAGTTTAGAGTGAATGTGGGTGTTAGACAGGGCCTTTTAAGTTCTCTCCTCTTCAATATTTACATACGTGAGTTGGAGGAGGTGTTAAGAAGATGTCAAGCGGGACGGGCTGTGGTTGGAAAAACAAAGGTGTGGATGCTGGCGATTGTGGATGATATAGCACTTCTGGCTCAGAGGGTGCAAGAAATAAGTGACAAGAACGTCAGGAAATATTGAATGAGGGCTCGTACATCCCAGCGTATTCGGAGTGGCAGGAACGCGTTAAGTTCCTGGGCTACATAATCAGGTTATGGTTGATAAGAGAGGAGAAGGTATGCATGGCATGTGTGAGTTGTGGGTCAGAAGAGAGAGGAATGAAAGTTTGGACGGGGGAAGAGCACACCACGTGTGTACTATATAATAAGAGGAGTGACACGTAGTGTCACCTGACCAACAACGAGTGTAAGGGTGTGAAAGAAGAGTGGGTGGGGGCAAAAAGTTAAGTGAATGGCTAAGAGAGGATGAGAATGGCATGGAAATCCGCAGATGACTGTCGTGGGAGAGGAAGTGGGTGAGGAGCGGGGGACGATGGGGTGGATATTTCTTAATGACGGGAGGGAAGTTGTGGGTATGATGTTAGAGTTGCTGGAATTGTTTACTGTTTTTTGTGAAGAGTTGCAAAACACCTACATAATTTAAGATTTGTATATATTGAGTTTCACACCCCAAAAAGGCTATATAGAGTTGAGTTTCGAATTTCAAACTTTATAGTTAATAAACATGCCTTTTTGAATACAGTTATATTAAATTTTTAAAAATGTATGAATAAAAATGGAAATTATAAATAACACTTTTTAACATCCAACTAATTCAGGACTTGCATATTTTGAGTTTCACACCCCAAAAAGGCTATATAGAGTTGAGTTTCGAATTTCAAACTTTATAGTCAATAAACATGACTATTTTTGAATACTGTTATGTTAATTTAAAAAAAAAATGTTTAAATAAAAATGGAAATTATAGCACCTTTTGACATCCAACTAATTTAGGATTTGTATATTTTGAGTTTCACACCCCAAAAAGGCTATATAGAGTTGAGATTCGAATTTCAAACCTTATAGCAATAAACATGACTATTTATATTTTTGATTACAGTTTTGTTATTTTAAAAAAAAATTATAAATAAATATGGAAATTATAAAACATCCAATTAATTTAGGATTTGTATATTTTGAGTTTCATTCCCCAAAAATGCTATATAGAGTTGAGTTTCAAATTTCAAACTTTTTAGTCAATAAACATGACTATTTTTGAATACTGCTATGTTAATTTTAAAAAGTTGTATAAATAAAAATAGAAATTATAACACTTTTTTCATCCAATTAATTTACGATTTGTATATTTTGAGTTTCACACCCCAAAAAGGCTATACAGAGTTGAGTTTTGAATTTCAAACTTTATACTCAATAAACATGACTATATTTGAATACAGTTATGTTAATTTAAAAAAAAATGTATAAATAAAAATGGAAATTATAACACTTTTTGGCATCCAACTAATTTAGGATTTGTATATTTTGAGTTGCACACCCCAAAAAGGCTATACAAAGTTGAGTTTTGAATTTAAAACTTTATACTCAATAAACATGACTATATTTGAATACAGTTATGTTAATTTAAAAAAAAAATGTATAAATAAAAATGGAAATTATAACACTTTTTGGCATCCAACTAATTTAGGATTTGTATATTTTGAGTTTCACACCCCAAAAAGGCTATACAGAGTTGAGTTTTGAATTTCAAACTTTATAGTCAATAAATATGAATATTTTTGAATACTGTTATGTTAATTTAAAAAAAATGTATAGACAAAAATGGAAATTAACACACTTTTTGACATCCAACTAATTTAGGATTTGTATATTTTGAGTTTCACACCCCAAAAAGGCTATATAGAGTTGAGATTCGAATTTCAAACTTTATAGTCATGTTTATTGACTATTTTTGAATGGAGTTTTGTTAATTTAAAAAAAATGTATAAATAAATGTGGAAATTATAGCACTTTTTGACATCCAACTAATTTAGGATTTGTATATTTTGAGTTTCACACCCCAAAAAGGCTATACAGAGTTGAGTTTTGAATTTCAAACTTTATAGTCAATAAACATGACTATTTTTGAATACAGTTATGTTAAATATTAAAAAATGTATGAATGAAAATGAAAATTATAGCACTTTTTAACATCCAACGAATTCAGGACTTTTATATTTTGAGTTTCACACCCCAAAAAAGCTATATAGAGTTGAGTTTCGAATTTCAAACTTTATAGTCAATAAATATGACTATTTTTGAATACAGTTATGTTAAATTAAAAAAAATGTATGAATAAAAATGGAAATTATAAGACTTTTTAACATCCAACTAATTCAGGACTTTTATATTTTGAGTTTCACACACCAAAAAGGCTATATAGAGTTGAGTTTCGAATTTCAAACTTTATAGTCAATAAACATGACTATTTTTGAATATAGTTATGTTCATTTATAAAAAAATGTATAATTAAAAATGGAAATTATAACACTTTTTGGCATCTAACTAATTTAGGATTTGTATATTTTGAGTTTCACACTCCAAAAAGGCTATGTAGAGTTGAGTTTCGAATTTCAAACTTTATAGTCAATAAACATGACTATTTTTGAATACAGTTATGTTAATTAAAAAAAATATATAAATAAAAATGGAAATTATAACACTTTTTGGCGTCCAACTAATTTAAGATTTGTATATTTTGAGTTTCTCATCCAAAAAAGGCTATGTAGAGTTGACTTTCGAAATTCAAACTGTATAGTCAACAAACATGACTATTTTTGAATACTGTTATGTTAATTTTAAAAAAATGTATAAATAAAATTGGAAATTATAACACTTTTTGGCATCCAACTATTTAGGATTTGTATATATTGAGTTTCGCACCCCAAAAAGGCTATATAGAGTTGAGTTTCTGATTTTAATCTTTATAGTCAATAAACATGACTATTTTTAAATACAGTTATGTTAATTTAAAAAAAATTTATATACAAAAATGGAAATTATAACACTTTTTGGTATCCTACTAATTTAGGAGTTGTATATTTTCAGTTTCACACCCCATAAAGGTTATATAGAGTTGAGTTTCGAATTTCAAACTTTATAGTCCATAAACATGACTATTTTTGAATACAGTTATGTCAATTAAAAAAAAATGTATACATAAAAATGGCAATTGTAACACTTTTTGGCATCCAACTAATTTAGGATTTCTATATTTTGAGTTTCACACCCCAAAAAGGCTATATAGAGTTGAGTTTCAAATATCAAACTTTATTGTCAATAAACATGACTATTTTTGAATACAGTTATGTCAATTTAAAAAAAATGTAAATATAATAATGGGAATTATAGCACTTTTAGAACACCTAATTAATTAGGATTTGTATATTTTGAGATTCAGGTCCCAAAAAGGGTTGAGTGTAGAATTTACAATTTTATAGACTATAAATAATAATCACCTGTATACATAAGGTCCCACCTCTTGCACTTTCAACTTCTCTTCGCCCCTCAAAAACGCCTCCGCGTTTGTGACGTTGAAAAGATGCACGCGCAAGTAGAGATCAACCGGCGGGTTTCGCCACATTTCGAAAATTTCCCCACCATCGGAGAACAGAATTTTCTGTAAGCAAATAAATGTTATGTTTTCAACTTGTAGGTGATGTTTGTTGTGTTTTTAGTTTTACCCATTTGAACATCAACTCGTATGGGTCGACCAGCAAGATGAACAAGCCACTGAAGATGCAGAGCAGACCGATCACAGCGATTATAAAATAACCTGCAACAGAATTCATAAGTTACTTTGAATATTAATCTTTTTGTTTTTAACAAACAAAACCACAAACTAATAAATAAATTTAATTAGTTTTTATATTCTAAATTTGTATATTATAAAACAACAAGACCTCAGACTAGTTCTGGATAGTTCTGGATAGTTGGCTGGAGGGTAGCATAGCTACAGACACTTAGGCCTCAAAATGGGCCCATTGTGAAACCTCCCTTTAAGGCTGCTCACTCGTCCCACCAGTCAATTTAGACTTCCGACTAATAAATAGATTAGTTTTTATATTCTACATTTTCATATTATAATTATTGGTATTCATTTTATTAGTCTGTGAATAAATAAACATCAATAACTTAGATTCGTAAAACAAATATTATTTTATATATACATATATATATATATATATATATATATATATATATATTATCAATTTGCCTTTTACCTTTCGGTGTAGGCTAATATGAGAAAGTAAGATTTTTTTTCATCAACTCGGAGGGATTTTATTTTCATTTCATTTACAAAAGTTGTATGGTGAAAATGTTTACTTAATTTTTTTAATAAAATGAACCTGCATTTCTTTGAATAACCTTATACTATTAATGGAAAAACTTTCTCAACTAACTCCCAACTCAGAAAATTGCATAATCCGTATTGATTTACTACCTTGAGCAATAAATTACTCATAATTATCATATTATTGATAGAAGTCATTGCTCCGTGCGCTAATTAATCCTGCAATTATGCGTCTGGAATTGCAAGGCATTTTCATGGCTTGACATTAATTTGTTGGTTGAAAGGTAACGAGCAGCATTTTGGGTGACATTGAAGCCCCACAACAGCTGCCTTGAGCACAAACATCGTTAACAATCAATTAAAGCTGCATTAAGTTCGCCTTGTGTGGCGCTTTTCCGTATTTTTCATAAACAAAACGTTTAAGAGAACCATTTTTTTTTATTGAGAATTCATTACAAGGTTGGCTTAAAACACAACCACGAAATATTATGTAATTACTTATAGCCCTCACTCTTCTGAGATACATATAGAGACACAATTTGAGGTGAATTAATAAGAATGGAGTTTCCAGTTCATATTATTGTATGACAAATCCCTCACTCCTTAAAATAAGAAAGTACATTTTTATTTTTTCCATGTATCAGGGATTTGGCCTAATTTATGTTAAATTTAAAAGCATCGAAAATCGCTAATAAAGAACTATTATTATTATAAACAGACACGTCACAGGAAGACAATATATATATATATATATATATATATATATATATATATATATATATATATATATTTATATATATATATATATATATATATATATATATATATATATATATATATAATCTTGATGTATACAATCTGAATTCCATATTAATTTCATAATTAATAATGAAATATGAGCTATTCTGGTTGACTAAAGCTTTTGTTTGTATATGTGACCGGCGATCCAAAAATAAATACCAAAAATGTGTGCCACCGCGAACTTGACCTTCTTCGGCGTGTGCGCTACCGCGTCAGCGACCGGACTAGGAAAATGAGTGAAAGTGGGCGACGACGACGGCGCGCGCGATTCTCGGATGAATTGGCGACGTTACATAACGCCGTTATCCAACAGCGATTATTTTCGATGAGGAGCGCACGCCCGACAGAGGATAATCAAGCATGCAGCACTCGCATTATAAAACATAAATAGGATTGTAGCAATATCAGACTCATAAATACAATATTCTGATTATTCTAGGGTAGCGATATAAATTTCTTTAAAAAGAAAGTAAGTAAAGAGTAAATTTAATGCTGAACAATATGGTTAACCCTAATATATTTATATTAATGGTTATATTTATATTCGAAAGCCAGAAACATGCAGAAGTAGTTGAGTTACAATTTTCGAAATATATATCTAGCAAATATAATTATTTACTAGTATATTTCGAAAATTTGGTGAAATTTGGTGTAGAAAAAAACAAGTTACAAGTCACTTTTTGTGTGTCACATCCGAAGATTTTGTTAAATTTAAGTTTGAAAGCCAAAAACATATAGAAATAGTTGAGTTACAATTTTCGAAATTTATATCCCGTAAACATAATTATTTACTAGTTTATCTAAAAAAATTGGTGTAATTTGGTGTACAGAAAAACAAGTCACAAATCACTTTTTGTATGTCACATTCGAAGCCAAGACTATGCAGAAGTAGTTGAGTTACAATTTCTGAAATTTATATCTAGCAAATATAATTATCTTGTAGTATATTTCAAAAAATTGGTGAAATTTGGTGTATAAAAAAATAAGTCACAAGTAATTTTTTGTGTGTTGTTATATAGAAGTTTGAAAGCCAAAAACGTGCCGAAGTAGTTGAGTTACAATTTCTGAAATTTATATCTACTAAATATAATTATTTGCTAGTATATATCAAAAATTTGGTGAAATTTGGTGTACAAAAAACAAGTTACAAGTGACTTTTTGTGTGTCAAATCCGATCATTTTGTTATATTTAAGTTTGAAAGCCAAGAACATACAGAAGTAGTTGAGTTACAATTTCCGAAATTTAGATCTAACAAATATACTTATTTACTAATATATTCTAAAAAAATTGGTGTAGTTTGGTGTACAAAAAAAAAGTTACAATTCATTTTTTGTGTGTCACATGCGAAGATTTTGTTAAATTTAAGTTTGAAAGCCAATAACCTACAGAAGTAGTTGAGTTACAATTACCGAAATTTATATCTAGCTAACATAATTATCTACTAGTATATTTCAAAAAAAATGGTGATATTTGGTGTACAAAAAAACAAGTTACAAGTCACTTTTTGTGTGTCGCATCCGATGATTTTGTTATATTTAAGTTTGAAAGCCAAAAACATGCAGAAATAGTTGAGTTCGAATTTCCAAAATTTATATCTAGCAAACGAAATTATTTACTAGTATATTAACAAAAAATGGTAAAATTTGGTGTACAAAAAACAAGCTACAAGTCAATTTTTGTGTGGCACATCCGAAGATTTTGTTATATTTAAGTTTGAGAGCCAAAAATATACAGAATTAGTTGAGTTACAATTTACAAAATATATATCTAGCAAACTTAATTATTTAGTAGTATATTTCAAAAATTTGATGAAGTTTGGTGTACAACTAAACAAGTTACAAGTCACTTTTTGTGTGTCACATGCGAATATTTTGTTATATTTAAGTTTGAAAGCCAAAAACATACAGAAGTAGTTGAGTTACAATTTCGGAAATTTATATCTACTAACTATAATTAAGTGCTAGTATATATCAAAAATTTGGTGAAATTTGGTTTACAAAAAACCAAGTTACAAGTCACTTTTTGTATGCCACATCCGAAGATTTTGTTATATTTAAGTTTGAATGCCAAGAACATACTGAAGTAGTTGAGTTACAATTTCAGAAATTTATATCTAGCAAACATAATTATTTACTAGCATATTTCAAAAATTTGGTAAAATTTGGTGTACAAAAAAACAAGTTACAAGTGACTTTTTTTGTGTCACATTCGAAGTTTTTGATATATTTAAGTTTGAAAGCCAAGAAAATACAGAGGCAGTTAAGTTATAATTTCCGAAATTGAGATCTAGCAAATATAGTTATTTACTAGTATATTTAAAAAAATTGGTGTATTTTGGTGTACAAAAAAAAGTTACAAGTCATTTTTTGTGTCACATGCGAAAATTTTGTTAAATTTAAGTTTGAAAGGCAAAAAAATACAGAAGCAGTTGAGTTACAATTTCCGAAATTTATATCTAGCAAATATAATTATTTACTAGTATATTTAAATTGGTGAAATTTTGTATGTCACATCCTAAGATTTTGTTATATTTAAGTTTGAAAGCCTAAAACATGCAGAAAAAGTTGAGTTACAATTTCCGAAATTTATATCTAGCAAATATAATTATTTACTAGTATATTTAAAAAAAAATTGGTGGAATTTGGTATCCAAAAAACAAGTTACAAGTCACTTTTTGTGTGTCACATCCAAAGATTTGATTAAATTTAAGTTTGTAAGCCAAAAACATGCAGAAGTGGTTGAGTTACAATTTCCGAAATTTATATCTAGCAAACATAATTATTTACTAGTATATTTCAAAAATTTGGTAAAGTTTGGTTTACAAAAAAACAAGTCACAAGTTTGTGTGGCACATCCGATGAATTTGTTATATTTAAGTTTGAGAGCCAAAAACATACAGAAGTAGTTGAGTTACAATTTCCGAACTTTATATCTAGCTAACATAATTATTTATTAGTATATTTCAAAAAGTTGGTGAAATTTGGTGTACAAAGAAACAAGTTACAAGTCACTTTTTGTGTGTCACATCCGAAGATTTTGTTATATTCAAGTTTGAAAGCCAAAAACATACAGAAGTAGTTGAGTTACAATTTCAGAAATTTATATCTAGCAAATATAATTATTTACTAGTATATTTAAAAAAAAAATGGTGAAATTTGGTGTACAAAAAAAACAAGTTACAAAAGTAATTTTTTGTGTGTCACATGTGAAGATTTTGTTAAATTTAAGTTTGAATGCCAAAAACCTACAGAAGTAGTTGAGTTACAATTACCGAAATTTATATCTAGCAAATATAGTTATTTACTAGTATACCTAAAAAAATTGGTGAAATTTGGTTTGCAAAAAAACAAGTTACAAGTCACTTTTTTGTGTCATATCCTAGGATTTTGTTATATTTTAGTTTGAAAGCCAAGAATATGCAGAAGTAGTTGAGTTACAATTTCCGAAATTTATATCTAGCAAATATAATTATCTAGTAGTATATTTCAAAAAAATTGGTTAAATTTGGTGTACAAACAAATAATATCTGGCAAATATAATTATTTACGAGTATATTCTGATGAAATTTGATTACATTTTATACACCACAAAACAAGTTACAGTTACTTTTCATGAAGATTTTGTTATATTTCAGTTTGTGAGCCAACCATAGATTTTGTTGGTCATCTATAAAAACTGATAGTCTTATCAAATATGATAAACAAATTTTAAGAATCGCCTTCGAGTTGACGTTGAGGAATTTTCCTTCAAGCCAAGAGGAACATTTTGTGACCGTACTACTGCATTCATTAGCCTCTCAACTAATTAGTCATTTAAAGTATTTGAACTCGTATCATTGGAAATTAAGCTGGAGTTAATTACATGTTTACAAAACTACAAGCACGAGCGCGTTATGCGAAAATGGGGCCGGGAATGAAAGTAAGAGTGGTGCGCGGTTCGCATCACAATCGATATGTGTGTGTCTGCACTTGCTTTACCAATCGTAGCAATGTTAAAAACGCAATATTTCTAATTATGCGATTTCCTAACACATGTCACCTACGATTTCAAAATTCGAGTACTGCTTGATTAGAATGTAGTATACAAAAATACAATTGTCGATCCATACCACATTTTTTAATATTTTACACAGTCAAATTACTTCCTGTAACAGTGAACTTGTTCATTCCAACAATGCGTACAAAATCAGATAGGTGGTGGGCTCAATTAACACATTAACACAATGAAAATTTAATTGTTATACACTATGACGTAGACTACTGTCTTTAATTAAGAATGTCCTTCTAGAGTTATAATTTGATTTATAGTTTGAGAGTTCATATTAATTTAAAACAACAATGAAAACAGTTGACAATCTTAGTGACCAAAAGGCTCGAGATAAACTAGACTGTTTGGCCTGCGACCCCCTTCTGTAGTTAAAAAAATCAAAGGACATTCTGAAAAATGGGTATGTTTAGAAAAACATCCCGAATGATCGGTAATCATTTTTTTCTGGAACCCCACAAATCTATTTCGCGGCCTCCACTTGAAAAATCACTGTTATTAGACATTACTCAATTGTTTGAACAGATTATCCTCCAATTGTCATACATTATGAACATAATATATATATAATTCATAATGCTTTGATTCAAATTTAGATATAGATGAAGAGCATTTTTTCTCAAATGTAATGTTTACTTATATAACTTTTCTGCATAGCGATTAAATGCAACGAATTTGACTCCATTTGTGGTGTAAGTGAATAAAAAACTAATAAGAAATAAACACTCGGATTTGTGTGAATCTTTAAACAATAGTCCAGACGCTAGATAATAACATAGCAAAAATAATTAAACCGCATTTAATGGTAAACACTGTTCCGTTCCGGAAAGATCAAGGCGGCTGGTTTGGGGGCCGCCTTCACAACCAGGTTGAATGAATCCCCGCGGCCTTCCGCAACCGATTGGCGGTCAAAGTCGCGACAATAGCAGCAACTTGTTCCGGTGCCCCCAAACACAACAAACACCCAGTTTCCGTTCTTGTTGTCGGATTTTATTTGCAGAAGACGCTAAACGAAATCGACTTAACTCTTCAAGAACGTGGGCGTTGCTGCTTGTGACCTAACCAACGGCAACAATAGGTCACGTAACAAAATGAGCAACTTTTATGGTATTTTTTTCAATGTGTGCACGCCCTACGTAATCACTTCTTGCAAATTGATGATTTTTTTGGTTGGAGGTCACCCGCTTTCGACGATTTTATAACGAGACTGTTTTGGTGTGTACCTTTTTGAGCAACCGCAGCGACCTTTTTATGTGCATTTCAATTGTTGCAGTGCGATTTTAATAATCTCAAAAGAAATATTAGAAAACTAAAAACATATTCTCATGGCCATTTTTCATACTCTTTAATAATCTAAAAGAAAAAATTGCATATGTTACTTAGCATGTAAGATATGAGAAAACCAAAACTCAAAAAGATAGCATTTACGATTATTAGTTATAATTTTTTAATTTCAGAAGAAATCGGAAAACTAAAAACACATTTTCATGGCCACTTTTCATACTCTTTAATAATCTAAAAGAAAAAAAAGCATATGTTACTTAGCTTGTAAGATATGAGAAAAGCAAAACTCAAAAAGATAGCATTTTCGATTATTAGTTTTAATTTATTAATTTCAAAAGAAATCGGAAAACTAAAAACACATTTTCATGGCCACTTTTTATACTCTTTAATAATCTAAAAGAAAAAAAAGCATATGTTACTTAGCTTGTAAGATACGAGAAAAGCAAAACTCAAAAAGATAGCATTTTTGATTATTAGTTATAATTATTTAATTTCAAAAGAAATTGGAAAACTAAAAACACATTTTCATGGCCACTTTTCATACTCTTTAATAATCTAAAAGAAAAAAAAGCATATGTTACTTAGCTTGTAAGATACGAGAAAACCAAAACTCAAAAAGATAGCATTTTCGATTATTAGTTATAATTTTTTAATTTCAAAAGCAATTGGAAAACTAAAAACACATTTTCATGGCCACTTTTCATACTCTTTAATAATCTAAAAGAAAACAAAGCATATGTTACTTAGCTTGTAAGATATGATAAAAGCAAAACTCAAAAAGATAGCATTTTTGATTATTAGTTATAATTTTTTAATTTCAAAAGAAATTGGAAAACTAAAAACACATTTTCATGGCCACTTTTCATACTCTTTGATAATCTAAAAGAAAAAAAAGCATATGTTACTTAGCTTGTAAGATATGAGAAAAGCAAAACTCAAAAAGATAGCATTTTCGATTATTAGTTATAATTATTTAATTTCAGAAGAAATCGGAAAACTAAAAACACATTTTCATGACCACTTTTCATACTCTTTATTAATCTAAAAGAAAAAAAAGCATATGTTACTTAGCTTGTAAGATACGAGAAAACCAAAACTCAAAAAGATAGCATTTTTGATTATTAGTTATAATTATTTAATTTCAAAAGAAATTGGAAAACTAAAAACACATTTTCATGGCCACTTTTCATACTCTTTAATAATCTAAAAGAAAAAAAGCATATGTTACTTAGCTTGTAAGATACGAGAAAACCAAAACTCAAAAAGATAGCATTTTTGATTATTAGTTATAATTTTTTATTTTCAAAAGAAATTGGAAAACTAAAAACACATTTTCATGGCCACTTTTCATACTCTTTGATAATCTAAAAGAAAAAAAAGCATATGTTACTTAGCTTGTAAGATATGAGAAAAGCAAAACTCAAAAAGATAGCATTTTCGATTATTAGTTATAATTTTTTAATTTCAAAAGAAATCGGAAAACTAAAAACACATTTTCATGGCCACTTTTTATACTCTTTAATAATCTAAAAGAAAAAAAAGCATATGTTACTTAGCTTGTAAGATACGAGAAAAGCAAAACTCAAAAAGATAGCATTTTTGATTATTAGTTATAATTATTTAATTTCAAAAGAAATTGGAAAACTAAAAACACATTTTCATGGCCACTTGTCATACTCTTTAATAATCTAAAAGAAAAAAAAGCATATGTTACTTAGCTTGTAAGATACGAGAAAACCAAAACTCAAAAAGATAGCATTTTCGATTATTAGTTATAATTTTTTAATTTCAAAAGCAATTGGAAAACTAAAAACACATTTTCATGGCCACTTTTCATACTCTTTAATAATCTAAAAGAAAAAAAAGCATATGTTACTTAGCTTGTAAGATACGAGAAAAGCAAAACTCAAAAAGATACCATTTTTGATTATTAGTTATAATTATTTAATTTCAAAAGAAATTGGAAAACTAAAAACACATTTTCATGGCCACTTTTCATACTCTTTTATAAACTAAAAGAAAAAAATGCATATGTTACTTAGCTTGTAAGATATGAGAAAACTAAAATCAAAAAGATAGCATTTACGATTATTAGTTATAATTTTTTAATTTCAGAAGAAATCGGAAAACTAAAAACACATTTTCATGGCCACTTTTCATACTCTTTATTAATCTAAAAGAAAAAAAAGCATATGTTACTTAGCTTGTAAGATACGAGAAAACCAAAACTCAAAAAGATAGCATTTTTGATTATTAGTTATAATTTTTTATTTTCAAAAGAAATTGGAAAACTAAAAACACATTTTCATGGCCACTTTTCATACTCTTTATTAATCTAAAAGAAAAAAAAGCATATGTTACTTAGCTTGTAAGATACGAGAAAACCAAAACTCAAAAAGATAGCATTTTCGATTATTAGTTATAATTTTTTAATTTCAAAAGAAATCGGAAAACTAAAAACACATTTTCATGGCCACTTTTCTTACTCTTTAATAATCTAAAACAAAAAAGTGCATATGTTACTTAAGTTGTAAGATATGAGAAAACCAAAACTCAAAAAGATAGCATTTTTGATTATTAGTTATAATTTTTTATTTTCAAAAGAAATTGGAAAACTAAAAACACATTTTCATGGCCACTTTTCATACTCTTTATTAATCTAAAAGAAAAAAAAGCATATGTTACTTAGCTTGTAAGATACGAGAAAACTAAAACTCAAAAAGATAGCATTTTCGATTATTACTTATAATTTTTTAATTTAAAAAGAAATCGGAAAACTAAAAACACATTTTCATGGCCACTTTTCATACTCTTTAATAATCTAAAAGAAAAAAAATGCATATGTTACTTAGCTTGTAAGATATGAGAAAACCAAAACTCAAAAATATAGCATTTTTGATTATTAGTTATAATTTTTTAATTTCAAAGGAAATTGGAAAACTAAAAACACATTTTCATGGCTACTTTTCATACTCTTTAATAATCTAAAAGAAAAAAATGCATATGTTACTTAGCTTGTAAGATATGAGAAAACCAAAACTCAAAAAGATAGCATTTACGATTATTAGTTATAACTTTTTAATTTCAAAAGAAATTTGAAAACTAAAAACACATTTTCATGGCCACTTTTCATACTGTTTAATAATCTTCAAGAAAAAAATGGATATCTTCCTTAGCTTATAAGATATAAGAAAAACCAAACTCAGAAAGATAGCATTTACGATTAGTCGTTATAATTTTTTTTTTTCAAAAAAAATCGAAAAACTAAAAACACATTTTCATGGCCACTTGTTATACTCTTTAATAATCTAAAGAAAAAAATGGGTTATCTTCTTATGTCTTAAGGAATTAGGAAACCAAATACCACTTGAATAAATAAAAAGTAAAAATCCTTTAGTCTTAAATATATAACAAAAATTTAAATAGCAAATTCGTATTTTCGTAACAACTTTACTCCCAATGCGAATGAATTGATTTACTCCTTTCAGTATGTTTTGCAAACTGGCGCTAATGGGTAAACTAATGGCGTTGTGCAACGACGAAAGCTCGCCGCTTCCGCGGTATTGTCTTCCTGGTCGGCCTAGGTCGTGCAATCGAAACGCGACGCGGGGTGGTCAAAACAAGAATTCGAATGGTCGTGATGATATAATAATTAATTGTTTTATGTTAATTATCAAAAGCCGGCATAAATTAACGAAGCCGTCACCTCTCCGAGTAATTGGTGTTTACAATGCTGTGAGCAACAACAGCAGAGTAAAAAATTGTTTTCAATCAAATTATTGATTATTAGGTGCTGGCTGTTATGATCGTTTTGTTGAAATCAACAACGTTTTCGATGAAGAAAGAAAAAATATGGGACGTAAACAATTTAGTTTGATTACAACTACACACAAAAAAACGATGAGGAGATAAAAAATTAGTTTTATTAGTATCCAGAGGCAATATTTTGTTAATTGTATTTATAAGAAAAAATACCTCACATATCTAGGATTTAAAAAAATAGCCACTTGCCTAAAATTGATATGCCTATTTCAATTAACTTTAAATTGCCACATGATTAAATGAAGAATTAAGTGCCTCCTGTCACGTTTTTTATTTATAATCCGATTTGATTTTTTTATGAAATAAAGAAAATATTATTATAATATTATTACTTTGGAATTGTAGTAACCGGCGGCTTTTATTTTCATATCTAAATTATTATTTTTATGTAACAGAAAACATAAAAATAATAATTTAAATACGAAAATAAAATTCGCCTGTTACTATAATTCTAAAGAAACAATATTATAATAATATTCTTTTTATTTCATAAAGAAATCAAATATAATCCGATTGTAAATGAGACACGTCACAGATGGAACTTAATTTACATCTTCAATACGATATAGTTCTAGATAATTATAATAAATCAAATAATAATAATATAATAATAAATCATCTAATATATTTAGTGTTATCACACTAATACCACTATAATTTGAAAATAACTAGGATGATTTTTTTTGGGCGAATTGAAAATTTGAATTCCCCATTTATATAAGGATATACTCCAAATGTCATTTGAACATTTCGAAACAATTTCTTTACTCCACCTCAGTTTTTGTAGGGTTAAACCAAAATATAATGAGTGAACTCATGGAAATTTAAAAAAAAAGTTAATCAACATACACATATCAGCTAAATAGCCACAGATATATATATATATATATATATATATATATATATATATATATATTCTTCATGTTTTCTAGATGAGGCCAATAAAAAAATTACTACTGGAATTGTGAACAAAATTGTAATCCCTGTTCGTTGCAGAAAAAATCAAATAAATTTTGCAATCAAATTGATGTCAGTCGGTCATCTAATCGCCCCCGCTAATAGATTACAGCATAGGGCAGCATATTGCGAATAATCGCAAAGGTCAGAACAGCAGGAAGATCAAGTGACATTTTATCTATTGTAACCGAATTTATTGACTGGTGCAACCCAAATCCAGCAATAATCAAAATTGTTATCTGTGATAAAATGTCACTAATAGTTAGAACATAATGAGTCATTTAAAATATAAAAATCTTTTCATGACTTTCGGTAAGCATCAATTAAACTTTTTCAGAAAATGAATGGTTGTGTCTTGTACATGGTACAAATTTGGTTACAATATATAAATACACAATACAGCTGCGTAAATATCATCTCCAATTAAACTGCACGCAACCAACACGTCGATTATTCCCGTGTGATTGCTGCATGAGAAAGCAACCTCAGAGCAAAAAAACAATAATCACCATTCCTGCAGTCGCAAATGGCAATTTTAAGTATGATTCGGATGGAGGTTCGCCTCGCATTCACACAAAAAAACCGACCCCACGCAACTTCGTTGAGGTTTTTCGCGTCTGGCAATGGAAATTTCGTGCACGTATCAAGGCAATGGCATTTTTAATTGTGAATTTATGGATAATACATATTTGTTCTGTAAATGTTGTATTGGGTGAACGAAAAATGCAAGGAAAGTTAGCATTGTAGACACAACGGTCTAATATAAAAACAGTCACATTATTAAAAATTATACAACTAACCCCCTACAAGCAATGTATATCATTCAAAATGCAAAAATGCATGTAATTTCACAGATAGTACTTAAAACTGTTTATGTACTATATTATTTGTACGAGTATTGAAACATTCTGGCGTATTTTAGAATACCTATTAGCACCTTAAGCAAATACATGATTCACACACAGCTAATTTAGACGCACGAGGAACCGCGACGGGCACTGGCCTCGGATTTAGAAAATTGTTGTTTGGATATTTTCATAAATGTACTAATATTGTCATTGTGAATGCTTTTTATATATATATATATATATATATATATATATATATATATATATATATAAATTTAATGTTTAAATAATGGCAAATTTCCTGTACTAGTCAGTAGCTATAAGAAAAAAATATATATCTTGATCGCTAACTTATAAATCGACTTCAAAGGCTTCTCAGAGATACAATTTTGTGTCTAACCTTTTCAACTTTTAGTTGCATATTAACAATTGTCTTCCTAACATATATCCATGTTCCATTTTGTTATATTCTTCCTGTTTCAACTGGAGTTATGACACATTATTCAATCATAATCATACTAAGCAACTTATAATTCGAATTCAGAGGTTTCTCAGAGTTACAATTTTGTGTCTAACTTTTTCAACTTTTAGTTGCATATTAACAATTGTCTTCCTAACATATGTCTTCCATTTTGTTACATTCTACCCGTTTCAAATTGAGTTATGACACATTATTCAAGCATAATCATACCAAGCAACTTATAAATTGAATTCAGAGGCTTCTAAGAGTTACAATTTTGTGTCTAACCTTTTCAACTTTCAGTTGCATATTCACAATAGTCTCTCTAATATATGTCTCCAGTTTTGCAACATTCTACCGGTTTCAACTTGAGTTATGACACATTATTCAATTATTATCATACCAAGCAACTTGTAAATCGAATTCAAATGTTTCTCAGAGTTACAATTTTGTGTCAAACCTTTTCAACTTTTCGTTGCATATTAACAATTGTCTTCCTAACATATGTCTCCAATTTTATTACATTTTACCCGTTTCTATTTGAGTTATGACACATTATTCAATCATAATCATACCAAGCAACTTATAAATCGAATTCAGAGGTTTCTCAGAGTTACAATTTTGGGTTTAACATTTTCAACTTTTAGTTGCATATTAACAATTGTCTTCCTAACATACGTCTTCAATTTGGTTACATTATACTAGTTTCAACTTGAGTTACGACATATCATTGGATTATTACCATATCAAGCCACTTATAAAATGAATTCAGAGGTTTCTCAAAGTTGCAATTTTTTGTCTAACATTTTCAACTATTAGTTGTATATAAACAATTGTCTTCCTAACATATATCTCTAATTTTGTTACGTTCTACCTGTTTCAACTTGAATTATGACACATTATTCAATCATAATCATACCAAGCAACTTCTAAATCCAATTCAGAGGTATCTCATAGTCACAATCTGGTCTCTAACCTTTTCAACTTTTTGTTGCATATTAATAATTATCTTCTTAACATATGTCTCGAATTTTGTTACATTATTCTAAATTCAATTTGAGTTAAGGCACATTATTCAATCATAATCATACCAAGCAAATTATAAATCGAATTCAGAGGTTTCTCAGAGTTACAATTTTGTGTCTAACTTTTTCAACTTTTAGTTGCATATTAACAATTATCTTCTTAACATATGTCTCTAATTATGTTACATTCTACCAGCTTCAACTTGAGTTATGACACATTATTCAGGCATAAGCATACCAAGCAACTTATAAATTGAATTCAGAGGTTTCTCAAAGTCACAATTTCATGTTTAACACTTTCAAGTTTTAGTTGCATATTAACAATTATCTTCTTAACATATGTCTCTAATTTTATTACATTCTACCAGTTTCAACTTGAGTTATGACACATTATTCAATCACAATCATACCAAGCAACTTATTAATCGAATTCAGAGGTTTCTCAGAGATACAATTTTGCTTATAACCTTTTCAACTTTTAGCTGCATATTAACAATTGTCTTCCTAACATATGTCTCCAATTTTGTTACATGCTACCCGTTTAAACTTGAGTTACGACACATTATTGAATCATAATAATATCAAGCAACTTATAAATCGATTTCAGAGGTTTCTCAAAGTTACAATTTTGTGTCTAACCTTTTCAACTTTTAGTTGCATATTAAAAATTATCTTTTTAACATACGTCTTCAATTTTATTACATTCTACCAGTTTCAACTTAAGTTATGACACATTATTCAATCATAATCATACCAAGTAACTTATAAATCGAATTCAGAGGTTTCTCAGAGTCTAACTTTTTCAACTTTTAGTTGCATATGAACAATTGTCTTCCTAACATATGTCTCCAATTTTGATACATTCTACCCGTTTCAACTTTAGTTATGATACATTATTCAATCATGATCATACCAAGCAACTTATAAATCTAATTCAGAGGTTTCTCATAGTCACAATTTGGTCTCTAACCTTTTCAACTTTTAGTTGTATATTAGCAATTATATTCCTAACATATATCTCCAATTTTGTTACATTAAACCTGTTTCAACTTGAGTTATGACACATTATTCAATCATGATCATACCAAGCAACTTATAAATCGAATTCAGAAGTTTCTCAGAGTAACAATTTTGTGTCTAACATTTTCAACTTTTAGTTGCATATTAACAATTGTCTTCCTAACATATGTCTCCAATTTTGATACATTCTACCCATTTCAACTTGAGTTATGATACATTATTCAATCATGATCATACCAAGCTACTTATAAATCTAATTCAGAGGTTTCTCATAGTCACAATTTGGTCTCTAACCTTTTCAACTTTTAGTTGTATATTAGCAATTATCTTCCTAACATATATCTCCAATTTTGTTACATTAAACCTGTTTCAACTTGAGTTATGACACATTATTCAATCATGATCATACCAAGCAACTTATAAATCGAATTCAGAAGTTTCTCAGAGTAACAATTTTGTGTCTAACATTTTCAACTTTTAGTTGCATATTAACAATTGTCTTCCTAACATATGTCTCCAATTTTGATACATTCTACCCGTTTCAACTTGAGTTATGATACATTATTCAATCATGATCATACCAAGCTACTTATAAATCTAATTCAGAGGTTTCTCATAGTCACAATTTGGTCTCTAACCTTTTCAACTTTTAGTTGTATATTAGCAATTATCTTCCTAACATATATCTCCAATTTTGTTACATTAAACCTGTTTCAACTTGAGTTATGACACATTATTCAATCATGATCATACCAAGCAACTTATAAATCGAATTCAGAAGTATCTCAGAGTAACAATTTTGTGTCTAACCTTTTCAACTTTTAGTTGAATAATTACAATTATCTTTCTAACATAGGCCTCCAATTTTGTTAAATTTTACCTGTTTCAACTTGAGTTGACATATTATTCAATCATAACCATACCAAGCAACTTAAAATCGAATTCAGAGGCTTCTCAGAGTTACAATTTTGCATCTAACCTTTTCAACTTTTAGTTGCATATTAACAATTGTCTTCCTAACATATGTCTCCAATTTTGTTACATTTGACCTGTTTCAACTTGAATTAAGACACATTATTCAATCATCAGCAACTTATAAATCGAATTCAGAGGCTTCTCAGAGTTACAGTTTTGTGTCTAATCTTTTCAACTTTTAGTTGCATATTAACAATTGTCTTCCTAACATATGCGTCTTACTTTGTTTCATACTACTACTTTCAACTTGAGTTATGACACATTATTCAATCATAATCATACCAAGCTACTTATAAATCGACTTCAGAGGCATTTCAGAGTTATAACTTTTTCAACTGTTAGTTTCTTATTAAACATTATTTTCTTAACATATATCTCTAATATCGTTACAACTTTCCACTTGTAACTTGAGTTATGACAGCTTATTCAATCATAATCATACCAAGCTACTTATAAATTGATTTCAAAGGCTTCTCAGAGGTACAATTAGTGTCTAACTTTTTAAACTTTTTTTTCTTAAAATTAATAGATGTCTTCGCAACATTTATACCTAATTTTGTTACATTGTACATCTTGAAACTTGAGTTATTACTAGTTATTCAATCATAATCATAACCAACAACTTGAAAATGAAATTATCAAGTCCCAATAACTTCTATATAAGAAAAAACGTTTGTTCGCATAAATATTTTAACTTTTAAATGAATTCCATGATAAGTAAATAAACAACAAAACGAGGATAATAATAATAAACAAAAAAACTGCGTCGCGGTTATTTACAACGTAATTATTGATTAAATTAGTATCTTCAGTTTCACATATATTTCACGATTAGTAACCTAGGCGAGTCATCGCGAATTTCGGAAGATTTATGAAATCATAAATGTTGAATATATTTGATTAAACCATTCCGCAACTACTTTAAAATTTTATTTAATAATATTGTTTTATTTTATTAAATTTCACTCTCCCCGTTGGGACTTGAAACGTCTCCGGCTATCGCGGAAATATATATATATATATATATATATATATATATATATATATATATATATACATATATATATATTTATATATATATATATATATATATATATATATATATATATATATATATATATATATATATATATATATAATCAATTTTTATTTGGCTATCGACCCATACATGGGTCTTTTCGCCTCAAAATTTTATTTTATTATAATTTTTTTAAAGCAACATAAACATATCTCGCTTTCGCAAGTGTCGTAACTTCCAAGATAACAAAGTTCAGGTATTAATTGAATCTTATTTTAACCCTATGTGGATGTGTGTGTATGTTAATGCATATTGTAACCCTCATTTTAACCTTTCTTTTAACCTAACTGCTTGACAACCAACATCATTCTAGAAGACTGAAGAGAATGAAACCTTTCGATTTAGGAAAGTGATTGTGACAAAAACAGAGTAAAAGTGCGCGAGTTGGATAGTTTAGGAGCATATTTATTTTAAATTAGACGTAAGCTTGGATGAACCCAAGCACTTTCATGTTAACATTTAAGATTAAAGTAAAATTGACGTTTTAATAAAAATAAAAAAATATAAACCTTTCTGCGTTTAGAATAAACTAAATTATATTTAAAAAAAGTGAAAACATTATGCTCAATGGTAAAACTACTGGAACCATTGCAATCTTTAAAATGAATTTATTTCAAAAACTGTTTTGGAAGTTACGACATTTGTCATCTCACAGTGTGATATTACAAACGTATTTCGAAAAATTTCTTCATTGTAACCTTGTTGAAGTAGATATTTAGCTGAGAAAAACTTCATTACTAATAACAGTTCCTCACTTTATTAGTTTCATAATGAAGTTTCTCTTAGCTAAATTAATAATTTTCGTTATTTCTAAAAGTATAGTGTATAAAATTTTCTTCATTGTAACATCAGTAAGGTTACAATGAAGAAAATTTTATACACTATACTTTTAGAAATAACGAAAATTATTAATTTATTATATATTATTATATTATTCGTTGATGCAAAGCTTTTTATGTAAAAAAAAGTTATTTGAAACTGTGAAACTCACAAAATCCAATTAAACAATAATACAAAAATAAATATGTATACTCACTAAATTTAATTTCATTTATTAAAACAATTCATTCAATATTTGTAGCTAATATTGAATGTCTATTGCATTATTGACTTTGTTTTTAACAAGTTGCGTTTCACACAAAAAAATAATGCGTTGTCATAAACGTAGCTACACTAACCGCAATGTGATACTTTATTTCTACCCATAACTCTCGGTACAATACGTAAATCGAATGTGAAAGCTCACTGTAACTATATTTTAAGAGTAAAATTCTTTCACTGCATCAATTTTCCGCACATTTCGCAACTCTTACTCAATTTCATGAATAAAACCCGGCCGCACACGCCGCACATTCGTGCTAGAGTTTCCGCGTTTCCTTGCGCGCTCGCGCATTGAAATCACCAACTTACTCTTGTAGTCCTTCGCGATGATCCTTTGCACGACGCTCTGCCGCCGCCGGTTGTTATTGTTTTTCAGCGTGTACTGCTCCTCGTTGTTGTCCTTTGCATTCGAATTGTTGTTGGTGCTCACCGCCGAGTACGAGCGCCCCAGGAAGCGGCTCCAGATTTTGATGGCGTCCTTCATTTTGTGTTATCACAGGTTTTCAGTTTATTAAGATGGTTATAAACACATCACACTTACACTAGTAATAGTTATAAATTTTTCGATCCGTTCGAGTGTACATCAGCGCCGATTTGAATCCGAGCGTTTGCAGGAGTTTTGTATATATAGAGCGGCGGCACTTTCACCGCGGCCAATCGGCGCCGTCGATTTTGCCGCGAAGCTCCCCACGCGAGGCTCGCAGTTTTTTTTTTGGTGCTTATTTTTTGTGTGGTTGAATCGAGTTTTATTCAACGTTTCTCGAAAAATTACGACCCTACTGTCTATTTTTAGAAAATACTCCATACCATCAGGATTAATTATACACTCAAGAACCCTATATTCTATTTTTGGAAATAAACCCCGATTATCATCAAAGATGCAAGATTGCAAGATGCAATTATCAACCGGTTCACATAAATTCACGTCCCCAGCTAGTTTTCGGCAAAATAAAAACTATTCTAACTCAGTAGATTTTTTGTTTAATTCAACAGATTTAAATGTTGATTGCATATATTAGCATTCTGAAATAAAAAGGCCCTGCAGAATTTATGTTTGCATTTTATTGTCAAACGTGTTCCCAAATTAAACACGTTTGACTCGATTAAAAATCCGAAAGCTTGGTTTGTCTGCCTAATTATTCAATTAGGCGAGCTTTCGGATTTCTAATGGCACTGTAATACAACGACTTACTGTAAGCTCCACAAACTTTTTGAATGTTAACTTTAAATTAAAAGACGTATACACCATTATGTTCCATAAATGTATCAATAAGTATTAAAGCCATAAGTTTTCGTTGGTATAGCAACAATAAATACATTATTTAGAGAATATATATATATATATATATATATATATATATATATATATATATATATAATTAGAGTGTAAGAAATCGTGTCGTTTGCGGCTATCTGAGTGATAAATCACCAGATTTCCCAATATTTGATATGTTAAAGCTTAAAAATTTACTCTCTGTTGGGACTCGAACCAACGTCTCCGGCTATCGCGGCCGTCACCCTAACCACTGCACCACGGAAATGTCTGTACCCTCCGTGGTGCAGTAGTTAGCGCGACGGCCGCGATAGCCGGAGACGTGGGTTCGAGTCCCACCAGAGAGTACATTTTTAAGCTTTAACATATTATATATAAGGAAAAAAGTGCTAGGGGGGTGTGGGAAAAGGAACTGGAGAAGTGTCTCAAAGGACATAGTGGGGCTACTAGAGACGTGGATGACAGAAGAGGAGTGGAGGCAGGTAGAAATCTGCATGCCGACAGGGTGGGACTGGGTAATGCAAGGTGCAACGAAAGAAGCGAGGATGGGGAGAGCCAAAGGAGGAATCTTGTTAGGAGTGAGGAAGTCAGTGGGACAATGGATCAGAGAGTCTTCGAGGGAAGCGGCGGGATTGGTAATAGGGAAGGTGGAGATCGATAGAAGGTCGGTGGTGGTAGGGGCCGTGTACTGTAACAAAAACCGTTTAGAACTAACGGAGATACTGGAAGGGCTCGAGGCGGAGGCAGATGAATGGATAGTCGGGGGTGACTGGAATGTGAGGGTGGGGGAGCTGGAAGGGGGAATCTGAGAGGGAGGGGAATGGGAGATTGACGATCGCAGGATAAACCAGGACCAACCAGGAGGGTAGAGAATGGATCCAACGAGTGAGAAAGTTGGGGTGGGATGTACTAAATGGCTGCTGCGAAGGGGACTGGGAAAGGAAGAAGACGTTCTGTGGACACGGAGGAGGTTCGGTTTTGGACTATGTGGTGGTCAAAGGTATCGGAAGGGAGGAGTTGGAGTGCTTCAAGGTGGAAAATGTGGGGGGCGGACCATGTCCCGGTGGAAGTGGTCTTGAAAAGGACAAAAGGTTTGAAGACGAAGGAGAAAAAGGGGCAGCAAGGGTTTGGATGGAGCGAAGTAGAAATTGCGGTGTATGAGAAAAACCTAACGGGCGTGAAGTGGGAGGAGGTGTAGTCGATGTTACAGTTGGAGAGAGTGATGGCGGCTGCGTTGGTGGTGAGGAAGAAGAGTGGACGCCAGAGGGAATGTTGGTTCGACGAGGAGTGTAGGATAAAGAAGACGAGGTGGCGGAGGGAAATGGCGAATTGGAGGTACGGCAGATGTGCAGTCGAAAGGGTTAATTAGGCGAAAAGGGAGTTCGAGAGTACGTGCGAGAGGAAAAAATAGAGGAGTTGCAGAAAGTCTAAAAGAGGTCGAGGGAGTGTGTGGTGGAGAAACGGATGTGGGAGTTCTTAAAGGGAAGGGTGAATCAGGGTAAAGTTAACATAGAGCTAGCAGAGTGGGACAGGAGTTGTAAAAAGATGCCGGGGTCAGAGCTGGGCAGATCGAGTGCGAGACAGGTGGTACCAAGGGAGGCGTTTTCGTGGAAAGAGGTGGAGGTGGCCCTGGCACAGTTAAAACTAGGAAAGGCAGCGGGGGAAGATGGGCTGAAGGCAGAGGCTTTCAAAAAGTTACCGGAGGAAGGAAGGGAGAAGGTGCGGCAGAGTATTAACAAGGTGTGGAAGCACTATTCAAGGTGTTTAACATTTGTTTTGGTAATTTCTGTCACTATGACATTTTCAATGTATCCATTCAATTCAATCTTATGGGACCTATAAAAGTTATTATATTTTGGTGAATACAGGTATATTTATTTTTAATAACAGTAATTAAATGTATTTATATATGTTTAAGAATAAATAAACAATATTGACTGCATCTTTTCTTATCTGACCATGGACTCTTTTTTTTCCATCAGATGCATAGCAAGTTATTAGTTTTTCCCTTCTCAGTATGTTGAAGAATTTTTCCATTACCACCAAATTTCCTCACCTCACCTTCATTTAAATAATTTGTTTTTCTCGCGTTTTTTTCCTTTACTCAATTACCACACGTTCGCGGTTCAATTGATGCCACAATTATAATGATAACGGTGGCGCAAAAAAAAATAACCTCGCGCTCCAGTGAAGTCGATTCGTAATTATGGCCATCCAGTTTTCTCTCCGACGAACAATGTTGTTTGAGTTGTTTACATTTTTTTTACGCAATATTCTAGACGCAAGCAAGCGCATTGCATATCTGTTTGTACGTATGAGTGTGTGCATGTGAATGCGTGATGTTTTTGCAATTAACTCTTAAGCAGATTAAATGGAAATCGTCGAGTTTGTGGAAATTGAAGGTTGCCTGATTATGGAAGAATTGCGATGTGCAATGTTGTGACTATTTACAGAGAATAATTTAACATTTATAGCATAAAATCAAATATCGTATATATATATATATATATATATATATATATATATATATATATATATATATGATATTTGGTTTTATGCTATAAATGTTAAATTATAAATCTATATATCAATTTATCATATAAGCATTATGATATAAAATATATAAACCATATATTTTATATCATAACGTTTATAAAATTCTAATCACACAAAAATGTTTTATAGAAAATAACACCACAATGAAATCAGCTTCATATTTGAATTTGGATAATAAAAAAACCTTCGTTATAGAGCTATCAGGCAGTCAAAGGAGTTCAGAGTAGTTTAATCACCTTATTTAACTTAATTTCACAGAAAACCTTTAAAAAACTGTGAAAAGTGATTAGCGAAAATTCACCCCGATGGGGTTTGAACGCGGGCTCCCCAATGCTTGTTACAAGACGCAAGGTGCCACTAATCAGTCCGGTACAGAGCTGGGTGAGTTTGGATATTTTTATGGAATTTCAAGTTTGTAAGATTGTGATCATAGTACTAACATAACTTTAACCCGATTACCTATCAGATCACATGTCTAATCTTTCCAGCTTCATTCGTTCATCCACAATCATCGCATTTATACATTATTCCTTGCATGCTATATTCAATATTATTATCATCCTGTACTTGGATATATTAGCCCGGCCTCCTTTCTTAAATATGGGGCATATTATACCGGTGTGTGAAGTTATCCTCTAAGATCCCAGTCTCTATACCATGCGACGCGGAGGGACCGCGCGCACGCCGAATTGTTTGCCTTATACTTACCAATTAGGGTGACCAAAAAAAAATCCAAATTTTGAGGATTCTTATGTTTATGTCTTGCGGGTCATAATATATAGTTATATATTTTTATTAATAGTTTTTATAGGCGTTGTTTTTTAATATATGTTGTAACGTAAATTATTATTTCTGATCATGAATCCGTCATACAATTGATTTGAAAAAATTACAAAAGGTTTTTAACAAAATGACTATAGAAAATGAAAAGTCTCAATCGTAGCAAATTGTGCCTTCTATTTATTTATTATTTTTAGCTTTTCCGCTCCTATCCGGATATGCCGATTTTAGAGGCTGGGTCGATACAAAAATTATGCAACGTATTAAAAAAAAATCATTACAGATCTTAGTGCAGAACATATCAGTGCACGAGATGCCCGAAGGAAATTGGAAAAGTATGATTATAAGTATTTTTTTTCAGCGTCCAAAGCGAACATAGGTATATCATTATTATTATTTTTTACCATGCCTCCGTCATACAATTGACACAATGCTTATAACAAAATAATAATAATGAAATATGTTCGACTTGGTCGCCGAAAAAAAAATACTTATAATCAAAATTTTTCAATTTCCTTTGGGCATCTAGTGCACTAATATGTTCTGTACTAAGATAGGATATATTTAAAAAAATAAGTTGAATAATTTTTTTTTATCGACCCAGCCTCTAACCATTTTCCATTGTTAATTTGTTATAATCATTATGTATTTTTTTCAATTCTATTGTATGACGGATCCATGGTAAAAAATAATAATAATTAAATTTGTTTTTTTCAAATCAATTGTATGACGTATTCAACATATATTAAACAACAACGCCTATAACAATTATTAATAAAAATATATAACTATATATTATGGTTCGCAAGACATAAACAAAAAGAATTCTCAAAATTTGGATTTTATTAGTCACCCCAATTGGTCAGTATAGAGCCTCAAACCATCCGCCATCGCGCGGTGCCGCGGCGCCGCGCGGTATAGAAGCTGGGATCCTTGTTTAGAAAACAATTTCTATTAAATAACTCATTTTATATTTCATACCATTCTCCTCTGTTGGTCCCTTGGTCTGTCGTCGTCCTTCACCGGTTCTTCTTAACATCCCTCTAACAGTTCTATGAAGTGGCTTGTCCATTCTTCTGTTGCTATTTGGTCATTGTTTTTCAGTTTCATTGTTCGTTGGCGTTCTTTCTCTGCTAGTTTACTTTGAAGGCATTTCTTTGCCTGCTTATCAGTCCTCTATCTTCTCTGTAGGTATTTCTTCGCCTGTCATCATTCCTCTAACTCCTCTATAGTTTCTAAATGTTTTTATTATTTTTCGTTTAAGTAGTCTGTATTGAGTCCCTCCAATCTTTTTTGTACGCCCGATGATCCCCACTATCCGTTATTTTCTTTTTTACTGTTTCTTTCTCAATAATCGTTTGTAGTTGTACTATTCTGGAATGGATATTTGTAGCGGCAAATATTAATGCCTCCAATGCGTCTATATAGTCTCAAATTATCTCTTCCATCTAATAATTTTCATACCTGACTTTGCTCTTATTCGGGAGTTTCGAATAATTGCCTGGCGCTTGGATAGCTAGTTCTCGAGGTAAGTTTTCGGAGACAACCCTCTCTGCCAATGTCCACGATGCACCCTTAGAGTATTCTGACCTGAAAGTATAGGAAACCACGAAGTATGGTGACGTGCAAATGAAAATCCAGTCGAGCTGCAAATGAAAAGGACCTGGATTGGGCTTATTCCACGCCGACCAGAATGCTCAGCACAGGAGGTGCTATATTGTCCAACGTGATGCCTAGGTAACTCAGCTTTTCTGCCAGGCCTCTATGGTGGCCTCCCTGGCTTACTTCTTAGCCATTGCGTTCCTTTCGCGTAAGGTTCTCAAGAGTGCGCTCGGCGACGAGTAAATCCACTTGTACTGTGAACGCCAACACTTCCACTATTAACCATGCGGTAGACCCTAGTAATTCTAAAATTGTGGAGCTAAGTAGCCGCCTCTAGTTTCTGGTCGTCTTTGTTGCCTTGGATGTTGGTGTCGCGCATAGTAGCTTTGATCTAGCGACGCTAGCGAGCAATCTGCATTTGTCTTCCTGTAGTCGGCATTAACCTAGCCACAGCCGCCTCAACGCGGCATTCTTTCTGGAATCTCCTCCGCGACGATCTTCCGCGCCTTGTTGCGTCAAGGGCTTTCCTTTTTCGCATGTTATTTGTCGCTGTGTGCATCCCCTTCGCTGTCCATATCGGGCAGTTGTCCTGTGCGAGAGGGTTCAACGGGCTGCGAACCGGACGAGAATATCGCCTGGACCACCCTCTCCACTCCCCAGCAGCTCTAGACCGCGGTGTCCCCGAGCCAAGTATACTTACTCCAAGAATGTCAATTGAGTACAGCAGGTTGTGAGCGGCCCTGCATCAGCTTAGGTTGATCTGAATTATTTGACTGTCCCGCATTGTTGGTGTCGCCAACTTTCGCCCACACTATCCCCTTTTTGGGGTCCCCCATGCCTTTCTGCTCTCGACTCTTAACGGGATAATTACGTCTCTGCAGATCCAAGCATTGCTCTGGCGGGCGTTGTTAGGCTCACCTACTGGTCGTATGTTCGCGCCTGCCTCGAATGCGGTGAGCATCAGCAGGTCGTGAGCTGCACTGCATTGTCCGCTTCTTCGGCTATGCATTTAAGATCATCTGGCACTCACGATAATCGACCGGCGTCTGCGAACGCAATCGTCGCTCCTCCACTTGGACAGCTTACCGGCGTTGAGTCTAAAGGTCCCTATTTCGGCAGAAGAAATAACTGAACCTCTTCCATCCTCTGGGGCAGACTTCTCTCCTCTGGCACATATTAAATGCTCAAGTTACTAACTGCAGAATCTCCTCTGCGACGGCGGCGATCATCCGTGCCTTCGGCGTCATTGAGCTATCTAGACCCATACTAAGGACCGAAGGGTTCCTCCACTTTTTCGGTAGAAGAACTAACCGGCCCTCTTCCATCTTCTGGAGTAGATTCCTTCCCTGGTGTAGTGATTAATTACTCCGATCACTATGTGCGGAGTCACCTCCTCGACGATCCTCTGTGTCTCAGTGGGGAGACCATTCAGGCCTGGGGCTTTCTTATTTGGCATGTTCGTTGCCACTGTGCGCACCTCCTCCTCTGTCCACATCGGGAAGTATTCTTGCGGGAGGGGCTCCGTATGATATACGACAGGCTGCAGGCCGGGCCGGAATAGCACCTGGGCCAGAGGGTGAAAGCCGACCTTCTTCGCCACAATGCAATATAGCAAGCCCCAGGCGTCGTTCTCGAATTCAAAACAGAGGGTTCTGTAGTAGCTGTTTTCGATGTTCTGTATGACGAGACAGAAGACCTTTAGCTGCTGTTTGTATGAAGCCTCCAGCTGCTCAGTGGTTGGACTCTCCGCTGCCCTTTCCCGTGACGCCTTGCGCCGGGCCTAGTTAGCTTTCGGTCTCGTCTCGACCACCTCCTTGCACTATCAGTACACAGGCCGCTCTCATTTCGCTGCCACCTTCTTGGCGATAGCTTCTTTGCAAATTCTTTGGCCATGAGGTGGTTGGTCGTCTCCTTGACGCTGCCTCGACTCAATGTGGGAATTTATTCTCCCCACAGCCTAATGTACGGCTTTGGGAGGTGCAGTTATTGGGGTTTGGGTAGAGCCCCCAACCGTAAATGTTATATATCGGTGCTGAGTGAGGATTTCTTCTTTCATGACCCTCCATTGGCGTTCCGATGTAGTTTAGCACCGGAGACGAGCGTTACGTCGAGGAAGCTCCCATGACGAAAGTGGCCCTCCCGCATTAATTTCAGACGTAGAAGTCTAGGGAGCCCTTCAAATCCATGACGTCCTCAATTCTAGTGTCAGTACATGGTGATCCCCACTGCGTCGCCTTGGTGTTGAGATTCCAGATGACGCTCGAATTCTGGACAGCAGGTCGGTCACCTACTCTTGAAACTCTGTCAGAACACAGGTTGGTGGAATGCAGCAGCTGTAGACCGTGATGTGGGTAACTTTCGCTAACACTATCCTCTTTCGGGGGCTCTCCCACGTCAAGACTTCTATCCTGCGGTCTCCTCTTGGCAGAATAGTTACATCGCTGGCAGCATTGGCCCGAGCCAAGCTCAGGCGGGCGTTGTTGGGTTCCCTTGCTTGCATACGCGGTCTGCGTCTGACTCGAACGCGGTGAGTAGCAGCAGGTCCTGCATCAGCTTAGGGTGATCTTGAATTATTTTACTGACCCGCATTGTTGGTAGGTGTATCGTCGTCTGGGTTGGGTGTCGACCTCTTCTAGTATTCGTAGGCTTTATGCGCGTTGCAGATCCTGCATCTGCCTAGGTTGACCTGAATTATTGTAGTGTCCCGCATTGTTGGTAGATGTATCGTCGTATGATCTGTTGGTCGAGCCCTTCTGACTTTCGTAGTCTTTATGTTCTGGTGCGCCTCGGTTCACAAGGACTAATATGGGCCTGTACAGTAGCGGACGTTATGGACAAATATCAGCGAAGGCAATGCTTCTACTGCAGCCTCACGCTGACCTTTGCGCCAGCCCTACCCTGATGGTATTTGTTTTGGTGTGTTTTGGGATGGCTCGAGAGATGATAACCATCTGGATAGCTCTATAGGTTGGACGCAAGTCCCTTACCTAGACACTTTCTTTGCGGCCGGTAGCTGCCTCGATTGCTGCATAGATCTTGGATGCCCCAGCCACTCTTGAAACTCTAAGCATGATGTTGGTGTGATGTAGCAGCTATAGACCGTGGTGTCGCCAACTTTCGCACACACTATCCCCATACGGGGGTTCATCCACGCCAAGGCTCCTTTCCTGCGCTCTCCTTGTAACAGGATAGCTACATCTCTGACAGTGTCGTCCCAAGCCAAGCATCCCTCACGTGGGCGCTGTTGGGCTCACTTACTCCCAGAATGTCCGCGTTGGCTTCAAACGCGATGAGCGACTCTGCATCAGCTTGGGTTGATCTCGAATTATTTTACTGTCGCGCATTGTTGGTAGCTGTATCGTCGTCTGGGTTGGGTCTCGACCTCTCCTGGCGTACGTAGGCTTTATGCCACGGCGCAGGATCTGCACTGCAGAGTAAGGACCGATCCGGGACTATACAGAACCAAATTTCCATCACCGGAAGCAGTGCTCCTACTGCAGCCTCGCGGTGAAAGTTTATCATGCCTATCCTGATGGTATTCGTTTTGGCAGAGAACTTCTGCGTACCCCTATAGGCTGGACGCTCTATCTACTCGTTTCCCTTTGCATACTATTTTCATCCACTTTTATGTTCCTCGGCGAGGTTTCTTTTATTGGACATATATGATGGCTGTATAACGTTACTATTCTCCAGCCCTGTGCTCCAATCTTCATATTTCTTTTAATTATTCCTTTCCCTTAGACTACTTTTCCATGCACATCTTCCTCCAATTTAATATTGACACCTGTTGGTAAGTTGGTAACCTCCTTTCGCCCTTTATTTTGCGTTCTTGCTGCCGGTTGGTATTGCCAAACGTAGTTTCTCTGGGTCTAGGATGTTTCTTCTACCCCGCACTCGGTTAAATCGATTATTAATCTTTTTTAAGCTATTGGACAGTGGCCTTTCCGCCTAGTAAAGCGATAACATCAAATAATCGGATATAATCGCATTCCAGAATATGATTTTAATTTCATCTTGGGCAGCTTTACCTGTTTTTTTAAACTTAAGTCTCCTTGCTTTGCCCATATTATACTTATATTTATTATTTTGTATTGCATTGTCAGTGTGAGTAGTGCAATAGTGCAAGTGGTCGACTCGGGGTTGCTGTTGGATCCATGTATTAGTTTTTTTGGGCGATTGCCTTATCCTTGTGGATCGAGAAATACCGTAGAGTTTTTTGTAACCAATTATCACTGTGTGCTCTTAATAATTATAAATTATATATGAAATTGTTCATAAATTAAGTTATATAAAACGTAGTGTTTAGCTATTATTTTCGGTTAGAATAACTAAGGCCCAGGATTAAATTTATTGTGGTCATAAGAGAACGTATAGTTGTAAATCATAACTATCTTATTAAAATAGTTACAAATAATAATAATAATATTGTTTATTGCCCAACAGATTAAAAATCAATTACAGGACAACAATTTAAATATAAATATAAAAGTATACATGTTAAATGTACAGTTTAAAAGCTAAACACAAAATATAAAATATAATGTGGATAATTACAACAAAATTAAACAGAATGTTCGTAGATCAAATTAAAAATTACTGTAGCAGAACGTATAGTTGTGAATTTTCTATCATCATAACTTTCTTATTAAAATAGTTACAAAATAATTTTAAATATAAAATTGAACTGAATGTAAGTTATATGTATCAGAGTATTTACATATATTTAGAGGATAGCACAATTAACGCTCTGAATAAAATTTAATGAACTTAATACTTGCTTCGTTTGGTTTTTAAAATTGCGACCATTTTTTTATATTATATTACACCGCAATAAAGTTATCTACATCTACTTTGGATGTAAATATTTTTATTTCAAATTATCACAAATAACAACTTTGAACTCAATTTAATGACGTCTTATGTTAATGTCTTTTGACTTAAGAATATTCCATCACCATATCTTATTTATTATAATAGCTACAATTATAATGAACTGCACTGCAATAACTTTTCATTCGTATATTGTTAAGGAATATAATAAATAATGTACATATTTATTAGAACTTAACAGTACAAGTAAGTTTTATTGTTTTGTAATTGATTTATCAAGCTTATTAAATATAGCCATGCACAATATTATATTCTGCAAGAAACTAAATCAGCTTCAATTTTGCATTTAGATATTTATATAACTTAACACCGTCAAGACTATTGTAACTTTTTTTCTTCATAGATGTTTGTTATTTATCTAAATTATTTTATTTTATAGCTGTTATTTTTATTCATTCGCCACCCCTAGGTGAATGAATACAAATAAAAGTGTACGATCTAGAATGGAAAGTGATGCATTTTACTTTGTCCAATTTTTCTATAGGGTATTAAGATGGTTAAAAACTAGAGAGACGTTTTACTATTTATTTAAATTATTTTACATCTTTATATGAGCATGTGAGAATGAAAGTGGCGTAACTCACATTTAAATTGTTTTGAAAATGAGAAGAGTTTGTGTTTGGTATTTATGTAAATATAACTGCGCACTAAAGACACACCAATTTATTCATAAATAAAAATGTACCTGCGTACGCCTTTTTACAGGAATACTACACGCAAACTCTTCTCATTTTCAAAACAATTTAAATGTGACTTACGCCACTATCATTCTCACAGGCTCATATGTACAATTCCTAACGATAGAAGGCATATGATTTTTAAAAAAACATAGATGTATTATTTATATACACAAATGTCTAAAATACAAACAAACATTATCTTCCCTCTGCCTTCACCTCGGCGTTTGTTCCAGAGCTATAATATCGAGGCATGTATGTTGTTTGTCGCTTCCGTTTATGCTATTTTACTTTAAATTAACGTTAAAATATCTAAAACTATCTAATTTAGTTGCGAATTATAATATTTTGCATGACTTTTTGTAATTTTTTTATTTTTTTCACTCTAATACTTGTTTGATTTACATTTACAGCCGCCTAGTAAATGGCAAGAGTTGTTTGTACTGAATGAATTTAATGAATTATTAAGAAGGCACCTGTAAATGTCAGTTAATTATCCCATTATTCATTATAATTACGTTCTAAATAAGCTGTTAAATTGTAGCATCAACAATTCATTATACTTAATGCAATAACCTATTTACGGCAGTTAATTTTGAAACCTTGAAAATTGAGATGATGTTTTATTTTTAGAATGCTGCAAGTGTGTCCTATTAAATCTATAATTGGGTTTGAGACATTTTTGCATATGGCTGTGTTTTAATAATAAATAATAATATTACCATTCAATAAATCGTTTTTGATGTAAAAATACATAATAAGTATAATAAATATTCAGAACACCTAAATAATAATAACAATAATAATAATAATGGCTCATGGCTCATTCAATCTACCATCCAATTCAATATTTCAAATAATTTTCTGTATGATACGAGATAATTTAGATTGTCTCGCATATTGACTAACTTTTGAGTCAATAAATTGTCTTGTCTAAAACGACCTTTACATATATGAAATTGTACATAAATCAAGTTATATGCAACGCAGCGTTTAGTTATTCAGAGCACCTAAATAATAATAACAATAATAATAATAATAATAATAATAATAATAATAATAATAATAATAATAATAATAATAATAATAATAATAATAATAATAATAATAATAATAATGGCTCATGGTTACATGAAATTCTAAATCTATATAAGATAGACGAAAATATCTCCAAATTCCTTAGTTACGCAATGACGAAATGAAGCATCAACCTACTACTCAATACTACTGAGTGCCTTTCGTTTATCACTCTGGGCTGGTACGGGATTATTGTTTCTTGTTCTATTTGCCGCTTCCGATGGGAATAATTCTACCTCGGCCCTTACAACCGGCGGCGCACGACCGCAAGACCTGAGCGATACTGCACGACACGAGGGCGACTAGCAATTATAATTCATGCTAAACGAAAGCGCCTCTGAACGGTCAATAAACGCAGGATCGAGCGAAATAAAAAAGAGAGATATATCAGGCAGACGCCCACAGCCTGTATGATTACATGTATGATTCTGCTTAGCACTCCGCCCACTTATAACACTATTAAATGTACAGAAAAAAACATATACAATTTCTTATACAAACCAACAAATTAGTCACTTGTGGTACATGGACGATCTAAAACTGTACGCAGACACCAGGACCAAACTACACGACTTACTCAAATGTGTGGGCAGATTTAGCAGTGATATACAAATGAGGTTTGGACTGGAGATATGTAAAATTAACTGTATGGAGAGAGGTGAATAGAGGGAGCATAAGGTGTACGTATACAGAGAACAAGGAACTATTTCAGGCATGAATATGGAGGAAAAATATAAATACTTAGAATACCTGCAGCCAAGAGGCATAGGTCACAAAGAAGCAAGGGAAGCAGCAACAAGCAAGTACCTCGCCAGAATACGACTTCTTCTCAAATTAAAGCTATCACCTAGAAATCTAGTTAAGACAATAAACATATATGCAACATCCGCAATAACGTACAGCTTTGGAGTAATAAAATGGACAAATACGGAACTAAACGACTTTAATATTAAAATTAGAAAAGAGTTCCGTAAGCATAGAGTACACCACCCGCAGGTTTCAATCGAGAGATATCATCTACCATGTGATAACAGCGAAAGAGCAGTCCCGGGCATAATGATACGACAAAACCAACAAATAGAAAACTTGAGAAAGTACTTCATAGAGAAAGCTAGAAGTAGCTTTCAAAACAGCTTTATGCATAAGGCTGCATCCATAAAGCTGTTTTGAAAACTGACAAGAACGCAACCAAACTAAAACTAGCAGAGGCAGGATTCAACTCGGCTGCTGGAAGCCTAACAAGAGACCAACTAGTTGAATAATGGACTAGAAAACCACTACATGGGTGTTACTTAGCTACCATCGAAAGCGAGCACATTTATACAAAAGCATCTTCGTACTGGAAACCAGTTCCCTGAAACAGAAGGGTTTATAACAGAAATCCAGGATCAAGTAATAGCCACTAGAAAACACACACGGCGAATTAAAAAAAAACACCGAAACTGTCAAATGCCGCATGTGTAACGATAAGGAAGAATTTTTAGACCAGATTCTTTCAGGCTACTCAGTCTTAGCCTCGACGGCCTAGCTAGACAGGCATAACAGAGTAGGAAAAATATTACACCTACTTTTCCGAACAAAAAACAACAAACAAAAAGTAGCTTCTCCCTACTTTCCCCTCGGAATTTGTGGGCTATTCAGAGCTATCAGTATCGAGGGATGTATGTTGTTTGTCCGCTGCACATCTGCCTTACCGCCAATTCGCCCTTACCCTCCCCCACCTCGTCTTCTTCATCTTACACTCCTCGTCAAACCAACTCACCCTCTGGCCTTTTTTTGCTCACCAACGCAGCCACCATCACTCTCTCCAACTAGAGCATCGACTGTACCTCCTCCCACTTCACGCCCATTAGCTTTTTTTCATGTACATCCATATCTGGTTCGCTCCATCCAAACCCTTGCTGCCCCTTTTTCTCCTCATTCTTCAAACCTTTCGTCATTCTCAAAACCACCTCCACCGGTACATGATACGAACATACCGACAAGGTAGGTAACTTTCTAAAAATCTACCCAACGAAAATGGACACGGTTAAGTCCCAACGGCCGCGTGAAGAACGAAATAGATTATATTCTTGTAAATAACAAACATATGGTTACAGACGTTTCTGTCCTAAACAGATTTAACACCGGCAGCGATCATCGACTTGTACGAGCCACAATCGTCATCAATACCAAAATAGAAAGAACGAAACTATTAAAACACAGAACCAACCAAAATACCGATGAACAACTAAACCAACACCAGTAGACGCAGTACGAGAAAGAGCTTTCAACACGTCTTCCTACAGACATCTTGCAAAATCTTGAGTTGGAGGAGTTATCTGATAAAATTGTAACCAGTATGTATACCGCTAAGAGAAAGGTATGTGCATTTGAAAAAGAACCTAAAAACACAAAAATTAGCCAAAATCCTCTTACACTAATTGAAAGGAGAAGAGCTTTAAGTCGTGAATCCACCGAATATAGCCACCTTAATAAAGAGATAACCGAATATTCGAAGAGATATAAGATCGTATAACATACAAATGATCAAGCAGGTTATAGAAGACAACTCGAATATGAAGGTTCTAAAAAACTCGCTATCACGAGGTAGAGCTAAGATTTTCAAAATTTCAAATAAGAACAGACTAATAGTAAGAGACCAACAAGATATCAAAAAAGCCATAGAACAATATTATACCAAACTCTATAGTGTAACCATGCCAATTCCTAACACTGAGTCGGTAACAATAATGAACGTAAACTCCGAAGAAATTCCCGATATTAGTACAGAAGAAATAAACGCAGCATTAAAATACATGAAAAAGAGAAGAGCGCCTGGCGATGACAGAATTACCAGCGAGATGTAAAGTAGCGGGGGCAAAAGTATGCTGAAGATTATAAGTATTATTTTTAATAAATGTCTAGTTGAGGGCAAGATCCCACTCTTGGCAGAATGCCAACGTAATTATATTACCTAAGAAAGGGAACATTAGTAAAATAGAGAATTATCGCCCTAATAGGGCCTGCTATTTCACATGTACAAGTTGCTGACAAAAATAATTGTGAATCGATTGACAACTAAACTCGACTTCTATCAGCCCCCAGAACAGGCGGGATTCAGAAGTGGATTTGGCACATCAGACCATCTACAGGCAGTGCGATCCCTTATTGAAACAAGCGCAGAATATAATATCCCGCTACACCTTGCCTTCGTGGATTACGAGAAGGCATTTGACTCCATTGAACTATGGGCACGTTGCCACACAATACTGTCGATGGACACATGGTATAATGCCATGACGACCAAGGGAAACAAAACGAGGAATCGGAAGACCTCAAAGGAGATGGTTGGACGACGCTAAAGAGATAGCAGGACGTGCCTGGTACCATCTAGCCCAAGACAAAACAACGTGGAAAAATCTAAAGGAGACCTACGTTCAGAAGAGGACAATTTTCCCGGAGACACACACACGCACACACGCAAAGAGAATTGATTGAGAGATAAGAGATTGCAAAAACGGGTTTATTTCGACTATTTAGGTCATAAAACGTAAAGAAAATTGTTTGTTGTTCGCTACAACAATACCTTCTTTATACAATAGTTTTTTTTTTCGGAAAGTAATCGTATATATCTTATTAGAAAACGTCAACACGTGTTTCATAAAACAATATATTCATTATACAAAAGTACTGTATTCGGAAAGTAAAAACAGTCTATTTCAAAAAATATACGTGTGAATGTATATACCTGTTAGAAACCTACGTATCTAGATTTCGATCTTGTTAGATCTCATCAGTGTAGCTCAGCGAGCCTTTGTAACTTCGTTAATATTTCTATTTATATAATTTATTAAAACACCAAATTTTCATTATAAAAATGGAATTTTTCTTATAATATCTTAAAAATTAATCTTATAAAGTGCTAGTAGGAGTGTGGGAAAAGGAACTGGAGAAGTAGTTCATCTCAAAGGACATAGTGGGACTACTGGAGACGTGGATGACAGAAGAGGAGTGCAGGCAGGTAGAAATCTGCAGGCAGACAGGGTGGGACTGGGTAATGCAAGGTGGAACGAAAGCAGCGAGGATGGGGAGAGCCAAAGGAGGAATCTTGTTAGGAGTGAGGAAGTCAGTGGGACAATGGATCAGAGAGTCTTCGCGGGAAGCGGCGGGATTGGTAATAGTGAAGGTGGAAATGGATAGAAGGTCTGTGTGGGTAGGGGCCGTGTACTGTAACAAAAACCGTTTAGAACTAACGGAGATACTGGATGGGCTCGAGACGGAGGCAGATGAATGGATCGTCGGGGGTGACTGGAATGTGAGGGTGGGGGAGCTGGAAGGAGGAATCGGAGAGGACGGGGAATGGAGAGAAAGACGATCGCAGGATAAAGTGACCAACCAGGAGCGTAGAGAATGGATCCAATGGGTGGGATGTACTGAATGGCTGCTGCGAAGGGGACTGGGAAGGGAATAAGACGTTCTGTGGACACGGAGGTTCGGTTTTGGACTATGTGGTGGTCAAAGGTATCGGAAGGGAGGAGTTGGAGTGCTTCAAGGTGGAAAATGTGGGGTGGTCGGACCATGTGCCGGTGGAGGTGGTCTTGAGAAGGACAAAAGGTTTGAAGAGGGAGGAGAAAAAGGGACAGCAAGGGTTTGGATGGAACGAAGTAGAAATTGCGGTGTATGAGAAAACCCTAATGGGCGTGAAGTGGGAGGAGGTGCAGTCGATGTTCCAGTTGCAGAGAGTGATGGCGGCTGCGTTGGTGGTGAGGAAGAAGAGTGGACGCCAGAGGGAATGTTGGTTCGACGAGGAGTGTAAGATAAAGAAGACGAGGTGGCGGAGGGAAATGGCGAATTGGAGGTACGGCAGATGTGCAGTCGAAAGGGTTAATCAGGCGAAAAGGGAGTTCGAGAGTACGTGCGAGAGGAAAAAAATAGAGGATTTGCAGAAAGTGGAAAAGAGCTTGAGGGAGTGTGTGGTGGACAAACGGATGTGGGAGATCTTAAAGAGAAGGGTGAATCAGGGCAAAGTGAACATAGAGCTAGCAGAGTGGGAAAGGAGTGGTAAACAGATGGCGGGGTCTGAGGTGGAGCTGGGCAGTTCGAGTGCGAGACAGGTGGTACGAAGGGAGACGTTTTCGCGGAAAGAGGTGGAGGTGGCCCTGGCACAGTTAAAACTAGAAAAGGCAGCGGGGAAAGATGGGCTGAAGGCAGAGGCTTTCAAAAAGCTACCGAAGGAAAGAAGGGAGAAGGTGCGACAGAGTATTAACAAGATGTAGAGTGGAGAGGAGGAAGTGCCGGAAAAGTGGCTTGTGGGGGTGGTGGTCCCGGTGGACAAAGGAGGAGAGGCCTCGAACGTAAAAAAACTATAAGGGGATCACCATTATGAGTGCCGGTTATAAATTGATGATGACTATGGTGTAAAATAGAATGGATAGGGAAGTGGAACAAAAAGATCTGCTGCCGGAATGCCAGGGTGGATTCAGAAGGGGAAGAGGGACGAGGGAGCAGATTTTCACGCTGGCGAGAATGGCGGAGGAAGCGCTGGAATACAAAGGGAGAGTGTATGCGGTGTTTGTGGATTTAAAAGCTGCGTATGACTCAGTTCCTAGGGGGAACTGGTGATATGTATGGATAGATTGGGTATGGAAGAGGAAGGAGTGGAGTGGGTGAGAAGGATGTATAAAGAGTCATGAGCGAAAGCAAGAGTGAATGGAGAAATATCTGAGAAATTTAGGGTGAATGTGGGAGTAAGGCAGGGGTGCCCGCTGAGCCCCCTCCTGTTTAATCTGTACACGAGCGAGTTGGAGGAGGTGTTGAGGAGAGGACACGCAGGAGGGGTCGTGGTGGGTAGATCCAAAGTGTGGATGTTGGCGTATGCAGATGACGTGGTGCTGGTGGCCAAGAGAGTGGAAGAGATGCAAGAGATCTTGGATAGAATGGGTAGGTACCTGGATAAGAGGGGGGCTAGTGGTGAATGTGAAAAAGACCAAATGGATGTTGTTTAGGAATAGGGGCAGGAGGGGTAAGGACGAAGGGCTGAAATGGAAGGAAAGGATGATTGAGAGAGTGAATAGCTTTAAATATTTGTGCTTTTGGTTTGACTGTGGAGGAGGAAAGGCGTGAAAATATGCAGGAGGCTGGCGTGGAAAAGGAAATTGGCGAGGGCAGAGGGGGTTTATTTTAGTGGATAGAAAAATGTATTTTATGTTAATTTGTATTCTTTTTTGTGTCTTTTTTGATTTCTTTCTGTGAAAGTACTGTTTTTTTTTCGGCTGGAATGTGTGGGTTGGGTTGGGCTGATATGCCAAATTTTTTTTAATTTTTTTATTCTATTTCCTTGATATCTACAATATCATGCTCTATTAGAAGCTATTTAATTAAATTATTATTATATTAATAAAAATATATTAAAAATAATGTTACTTAAATAAGTAAAATAATTAAATAAAGTTCGATCCCCAGCGGGAGCGAATTTTCGCGAATCACCTTTCACAGTTTTTCAGAGGTTTTCTGTGTAGTTAAGGTAATTACCGGGTGGTTAAACTCCTCTGAGCTTCTCCCTCGTCCGGGGATAAGCCTCACGGCTCATTTTTTTGTTTTTATTGTGTTCACCAAAATATTCTAATCAACCTTGATCAAAATTATTGTAAATTAATGTTCCCTTAAATAAAGGATAAAAATTAATCCCTAGTATATTGTGACTATATTAGTCTTGAAAAAAAAAAGAAAATCAAAATTAGTAATTCGATTTTTGTTCGGGATAAACATACCTTCGGATAGTAATAAAATAAAATAAGATAGATTATGAAAACTAGTATGTAAAACGTGTTTTGCCATATACACAAGAGCGATAGTATAAGTTAATTAAATTTCAAAACTACGCACTAATCTCTCTTTCATTTATAAATTATGTATAATAATATTTTTGACTACACTAGAAGGTCGTTCGCTTCTCTTCCCGGTTAACCTCTCGACCACCGGAAAAACAAATTCCAAAACATTATTAAAACCACTGAAAGTTTCCATTGCGCACACGATTTTGTTGTTGTTGAAACTGCTGCGAAGAATTGAGATTTTAATGTGTTATGCTAAACTACTCGATTGAAATACCTTTACACATAAATTATATTTTTTTGTGTGTGAGCAGCTATAATATTCGGTATGTTTGTGTGCATTTATGTAACAAGGTCGGAATGAATGTTGGGTATTATTGCACAGTATTGCATTCCTGCTATTATAACGGAAACATTTATATTTTCTTATGATATGATGACTGCCTTTAAGGCGAATCTGTGAAAACGTCGTTCGAGGATTCCAACTGAAAATCTATCCCAAAAACGCATAGTGAGATTAACGAAACTGCGTCTACTTTTTTGCGGAGTGTACAAGCCGTCGCTGCCGGAAAACCCGGAGGGGTGTGCACCGAGAAATACATTTATTTCGAAATAATGGAGCATTTTATGATAAATTTCGCGGATGACTATACATTATACTACTGTACTTAAGCATTATCAAATTATATTTATCAAAACTTGAAATATGAAACTACAATCTCTTGGAGGAATTTCTTTTGAATTTTGATTCGAAATCGGAGTAAATATATACTTTTCTGAAGCAAATATTGACTACTTTTGCATATTTTATTTTTTATAACTATTTCGAGACAAAAAATTAACATTTTCGTCCTAACAAAGTATTAAAACATCCTTAGACTTGTGAAATATCCAAAAATATTTTTAGAAAATTATAAACTGTTGACTAGAAAAGTCCGCGCGATTAGGTCAATATTGAACCGTATTTCCGTCTTCCGAGATTCGCCTTAACGGTTGAAACAAACAACATACACGATCTTAGCTATATATTGTATGGAAGACATAGAGTGGACATATTTATAAAATGGATTTTCAAGACATGTTTAACAGGATTATTATTATACTAAAAAATATAAATTGTAGTAAGCGGGTAAAACAAGGAAATTAAAACAAAAACAAACGTCTATCTTTATATGTCTATCAGCACAAGGTATTTTATATGTGCTTGAGGTCTCCACTCCACTAATCGCCAAGTTCACCACAGGGAAGATCCCAGACCAGATGTACAGACCGCATAAAACGACTGGCAGTTTATGACTGGTTGAGAAAAACATAAGATAGAGAGGAATGCGGAGGCTTACATTCCACGATAGATGACATAGCTGATGATAATAATCAGCCCAAGGACTCTTTCGGCGGTATAGGGAGCAGCTGAAAGGAGTTTAATCACCCAATTATTATAATATCGTAATTATAGTGCCTTTCGTTTATCACTCTGGGCTGGTACGGGCTTATTGTTTCTTGTTCTATTTGCGCTTCCGATGCGCCCTTGGCCCTTACAACCGGCGGCGCACACCACGGGGCGACTAGTAATGCCAAACCATGCTAAACGAAAGCGCCTTATGTCTGCGGATTGGTTACTGCGAAGGAGCAAGTCAAGATCTATCTAAATATCTAATAAGAACTCTACATAAACCCTCTGAAAACTGTGGAAGACGATTCGTGAAAATTCGGGCGTGAAATGATTTGAACTTTGTATAGCCAATACGAGATGAAACGAAGTACTGAGCTAGCGGCTACATTTCATCGATTTTATATTATTTTATTAATTTTTATTTGTATATTTAATTTTATTGTTTTTGGGGGAATTCTGTACAAGGGGGATGTTTGAATTGTGTGTGTTGGCTATGCCTAATAAAGGTCTTCTTTTATTTATTTTTTTATTATCAAAATCATTTTTCCAATCAACATATTAGTTACCCAGTATACTTAAGAAACTTACGGTATACTACTTACATAAATACAGCAATACTATCTTGGGTTCACCTGAAAAAAAAAATTCAAAGTTATGTTAGATGTTCATAAATCGTAATAGCGCGGAACTGCGCGTGTAAAATTTTACTTTCAGGGAAGATTATGCAACGCGTTTGCAATAGACGAGAGCTATATTGCACGAATTGTGCAATGCAATGTTTAATGAAAAACAAAAAGGATTAGGCGGTTGAGAGTTTAGACTGAATCGAGAAATTTTATTGTAATTTTATATCCTGACGTTTTTTTATTTGTTTATACCCAATATATATATATATATATATATATATATATATATATATATATATAAAATTACACTCAGTCTCTCAGCATAATTTACTCTTATATCTTAGATAAAGGAATAGTAAAGAACCTCCCTGATGTGACTTTCTGACTTTCTTAAATTCTTTTCTTTTCTTCTATTGTCTGTTTCCCCCACTAGTTGGCAAAACGTTCATAACCTTAGTTTAAAATTAAATTGGCATTATATATTTATTTATTTATTTATTTATATATATTCTTGTTAACCGCGAATTTGTTAATATCTTGTCAACGAAGCGGCAAATCTGAATCGATTTTTTTTTAAATTATGTTAATTGCCAGTTTTTATGTTCATTAACTCCACATTTATCTATACCATGTTCAATTAATTAACTATTGTAGATTATCCTGAAGGAGTTTCACTGCCCTCGCTGTTTCCCAATAACTACTAAATAATAACTATATATATATATATATATATATATATATATATATATTTATATATATATATATATATATATATATATATATATATATATATATAAATATATATATATATATATATATATATATATATATATATATAGAGTACTAAATTATTGTTATTATTATGTAAATTATTACTTGTATGTAATATAAGAAAATGTAATAATAGAGAATCTTGTAATTTAAAGTTAATTAAAATAATACAAACTGTCATTATTTGAAACGCCCATTTTTGTGAAATTTAAGCTAAAAACAGTGAACCCTGTTGCTCTCTACCATTAAAACAAATAAAATTAGAAATGCTCGTACTCGAAAAACTTAACGCACCATTATATTTTGAATTGAATTGAAGTCCTTGTCCCCTAAAAGGCCACAAGAATTACATCCGATATCATAAATCTTTTCGATTCTATTAATAAACCAAATCGTTGAAAGATATGCCTTAGTGACGGAGATACAATAAAAACTTTAAAAAAAAACTAGCTGCCTCGTAAATTTTGGTGGGCGGCGTAAAGGTCACACGGCGAAGCGGCTGGGACGGAAAGAAACCGGACTACGTGCGTCAATGGGTACCGTTTTTTCGGATGCTGAGGGGAAAATTCCGCGAGAAATCGGAGGCGGGTGGCCGCGATATCGAGGCCTTTAGCCGAATATTCGAGTGATTCGAAATATTCGTTTCATATACAATCTAGATAAAATCATCGAACCGGAAGTGATATGCAGATTGGTATACTAAGGAAGAAGAGTGTTATAAAAAAAAATCTATTTGTATAGCTATCAGCCCGAGGGCTTTTCGCGGGTAAAGCTTCTCCCTTTAAGCGATAAAGCCCTCGAAGGCGTGTAATCGACCTTATTTCACAGAAAATAGTGCTATATTATGGTAGTGCGGCACAAAAACTGGGTGAGAAGTCCTAATACAGGCATTTATTTGGCCGATAGAATAAAATTATATTTCAAATACGTGTATTAAAAAATAATATTTAATAATTTATTCTTAAATATTAGTCGATTAATTCGCAATAGTAGTAGTTATAATACTTGTTACAACTATGTAACTGGCTATCGAGCATTCGGCTTTTCTGCCATGGCTTAGTGCATGTGTATGTGAGTGTTAGGAGTTACTACTTTAAAAAATCGTCCCCGATTTGTCGTTAATTGTACCCCAATGACAAATGGTACACTATACAGACTATACTACCCAGGCCGGGATTCGAAGCCGAGCCACCCATTCGCAAAACACTTCACTACATCGATGTGTAATTAGGTATAATTGTCTAAAATTTGAGCTTTATAGATTAATTAGTTTGAAAGATATGATTTTCTAGCTCACATTTAGTCTTAGATGTTGGCTGAAACATGTTGACTGAAACATGTTGATGAAAACAATATATAGTTGGCAAACAAATTTTGTAAACTCTGTTAATGCCGGTCCCAAGCCCGGAAGAAAAAGGAGGAGGGGGTGGAGTATCAACGTCGTTAAAAAAACAGGATTCAGCTGGCTCCGACTGATAGTACCCCGTAGGGCCCCTGGCCTAGGGTTACAGGTGAAAACAGTAAACGTCTCGAGAGCAGACGAAGATCGTAGGTTAAGAGAGCGGAAGAACTATAGCGGGATAGACTAAATTCTGTAGCCCAGTGTTGTGTTAAACTTAAAAAGCCAAATAAGCCAATCGGTCGTTAAGTCACAACGAACCCCTAATGACCCACCAACCCATTATCGGCAGGTCATTATGAACCCATTAGAAAGCGTGGTTAGGACGACACAGAAGAGGACGACGAGTGGCAAGAGTATCATTCAACGAGACAGTCAAGAAGCCACACACATAGCATAGTCTTCACCCAAACAAGATCCACAACTTTCAACAACACAGCAATAGTCCTCAGTCATTAAGGTGGTGGCAGGGAGGCTTTCAGTTCCTTCCGACGACGTTCCAAGAGTTAAACAGTTGGTATCCAGCGGTGGTTCCCCTCAGCATTGGTGGTATTGACTTGGCAACTGGACCTCAATATTGGCGTCATCGGCAGGATCTTTCCATCGTTACATATCATTTTGGTGACATCGGTGGTCCTTCCATCATTTCACATCACCAATAAGGCAATGTGTCAAATGGAAGAAATCCAAAAAATACCAGGCCGTAATGGTTGGGGGTGAGTGCGAAGTGTTTGTAGCCCATCGCTTAGAAAAAGAATTCAACCGCAAAAAACAGCCTCGGAAACTGAACGACAACCGAAACAGAAGAACCAAGCAAAGGAAAAGGACAATCAATATGTGAACGTGGAATGTACAAGATATAGGTTCGAAACAAGCCGAAGTAATAACGGAGATAAGATAAAATATAAGAAAAAATTGTTATAGATATCGCAGAGAGCACAAAGTCCTCACAGAAACAAAAACAAAGAAGGGATTTGAAACTGATGTATAGACGAGTATATTCACCACCTTTTTACTAGAGTACTTGTAGAGCGAAGAGGGATATATATATATATATATATATATATATAGAACTACAAAAAACTTATTTTTGGAAGAACTTCAACTGGTGTTAGATAAGATAAGAGATTAATAGAGAAATAATGTTTATAAAAAAAATACCTTAATTTGGCATCACACAAAACTTCCCTTTACAAAATTACTTAAATTGCCTCAATAAACAAAATTCTCAAAGAAAAAAAGAAAACATATAACTTTACATGAAACCCAACGCTCTCGCCAATTTCTTCTCCAAAGTCAACCTTCTGCAGATTTTTACGCCTTTCCCATCCTCTCCTAACCATGCATTTAGTTTTCTGCAATTTCCAACCCACTTAGTTTTCACTCCCCTACATTGTTTGCTAAGGTGCTACCGCGTGTCGCTCCCCTTCCTACACAGCGCACACGCGGTGTACTCCGGCCTAATCGACACTTTTCTCCCTCGCTCTTCTGACCCACGCTCTTGCCATGCATACTTTCTCCTCTCTGCTCCACTCTACCCTGGCTAAGTAATTCAGGAGATTTCCCTACGCTTGCCACTCTACGTAGCTATGGTTGTATGAGCTCTCAACCATTCCCACCTGCCATTCTTGCCACTCAATATCCCTCAATTTCACCCTTACCTCAGTTCCTATGTTTCCCCTTTCTCTCAACTTCTCCTCTACCCGCACCTCAGACATACCTACTCTTTCATACATCCTTCCCCTATCGGTTCTCCATCCGCTCTCCATTCTACTCTTACATACCTCCCGCACCAGTGTTTCCTCACAAATCCTGTAATCCTTCCTCGATTACCACCACTTACTCATACGGTTCGTCTCCTGCAGCACAGCACTATCTTCGGTATCGACCTTTCGAGACCTAGCAGACTCTTCAGGGACCAACATTGCCCCTTTGCTATTACATCCCATTCACGCAATGCTCATACTTTCACTCCGTACAACAGTATAGTTTTACACACGCATCCCAGATCTTGCACGTCATTACGAGGTTATCGTCCCATGTTCTACTCGCAAGCCATTCTCCCTTTCGCCTGCACATGCATCCTAAACCCTCCTCCACAGTATACCAACTGCACAAATATTTAAAGCCATTCACTCTCTCAATCATTATCCACTTTCCATTTCAGCTCTTTCACTCTACCCCTCCTACCCCTATTATTAAACATCATCTATTTGGTCTTTTCCACATTCACCACTAGCCTCCTCCTATTTAGGTACCTATCCCTTCCACTCTCTTGGCCACCTGCACTACGTCATGTGCATATGCCAACATCCACATCTTGGTTCTACCCACTACGACCCCTGCAGCCTGGCCTCTCCGCAGTACCTCCTCCAACTCGCTCATATACATATTAAACAAAAGGGGGCTTAGCGGGCACCCCTGCCTACTCCGAGATTCACTCTAAATTTCTCCGATATTTCTCCATTCACTCATGCTTTTGCCCACGATTCTTTATACATCCTTCTCACCCGATCAGCTCCCTCCTCTTCCATACCCAATCTATCCATACACTCGACCAGATTCACCCTAGGAACTGAGTCATACGCCGTTTTTAGAAGAAGTCAGTATGACGTATGGATCTAAATCCACAAACACCGCATACACTTTCCCTTTGCATTCCAGCCTGACATTCCGGCAGCAGTCCTTTTTGTTCTACTTCCCTATCCATTCTGTGATTTTCACCATTGTCATCATAAATTTATATGCCGCACTCATAATAGTGATCCTCCTATAGTTCTTTACGTCCGAGGCCGCGACCACTACCCCCATACGCCATTCTTCCAGCACCTCCTCTTCTTCCACCCCACACCTTATTAATAGTCTGCCGCAACTTCTCTCTTCCGTCCTTCGGTAGCGTTTTGAATGCCTCTGCCTTCAGCATCTTTTCCCGCCGCCTTTTCCAGTTTCAGCTATTCCAGGGTCAATTTCACCTCTTTCCGCAAGAACGCCTCCCTCCTGAGCACCTGTCTCGAACTCCAGCTCTACCTCAGACCCTGCCATCTGTTTGCAGCTCCTCTCCCACATAATGTTTATACTAGGAGACTTTAATGACGTAGGAAATCCAGGATTGACGGGATCAAGAAGGAGATGAATGGAAAGAACTAGCAAGATGAAAAATGACAAGATAGGTTAGGATAGAGGAAGAGTCTGGGAATCGTACAGCGTCAACAGGCACAGGTTATTTTCATTCATCGCCTTCTGGATGCCGTCAATCCAGGATTTCCTAGGTCATTAAAGTTTCCAAGTATAAACATTATGTGGGAGAGGAGCTGCAAACAGATGGCGGGTAGAAAAGGGAGCCATTGAGGGGAAACTACGGGGTTGGTTATAGGAAAGGAACCAATAGGTGAAATGATTATTTGTGTGGGGACAGTCTATTGTAACACAAACTCTGAAGTAGAGAGAGGTGGTGGAAGAGTTAGAAACGGATGGAGGAGAATAGGTCATCGGGGGTTACAGAAATGTGAGGGTGGAGGAATCGCAGAGGGCACAAAGTAGAGAAGAAACGCTCTCAGGACAAGATTATGAATCAAGAAAGACGAGAGTGGATGTAATAGGGGATAAAGGCGGGCTGGGATGTTCTGAATGAATGTACAGAAGGGTACTGGTTAGGGAAGAAGATGTTCTGCGACCAAGGACGCGGTGCAGTAATAGATCCCGTATTTGTCAAAACGATCGGAAGGGATGAGCAAGTACATTTCAGAGTAGAAAATAAGGAAGGAACAGAACATGTGCAGGTTGAACTGACGGTGAGGGGGCAGAAGAGTTTGAATAAAGATGGACAACAAGCATTTAGTCAATCAGCAATTTTCTCTCCTCTCTTAGGTCATTTGGCCTCCTGTGGTGCATAGGGCCTCTACAATAACGATTTTGGTAGTCTCGCTTTAGCTGGTCCCAGGACTTCCCGATTTTGCTGGCCACACATAGGACCGTCCGATTGCAAGAGATTTTTGGGCCTTTCTTTGAACTCCCTTCCAATTCTAATCCAAAGCCTGTCTCTATATGATACTTGTCTCTTCTAAGCGTGTACCCAATCGTCCGATGTTCGACTTTAGCGTTGAAATCTGCCATGACTATTTTGTATATTATTTATTATGTCCTGTTTCTGTATTAGCCTAGTGTGTCAGAGAGCTTGCTGAATACTTTTGGTTTTTGGTTCTACTTTAGGTGTTTCTAGAAGCGTAGCGTTGAACTATTGTTATCTTCCGTGCTCTAGAATGAAATCGCTATAGGAGATAGGCTGCAATCTCAGCAGGCTTTTCTTTTCTTGGTACCTCAGTATCAACCCAACTCCATATTCATGAACATCAGTGACGTGTTCTTTCCCAGAGTATCTGTCCTTCATGCGTCTTAGCTCTTCATAGTTTCGCCTACTTGTTCGAACTTTGTTCATGGTCCTTACGTTCCAACATCCAATTCTGGTCCGTTTCTTCCTGCTAAGGGTCATTTACCGTAAATCAGTTGAGGCCTATCAACCAAACCTCTAAAAATATGAAATGCCGCAAATTTTTAGAGGTTACGTTGATAGGCTTCAACCCACAGCACTCTAGACGGATAGTGGGGTTGTCAATTTGAGGTCCTTACGTTCCAACATCCAATTTTTGTCCGTTCTTTCGTGCTAAAGGTCTTTTACCGTAAATCAATTGAAGCCTATCTACAAAACCTCTAAAAATATGAAATAGCGCTTATTTTTAGAGGTTTTGTTGATAGGCTTCAACCCACAGCACTCTAGACGGATAGTGAGGCTGCCAATTTGAGGTACTCCGACGCATCCGTGTGTGGAATTACATATTCTTAATTCAGGATGGTAATGTAATTCCCCCGTGACACGGTCGATAGTCTTGTTTGTTATCCACCAGTGAGCACCAACGTGCAGATCAGATTGTCATTTGAGATGGAGATGGACTTACAAGAGAGATGTTAACTGCCACCTCTTTCTTCTTTTTCATCCCTGATGTTTAATTCTGAACGTAGGACTGCCCATTAGACCTCCATGCCGGTCTATCTTGTCCGTCTGGCACCACTTTTTCCTGCTATATATAATAATATCATCTAACCATCTCTTCTTGGGACTTCCCGTTCTTCCTCTATTGGTTCTTCTTGGGCGCCAGTAGATCAGTTGTATTGTCCATCTCTCTAATTCTTGTCTGACCACGTGTCTCATGCAGTTCCACTTGAGTTCAGCTATACGTACCGCAATCTCAGTTATCACGGTGCTTCTACGGATTTCCTCATTCCTTATGTTACTTCAAGTGTTTCACAATCCAACAATCCACAATCGCGTGCTGGGTACACCTTAATTTGTGCACACTCCGTCATGGTCTCTAAGCCATATGTCATAACAGGTAGTATGAACATATCGAATACTTGTCTCTTCAATCCTAACAGGATGTCTTTATTCTTTAGGACAAAACCTAGTTTCTGAGGTCTAGGAGAGCATGATAAATGTTGTGTGGCAAGAAAGGCAGGTGAGAATAGCTGAGAGCACATTAAACCCTGGTTATGTAGAAGAAGATTGGTGGCTTTGATGGTGCTCCTGCAGGAAACGAATTGGACGACTCGTGTGGGAGGATATTAAAGTTCGAGGAAGGATTGCAGAAGTTGGAGGAAGAAATGGTATGGGAGGTGTAGATGCGCCGTAGGAGGAGGACAGAGAAATATCTATGCCGAGGTAAGTTTTTATAGATGGTATATGTTATTTCTGTATATATTATTTATCATTATGTAGTCGATTTGGTTTCTCAAAATGTTGTCGATGTTGTCCTATGGGCATCTCCTTGTAAACAGTCTTCTAGAAGCTAGGTTGTGGAATATATTTGTTATTACAAATTGATGTTCTTGAATAAATTGTAATTGAGTTTATCCGCTTGTTCATTTCGAATGCCTGACCCGAAATCTCTCACAAAAAAAAGACCTTTATTTGGCATATCAGCCCAACCCTTCCCTTTTACACACATTCCCAAACCGTACTTTCACAGAAAGAAATCAAAAAAGACACAAAAAAGAATACAAATTAATATAAAATACATTTTTCTATCCATTAAAATAAACCCCCTCTGCCCTCGCCAATTTCCTTTCCCACGTCAGCCTCCTGCAGATTTTCACGCCTTTCCCATCCTCTCCTAACCATTCGTTCAGCTTTCTGCACTCTCCAACCCACTCTTCTTTCACTCCCTCACATTCTTTGCTAAGGTGATACCACGTGTCACTCCTTTTCCTACACAGCGCACACGCGGTGTACTCCAGCCCCATCCACACTTTTCTTCCTCGCTCTTCTGAACCACACCTCGCTCTTGCCATGCATACTTTGTCCTCTCTCTGCTCCACTCTCCCCTGGCTAAGTACCTCGGGAGTTTCCCCTGCACTTGCCACTCTACGTAGCCAGGGCTCTCAGCCATTCTCACTTGCCTTTCTTGCCACTCAATATCCCTCAATCTCTCCCTTATCTCAGTTCCTAGGCTACCCCTTTCTCTCAGCTTCTCCTCTACCCACACCTCAGACATACCCACTCTTTCATACATCCTTTCTCTATCCTTCCTCCATCTACTCTCTGTTCTACTCTTACATCTCATCCATACCTCCCGTACCAGTCTTTCCTCGCCCAAATCCTGCAATCTTTCCTCAAACTTCACAACCCTCACACACGACTCCCACCACATACTCATACGATTTGTCTCCTGCAACAGCACTGCCCTCGGTGTCGACCTTTCGAGCCCTAGCAGATTCTTCAGAAACCAACCTTGCTCCCTTTCTATTACCTCCCATTCACGCAATCTCCACACTTCCACTCCATACAACAATATAGGTTTTACACACGCATCCCATATCTTGCACGCCATTACGAGGTTACCACACCACAAACTCCCCCATTTTCTGCACGCAATCCCCCAAGCCATTCTTGCTTTCGCCTGCATACACTCCACATGCATCCTAAGCCCTCCTCCACAGTCAAACCAAAAGCCCAAATATTTAAAGCCATTCACTCTTTCAATCAGCCTTTCCTTCCATTTCAGCCCTTCGTCCTTACCCCTCCTGTCCCTATTCCTAAACAACATCCATTTGGTCTTTTCCACATTCACCACTAGCCCCCTCTTATCCAGGTATCTACCCATTCTATCCAACATCTCTTGCATCTCTTCCACTCTCTTGGCCGCCAGCACCACGTCATCTGCATACGCCAACATCCACACTTTGGATCTACCCACCACGACCCCTCCTGCCGGTCCTCTCCTCAGCACCTCTTCCAACTCGCTCGTGTACAGATTAAACATGAGGGAGCACAGCGGGCACCCCTGCCGTACTCCCACATTGACCCTAAATTTCTCAGATATTTCTCCATTCACTCTTGCTTTTGCCCATGACTCTTTATACACCCTTCTCACTCACTCCACTCCTTCCTCTTCCATACCCAATCTATCTATACATTCCACCAGATTCCCCCTAGGAACTGAGTCATACGCAGCTTTGAAATCCACAAACACCGCGTACACTCTCCCTTTGCATTCCAGTGCTTCCTCCACCATTCCCGCCTCTTGAAAATCTGCTCCCTCGTCCCTCTTCCCCTTCTGAACCCACCCTGGCAATCCGGCAGCAGCCCTTTTTGTTCCACTTCCCTATCCATTCTATTTTTCACAATAGTCATCATCAATTTATAATCGGCACTCATAATGGTGATCCCCCTATAGTATTTTACGTCCGAGGCCTCTCCTCCTTTATGCACCGGGACCACCACCCCCACACGCCACTTTTCCGGCACTTCCTCTGCCTTCAGCCCGTCTTTCCCCGCTGCCTTTCCTAGTTTTAACTGTGCCAGGATCACCTACACCTCTTTCCGCGAAAACACCTCCCTTCGTACCACCTGTCTCGCACTCGAACTGCCCAGTTCCACCTCTATCTCTCCACCACATATTCGTACTATACCGATACCGAAACCTACAACTATTTAGGAAGGGTAAGGTAGAGGGAAGAAGAATAAGAAGAAAACAAGCGTCTTAGTAGTCTTAGACTCGTATGTACATCACAGGCATATAAAGCGATAAAAATATCTTACGTCTTGCGGAAGACCGAAAAATATTTACTGCAGTCATCTTCGGAGAGACCTAATATAACACATAGAAGAAGAAAATGTTTTCAATATATGAAATAACATATAAAGAAATCTGGCACCTTGTATTAAAACTATTAAGTTAATACGGGGGTAAACCGTATTCACCAACGTTCCATAAATGTATCAATAGCTATTGAACCCATACGTATTCGTTGTTATAGCAACAGTAAATTCATTATCTAGGCCCTGGAGAATATAAAGTAACTACATTCCCTAGATTCTAGGGAACGTAGTTACTTTAGATTCGCTTTATTAGAATCACTGAATAATTTAACAAAAGTTGTCATAAAAACTCCAATCACAATCCCTATTCAAGGTGTTTGGCATTTGTTTTGGCAATTTCTGTGACGTTTTCAATTTGTCCATTCAAAAGCTTATGGGACTCATTTATGGGATGTTGCTGAATACGAGCATTAGAGGTATAAAAACAATTGAATTAAATAATAATAGCTCATCACAAATTTGAAAACGTCCAATTTCTAGTAAATATTTTTATTGTAAAAATTTTAATGTTAATCTGTTCGTCAGTTATTAATTATTTACCATTCAATAGATATTTTCGTAGATATTGATGGACAACTATTTCCAGCAAGATAATTTGAGCAATTATCTTCGTCTACGAAAATTATAAAACCAAACAACACAACGAACTGAATTTCAATTAGGCCCGAGCTGAAGAAATAAGTTTTAGCTATTTTACTCGTTTATTGTTTCGCCTTGCTCAATTGAAGAGCCCACGCAATCTCTCACTCTGTTAACAGCAACGAACGGTTGCGCAAACCGAACAAACAGCCAAGTACCAGCAGCAGCAGCAGTTCTTTTTTTTACATAACGCATTTTTCAGTTTCTAATTCGTTCATGTAACCTACTTGAAATTTATTATGTAAAAATGCACATAAAAGAACCCAACTGCGCTTCGCGGATGATTGTACGCGGAAATATAGTGCATGCATCGAATGGGAGAAACACAATGGGTTGCAAAATGATTCGCGTGTTTATAATAATCTCACAGAAAGTTTTTGCAGGACTTTTTTGGGGCTATAATGAGTTTTAATACGCAAACCTTAGACTACTCAGAATTCCTTTTTATATGCTATAAAGAAATAATATTTTATTATTATTATTATTTTTTATTTATGTCCTCAAATCCCGAGGACAGATAGCAAATAGAACTACATCGTCCGGAAAGAGTGGAAATAGCAGAGGAAGCATTTCTCTGCTATTTCCACTCTTTCCATTTGTGTGTATCCCATTCTGTACATCCTGCATGCCATTTTGCATTTCTTTATTATTTCATCCATAAATAATACAAACATTCTCGGGCTAAGTGCTCCTCCTTTTCTTATTCCTGTATGTGTCGTGAATTGTTCTGATGTTTTATTTTTACATACGACTGCATTATTATTTTTGTACATGTGTTTTACTATTGTCCTTATTTTCTCACTAATTCTTCTTTCTTTCATTATTTTCCATGTTCTCTTCCTTGATACTTTATCAAATCCTTTTTGCATATCTATAAATGCTACGAATATTTTTCTTTCTTCCTGTATTTCTTTTTGTGTCATCTGTCTTATTGCGAATACATGATCTTGTGTGTTTTGTCCCTCTCTGAAACCGCTCTGTGATCCTTTCATCGTATTTCCGATCTCTTCTTTTATTTTGTTATCAATTATCTGTTCGTACATTTTCATCGGCGCGCTCAGTAAATGTATCCCACGATAATGTTTACAGTCTCTCTTGTCTCCTCCCTTGTATATTGGTACTATAAGTGCTGTTTTCCATTCTTGTGGTACTGTTTCGTGTTTCCATGCTTTGTTAATTATTTTTCGTAAGAGCTCCATGCCTTTCTCCCATGTTGTGCATCATATCTCCTGTTATTCTGTCTATTCCCGAGGCTTTCTCTTTCTTTTGTATTTTGATCAGTTCTTGCATTTCTTCTATATTTATTAATGTATCTCTTTCTTCGGGCTTCTCTTTATTTATCTCATCTCTCCCCGCTTCTTCGAAATTAATCGTTTCTTCTATCTCTTCTTCCTCTCCTTCTAGCAGTTCTTGGAAGTATTTTTTCCATCTCCCTACTATTTCTTCCATCTCTTTTAATATTTCTCCTTTCTTGTTTTTAATTACTTGTATATCTTCCGTCACTTTTTCCTTTCTCATTGATTTTATCGTTGTGTAGAACAGTTTCTGGTTTTCTTTGCTATTTTTCTCTATGTTTTTCCCAAATTCCTTCCATTTTGCTTCCTTTGATATTTCTACCATTTCTTTCATTTTCTTCCTCTCTTTTTTATATAGGTCATATTTCAGTGTTGTTCTGTCTGTTAAATAGTTTGTCCATGCAGTCTTTTTTGTTTTCCTTTGCATCTTTATTTCTTCCGTCCACCATGCTGTTTGTCTTTTTTTATTGTTTTTCTTGCTCGTCCCACATGTTCCATTGCTGTCTCTATTAGTACTGTTTTATATACTTTCCATAGATGTTCTACGTCTTCTTCTTTTGCGCTTTCTTCTAGACTTTCTAATTTCTTTTCTATTGTTACCTTTAATTTGTGTGCTATTTCATGTTCCCTTAATCTATATGTTCTTATTGTTTCGATCACTATTTTTTTCTTCTTCATTTGTTTTCCATTCTGTTTCTTACATTTACATATTTTATTTTGCTCACTAATGCGTAGTGCTCGCTGCCTATTTCCGGTCCTCTCTTTACCACTGTGTCCATTACTGTTCTTTTCTTGTTATTTTCAACTAATATATAATCAATTATTGACTTCTCCTGTCTACTTCTTACTTCCCTCGTATATTGATGTATTCTCTTGTGCTTGAAGAATGAATTTGTTATTGCCATGTTATTTATTGTACAGAAATCTAACATCCTTCTCCCGTTATTGTTCCTTATTTTTTCTCCATACTTTCCTAATGCTCCTTTGTATTCCGCGTCCCTCACTCCTATTCTACTGTTAAAGTCTCCTGCTATGTATACTACTCCTTTTGCCTCTTCTACTGTCTTTGTCAGCTCCTCCCAAAATCGATCCTTGTTTGGTACTCTGTCGTCCTCGTTTGGTCCATGCACCACTATTGTTGTTCTATTCCCTTCTTTTTCTGTTAACTCTACTTTTAGTATCCTTTCCGTTATTGGTGCCCATTGGCATATTTGTGCTTTTATGTCTCTATGTACTATACATCCTATTCCTGCTGCTGCTCTTTCGTTTTCGTTTACGCCGCTGTATATGATTATATGTCCTTTTTCAGTCGCATATGTTCCCTTTCCTTTCTTTTTTGTTTGTGTCACTGCCAGTATCTTCAATTTCATTTCCTCTAATTCTTCTCCTAGTTCTTTCTCTTTTCCTGCTTTTCCTATCACGTTCCATGTTCCTATTTTCCAAATTTTATTCTCTTTTCTTTCTGTTATTTTTAAAATGTGTTTTGATTGTTCTGTTAATTTATACTCCTAATATTCCCAATTTTCCATACTTTTCTTTTTTTATTGTACTCTTTTCTTTGTTTCCATTTGTTATGTGTTTGTTCTTCTTTCCTATGTCCTTTTCCTTGCCGTTTCCTTTTTATTTTTGCTTCAATCTGTTTTCTCTTTGTTTAATAGTTTTTTGGATTGGTTACTTTCACCCCATTATCTTTGGCTACGACACCTTTCTCTCTTTTATCCCATATATATATATATATATATATATATATATATATATATATATATATATATATATATCTATATATATATATATATATATATATATATATATATATATTATTGTCTACTATTATCTTTCTATGTCCTATTTTTATTAGATACATAACATTCATATTTTAGTCAGCATAATATTTAATATATAAGTTAGAATTGTAAACAGACATCATTTCCATTTGAAACATAAAGTTCTTTTTATTAAAAGTTGGACTTAACATTAAACTTATTTGTAATGATTTTAATTTAAAAAAAAACTCTTTTCTAGTAGTTATTTCATGAGCAAATCCTTGAACGAATGTACTGCCCCACATTAGTAGTAGTAGTAGTAGTACTTAATAAGAGCCACTAACCGAAAATAAAACCGATTTATTAATTGCAGGTTTATTGAACAACTAAGCCCAGTCATAGTAATTTTCGTTTGAGTGACGCTATTTTTTACGCACACGGGCTTCCCAAACGCACCGAAGGAAAACAATTAGTTACTAAACCAGATTTGTTTTGTGATACAGGGCGCCGAAACTGGTGCAAACATAATTTTGTAATTGCCAAACTCTTATCATCGTTGAAACGTTCAAAAATTTTCTCTCTCTGGGTTATCAACATATGACCCAGTTTCATGATTTAAGGTGCAATTTATATTTGAAATTATTAATCGGTAATGTGTGTTTTAAATAGTAGTATTAATAAAACCCAACAAGAAACACATTCTTCGCTGATGGCTCGTGGAGAATGTGAGAAGCGAAAAAAAAGTATCATGCCACTAACGTCACAAGAAAGAAGCCACAAAACGTGTTCCGGCGATTGCGTCAATGCGCTTATTTTATTCGCTTTTGTGCCCGTTTAACGCACCCCCGCCGCTTAATATGAGGCTCGTCTGCAATAAATTTAAATCTCCCAAAAAACAGAAACCGGCTGCTGGTATAATTCACGGCGAGGCCACTTCCGATCAGCGTTTTATTCATAAAGATTAATGGCTCTTAAATCACAATCACACACGCAACTTGTTTTTTATAAGTGCGTGATCTTGAAATCGAATTGTTAAAACATATTCGTTGCCGGAGATTATTAGATTTTAATATGTCGTTTGAAATGTTTGACTAATTGCTTTGTAAAATTTACTTCATTAAAATCGGTAGTATTTGTTTGGATTGATATATAGTGTTTAGTTCAAGGAGACATTTTTAACATTTTTATTTAAATATTAAATTAAATACATTTTTAAACATTATTACACAAAAATTGAATGGTTTTGGCGTCTACTACGTGGATTTAAACAAAACTTGGATAAAATCGACTCATTTGATAAATTAATAAAAATCTTAACCGATTTGACGAAACAAAATACAAAACAAACAACCTTCAAAAGAAAGGAATGCAATGAATGGGTCAACTTGGAGATTGCGAACATAATAAAAGAGAGGAATTATTATTTTCACAGGCAGAAATTAAACCCAAATAATGAATTCCTAAAAGATAAATATATACAACTGAAGAGAGAGGCACAAGTTAAAATTGAAATTAGAAAAAAACATATTACAGCAAACGATTTGAAAACGCAAAAGGAAACACACTAAAAACGTGGCACGAAGTAAATTCATTGCTAAACAGAAGGAAGAAAATGAAACAAGACTCAATAAAAATGAGAACTGATAATGGCCAAACAACCTCTAACAGTAATCAGGTCAGTAACATAATTAATAATTATTTCGCTAACATTGGAAGCATATTAGCAGAAAAGCAAATAAATAGTGCATCAAACACTCCTTCAAACTTACAAACAATGCAAAATAAAACAAATATATGCACTGCGAAATTTCCATTAACAACAAAAATGGAAATTAAAAAGATTATAGAAAATCTTAAGGAATTTTCAACTCCTGGCGTCGATAATATCACAAACAAGCTAGTCAAACAAATGAAGGATGAACTAACTCCGATTATACTTGATCTAATAAACGATATATTACATACTGGATTATATCCTTGCTCTTTAAAAAAAACCATAATAATCCGAATTTATAAACATGGAGACAAATGCTTACCGGAGAATTACAGACCCATCGCCCTACTACCAATATTTTCAAAGATCACCGAAAAAATATTACACAGAAGACTGATAGATCATCTAAATAAAAACAATTTGGTCTGTAAACATCAGTACGCATACCAAAACCAGTCAAGTACTACATCAGCCGCAACTGATGTGATTTTAAATATACAAACAATTTTGGATGAGGGAAACTATGCCACAGCCCTATTCGTGGATATGAAGAAAGCGTTTGACACATTCTCTAAAACAATATTAATTCAGAAACTACGTAACGCAGGGATAGCTAACATAGAAATAAAAATATTTGAAACAGAAAAACAGAATCCAACAAACGCGAATAGGAAACATTCTAAGTGACACTGCCAATCCAGAATATGGAATTCCGCAAGGTACCGCGAGTACTAGGGCCAATCCTCTATTTAATATATATAAATGATATTGAAGAACTACAATTCAAAGGAAACCTATACCTATTTGTAGACGATACATCGATTATATATAGTGGAACGAGTGAAACTGAAATACAATCAAAAATCAGTAGTGACATAAACAAGTTAAAAGAATGGTTCAACAGAAATCTTCTATCTATCAATGAAACCAAAACATGCATGCTGATTCTATCACATAAGAACAGAAAAACAATAAATATTAATGTAACAATAAACGAAACAAGAATAGAAACAAAACCATTTATAAAATACTTGGGACTTATTATATCATCCGACCTCAAATGGGATGAACATATACGACAATTAAGGAAAAAATGCAAACATAATAGGAGCACTGAAAACTGTACACAAATATCTACCCGATAACATAAAGAAGAGTGTATATCATGCGCTTTTCACGTCGAATATTAACTATTTAAGCAATATATGGGGCAACACAACCAATGCTAACAAAAATAAATTGCAAAGACAACAAAACAAATTATTGAAAATTCTTTACAACTTTCCACATCGAACACCATCCAAAAATATATACAACACAATTAACGAACTAACTGCGACAGAGATAATAACCTTAAACCAAAACATACTAATACATAAAATCATAACATGTACAATAAAAACAAACAACTACCTTGCAACAAACAAACAAGTTCATGACTATAATACAAGAAGAAAAAGTGACATTCATCCAATAAAGAATAAAACTAGCACCCTAAATAAAAGACTTATCATAAACAACTCATTGGAATATATCAAGCTACCAAAATATATTAAAGACATCAAAGACATCAATAAATTTAAAAGTGAGTGCAAAGAACATATAAAAAGTGAAAGGACGTAACAATTGACCATCTAACCAAACATCCAAGACAACGAACAATGGAAGCAGTTTCCTAAACCAAGCAGACGGACGAGCCCTTCACCGAGGAAGCTATGGTCCATTTACTTGCAGGAAACTAAAAAAAAAACATTTTCAATAAAAGAGATAAAAACATAGTAGTTTTATTCATCTCCTTTATCATTACACACATTTGCATTTACATCATTCTTTCTTTCCCTTAACCCTATCAGGCCCAAAATAAATATTATCGACAATAATACTAATATTAAAATTTCCGAATATTATCATGAAATTTTTTTTTACCGACAAAGATTAACGTAATTTACAGTTAGGAGCCAAAAAATAACACCACATTGACGTATTTGGTTTTATAAAGCTACCACTATTTAGAAATAATTTAGTAACAAGGTTTAATTTGTATTTATTGCAGATTGTTACTTTTGTTTCTATTTGTATTTTTTTTTGTTGTTGTTCGTGAGGTTGAAGAGCATATTTTTTGTGAGAGATATGCCAAATAAAGGTCTTTTTTTAGTAACAAGGTGATTTCTTTGTGAAACCAATAGGAACAAAAGTTAAACGGGCTATCGACACGAAGTCTTTCGGCTTACTGAATTAACTATGTTTTTTTTTTTTCATACATACATAGGTTTCATATAAATAACATATAACAAATTAATTTCGGAAAATTGTGCTCCCTCTCAGTGCTGTCACCAATCCACTGATCTGGACAGCCTGGTGTGAAGGAGTTCTTGAAATTTGAAATTTAGCCACGTTTATAAAATTCTCGAATAAATATTCACTCAGAAATTTTAACAATTTTATATTTTAAGAATTTTAGAGTGAAAATTGTAATTTGAATTATCCTTGCAGCTTTGATAATACAAAACATTAAGTACAAAAAAAAACGTGAACAGGCTAACAATTCACAATGTTTACTATTTTCCGGGAAAGTGATAAGGCATAGCGGAAAATATCCAAATGGCTGTGTGTCTCTCTAATTTGTTTTGTAGTTAGATTAGCAGTTTATCTTAATGCTATATATAGCCTACTACGTGTAAATTATGTATCAGTGTTATGGCTTCTAGTATCAAATACCATTTTCCGGGAAAGTGGTAAGGCACAGCGGAAAATATCCAAATGACCGTTTGTCTCTATAACTTGTTTTATGGTATTAGTTTATCTTAATGTTATTTAATGCTATATATATATATATATATATATATATATATATATATATATATATATAGATATAGCCTACTATGTGTAGATTATTTATCACTGGTCTATTCTTGTTAATTGAAGTGAATGGCGATATTTTTACTACTACAAACATTCTATAATGATAACTCACCTGCAGTTGGAATTCCCTTCACGACGTGCCTCAGCGATTTATTAATAAGTAACATTCTGCACTAAAAAAAAAATCACCGAACACATCAAAAATCAATAATAATTTAATATTATCGTTCACTAACCGAAACTACGCATTACATTTTAATGAATACAATCAAACTCTCGACTCTCGTGGTTTATTGCTCTTTTCTGTTGGTTAGTCACGCAAACACTGATTGCTCGAAGTTTCTTTTTTGTTAAGAACAATTAAAAAAAGGTGGAAATTAAAGCACGCCGGTCTATTATCGCAGGGGTCAAACGAAAACTATCAGCTGGCTTGAAATATCAAACTCAAATTGTTTGTTTATTTATTAATGTACGCTGCACGGTTTATCACAGTTAACTGAGCTGATTGCGGATTCCTCGCTGAAATCAAAGTTTAATTAATGAGTTGCCCCCCAATCCGAAATTTTGATTGAAATATAGGACAGTGGCCTAGTTTTTGTTATAATAACAATAAATATTATTTCAAATAAAATTCTATGGCAGGAGTCTAAACAATTTTTATTTGTCGTCAAAAAAATGTTATTCTTATAACAACGGCATAGTTTTAAATTAGATTTACGAGTTGTACAGGAATAAATTAAGCTGGGGTAATGAAATAGAATGGAACATATATAAGTGTGAGCCCACCTCTTCTTCTTTAGGTGCCTTCTCCATTACTGAAGGTTGGCAACAATCATGGCAAATTCCGCACGATCTTGTGACGCTCTGAACAATGGGTGGGAGTCCAGACCAGTCCAGTCCCTTATGTTCTTTAACCAGGAGCATTTCCCTCGTCCTGGACCACAGCGACCCTCTATCTTGCCCTCCACTGTTAATTTTAGATGGCTATATTTTGTACTTCTGAAGATATGTCCCAGGTACGCTGTCTTACGTTTCTTCACAGTAGCCAATTGTTCTCTGTCTCTGTCCATGTGTCTAAGAACCTCATTATTCGTGATATGCTCCACCCAAGATATTGTCTGCATTCTTCGAAAGATCCACATCTCAAACGCTTTTATTCCATTCATAGTATTGATCTTCAACATCCAAGCCTCAACACCATACAACAGTACCGAGTGAATGTAGCACTCAACGAACCGGTATCTTAGTATCAGGTTTAGGCTTCTCTCGCAAAATTCTTTTCTCATCTTAAGGAACGTTGTTCTGGCTATTTCGATGTGTGTCTTTACTTCCAGATCTGGATCCAGGTCTTCGGTGATCCAGCTGCCCAAGTATTTTAATTTAGCGACCTGCTTTATTTGCTTATTGTATACTTGCAAATTGGCTTGGATATCTGGTGTTCTACTGATAACCATAGTTTTCGTTTTGGCCGTATTTAATTTTAGCCCTTTTATCTGCTTTTATTTGGTTGTAGACCAGCTGCGCTGTCTGCAATTATAGCCGTATCATCCGCGTACCTGATGTTTTTCAATAATTCAGCATTGATCTTGATTCAATCTGTAGAGCTTTCTAATGCTTTCAAGAATATTTGCTCCGAGTAGATATTGAACAGCAATGGTGATAGTACACAGCCCTGACGTACTCCACGATTAACAGGAATATCACTGGTTGTATCGTGTCTTACTGCAGCAGTCTGGTGTTCGTACACATTTTTTATGAAGGAGATATCTTTTTGGTCCAGACCTTTGGTCATCAGAATGTTAATTAGGACATCGTGTTTTAAACAGTTAAATACCTTTACATAATCAATAAAACAGATGTACACGTCATTCCTTTGGTCTCTACATTTTTGCATGAGAACTGACAGCCCAAACAACGCTTCTCTTGTTTCCAGTCCATCTCTAAAACCGAACTGTTTCTTGCTTAGGTCTTCTTCGTATTTCTTACGTATTCTATTATGTAGGATTTTTAGGAATACTTTTAATACTTGGCTCATCAAGCTTATCAGTCGGAATTTATCGCACTTATTGCTTTGGATTTCTTTGGTGGGCAATGAATACTGATTTTAGCCAGTCTTGCGGTATGTTTGCGGATTCATATGCTTTGTTGACGAAGTTTACAAGAATGTCGGTATTTTCCTCTTGTATCAGCTTTAGGATTTCTATGTACATGTCATCCGGTCCTGCAGCTTTACCTGATTTGGTGGATTTTATAGCTTTAATAACTTCTGATTTCATGATGTTCGGGCCAGTGTCTCCACCTTGATTTGGATATGGTAAATTAGTTTCGCCATCGAACAAATTTTTGATATACTTTGTCCACTCTTGTTTTAGTTCTTCTTTATTTGTCAATACTTGATTGTCCTCATTTACTATTCTGGATGGTAGATGGCTTCTGGTATTTCAAGCTATTTCTTTCACTTTTTGTGGAGGTTGAACAGATTGTGTTGGTCTTGTAGCTCTTCAGTTCTTGGCATCTTTCTTCCATCAATTTTTCTTTAGCTTTTCTAATGTTTCTTCTTATGTTTGAGTTCAGTTCATTATCTTTCTGCTAATCCACATTTTTGTATTTTCTTAGTTCATCCATTAAATTCATGATTTCTTCTGTCATTCAATGCTTTCGTTTATTAGCCTTTGGCGCATTCAATGTTTTTTGAATATTTTTTTCAATATTTCTGTAAGTTGATCCCATACTGCCTTAACCGTTTGCTTTTCTGACGAACGGGTCTTTTTTAGTTCAGTGTTGAGCTTCGTCGTTAATTTTTCTTCCAGGCTTAGATCTTTGAGTGCCTCCATGTTTGGTCTTCTAATGATTTTACGCATTATCTTTTTAAGGCCGTATCTTACTTGAGCTATTACGGGGTTATGATCTGACCCAATGTCCACCCCCGGATACGTTCTCACTCTATGGACACCATTGCGATATCTCTTGTCGACTAGTATAAAGTCTATTTGATTTCGTACTATGGTGTGGCTGATGTTGTGGAGTTGTCCAAGTGTAGAGTCGTCTATTAGGTAACTGAAACCACGTGTTACTAATCATAAGGTTCTTTTCTTGGCAGAATTGCACCAGCAAGTCGCCTCTGTCATTTCTATCGCCCAGACCATGGTTACCAACAAAATCAGCCACTCTTCCTTTGCCTACTTTCGCATTAAAATCTCCCATAATTATGGTAATTTCGTTTTTCTTCGTATATGCTTTTAGTTTCGCATAGAATTCGGATATTTCTGACGGTTTGTCAGCTGTTGGTGCATAGACTTGTATGATATTAATGTTTTTGGGGTTTGCTTTTAGTTGTAGTAGCATTGCTCTGTCCGACTGCGGTACATAGTTCATTTGAGTGGTCTGCCAGATCGTTGCCAGAGAAATATACCGTAGAGTCGCCTATACAGGATTTTCCCGCACCAGGCCACCTCATCTCACTAATTCCCAGAACGTTGATACCTAGTCTTGTCATCTCTTTGTTTGAATTATAAATTTTTCCGGACATGTGCATTCCATGTATCGATTATTATAGGAATTTCTCCATTAGTTTCCACTTTCGGTTGGGTCCTATCCTTATTCATCGCGGGCATTCTTCGCACCCCTTGACCATTTAAGGTCTGCCACGGACTAGGGGCCAGCGCTATTTGGTTTCTCGTCATGATTGTTTGTCTTGAGAGCTATTGTGCGGTAGTTTCTCCTTTCTTTCCGCACCGCAGTACTATAGCCGATTATGCTGGCTTTCAGCTGCGCCCATAGCTTTCCAAAACGAGAGCCTTTAAAGAAATAATTTTTCAGTAGTATTCTGGTACTGGTAATACTAAAATTATAAATAAATATTTATGAAGACAATCGAAGTATATAAACTGAGAAGGAAGAAACTGACTGAAGTGCCTGAAGGAGTAATTTAATCAGAAACCCATTTCATATTAATATACTGCTGACCATTACCAGATCTGTTGGTCCGCGGGAGGCATATCTACCTCCTACCCGGCATATCTACCGGGTATTTCCCTATCCGCCACCTGGGGACGCGCCCTATGGGGGTTACAGATTCCCCACAAGGGACCCACCTCTTAGCAATCTACATATCTAGATTTTGATCTTATTAGATCTCATCAGTGTAGCTCAGGTAGTGAGGATGAATTCGCACTCCTGTTATCTGGCTTTTATTGAGATCAAACGGTTAGGTCTATTTACTCATATCTTGTATTGTTACGGTTTGAGTTCTTGTTGATTATTGGCTCTTTGGGCCCTCTTTGTATTGTTGGGTTTGGTGGGGTTTTCAAGGCTTATCTTCCTCCATCGGTAATTTCCGGATTCGTTGGTACGGTTGGCGGTGGTGTTGGTGATGGTTGGATTGCTGTGCGTGATGCATCTTTTCCTTGTGTTCATTTTGCGTTGTATTTGTTGATGATGTTGTCGGTTGTATTGAGAAAGTTTATTTTTTCTTCCATGGAAGGTTTCTTCGCCAAGAATTGGATGATTAGGTCGCCTATGAGGGTTGCTAATTCATCCGTTGGTCTTTCGTTGTCTTTGGGGGTGTTCGTGTTTTCTTTGCTTTTGTTGAAGTTTTGTGGTTGGTTCGTAGGTATGCTGCTGCTTCCTACTGCATTGGCCCATGAGCTGTGTTCGTTTATTACTGGGAGTTTGGGGAACTTTCGGGGGTTGTTAGGGCAACCTTTGTAGCTGTCTGAGTGGCTTCCTCTGCAGTTAGCGCAGGTTGCGGGTGTGGTGCTAGGTTTTGTGTACGTGTGGGTAGAATGGTTGTTGTCGCACTTGAGACATTTGAATTCAGCGTTGCAGTACGCTTGCGTGTGTCCAAAAACTTGACAGCGGTGGCACTGGTTGTCGGTTTGTTTGAGTCTTCTTGACTTGATTGTTATCGATAGATTGCAGCAAAGTCCCATTTTGTAAATCGAATTATAATTTTTATTACTGCCAGCGGTATCGCTCCATTTTTTCCGTACATCCTGGATACGTGAAAAGCAGGGTAACCTTGCATTTTGAGGTCCTCGGCGATTTCTTCGGAACTGATAGAAGTGTCTATGCCGCTCATTACGACTTGTAGGGGCTTATCGCTTTTTAGGCAGAAGGTGTGATGGGATATGTTGTTGTCTAAGAAATACTTGACAAGTTTCCTATAGTCATCGGTTGTGGATGTGTGAATGCTTATGCCAAGTCTCGTGGAGACTGCCTTCTGCCAGTTGATTCGGATTGCTGCAAGCTGGTTAGAGATGTGGATCCAATCGTGTGTCGTCCACAATTAGTAAATGCACCAGTTTAACCAGGAAATTGGGCCAGAGAAACAACCATAAGGCCACCGCATTCTTGATAGATATCTGCAAATCCCAGGGATGTGAAACATTGACTAAGTGAAGCCCAAAAAAGGCACTCAAAGAAATAAACCAAATAAGGAAATTAACCCAAAGAAATATCCAGGCCTTGACCTGACCTTATTACGGGAAAAAATACTGCAGGAGTTACTAATTGAAGCATTCAGAGCTTAACTTTCCAATGCGATCTTGGGGACCGGCTACTTCCCAAACGAATGGAAAATCGTCTAAATCATAGTAATCTCAAACCCAGAAAAACTAACTCAGAAACTAGTTCTTACGGACCCATAACATATTGCCAATCTTATCGAAAGTGTTAAAATTCTCAGAAAGAAGTCAATTCTGGACAAGGAAAATATAATCCCGAATCATCATTGTGGGTTTCGAAATCACCACGGCACAATTGAACCAATACACAGAATTGTGAATATAATCAATAATGATTTAGATTTAGATTAAGTTTTTAAATCAAGAAGGAAGAGAGTGAATACAATGGGTGAGAAAGGCGGGATGGGATGTTCTTAATAAATGAGAGAGAGGGACTCGAAAGGTAGGAAAGAACACCTTCTTCGGCCAGATAGACTACGTGTTAGCGTTGATTGAAATATTAGGTCAATTTTTCAAATCAACGGTTAGTCAAAGCAATCAGAAGGGATGATTTAGTATATTTCAGAGTGGAATACGAGAGTAGACCAGATCATGTGCTAGTGGTGGCGAGAGGGAATAAAAGGAAGAAGAGTCAGAGGAGGAAGGGGTCTAGATAGATTGAACTAGAAATATTAGTATATGAAGAAAAGCAGTTGGAGAGGATGATTGTGTATGTGTTGACGTGGAAGAAGAGCGGCTGTCAGAAGGATAGCTTGATTGACGAGAAATGTAGTAAGAAGTGGGCGATATTGCGGTAGGAGATGGCAGAATGGAGATATGAGACACGTGAGTCGGAGAGGCCAAACCAGGCGAAGAAGGATTTCGAGAAATAAGAAAGTGGAGGAGATTCAGAAGATGGGAAAAACTAAATGTCGGAGAAGGGGTTGTGAAGGATTTTAAAGAAAAGGGAGTTGAAGGGAAGAATAAACACAGATTCGCAGAGCAGTTACAAAGACATGGCGTTGAAATTGAAAAAGGCTACGGGAGAAGATGGGTTAAAGGCTGAAGCATACAGAGGTTGTTGGTGGAGAGTAGGGATAAACTGCTACAGAGCATCAATACCGTATTAATTGGATTGGTTAATATGCCGGAAGAGTGGCGTGTGGATGTGATTGTTCAAATGCTTAAAAGAGGAGTAGCCTTAGTGTTAATGACTGTGGGGTACAAATCTAACTATGATAATGGTAAAAAACAGACTGGAAGGTAGGTGAAGTAGACAGTAGAAGGTTATTGCCGGAAAATCAGGGTGGGTTTAGAGAGACGAAGGAGCAGCTTTTTACCCTTTTGAGAATGTTAGGCGAAGTGTTGGAGTGCTAAGGGATATGATATGCGTATTTGTGGATCCGAAAATGGCATATGACTCATCTCCTAGGGTTAACTTAGTGTAATATATGAAAAACTTAATCATGGAATAGGAAGCGGTGGAATTAATGAGAAGGATGTACAAACAGTCGTGGGCAAAAGCAAGACTAAATGAAGAAGTTTCAGTATGGTAGGGAGGGGTTGTAGTACGAAGAACTACTACTACTGGATGTTAGCATATGCGGATGGTGTAGTGCTTATGATCACGACAGTGGAAGAGATGCAAGAGATGTTGGAATAAATTGGAAAGTACCATAATGAGAGGGGGTTTGTATTGAATGTGGAAGAAACCAAATGGATGATGTTTTGAGCGTAGGATGGGTAGAGCAAAAGAGTTAAAATGGTAGGAAAGAATGATTGAGAGAGTGAATTGTTTTAAGTAGTTCACGGAGGGGAAGCTTGCGGCGGCAACCAAGAGGGGCACCGGGGCCGGGTGGTACTCCTGATAGGTAGGAAGAGGTGTGATGCGATCCGTTTTACCATAGATGGACGGAAGTGATCCCAACAAAGGTTGTCGTGGACCATGGCTCCACCTACAGAAAACATGTGGAGGTGGCGAGCGCTGGGGCGCCCGAGGTGCTTTCGTTTAACGGTCTCGTGACGTGCCGTATGCCCAAGTCTTGCTGTCGTGCACCGGCGTTTATAAGGGCCGAGGTAGAATAGTGCGCATCGGGAGCAGCAAATAAAACAAGTGACAATAAATCCGTAGCAGCACAGAGTGATAAACGAAAACAGCTCAGGTGTGCTACGGAGCTGGCAGCAATAATGTCCAACACCAAAGACCCGGGCCAGCACAAGCGTATTGGCACGGGTCGCCGAAAGCATAATGCTTTATGGAGCGCCCATCTGGCGACAGCGCTTGGAAGTTAACGAGTACCCGGGATATACTTGCGAGAGTTCAGAGGAAAACTGCGCTCAGGGTACCGGACAGTATCCAGGGATGCCATCTTGGTTATATCGGGTATCCCCCGATTAAGCTGCTTACTCTTGAGCGCATGGAGAGGTACAAGGACGACCTAAGTGTACGAACCGGAACCAGATGGCAGTCCAAATGGGATGAGTTTCAGGATAAAGCCATCTGGACCCGAAGGCTTATCCCGATAATCGCGCCGTGGTTAGAGAGACCCCTCGAAGAGGTGGGTTGGTAATTAATTTTCAATGAGGTCTAAACTAAGAGCGAAAAACATAGTAGTAGTTCAATTCATTGATTACAAAAAGTAACATTGTGCGCTCTGCTTTTTATACTTCTAACTATGCAGTTGCAACTTCTAATTCTACTATCGAGCTGTTTACGGCATTTCACGACATGCACAAAAGTCATAAATGACAGGCCTCAAAACATTGTCTTCGCTTTTATATTATAGGGATGGAATGTTTGAGGAATTTTATCAACTACAACTAGTTACTTCTTTGAAGAAGTTTTGTTGTATTCCATCTTTTGAGTGTAAGCCTATCCTATATCATGTTGATTAAAATACTTCAATCAACGCTTTAAAAAATTTCAGGATAATATTATGAATTGACAGTCATACTTTTTTTTATAGCAATATTTTGTATTTTCACGCACTTTTTTTAAACTACTTCAAATATAATCAACCTCCTCATGCAAAAACAATCGTTCGTGTATGAAATTTAACAGCCATATCACTCCTGCACGTCATTTTGTTGCATGCTAAAAAAAAGTGCCCACCGCCGCTGCGTTATAATTAATTCGCCGTACGTGAAATCATTGTGTAATTGCTGGCAATTATGGTGCCGATTGAGTAGTTTGCAATCAAAATAAATTCTAATCGACGAAATGCGCGTCGTGCAAAATTATGGGTGGCACGGAAAATCACCGTTTTTCTAAACAGCTAGTAATTAATTTAACGTGGAATACAATATCATCAAAACAGTTTCAAGAAGTCCAGTGCGATATTAACTGGGTAATGAGCGTCATATTTTATAAAAACGAGTTTTTAAAATGATACAAATAAACTAATTTAATTAAATAGTAACTCGCTTTGTTTCCAAATGTTAATTTGTTAGTTTTGTATTACATATTGTACATAGATTTAACAACAAAAAATTATAAGTGTATTTAATTATGCATATTATTTATTTAAATGATTCTTAAGACATATTTTTATTTCCATCTAACTTTACAACATAAAAAATACCTTCAATGAGCTTCATTCCAACTCCTGCTGGGGGGGAGGGTCACCTCACTCTTCCGCCCCATCATTACCACCCATTTCCATCTGGCATGATTTGAGGCCCCTACAGTTTCCATCCTGAAGCATATCTTAACTCCAAACTACCGATCCCTTGGACTACTACGTAATCCAAGACCGATCCTTCCTTCAATTCAAGAAAAAAAAGACCATTATTTGGCATATCAGCCCAACCCTTCCCTTTACAAATTTCAGCCGCAAAAAAAACAATACTGTCACAGAAAGAACTAAAAAAAAATCTACCCACTAAAATAAACTAAACCCCCTCCGTCCTCGCCAATTTCCTTTCCCACGTCAGCCTCCTGCAGATTTTCACGCCTTTCCCATCCTCTCCTAACCATTCGTTCAGCTTTTTGCACTCTCCCACCCACTCTGCTTTCACTCCCTCACATTATTTGCTAAGGTGCCACCACGTGTCACACCCCTTCCTACACAGCGCACACGCGGTGTACCCCAGCCCCATCCACACTTTTCTTCCTCGCTCTTCTGACCTACACCTCGCTCTTCTGACCTACACCTCGCTCTTCTGACCTACACCTCGCTCTTGCCATGCATATTTTGTCCTCTCTGCTCCACTCTCCCCTGGCTATGTAGCTCGGGAGTTTCCCCTGCACTTGCCACTCTACGTAGCCAGGGTTGTATGAGCTCTCAGCCATTCTCACTTGCCTTTCTTGCCACTCAATATCCCTCAGTCTCTCCCTTATTTCAGTTCCTAGGCTACCCCTTTCTCTCAGCTTCTCCTCTACCCACACCTCAGACATACCCACTCTTTGTTCTACTCTTACACCTCATCCATACCTCCCGTACCAGTCTTTCCTCGGCCAAATCCTGCAATCTTTACTCAAACTTCACAACCCTGACACACGACTCCCACCGCATACTCATACGACTTGTCTCCTGCAACAGCACTGACCTCGGTGTCGATTTTTCGAGCCCTAGCAGATTCTTCAAAAGCCAGCCTTGCTCCCTTTCTATTACCTCCCATTCACGCAATCCCCACACTTCCACTCCATACAACAATATAGGTTTACACACGCATCCCAGATCTTGCATGCCATTACGAGGTTACCACCCCACAAACTCCCCCATTTTTTGCACGCAATCCCCCCAAGCCATTCTTGCTTTCGCCTGCATACACTCCACATGCATCCTAAGCCCTCCTCCACAGTCAAACCAAAAGCCCAAATATTTAAAGCCATCCACTCTCTCAATCAGTCTTTCCTTCCATTTCAGCCCTTCGCCCTTACCCCTCCTGCACCAGCCCCCTCTCATCCAAGTACCTACCCATTCTTTCCAACATCTCTTGCATCTCTTCCACTCTCTTGGCCACCAGCACCATGTCATCTATATACGCCAACATCCACACCTTGAATCTACCCACCACGACCCCTCCTGCCTGTCCTCTCCTCAGCACCTCTTCCAACTCGCTCGTGTACAGATTAAACAGGAGGGGGCTCAGCGGGCACCCCTGTCTTACTCCCACATTCACCCTAAATTTCTCAGATATTTCTCCATTCACTCTTGCTTTCGCCCATGTCCTTTTATACATCCTTCTCACCCACTCCACTCCTTCCTCGTCCATACCCAATCTATCCATACATTCCACCAGTTTCCCCCTAGAAACTGAGTCATGCGCCGCTTTTAAATCCACAAACACCGCATACACTCTCCCTTTGCATTCCAGCGCTTCCTCCACCATTCTCGCCAGCGTGAAAATCTGCTCCCTCGTTCCTCTTCGCCTTCTGAACCCACCCTGGCATTCCGGCAGCAACCCCTTTTGCTCCACTTCCCTATCCATTCTATTTTTCACCATAGTCATCATCAATTTATAACCGGCACTCATAATGGTGATCTTCCTATAGTTTATAACGTCCGAGGCCTCTCCCCCTTTATAAACCGGGACCACCACCCCCACACGCCACTTTTCCGGCACTTCCTCCTCTCCACTCAACACCTTGTTAATACTCTGCCGCACCTTCTCCCTTCCTTCCTCCGGTAGCTTTTTGAAAGCCTCTGCCTTCAGCCCATCTTCCCCCGCTGCCTTTCCTAGTCTTAACTGTGACAGGGCCACCTCCACCTCTTTCCGGGAAAACGGCTCCCTTCGCACCACCTGTCTCGCACTCGAACTGCCCAGCTCCACCTCAGACTGCGCTATCTGTTTACAACTCCTCTCAAACTCTGCTAGCTCTATGTTCACTTTGCCCTGATTCACCCTTCCCTTTAAGATCTCCCACATCCGTTTCTCCACCACACACTCCCTCAACCTCTTTTCCACTTTCTGCAACTCCTCTATTTTTTTCCTCTCGCACGTACTCTCGAACTCCCTTTTCGCCTGATTAACCCTTTCGGCTGCACATCTGCCGTACCTCCAATTCACCATTTCCCTCCGCCACCTCATCTTCTGTATCTTGCACTCCTCGTCGATCCAACATTCCCCCTGGCCTCCACTCTTCTTCCTCGGCATGCAGATTTCTACCTGCCTCCACTCCTCTTCTGTCATCCGCGTCTCCAGTAGCCCCACTATGTCCTTTGAGATGAACCACTTCTCCAGTTCCTTTCCCCACACTCCCCCTAGCACTTTTTTCCCGCAACGTTCCAAAAACACACCCTGCACTTGCTCCACTCATACTCCCGCCTCGTCGACCTCTCCCCCTTCATTCTTTTTTAACAAGCAGTCCCCCTGCCCGACCTACCAGACGTCCGCAATCTTCAGTTTTCGATATCCAACCCTAACTTTCAATCCTTTGGCTCTTTCTTCCTTAGCTCTTTCTCTAATTTTCCTTTGTACGTCCCTCTCCTCTACGGTTAGATCGTCATCAATGTATATGTTCGTGCCCTTTAGTTTATATTTTGCTCGCATTATGCCCATTTTGTCGTCCCAGTTGGTTAATTCTATCAGGACTCGGTCCCCTCTTTTCCTTCAATTCAATACCCCCTATATGTCATCCGTTGTTAAAGCTCTTCTTCCTACTATAGAGAGTATTTTGTACCACCTGGAGCCCCCATGCTTTGCATTAGCAGAGCTTGTTGCATGTAGATGTTGAAAAGGGCAGGGTATAGGCTAGGCGTTTTGTAGTTTAAGAAGTGAGTCCCTAATGGCTGAGACAGTTTTTGTCACCGTAATATTCTCTTCGTAGTATAGTTGAACGGCCTGAATTAATGTTGGTCTCTATAGATGTCCGTCAGTAGCATCGACATACGTCTTTCAGCCGCGTGTTCTGCCTTCTTCCCATAGTTCTTGATATGTGATAGATCTGATAGATCTGATAGATCTGATAGATCTGATAGATCTGATAGATCTGATAGATCTGATAGATCTGATAGATCTGATAGATCTGATAGATCTGATAGATCTGATAGATCTGATAGATCTGATAGATCTGATAGATCTGATAGATCTGATAGATCTGATAGATCTGATAGATCTGATAGATCTGATAGATCTGATAGATCTGATAGATCTGACAGATCTGATAGATCTGATAGATCTGATAGATCTGATGATCTGATAGCGATCTCCCCTCATGACGTGACCTAGATACTGGAGCTTTCGTTCTTTGATAGTGGTCACCATTTTTTCTTTCTCTCCATCCGCCTAAGTTCTTCTTCATTGGTTTTTCTGTCCACTCAGGATATACGCAGAATCTGCAGATATAGATACATCTCATATACGTCTATCCGTTTATCACGTGTCCAGCTTTCGAACCCATAGAGAAGCAATGGAAGCATTTTAGCACGCGGATGCAGAGGTGACTCGGTTGGTAAAGAGTCTCCATATAGATTAATTTTCTTCGGGCCTCTTCACTTCTTGAGTTGATTTCCTTCTTGTCTTGTGGTCCCTTTCCTCGTTCACAAGGATCCCGAGATATTTAAAAGATAACGGACACTTGTTCTACACAATGAATTTATACGAAACACGGCTCGGTTTCTTGGAGAATATATAAACTCAGAGAGTGTGTAGTAGAACATGCATAGAAAATAATTCTAGTTTGTTAGAGAAATCATCGAGGTTCAGGTTATAAAGTGTAAAAAACAGCAGTACCGATTCGCCTATCCACATAAGGGTAGTTTTTGCAAAAAAAAAGATAATATATTGTCAGATATGATGATGACATTAATTTTTTTATTATTGTCTGTTGTCCTCCAGTTAGTTTCAGATTAAAAAAAATAAAATAAAATCATTTCCCTCATCTTTGGTATTGAATTTTAATTGTACACTCTTTTCCTGTAAGATTTATGCGCACTTCCTCTTATTAATTGCTATCATTACAACGCAAACTATTTCTATCATAATTTTTTTTTACAACGCACGCGCTATTTTCATTATTAATATTGTGGTCAGGGTGAAATTCACGTCACTGTAAACGCATGAGAGTGCAACAATTAACCAGTATCAACAAACTTATTAAATTTACATTGTAATCATTGTGGTAACTATTAAAACTAACACGTTTTATATTTTTTAATGTAAAGTTTAGATAAGGAAAAACAAGTACAATATTACATATTATTTATACTTATTATTATTATTATTTATACTTATTATAATTATAATTTATACTTATTATTATTATTTTTTATACTTATTATAATTATTATTTATACTTATTATTATTATTATTATTTATATTTATTATTATTATTTTTCTATACTTATTATTATTATTATTATTATCATTTATACTTATTATTATTATTATTAATATTTATTATTACAAATATATACTTCAGAGATATTGAGCAAGGCGTCTTATAAAAACTAAAACTAAAAGTTTTCTACACAAAAAAAATAATTAAATTTAATATAATTAAAACAGGTCTCACTTAATTGCTTCAACACAACATGATTTATTATCGATTGAATTAGTGATTATTTTTCCATCATACAGGAACATTTTCACATCAGAATTATTAAATGTTTTACTTTTAAATTGCAATTGAGTTTTAGCTGACGCGTGCATGATAGAAAAAAATAGAAAACAATCTTCATTATGTGAACCAAGGAATTTGTCCTTAAGTGATTGGCATGCTTAGATTGACGTAGACGAACTGAACATAGAAACTGAATGGATACTAAAAAAATTATCCGAAACTAGCCATACAAACAGAAAACATTGAACAAATCACTAAACATGTATAATATCCTTGACGAAGAAACAAACAAAAAATGAATACAAAAAAACAAGCAAAAAGTAAAAGAGCTATTCATTGAAAAAACAACAATGACACAATGAACAAAGATGAACGAGAAACCCGAGAACCTTCAACACCTGCGAACACAACCATCCAGAAAATGGTCACCGAACGAAGCGAGAAAACCAAAATGCTTTTTATTATTATTTAAGTTTTTTGTATATGTTATGTATATGTATATGTATATGTATATGTATATGTATATGTATATGTATATGTATATGTATATGTATATGTATATGTATGTGTATATGTATATGTATGTGTATATGTATATGTATATGTATATGTATATGTATATGTATATGTATATGTATATGTATATGTATATGTATATGTATATGTATATGTATATGTATATGTATATGTATATGTATATGTATATGTATATGTATATGTATATGTATATGTATATGTATATGTATATGTATATGTATATGTATATGTATATGTATATGTATATGTATATGTATATGTATATGTATATGTATATGTATATGTATATGTATATGTATATGTATATGTATATGTATATGTATATGTATATGTATATGTATATGTATATGTATATGTATATGTATATGTATATGTATATGTATATGTATATGTATATGTATATGTATATGTATATGTATATGCATATGTATATGTATATGTATATGTATATGTATATGTATATGTATATGTATATGTATATGTATATGTATATGTATATGTATATGTATATGTATATGTATATGTATATGTATATGTATATGTATATGTATATGTATATGTATATGTATATGTATATGTATATGTATATGTATATGTATATGTATATGTATATGTATATGTATATGTATATGTATATGTATATGTATATGTATATGTATAAACAAATATAATAATAAATAATAAATCATTTAAAAAAAACAAAAAGAGGTACCAAGAAATACAAAGCTCTCTGAACGGAAACAATTATTAAAGAACTCTCCTAAAAGCTGAGACATTCAAATAAATGCGAATGAGAAAACAACTACAGCAACATCACCAAAACATTAAACCAAAAAAAGTAGAATGATACTCCTTCGAAAACAAACAGGAGAGACGAATCAAAGTAATGACAAAGAACCTACTTGCCTATTTAAAACAGAAGATATACTAGCTGATTTAAAACACAAACATTTAGCTATCGTAGAAGTTATCAAATACTAGCTGAAAGGATAAGGAACCTTTGCCAATGTTTATACTCACGTAAACAAAACAAAAGCTTCGAGATCAAAGAAATACTCTGTATGAAAGTGACAATAGAAGCAATACGAACATCCAATAATAATAATAAATAAATATAAATAAATAAATAATACCATACTGTAAACATTATCAGAGTAAGGATAGGAAGCCTGCAGACCCTTCCTTTTGGAACCAGAAATGATAATTTACGAGAAAAACTAAAGGTCATGAAGTGGGAGCAGGTGTATTCGATGCAGCAGTTGGATAGGGTGATAGTGGCTGCGTTGATGAAGAAGAAGGAGACCAGAGGGAGAGCTCGTTTCATGAGGAGTGTAGGAAGAATAAGGCGAGACGTAGGCATTGATGCCTCTATTTAATTTATGACTGACAGTGGCTCATTTTGTGTTTAATTTGTGACTAACAGTGCTTTATTTTGCCTGCCTATGTTTAATTTTGACTATCAGTCTTTAATTTTGATTGGCAGAGTTTATTTTTTTACTGCCTCTGTTTAATTTTAGACTGACAGTGGCTATCAGTATTTAATTTTGATTGGCATCATTTTGCTTTATTTTGCCTGCTTATGTTTAATTTTGACTATCAATCTTTAATTTTGATTAGCGGTGTTTTTATTTTTGACTACCTCTGTTTAATCTTTGACTGACAGTGGTTCATTTTGCTTGATGGTGTTTAATTTTTACTATCAGTCTTTCATTTGGATTATCAGTGTTTACTTTTGACTGCCACTTCATTTTGTCTCTAATTTTCACTAGCAGTGTTTATTTTTGACCAATAGTGCTTCATTTTGCCTGCCTATGATTAATTTTGACTATCAGACTTTAATTTTGATTGACAGTGACTGCTTCTGTTTAATTTTAAACTGACATTGGCTCATTTTGTCTGTTTGTGTTTAATTTTGTCTATCAGTCTTTAATTTTGATTCGCTGTGTTTATTTTTGACTACCCCTCATTATTTCTGGACTAACAGTGCTTCATTTTGCCTGCCTATGTTTAATTTTGGCTATCAGTCTTTAATTTTGATTAGCAGTGTTTATTTTTGACTGCCTCTGTTTAATCTTTGACTGGCAGTGGTTCATTTTGCTTCACTTTGTTTAATTTTGACTATCAGCGCCTTTAATATTAATTGGCAGTATTTGTTTTTGACTGCCTCTGTTTAATTTTTTACTAACAGTGCTTCATTTTGCCTGCCTATGTTTGATTTTCACTGTCAGTCTTCAATCTAGATTGGCAGTGTTAATTTTTGACTGCCTCTGTTTAATCTTTGACTGACAGTGGTTTATTTTGCTTGACTGTATTTAGTTTTGACAATCAATCTTTAATTTTGGTGGGCAGTGTTTATTTTTGAATGCCTCTGTTTAATTTTTGACTGACGGCGGCTCATTTTGTCTGCCTGTGTTTAATGTTGTCTATCAGTCTTTAATTTTCATTGGCAGTGATTATTTTTGACTGCCTCTGTTAAATCGTTGACTGGCAGTGGTTCATTTTGCTTTATTGTGTTTAATTTTGTCTATCAGTCTTTAATTTTGATTGGTAGCGTTTATTTTTGACTGCCTCTGTTTAATATTTGACCGACAGTCGCTCATTTTGTATGCCTATGTTTAATTTTGTCTATTAGTCTTGAATTTTGATTGGCAGTGTTTACTTTTGACTGCCTGTGTTTAATTTTGATTGGCAGTGTTTACTTTTGACTGCATGTGTTTAATTTTTGACCGACACTGGTTAATTTTGCTTGACTGTGTTTAATTTTGACTATCAGTCTTTAATTTTGATTGGCACCGATTACTACTACTGCTGTTTAATTTTTGACTGACAGTGCTTCATTTTGCCTGCCTATGCTTCATTTTTGACTATCAGTCTTCAATCTAGATTGACAGTGTTTATTTTTGACTGCCTCTGTTTAATCTTTGACTGGCAGTGGTTCATTTTACTTGACTATGTTTAATTTTGACTCTAATCTTTAATTTTGATTGGCAATGTAGATTTTTGACTGCCTCTGTTTAATTTTTGACTGACAGTAGCTCATTTTGCCCGCCTGCGTTTAATTTTGCCTATCAGACTTTAGTTTTGATTGGCAGGATTATTTATTCACTGTCTCTGTTTAATCTTTGATTGACAGTGGTTCATTTTGCTTTTGATTGATAGGGTTAATTTTTCACTGCCTCTGTAATTTTTGACTAACAGTGCTTCATTTAGCCTGCCTATGTTGAATTTTGACTATCAGTGTTTAAATTGATTGGCAGTGATTAGTTTTTGGCTGCCTGTTTTTAATTTTTGACTGACAGTGCTTCATTTTGCCTATCTATGTTGTGTGCGAGAGGAAAAGTGGAGGAGGTGCAGAAGGTAGAAAACAGGTTAAGAGACTGTGTACCGGAGAAGAAATTGAGGAAGATTCCGAAGAGAAGGGAAAAGAAGGATCGAGTTAACTTAAAGTTGGCAGACTGGGATAGGAGCTGCACAGAGATGGCTGGTCATTTGGCTTCCTTCTCTGTTCTCCTTATACCTTTTATTTGGAATTTTATCACTTGATTTCTTTTTACCATTTATCTTCTATTGATATCTGTCCTCCTTTACCTTCTCCAGTTGTCCTCGTTTAACACTTATCTTCTTTTACCACTGAGCACTAGTGGCAAAAAGAAGATAAGTGGTAAAACAACTGGAGAAGGTAAATGGGGACAGATATCAATGGAAGATAAATGATAAAAAGAATGTTGCCATCCTTCAAAGACATCTTTTACCAGTCGACCTCTTTTAACTTGTATTACTAACATATTTATTTATTTTAACTTTAATCTTCCTTTTACCACTTGTCCTAATTTTGCCACTCACTTATTTTCCTACGGCCGCTTGTCCGTTGGTATGCTCTGTGAACGCTAGTGTTATACTGCCTTGTGTTAAATGTCACAAAATTGTCAAAATTTACTGTTTCTCGGGACAATTATTGACAAATACTATAAATTCGAAACCAACAAGCGAGTGATGAAAAATCGGGACGTACTTTATTTTACTAATTGTCCTCAATTTTTCATTCGTTGTCCTTGTACTATGTTTTCAATTTTTTACCAGTTGTTCTCTTGTTATTTTGACATTTGTTTGTGCTTAACCATTTGGCATCCTTTCGACATTGGTCTAGTTTTCTACGTGTCCTGTTTTTAATATTAGTTTAGCATTTTATCAGTTGACTTGCTTTTACTACAGGTCATTTTGCTTCATCTTCGCCGGTTGTCCCCCTTTTACCACGTATCTCCCTTTTAACAGTAGTCCTCGTTCAGCCATCCATTCTAATAATTATCCATTACGTATTTGTTCTTATTTTGTCATGTTTGTACCATGAGTCCTTCTTTGACTACTTGTTCTACTGCCATATTTTTACCTTTTTCTTTTGATGTACCTTTCCGACACACGCCGAGATAGTGCAGTGGTTAGCACCCGCCCCTTAACAAACGTACGGCCCGGGTTCGAATGTCGGCCTGGGTAGTGAGTACCATTTGTCCTTGGGATACAGTTAGCGACACTTTAGAAAACTAGGGCAATTTTACCAAGTCCTAACAATCACATGCACCAATACACGGCAGAAGAACCCGCTGTTCGATAGCCAGCTAAGAATTGTAACAAATACAACACCTATTTGGCCTCATTTTACCACTTGCCCTCATTTTGTTAATTGTCTTCCTTTTGCACTCGGATTGCTTTGACGTATGGCCCTTCTTTTTCCAAGTTGTTCTAACGTTTTTGTAGCATATGTTGTCTCTTGCCATTTGTCTTACTACCGTTTTTAATTCTTTTACCAAATATCCTCATTTTTCATTTATCATCTTTCTGTCATATTTCCTCCTTTTACTGCTTGTTTTCCTACTTGATCTCTTTTTGTCATTTGGCCTCCTTTAACACGTGTACTCCTGTTTGGTTCGCGTTATATCAATTGACTTTCAACAACGGCTAAGTCCTATCTTGCTTGCTCTCCTCCTTTTGCCTCGTCAGTTGTCCACCTCTTGTCACTTATTTTATTGTATCGCGCCTCGTTCTTATATGATTCTTGTCCTCGTTTTACCACTCGTCCTCATTTTTCTTCTTCTCATTTTGCTAGTATCCTCCATTATATTACCATATTTCCTTCTTATACCTTTAATCTTTCTTTTACTACTGTGGCAATGGCCAATAGAGGATAAACGGTAAAATGAGGATAAATAGTAAATTGAAGACGATTTGCTGTTTATCCTCATTTTACCGCTTATTCTCCATTTGTCATTGGGCCTCCTCTTGTGACTTGGATTCTTTTTATTTTCACCGCTTGGCCTCGTTTTCCCACTTATTATATAACCATATTTAATATTTTTACCAATTGTCCTCATTTTGCCATTCCTCATCCTTGTACCATACTTCATTTCCTAGACATACACTAACACACAGCAGAAAGACCTGAAGGTCTATAGCCAATTAGAAATTGTAACTACCATTGATAAATTATCAATTAATATATATTATTTTTATTATTATTATCATTTATTATTATACTACCATTGATAAATAATCAATTAATATATATTATATTTATTATTATTTTCATTTATTATTATTATTATTAATAATATTTTTTTATTATTATAGAACAAATGAAAAATATCAATCTATATGTCTACCTATTGTGATCATTTATTATTATTATTAATTATTACTATTAACTTTTATTATTATTAATTCTTATTATTTATTATTACTATTAATTATTACTATGAATTATTATTATTAATTATTATTACTAATTAATACTATTAATTATTATTATTACTTATTATTATTAATTATTATTACTAATTATTACTATTAATTAATTATTATTACTAATTATTATTATTATTATTATTATTACTATTAATTATTATTAGTAATTATTATTATTATTATTAATATTAATTATTATTAATAATAATAATTATTATTACTATTAATTATTACCATTAATTATTATTACTATTAATTATTATTACTAATTATTATTATTATTATTACTAATTATAATTATAATAATTATTATTATTAATAATTATAACTATAATTATTATTACTATTAATTATTATTACTAGTTGTTATTATTATTATTATTATTACTATTAATTATTACTATTAATTATTATTACTAATTGGTATAATTATCATTATTACTATTAATTATTAACAGTAATTATTATTGCTAATTATTATTATTATTATTACTAGTAATTATTACTATTAATTTTTATTACTAATTATTACTATTAATTATTATTATTAATTATTACTATTAATTATTATTACTAATTATTACTATTAATTATTATTACTAATTATTATTATTATTATTAATACCATTAATGATTACTATTAATTATTATTTCGAATTATTATTATTATTACTACTACTTAATTATTATTACTAATAATTGTCACTAATTAATATTATTATTATTATTATTATTACTAATACTTAATCATTATTACTAATTATTATTATTATTATTATTATTACTATTAATTATTATTATTAATAATTAATGTTTAATCAATGCTACTACTACTATTTTCAAAATATATTAGTGCGCGACACTAGCGCTAAAATCCTTGAACTGCAAGCTTCACGATTCACCTGTTAGATGACGCTGCCGTTGATTTCTTAACATAAAATCTAGAATATTGATTCTATTAACTATAATTAGTAGTAACCTAAGTTTTAATTAATTAATCCATCATATAGTGAGTTATTTTATTGAATACTAACTAATCAGCTAGTGATGATTAGTTCAGCTACTCCCCGGGACATGTGGCTGCCGTCGTCCGCTAAAAAAATCCCCTCGTTATCGGCGCGCAGTTGTTTTGTCAAAAAGTTAACCTGAAAAGTGCAAAAATTATCATAAATAGATCGTGAAAGTGCGTGTTCAGCTGAAAATACAACGATGACGGAGCCCCTGCCGACGCCACTCGAACAGGAGCTGCTCGGCATCAGGGACCTGCTATGGGGCGACGAAATCCAAGGGGACATATTCAGCAGATGGTCCCAAGGTGGGCCCCCCATTCAAGGCACACTCAAACCAAGGAATTGATGGCATTGCTTGTGTTGTTTTAGGTTTCCACTTCAGTGATAGTGAACCAAGTGCCCTGGTGCAGAACCAGGGCGGGCCTTGTTCCATCATCGCACCAGTGCAGGCATTTATTGTCAAGAACATCCTTGATGAACATGGATGTCTGGACTTCAAAGAAGTTGTGAGCCTAAATATATCTTAAATACCCTACAAATGATGTGTTGAATGTTAGTGAATGTAGGTAAATTCATTGATTTGCCACACCATATACTTTGATACATATCAAAATAAATATGAATGTTCACCTAGTTCATATTTGCCACAACATATGTTTTATTATAATCATGAATGAGGTGTAATCGATGAAGTAGGCAATAAATACTGTATGTATTAAAGAAAATACAAATGTTCACCTAGGTTTTAACATACATTTGACATATCATTTGTAGGGAGCTTTAGTATAATCATGAATGAGGTAAAATTGATTAAGGGCCAGTTCTACAATTTACATTTAACTAGAGAATAAGGGTATTCAAGGAATAAGTATTAGATATTGACGCCAATATCTCAAACTTATTCCACAAATAGCCTTATTCTTCAGTTAAATTTCAATTGTAGAACCGGCCCAAGTACACAAATTTAGGCAATAAATACTGCATTCATCAAAGGGAGTACTAATGTTCACTTAGAGCTGCTTTCATTTTTATTTTTAAGCTGCTCTGGGTTGGTCTTAGCTGGCTTAAAACAGCTCATGAAAGTGGCTTAGTAGTCCAGTCAATAAGTGCTCAAAAGAGGGGTGTAGAGCATCAATTTTATATATACTTTATTTTCAACTGAATCAAAAGTTCAACATTTTTCTTGATTTATAACTATAATCAATTTATTATCCTTGAAATATTAAATTAAGAATTATAAACTAGTTTTAGTAAAAACAAAATTCAATTTAAAATGACAGTAATTATCATCCTAGGTTTGATTGGATTTCATGGTCACTTTAGATATTACAACCCTGAAGCTCTTGTATACTCAGGTTACTATGACACTCGAAATGTTCTGAGCCATAAAAAATATTCAGAACATTCTGAGTAATCAAGAAATTCAGAGTTGGTATGACTGGAGTTGACATATAGGCCCAAATGTCAACGGTTTTCATCGAACTAGTGGGTAAACAGCTGATGTTTGTTATTGTTTGATCAGCTGATTAGATAAAAATTACACGATTTTGATCACTAGGACAGTAATGTGTAGTTGTTAATAAACTTTTAATATATAACTAGACAGACCTTGCAGATATTGTCACATATATGATGAGAAAATACATTTTATGTGTAAAAATTACTCACTAGATTTTAGTTCATTTTCTGCCACCAGATAGAGTACCGACTAGCTTGAATTGCCCATAAAGCTTTCATTATGATGAACTAATACCATAATCTAAAACATTAGTTTTAAAACTCAACTATTGCCAAGTGTTCAGGTCTGTGAAAGATTGTGATAATCTTTCACGAAGCTAAGGGTTAAAAATCAACACCATTATCAATAATAGTGAAGGTCTCTCGATCGCTATATTCATAGCGATCGCTCAAAAATCACACCCCTGTCCGTTTGGTTGCAACTAGTGACTAGTAGTGACAAATGCTCACGTCACATTACACTAATAGTATGAGCGTGACGTCAGCATATGTCACTACTAGTCACTTTTAGTAGCCAAACCGGCCATCATAAAATCCAACTAAAAAGGCAGATAGGCCTGTGGCCGATAGCCTAAATAAAGATTCTCTCTCTCTCAACAATCAAACCTAGGATCATAATTATTATTATCAATATATGATTTGTGTTTTATAGTGAAAGGGTTAATGCCCTGTTATGAGTGATCACAATTATTTATAATATTTGTGCATGTGCTGTTGCAACAAAATTAATTTGCACGACAGGCGTATATTTCAAGGTCACTGAGGAGAGACAGAATCACATGCTGCTGACAGCACTGTGGCAGATCCTGCAACAGAGCACCTCAGGCAAGTACTATGTGGCCTCTCTATGTCCCGACGCCACCAGATGCACCTCCTCAGTTAATGGAGAGGATACTCCCACTGAACCCAGCAGACTTCTCCCTCCAGAGCGGTTTCACAATGCGCTCCGGTTGCATATATTTAACAAAGATGCTGAGTGCCACCAGCACTTGCAGAAGTACCTGAACACCTTCCGGTCACCATATGGCATTCTGCTGTTTCTTTATTCTGTGATAGCAACAAAAGTAAGTGGTTTGCAATCTATATTATTGAATAAGGGCAATTGATATGAATTTGTTTAGGGGTTGGACCATGTCAAGACTGAATCTGACACCAACGAGGCTCTGATTGATGAAACGTACGGGTATGGCAGCCAAAGTCTCATCAATCTCATGATCACCGGCCGCGCCGTCACCTACGTGTGGGATTTCGAGCAGGACGTGGGCGGGCTGAGTGAGTAACCCGGCGCGCATGCGCTCAGAGAGCACGCGCTAATTTTTACCGTTTTCAAGAACTCAAGGGGTTGGACAGGCAGAGCCAAATCGGATACATCACCCTGATGGAACACTTACGATACCTGACAGTGGGGTCCTACTACAAGAATCCCGTCCACCCCGTGTGGGTACTCGGTTCTGAAACGCATTTAACTGGTAAATAAATTTGTAGGGTGGGGCTAAGATAGACTAGCTTTTACCATATCTGTTTATAACATAAGTACATTAAAATCATTCGGAAAATACTGAAATTCTCCAGAAAATACTATAATCCCACAACAAAACCAGGCTAGGTCCACGACGCGTCGGCACCTTTGATCTGGAGGGGCCCAGCGGTGGACACGCAGTAAACTAACGCACGGGAATTTTAAATATTATGCGCCCGGATTTAAAATTGTTAGCGGGTATATCGCATACCGAGGCGCGCGATATAAAGGGATATCGCTGAATGCAGGGGAATCAACTCCGAGTTATCTGACTGTGAGCACATTTGCGACACGATTTCGCGCACATGGACCATCCCTGATAAAACAACGCGGACGTACGGTCTAGAAGGGGCGTGGCCTACGAGAGGAGAGGTGGTGGGGGCTGCCTGTAGTGCCCCCTCACCTACTACCAAGCCCAACCGAGCCAAATCAAATTGAATCTCTGAATATAAAATAAAGTACCCAGCTCAGTGGCCGAGTGGTTAGAGGCGTCCGTCTCGTACTGAGCCTTGGGGAGAGTTAGATCCCCAGCGGGGAGTAAATTTTCGCGAATCATATTTCACAGTTTTTCAAAGGTTTTCTGTGAAGTTAGAGTAAATACCGGGTGTTTAAACTCCTCTGAGCTTCTCCCTTGAGCCTCACGGCTGATAGCCCAATAAAGATAGAAGTTTTTTTTTATAATAAAGTTCAGAAAGACCACTGCACTACATCTGTATTATATATATATATATATATATATATAATGTAATTTGTAATTTATTTCAGCTCAATATATACAGCTATTCTCAACAAAATAACATATTGGAATAATAATAACATAATAACTTAATAAAACTAACTATTATATATATATATATATATATATATATATATATATATATATATATTTATTGTTGATTTTATTTTTATCTTTGTTGGTTATCCGTCAAGTACAGTTAATTTAGGTTATAATTTCCAGTGTTATTCAGTGAAAACAAACGGCTGGTGAGTCCAGAGACAAAGAGCGAGCAGGCGCGGCGCGTGTTCAAGAACTACGACAAGGACGGCAATAATTTCATCAGCGCGGACCGGCTGCAGGACGTGCTCTCGGACCTGGAGCTGGTTAGTGATGAGGGATAGTACGTTGCAGCGCTTGCGCAATGCGGACGGCTTTAGTAAATGGTAGTTTTTTGTTTGTAGCGTCGACATCATGCGCCGCAAGCTGGACTCGGAGAACCTGGGCATTATTCTCTTGAACGCCTTCATGGACGAATTCTTCCCAACGGAGGAGTCCTCCACACCGGACACCTTCTACCTGGTGCATTATAATGGGCTGCCGCAGAGCAATTGTGATGGACAAGTGAGTGTAACGTCACAAATATGTGTTTTTTTTTTCTTCTAGTTTGCATTTGAACGTCTTTCTGGAGAAAGGAACCAATGCACCTAATGTAAAACTAAATTGAGTTATATAAAGATTTATATAAATTAAAAATGATCTATTCATCTCAACTTAATTTCCAGAGCTTTAGAGCTATATATTTTTAGTTAAAATTAAATCGTTTACCTTGAAAATAAAGATAAGAGAAAGAAACTTATTTTGTTGGTTGGTTCCTTTTTGCAGAAAGGCGTCCATTTAATATGCATTACAAAAAAAACTGTATAATATAAATGCTACCAACTTAGGTCATGTGACGTCATTGTTAAACGATTTATATAATAGCACTTACTGAGTGTACTAAAGCCGTTTTCGTTTATCGTTCGGCAGCTGATCCGCGCTTGTTTATCTTGCGTTCGATTATTTGGAACGCGCGATTTTACCTGGTCCATTACCGCGGTTACATTTATCTAAAACTTCTTCATCTCGATTTTAATCTTCGAGACCCGGAAAACTTAAACTTTTAGACCTTCAGTACTTTCCGCTCGTACCTTTTTCAGTAGGTCGGCATACGTGGTCCCTTCCACCTGGACTCTTGCTCTACCTTTGCTTCATCTGAGGTGGAATCTTTGAAAGACACCCATGCCTCCGTTACCACCGCTAAAAAATAACATGGGCAGTGTCGGACTCACCCCGCGTATTGGCCGGGATGCCTACCTACTAAAACAAAAACTCGGGTTCTGCCCCAGGGGGCTTGCCCGCCTTAGACACAATTCACACATAAGCGGCGTCAGCCGGAGGCGCGGTGTACGCGAAGTGCAGGCGCGATATCGCACATACGATTTTGATGTCCATATGAAGGATTTCGCCTACCGTGTCCTAGGCGAAGACGCGGTGCCGGCGCGGCGAGAGACTCGAGGCAAATGCCCGCGCCTCGTCTCCTAAATGGGCATTTCATCACATGTTTATATAGAGGGGGCGTGAAAACACGGTGCCGGCGCGACGAGAGGCACGACGCTTTCACGCCCCCTCTATATAAACATGTGGTGAAATTCGCACTTTGCCTCGTGCCTCTCGCCGCGTCGGCACCACGCCTAAAACACGGTAGGCGAAGAGGCGAAACTCTTCCACGCCGCCTCTATGTAAACATATGCCTCTCCGCCTGAGACACGGTGCCTGCGAGGCGAGAGGCATAACTCTTTCACGCCGCCTCTATGTAAACATAAGCAGCAATGTCCACCCCTTCACTGCATATGGACATCACAATCGCCTGTGCGACGTTGTGCCTGCACCTCGCCTACACCGCGCCTTCGCCCGACGCCGCTTATGTGTGAATTACATGCAATACTAAGCCCGCGTGCTCGTCTTATCGTCAGCCAGTTAGTCTTGTCTCTTGTTCGTTAGTCATGTCTGTCTGATCGTGAGGCGTCATTCAGTCTGTCCGTGGGGTCCGCAAGTCGCCGTCGAATTTTCTCCCCATCAGCTTCCGCGAGAAGGTCGAGAACGCGTTCCACGCCTACTTGCCTTCTATCGTTTCGGCCCCTATTTCTTCTGGAGAGGTTAACCCCTCCTGTAGCTACAGCGTGGACCGTTCGGCTTGCCATCGGGGGCAATGGAAGTACGTGTGAGCTGGATCGTCCGTCCCACCACACTATTGGCATCTAGTCTACCTTCCTATCCGATGAAGGTACGTCTGGAATACTCCATGGCCGGATAGGGTCTGGGTGGTACAGTGGTCCAGTTCAGCATGCCTGTGGACCCAAGGCTCGATCGTTGGGATTAGTTTTCTTGTCCATTGCGCGTGTGGGGTAGCTTCCCAACGCGCCTGCCACCTTATAAGCATGTCATTCCCGGCTTCTTTCCGTCCTTGGTCTTTTAGTATGCCTCTGCCCGCTTCGTGAGGAGTAGATCACCTGCGACCTCCGCCGCGTTCATTGAGATTGTACGGTATGCCATGGTTATACGAATGACTCCAGTTCACAGTGCCCGTCGTTGCCTCTCCGCATTCTGGCCGGTTTTGGTGGCGTCCACCCAGGCAGTTGTTGGGTATCAGTGCTGGGTGCGTGTTACCATCGTCAGCAGCACTCTTTTTCACTGGGGCCACTAATGTTCGGAGGGCAGCAGTTTTGGCTGCTTTCCTGGTGGCCTTCAGCACTAAGACACGATAGGCGAAGAGGCGAAACTCTTCCACGCCGCCTCTATGTAAACATATGGTGCAGTATCCACCCCTTCACTGCATATGGACATCACAATCGCCTGTGCAACGTCGCGCCTGCACCTCGCCTACACCGCGCCTCCGCCTGACGTCGCTTATGTGTAAATTGGTGCTATCTCCGCTGCCGCCGCCTTGACCAATTCATTAGGCAGGCCATTCGGCTGTTCTACCTGCGGGTCTTCCCCGGCACTCTGCAGCGCCTGAGGTGCCTTATCTAGGTTCTTCCCCCCGCCGCGTTGCTACCCTACCGAATGTATATACATCTCTTCGTCTGGAGAAACGGTACTCCACCAGTTTTCGCAGTGTCTCTAGTTTTATCCCCGGGAGCTCCACTAAAATCTAGGGCTTACCTCCTCGCCTTGTCAGGACACTAAATTTCTTCCAGGGCTTGGACGAGGGACCTTTCTCTGGCTTCCGATGTTCGCCATGATGAAGTAGTTTCTCCTATCTGACTCCTTCGCTACTCTGTTTAGGTTGGGGGTGCGTGTTATAATCTCTCGGCACCTTACTCTTCCCAGGGTTATACCCTGATCAAACAGGTCGTCTTCTAGTACCCGCTTGATGTTACAGCTTAGGCATCCAGCTCAAGCAGGCGCACAGTATCTATCATCACCCCTCTGTTCAGTTTAGTGAACTTTGGCCTTGTTTAATCGCACAGCTCCCGCGCGTGCTCGTAGGTTCCCCCCTCCCCCATGAGTTCCATGATCGCTTCTGCCGCCCGTATCTCGCGTTGTGCTCTTCGTTTGGCCCAATTCACACATAAGCGGCGCCGGGCGGAGGCGCGGTGTAGGCGAGGTGCAGGCGCGACGTCGCACAGGCGATTGTGATGTCCATCTGAAGTGAAGGGATGTATATTACACCTTATGTTTACATAGAGGCGGCGTGGAAGAGTTATGCCTTTCCCCTCTTCGCCCGTGCCTCGTTACCTAAGTGGGCATTGCACCACATGTTTATATAGGGGGACTTGAACCGTCGTGCCTCTCGCGGCGCCGGCACCGCGAAAGGCATAACTCTTCCACGCCGCCTCTATGTAAACATAAGGTGTAATGTCCACCCCTTCACTGCATATGTCGAATCTGCGACGTCGCCTACACCGCGCCTCCGCCCGGCGCCGCTTATGTGTGAATTGGGCCTAACGAAGAGCACAACGCGAGATACGGGCGGCAGAAGCGATATGTGTGAATTGGGCCAGGTGACGAGGCGCGGGCATTTGCCTCGTGCCTCTCGCCGCGCCGGCACCGCGTATTCACCTCTTCGCCAAAGACACGGTAGGCGAAGAGGCAAAACTTTTCCAGGGCGCCTATATATAAACATAAGGTGCAATGTACACCGCTTCACTGCAGATGGACATCACAATCGCGTGTGCGACGTCGCGCCTGCACCTCGCCTACACCGCGCCTCCGCCAGACGCCGCGGATGTGTGATTGGGCCTTTAGGGTCTCGCACCTAGTCGAGGACATGTCAGTCTCCCTCCTCCTGATGGTATTTTTTATTGGCTTGAGATGCGGAATCTTTGTAAGATACACGGGAGGCTGTGCTGGCACTCTCCACTGGATACTTCTGGATTTCGAGCCTCTAGTGCCGACCTAGGAGCTAAACCTCACCTCTTTTCACAACCTAGGCCTGTGACCGCTTGCGCATTTCTTCAAGCCTGTGGATGATTTTCTCTCTTCTCTGATTCTCTCGTTCATTATCACCGTGACGTGTCCATCGATGTCTGACCAAGAGCCTGGGCTTTTAAGCATTAGGCCAACTATGCTGTCTGGAGTCATCTTGGCCCCCAGTCGCCTCTCCAAAGCCGCCTTTGGGGTACGTCAGTAGTTCCTGTCCTATACAGTATTCGGTTATTTTAGGCGCATATCCGTAGTTCATTGCAATGTCGTTTCCGTAGTGTTAATCCGATTTCCGAGGCTACTTGTGCCCTATCCGTTCCAGACATAGGTTATCATCATCTTGTTCGCAACGCTTCTGAATAATTCAAGTGATGATAGTCCGAACCACTCAAGTTCCTCAACCAAGAAATCCTTCGACGTCCTGGGACTGCTTTTTCGAAGATCGTCCCTTGCATCACTAATTGTAGGATGCGAGATTTCTCTTCGTTTCTCATGACATGACCAAAGAATGTTAGCTTTCGTTGCTTGATGGTATTTAGCAATTCCACTTCCTTACCCATCCGGTGCAGAACTTCTACGTTGGTATACCATATCACCAGGACCCAGGAGGCGCTTTTGTTTAGCATGGTTTATCATTGCTAGTTGCCCCCGTGGCGTGCAGTATCGCTCAGGTCTTGCGGTCGTGCGCTGCCGGTTGTAAGGGCCGAGGTAGAATTATGCGCATCCGATGCGGCAAATAGAGCAAGAAACAATAAGCCCGTACCAGCCCAGAGTGATAAACGAAAGGCACTAGGATATTCGTAGTAACCGACGGTACAAGCTTCGAGTTTTTTTCAGAGGCGTTGGTCAGTGTCCAGGCTTAGACTATAATAATACTGGGAACACGTACTATTTTACGATTCGGGTTTTCATCGCGATACTTAGATTTTTGCAGCATAGCAAGATTTTTGTCGCATATTTGTGAAAACCGATCTTGCCATTTCTATGCGCATCCTTATTTCTGTAGCTAGATCCCGTTCCTGGTTTAAGTTACTTCCCAAGTACACATATCTATCGACTTTTACAATTTAGCGGAATTGGCGATAAATTTAAATTTGCTGTACCATGCAGCCGGTAGGTATGAACAAAGTTAGCCCATATCGGAACAAACATGTGGATGGCAACACGGTATGAGTGTGATCCGACGGTAAATATTGCGCGTCAGCGTATCTTGTGCTTATGCAATTTCGATATCCTCTTGTACACAGTCCGTGAAAGTTAACCTCGCCGTCTTCCACCTGTTAGGGAATTCCCCGGCCTGTGCGCATGCGCTCAGTTTGCTACTTAAAATTGGGGCTATCTCCGCTGCCGCTGCCTCGACCAATTCAGTCCGTGAACCTAGATGATCTATACTAAGATCGCCGAAGCAATTGAGTAATCACGTGAACAGTGCGTGCACGTTCCCACTCTATGCAGCCGTATTACACTGTACATGCAAATAAAAACACTGAGGCAAATCATAGCACAAGGAGGTTGTGAAAGCCGTTGAAACTACTGGCCTATGTACACCGGGCTTTTGAAATTCGCCCTTTGCTTAGTCAATATGAAGAGTTCTCGGAAAATCACGTGAAGATCACGCGTTTTTATTACTCTAATCGCTTCAGCGCGCGAAGTATAGACATTTGACGACTGAACTTGACATTAGCTACCTGACCTTGACATTAGCTACTTGCCCTTGACATTAGCAACCTGCCCTTGACATAAGCTACCTGCCCTTGACATAAGCTACCTGCCCTTAACATTAGCTACCTGACCTTAACATTAGCTACTTGCCCTTGACATTAGCAACCTGCCCTTGATATAAGCTACCTGCCCTTGACATTAGCTACCTGCCCTTGACATGGGGATGTTGACCTTGAAATATGAGAACTGACCTTAAATTTTTGATATCTACCCATTCAAGTTTTTAAACTGAGGCATTTGTAACTCAACCTCAATGCATGATGGTAACTCATACATTTCCAGGTTAAGTATCGAATCGGCACGGCGATTCTGCTGGAGTCCGACCTGCGCGGCATGTGCGAATCCAACCCGATGCTGACCTGTCTGCAGACAAAATGGCCCACCATAGAGGTGAACTGGCAGAACAATGTGACGCCCTCGCTCAACTGATCGACGGCCCCCATTATTATAATTATGTAAAATTAATTAATTAATAATTATTTTGTAAAAACAAATTAGCTACGGATTTGTAAAATATGTAACATAGTGTATAAGCTTTAAACGCTTGACCCTGTCCGGGGGTTCAAGGGCTAGCTGTACTGTAGATAAATTGAACTACGATTCGCAGGGGAGGATGAAAGACGCCAGCGTCGCCGGGACGTTAAAATAAATTCTGTATTGTGATTGTTTTTTTGTTTCCTGTATAGATTTGCGATACTGTTAACCGGAAGTATTACGAATGTCAAAATGAATACGAGTACAAATAACTGTTTACGTGTCTCACCGGCAGTGCCGTAGATAATGAATTTGTTTGCAAGCGGATGATCTTTTCATTTGTCACTTTTTACGACGTGTTATTCTTTTTTTCACGACTAGAATAAAATAAATATTTAATTGATTTTAAAATTGCAGCTGTAAACCCCTTCCCAACCTCTCATCAGGAATCGATACCATATGGATTGACTGTTGTGGTAAACTTACTAGTGGAGCCATTTTCATAAATATTTTAGGAGCTTGGAAAATGTCTACACAGGTTGAGGCCTCAACAGTGGGATAAAATCTGAAACAAAAAAATGTGTTTTGTTTATAACGTTTTAACCGTCAATTTGTATGAACATTTTATAGATTGATAATCAGAGTTAAATTTGATTCAGAATCTATAATTCAAATTAAAAAAACTTCTATCGTTATAGAGCCATCAGCCGTCAGTCAAGGGAGAAGCTCAGAGGACTTTAATGAGTCGGTATTTACATTAACTCCACAGAACAGTGATTCTCCCCAGTGTGGTTCGAAAACGGGCTCCCGAATGCTCAGTACAAGACGCACACCACCTCGGCCACTGAGTAATTAAAATCATTTTTGCAAACAAACAAATCAAGAAATTATTCTCCCTATTTCCACAGTTAGAACTTCAACCTATAAAAAAACAAGTATTAATTACAGCTATTTGAAAAAGAAGATGAAATATGATCGATTTTGGAAGCTGGGTCACGAAATATTAATAGTTGAGTTGCACGAAATAGTTTTTTGTGTACTCATATCCTATGACAAGTAATTTCCCGCAGTGATTTGGGTGCGGGAAGAGCTATTTCCCGTACTAGTGCGAGAAAGGTGCCAGTACCGCCAACTGCGTGCTGTATTAAGAGCGAAATTCTTTCGGGAAACTTCCCTTCCTGCACTAATAATGTAAATAACTATTTGTTGTTCATTTTTCCCTTCAAATGGCAATTGCTGTAGAACCAGACGGCTTTTTGGAGCGATTACGTGATTAATGTTGTCACAATTAGATATCCGATTTTGCTCCAATTTCCATAAGATCACCCTACCTCCATTTCCCAGAACTCCACATTTGGTCCCGATCCATTTTAGCAATTTTGTTCTATTTGAAAATTGTTTTTGGAAACGCACTGGCGAAAATTTAGCAAAATCTGACGACTAAAACTTAATATTCTTATGCATATAACTTTGTAACGGTCCATTTGAACGAACATTTTAAAAATTCATCGTAGGTGTTTTTGCGAAAAATTAAAAAACATTTTTTTTTAAAGATTTGTTAATATGATAAACAACAGGATTTAACATTAGCACGCGCGCGCCTTATTGGCTGCATATTACCTGGCAAGTGTTAATTAATAAATTTATATGGAAACTCCTAAGATGTACATACAATATTTTGTATGTTAAAATCTATTAGCATGCCAATACAAGCAAAAATAGAAGAAAACATATCCCCAAATCAAAATTTTGTTAGACATTATAAACTTTCTGTGCTTTCTTTGTCAAAAATAAATCCCCCTGCTTTAAAAATACTATTTTCAGAAATATTATTAGGTCACTCAAGTGACGTCACATCAAGAAATCGCGGTGCCATTTTTAAAATACGTCACTTCCGGCCCCGGGCTACGTGCACGCGCGTCCAACTCTTCAGCCGCCCCCCATAAAATAACAGTCCTTTTTGTGCCGCCACACGCCTATATCTTTTTGAACCACAACCCACGGTTTTACCAACAAGTATTTTCTGCCAGAAAGGTGAGATTTAATATTGCGGGCCGTTTTCCCCAAATGGCACGTCGCGGCGCCGTATTGATTGCGTCCGTTCTATATTTAAGTCCTCTGCCAGGGCGCCCAAACCGGCGGCGGCGATGGACCAGCCCGACGACGACGGCGTAGAGATCATCCGCTCGAACAAGGGCGGGCTGAAGTTGATCCACCGCGGGTACATGTACACCGTGCACAAGAAGCGCCAGAGGGGCGGCGTACGGTGGCGGTGCACGCAGCGCGGGCTCCACTGCAAGGTGATTTTTGTTTGTCCCTTAACAAACATTTTGAAAACTACAATCAGAGTTACAGCACTTTTTGTCCCCAGAATTTTTGAGTTTAACAACCCAAAAGGGATACAAATAGTTGAGGTACATGCTTCAAACTTCCTAGTGAGTTAATATGACTATTTGTGATAATATTCAGAGTAATTTTATAAAATATTGAAAATTATAAATAGAGTTATAGCACTTTTTATCCCTGTACTATTGTCAGATTTGTAATTTCTGTGTTTAACAACTCAAAAGGGATACAAATAGTTGAGGTACATGCTTCAAACTTTGTAGTGAGTTAATATGACTATTAATGAAAATATTAAGAGTAATTTAAAAAAAAAATAAACTAAAAACAAAATTATAGCACTTTTTGTCCCTGGAGTATTTTTAGATTTATAATTTTTGAGTTTAACAGCTCAAAAAGGATACAAATAGTTGAGGTACATGCTCTGTAGTGATTTAATATGACTATTTGTGAAAATATTTAGAATAATTTTATAAAATTTTGAATTCTACCATTAGAGTTATAGCACCTTTTGTCCCCGGACTATTGCCCGATTTGTATTTTTGAGTAAAACAACCCAATGGGGTACAAATATTTTAGGTAAATGCTTCAAACATTGTAGTGAGTTAATATGACTATTTGTGAAAGTATTCAGAGTAATTTTATAAAATTTTGAAAACTACCGACAGAGTTACAGCACTTTTTGATCCCCAGACTATTGTAACATTTGTAATTTTCGAGTTTAACAACCCAGATGCAATACAAATAGTTGAGGTACATACTTCAAACTTCCTAGTCAGTTAATATGATTATTTGTTAAAATATACAGAGTAATTTTATAAAAAAATTAAAACTACAAACATGGTTATAGCACATTTTGTCCTCCGATCAATTACAGATTTATAATTTTTGAGTTTAACAGCCCAAAAAATTTACAAATAGTCGAAGTACATGCTTCAAACGCTGTAGTAAGTTAATATGACTATTAGTAAAAATATTCAGAGTAATTTTATCAAATTTTGAAAAATACAAACAGAGTTACACCAATCTTTGTCCCTGGACTATTGTCAGATTTGAAATTTTTGAGTTTAACAACCCAAAAGGGATACACATATTTAAGGTAAATGCTTCAAACTTTGTAGTGAGTTAATACGACTATTTGTGAAAACATTCATAGTAATATTATACAATTTTGAAAACAATATAAACAGAGTTACAGCACTTTTTGATCCCCAGACTATTGCAACATTTGTAATTTTTGAGTTTAATCACCCAGGAGGGATACAAATAGTTGAGGTACAAGCTTCAAACTTTGTAGTGAGTTAATATGACTATTTGTGAAAATATTCAGAGTAATATTATAAAATTCTGAAAACTACAAACATAGTTATAGCACTTTTTGTCTCTGAACTATTGTGAGATTTGTAATTTTTGAGTTTAACAACCCAAATGGGATACAAATAGTTGAGGTACATTCTTCAAACTTTGTAGTGAGTTAATATGACTATTTGTAAAAATATTCGTAGTAATTTTATAAAATTCTGAAAACTACAAACATAGTTATAACACTTTTTGTCCCTGAACTATTGTCAGATTTGTAATTTTTCAGTTTAATAACGCAAAAGGGATACAAATAGTTGAAGTACGTGCTTTAAACTTTGTAGTCAGTTAATCTGACTATTTCTGAAAATATTGATAGTATTTTCAAAAAATTCTGGAAACTACAAACATAGTTATAGCACTTTTTGTCCCTGAACTATTGTCAGATTTGTAATTTTTGAGTTTAACAAGTCAAAAGGGATACAAATAGTTGAGGTACAAGCTTCAAACTTTGTAGTAAGTTAATATGACTATTTGTGAAAATATTCAGAGTAATATTATAAAATTCTGAAAACTACAAGCATAGTTATAGCACTTTTTGTCTCTGAACTATTGTGAGATTTGCAATTTTTGACTTTAGCAACCCAAATAGGATACAAATAGTTGAAGTACGTGCTTCAAACTTTGTAGTGAGTTAATATGACTATTTGTGAAAATATTCAGAGAAATATTATAAAATTCTGAAAACTACAAACATAGTTATAGCACTTTTTGTCTCTGAACTATTGAGAGATTTGTAATTTTTGAGTTTAACAACCCTAATGGGATACAAATAGCTGAGGTACATGCTTCAAACTTTGTAGTGAGTAAATCTAATTATTTCTGAAAATATTCATAGTATTTTTATAAAATTCTGGAAACTACAAACATAGTTATAGCACTTTTTGTTCCTGGACTATTGTCAGATTTGTAATTTTTGAGTTTAATAACGCAAAAGGGATACAAATAATTGAAGTACGTGCTTCAAACTTTGTAGTCAGTTAATCTGACTATTTCTGAAAATATTCATAGTATTTTCAAAAAATTCTGAAAACTACAAACATAGTTATAGCACTTTTTGTCTCTGAACTATTGTGAGATTTGTAATTTTGAGTTTAACAACCCAAATGGGATACAAATAGTTGAGGTACATTCATCAAACTTTGTAGTGAGTTAATATGACTATTTGTGAAAATATTCGTAGTAATTTTATAAAATTCTGAAAACCACAAACATAGTTATAAAACTTTTTGTCCCTGAACTATTGTCAGATTTGTAATTTTTCAGTTTAATAACGCAAAAGGGATACAAATAGTTGAAGTACGTGCTTCAAACTTTGTAGTCAGTTAATCTGACTATTTCTGAAAATATTCAGAGTAATATTATAAAATTCTGAAAACTACAAACATAGTTATAGCACTTTTTGTCTCTGAACTATTGTGAGATTTGCAATTTTTGACTAACAACCCAAATGGGATACAAATAGTTGAAGTACGTACTTCAAACTTTGTAGTGAGTTAATATGACTATTTGTGAAAATATTCAGAGAAATATTATAAAATTCTGAAAACTACAAACATAGTTATTGCACTTTTTGTCTCTGAACTATTGTGAGATTTGTAATTTTTGAGTTTAACAATCCAAATGGGATACAAATAGCTGAGGTACATGCTTCAAACTTTGTAGTGAGTTAATCTAACTATTTCTGAAAATAGTCATAGTATTTTTATAAAATTCTGGAAACTACAAACATAGTTATAGCACTTTTTGTCCCTGGACTATTGTCAGTTTTGTAATTTTTGAGTTTAATAACGCAAAAGGGATACAAATAATTGAAGTACGTGCTTCAAACTTTGTAGTCAGTTAATTTGACTATTTCTGAAAATATTCATAGTATTTTTAAAAAACTCTGGAAACTACAAACATAGTTATAGCACTTTTTGTCCCTGAACTATTGTCAGATTTGTAATTTTTGAGTTTAACAACCCCAATGGGATACAAATAGTTGAGGTACATGCTTCAAACTTTGTAGTGAGTTAATATGACTATTTCTGAAAATATTCATAGTATTTTTTATAAAATTCTGGAAACTACAAACATAGTTATAGCACTTTTTGTCCCTGAACTATTGTCAGATTTGTAATTTTTGAGTTTAATAACGCAAAAAGGATACAAATAGTTGAAGTACGTGCTTCAAACTTTGTAGTCAGTTAATCTGACTATTTCTGAAACTATTTATAGTATTTTTTATAAAATTCTGGAAACTACAAACATAATTATAGCACTTTTGTCCCTAAACTTGTCAGATTTGTAATTTGTTGTTAGTTATAACTCAAAAGGGATTCAAATAGTTGAGGTACATGCTTCAAACTGTGTAGTGAGTTAATATGATTATTAGTGAAAATATAGAGAGTAATTTTATAAAATTTTGAAAACTACAAACAGAGTTATAGCACTTGTATCCCTGTAGTATTATCAGATTTGTAATTTTTGAGTTTAACAGCCAAAAAGAGATACAAACAGTTGAGGTACATGCTTCAAACTTTGTAGTGAGTTAATATGACTATTTGTGAAAATATTCAGCGTAATTTTATAAAAAAAAAGAAACTACGAACAGAGTTATAGCACTTTTTGTCTCTGGACTATTATCAGATTTGTAATTTTTGAGTTTAACAACCAGAAAGGGATATAAGTAATTGAGGTATATGCTTCAAGTTTTGTAGTGAGTTAATATAACTATTAGTGAAAATAATCTGTGTAATTGTTTCAAATTTGTAAATCTACAAACAGAGTTATAGCATTTTTTACCCCTGGAATATTGCCAGATTAGTAATTGAAAACTACAAACAGAACTATAGCAGTTTTGTCATCTAACTAGATTTCTTTTTTTTTTGTTGGGCCTGGTCACATCTAGTTTTAAATAAAATTGTAGATTATACCTAGACCTATAGTCAATTAAATATTTTTATTATTTTATTTATTTCTTGTGTGGGTTGGAAAAACTAATTCTGTAGCCTGCGATAATTATGCATTGGTACAAATAGTTTTTTGTTAATAAAATTAAACAAAGCTGCATTTTTTTTCAATCAGGGTAGCATATCGACGGGTGAAACGGGTGGCCCTCATGTGAACATGGCGCACAACCACATACCAGACCCTCACTCGGTGGCATTGGCTCGTGTAAAACATTTGGACGATTATGGCTACACTGTGCTGTCGAACGATGAGGGTGAGTGCAATTTTGGTTAAATTTGCGAACCGTTTTGTGGTCACTGGCTCGGCGCAGGCACGCCAACCGGACGCGCGCAAACACACCGAAATGGCGTTTCGGTGGTTTTTGCCAAAACCGTGATCGATTTTGTTCAATTTTCCGCCGCGAGTACGCAGCGCGCCGCCCCCGTGCCGTTAGAGCCTGCATGTGCGCGTCGCCGCGATGGACATCAACAATCTAATCCGCCGGTACAAAGACTACAAAGGGCCCAAGGCCGATCCACGGTTCAAGCAGTCGGTGATTTTGTGCGCGGAGCAGAGCGGCAATCGCATCGCCAGCGAGCGCTATGGCGTGCCGTACTCGACGCTACGACGCTGGCGGAGGTTCCGCGAGGACATCTTCGGCGACGACGACGAGTATATGCCGTCGCCGCATCACTTTAAATACGACAAGAAGCCGCTGGTAAAACCCATGTGGATCCGCAGGAAGATCAAGGCCGAGCGGCGGGATAATAATAAACAGTCGGATGGTGAAGGTAAAAAATCGATGATCAAAACAAAAACGCCATTTTTGGTAAACAAATGACGAGCAGCGGCGTACACATACACTTTAAATACCCAAAAAAAAAAACGTATTATCAAATAACTTACTTTATATAAACTGTCTAGTTTTAAAACTTGTATAACATTTAATTGTTCCTTCATTTGTCAAATTTGATTTTTTGACACTACAACACTGGCGTGCACCATTTTGACAGTAAACGTTATAAATGTTTAACGTATAAATCATAGGCAAACAGTTTTTGAGGGAAGCTTATCTAATTGAAGTCAAAACGGTTATATACGGAAAATTATTATTGATCCGCCTCTGGTGCAAAGGTCAGACGTTACGTGCTCGCGTGTCAGCTGGCCGGCACGCGCACCGCGCCCATTGGTCACCAGCACACCAATACGCCTCCCGCATCGCGGCCGTACAATTTTCAGCTCAATGTTGGTGGTGCTCTAAACAATGTCGAACCGTCGCTTCCAGCCGCTCTGGCAGACGAACTACGGGTTCGTGCAGCAGGGCGAGCGCACCGTGTGCACCCTCTGCTTCGAGACGATCGTGGCGCGGACGTTCAACGTGCAGCGGCACTTCAACACGAAGCACGACGGGCTCAAGCACCTGGGCGTGGATGAGAAACTCGAGTATTTGCGGGACTGCGTCGAGCGGTACAAAATCGACAACACCGGGCTCAGCCAGTACCTGCAGCTTGATATCCCGGTGGACACTGCTTTCAGCGGCGACGTGTGCATTGTGCCGGTGCAGGGTGGGCACTGTGTTGGTGAGTGTGACGTTAGGTTAGGTGCGGGGATCTAAACATGTCAAAATAGCTTGACCTTGAACACAACACATGTCGGCTCGCGTTTACGCCATAACTTTCTTATTTTAGAATCTACAAAAAAATTGAACATATCAATTAGCACCGCAATAAATAGATTTGCAACCTCGTAATAGCATATATTAACTTAGTTTTATCAATATCGATAATACAATGAGTGAGATCAATTTCAATTAAATTTGACAGGTACACGAGGGTGTTTTATGTCAAACAGCATCGGTTTTATTGGTCATAGAATGAGCTGAATATAGCACATGACAATATGCTGTTTTTTTTTACGGTAAATGCATCCTTTACAAACCCATTATGCATCATACAACATCCATAATAAGCTAGCCGGGTTTTTGTAGAAAAGATTCCCGACTAGAGGTGGATATAATGCTAATTTCACATCTAGTTTGATTTACGAATGAAATTTCTATGATGATTGAAACTAGGAACTTGCCATGTTTCTTCTAGTGCAATATAATTCACGCTCAATACATAGGTAAATAGCTTATCAATGCAAAACTTATTAATGTAAAAATGTTCACATCTAGAAATGCGATTCCTAACCCCTTTCATTCCCAACGTATTCTTCTGTCAAAATGTGGACAATTCATGATGTGAATTATGTAATTTCTGTTTACTAGCCATACAAAACACTAACAAATCGAAATTCCATCATTGAACGTCCTGAAATCGTGAATTGTCCTTTTTGTGGAGTGACTAACTGTTAAGCGAATACGTAATACGGAATGGCACCCCAAGCGCAGCTTAGTGGGGTAGTGGTTAGAGGCGCCGTCCGTCTCGTATTGAGGATTCGGGAGGGGGAGTTAATAATAATAATAATAGATTTATTGCCCAACAGAACAAATCCTAATTGCAGGACAACAATATAGAATATAACAATATAAAAAATTAATTTAAAATATGGTAAAGGTACACAAATAATATGCAAATAACAATTAAAATCCATGAAGCATAAGATAAAACGATGAAGAACTTAAATAAAATATTATATATATATATATATATATATATATATATATATATATATATATATATCATAATCCAGTTCAGCGCAGCTATTGGTTAGGTCGCGAAAGATTATGTAAGTTGGAGGCCGGTGCAGGAGATTAGGTCTTGCCTTTTTAAGGTTTTCTAGTCTAGGCACGTGGATATTTATATGTTCTAAGAGTTCACTACAAGAAATCATCTCATGTATAAGTTTAAACCTAAAACTTAGGGCGATACAACTTCTGCGTTTGTCAGGGGATTGGAAATGGAATCGCTGAAGTATCTTTTTCGCGAATGCCCCTCTCCTAAAGACGTCCATCTATTTTAAAAGATATATACTTTAGAGAGCGCCGCTGAATCCTCTTTAGCAAGCTGTTTCTTGTAAATAGGATACCAAGCAATTCTAATTTGGGTCTTGTGAATGCAAAGTATAATGTATTAAGAACACTTTCATCCTGAAATTTACTACAGGAACGCATTATAAACCCTAGCATTTTTGAAGCATTCATTGTTACATGATGTATCTGCGCCGAAAACGTCATCCTATCATCTTAATAAATTCCTAGGTCCTTGATCCGCTTTACTCGAACTAGATTTTCATTTGTATGCTATAGTTAGTAATTATCTTCCCGTATTTCGTTTCTACTGTTAGTCATCACAACAGGCCCTGTGATGTGAAAAATTGTGACCCTGTCCACCTTGTCAAAGAAATTGATCACAATAATCACTGCTATTTAATCCAGGTTTTTTTTATAAACCAAATATATAAAATTAAATTAAAATGCCACAAATAAAATGAAAATGTAAACCAAACGGCTTATAAGCTTCAATGTGGACATTCATAGACAAGATAGATAGGAAACTTAATGTAGACTTTTTAGAAACCAGTTTCTGGGCCCTCTCGTGACAGTAATGTGAAATAATTAGCTCAGCTCTGAACCCTTGAGTTATGGTTCAGTGCTGAACTAATTAATTCAAATAAATAATAGTATTTTAAAAAAGTATTTAAAATATGAAATACTGTTTATTTAAATATCTTTATGTATTTTTGAATAGTATTCAATTAAAATGTAATATAAATCTGCGTATACCATTCAAATACATCTCAATGTTCAATAAACTGTTTTTCATGTTTAAATACTGTTAGTTCTAAATATATATTTCATATTTGGGTCAATAAATAAAGAAAATACAACATATAACATGAAAATAACTATTATATTAGTCAATTGTAAAATGTATACACACAGCATCATGAAAATATTATCATATGTATTTTAATATGGTTCTGGGCAACTGGCCTATAGATCTCTCTATGAAGTGTTATCCTTGAGATTCTAGTCTAAAGAAATAACAGTAGAATTATATTATATTTTATTGTTCATACACTTACCACTTTGAATAGAAACCAGCTGTATTGCGCCCTTTCCCGTTAGCGAATCAAGAGGTACGTCAACGTGGGAATAGGACTTGCTAGCAGAGCTACTAATTTAGCAGTGTCTTGAAATTTGATGTTTAATTTCAAGATCATATACTAGCCATTTACCCCTCGTCTGAAATGATAAAGATTAAAAATCTAAACATGACACAAAAATAAATTTAAAATATACCAGTATAAGTTGAACAATACCTAAAAAAATTAAAATTAGTATGGGTGAATTGTTAATGTAATGAAATAGCAAAGTTAAATCCATGTATAGTTGTGGAGAAAAACTTAGACAGGTTTTCTCCACCTTCTATGTTTCTCTTTATATTGGGCAGCAGAGAATTAATTGTGTAAAAAGTAACATCAAATTTAAAAATAATTTTAAACAAAACATACCATCATATATTGCTGTATTAATTGGTTGCTGTTCCACAGACATTTCATCAACATGTTGTTCTCGGTGATTATCTGAAACACTTGTCAAATTCAATAAATCATCTATTGGTTTATGTACACTAAAATAATCATTTGCATAAGATATGGAACCACCCATATCTACTTCTGTATCTCCTTTTTCTTCTCCATGGCAGGGTTCACAATCCAAATCTAATGAGTGCACTGATGGTTGAGCAGCTACAGCTAGTTAGTATAATCATCATAATTATTTTATAATTAAAATCAATAAAGGCTGATTTTTATATTCGATAAAATCTACCTGGTAAATATAAGGTAGGTATCATATGAGAAGTCCTCCTGCTAAAATGTCCTTCAAATTGAACAGCACATACACGAGTATTGTTAGTAATAATAACTGAATGTCCAATTACTGCAATCCACTGAGAATTCTGCAGACTGTTCTTAGGAGGTAGCCTATGCATCGAATAATGTGCTGAGGTATTATTACAACCCTCAACAACAGACTTCAAAACCATTTTACTAAACAATAATTTACATATAGAATCATGAATACACTTATTATAATCCATAATTACTTGCAAAATTGTCAATAAACAATTCACAATTCACAACACACACCAAACACCTAAAACAAGTTTTAAATATTATTAACAGAAATACTATGTCTATATTACAATAAACACTATGAAACAGCACTATAAAATAGCAAAAAGTGTCAGACACCATGCGTCTTGTCTATGACCATGCGGCTGAAAGACAGGCTCTAACAGGATCGAGAAAATGTGTGTGCAAGAGTGGTGCCAACAAGATTTTTACCGAAAAAACCAACTCATAAAAATAAAATCTCCATAAAATAGCGCCATCTCGTGACGGCATTTGGCAATATTTAGCGGTTCTAGGTCATCCTTTCAAGAATCTCCCCCCTGTGGACATTGCAGCCAAATTCATTACGCGCAATGTGCCAATGTCAATGAAACAGAAGCACGAATTGACCTCTATACGATTCTAAAACGACACCTGGTGTCTAAAAATTGAAGTTCTGAAATGGTGTAAAATTCAAATTTACATTGATTTTATATGGTGTTTCAGATTAGATTACAGTTCACTCGATTAATGATTCTTAATAATAATAATAATAATAATAGATTTATTGCTCTACAGATTTACATCCATTTACAGAACATACAAAATAAGAACAAAAAATATAATATGGTACATACAATACATCAGACATACATACATTGTACTTAAATTAACTTAACTCTACATTACTTACAATCTTTTTATATGTACAAAATATTTGATGAAATATATCAATATCTATCCTATTACTAATGATATTGTAGTTACCACACATGATAAAAATGGGCGATCTTTGCATTGCGTTTGACATAAAAACATAAATTCTACCGGCTTATGATTCTAGGAGCGTGTATATGTAGACAGAGCAACAAGTCAGGGCAGGTAATTTTGCCACGAATTAATTATTTTTAACAGGAAGCATAAACTTGTAGTAAATCTACGGCAATCTAGTGACGGTATGTCGAAGCGGGTAAGCAATATTTCTTCGGAAATTCCGCGTGGAGGGTAATGTCCATCTATTTTATATAGCATAAATTTCAAGAAACGACACTGAACTTTTTCGAGCTCGTATATTTGTACTTTATACATAGGGTACCAAATTAGTGAAGCGTATTCTAATTTACTTCGTACGTAGGTAAAGTAAAGGTTCTTGACAGCTTCGGTATTATTAAAGTCCTTACTGATTCTCATAATAAATCCCAATGTTTTAAAGGCGGAATTATTTACATTAGCTACATGTTGACGGAATGATAATGTGGCATCATACAAAGCACCTAAGTCTTTAATTTCCTTTAGACTTTCGAGACTCACACCAATATTATAATTATAGTTAGTAGGACGTTTACGTTTGGTTTAAGCCACTATCTTGCATTTGTTGACGTTTAGCTCGAGATTATTTAACCCACACCATTTCAATAAATTGTTTAGATCATGTTGTAGATTACCGCAGTCTGTTGGTGATTTTATTACATTAAAAAATCTTCAAGTCATCTGCAAATAGTAGGTGGGGACTATTCAACGCCGACGTAACGTCGTTGATGAATATAACAAATAATAGTGGTCCTAAGATGGAGCCTTGCGGAACTCCAGTAGCCGATGACATGTGGCCTTTATATGAGACCACCTGACTTCGATTGGTCAGATATGACTTGAGTAGTTTGACAAGACTTGAGCTGAATCCATAGTAATCAAGTTTGCTTAGTAATTGAAGATGATCAGATGGTCGATTCGATCGAAGGCTTTGGCAAAGTCAGTGTAAATAACGTCCACCTGTCCTCCATCATCTAAGACTTTAGCTATGTAGTCGGACAGAACCGCTAAGTTCGTAACAGTTGACCGGAAAGAAATAAAGCCGTGCTGTCTCGGGGACAGATATCTTTCGGTGGCGTTATATATCTTAGTGTACAAAACTGTTTCGAAAACCTTCGCAATGTTCGAAATTATTGTTATTGGCCTATAATTGTTAATTTGGGTTGGATCCCCATTTTTTAATATCGGACACACTATACCAGATTTCCAACCTTCTGGGAAACAAGACTGTTTTATTGCCTGGTTAAATAAACTTCTTAGGGGTTTAACTAATATGATCTTGCAGTCTTTGATAACATAAATTGGAAACTAGTCGGTACCTACGGCAGTGGTATTGCTTAGGTTGCTAATAGCAGATACTACGTCAGCCTCTGTTATTTCGACTAGATGTAGAGATGGAATATTGCTACGTTCCTCGAAGCTGGAGTTGTAACTAGAGGCTGGTTTATATACGCTATCAAAGAATGCGCTAAATGCATTAACGATCGCATCTGGATTAGAAAAGGGTATTTTCTTATGGTACATACGGTTCGGGATCTGTTTGTCTCTATTTGTATCTTTAATGAAGGACCAAAATCACTTGTATTTGATTCTCGACTAAGTGTACGTAGTCTCTGTAGGCATATGCGATCAAACAGATGAGTTTTGTATAAAGTTCAACTGTTGGAGACCCATAAAACTGCCGAACGCGTGAAGTCTAGCAGTAGTTTTATCATCGAGACAGTTATTTGAATATTTTGGAATATTAAAATCACCCATAATAATTAAGTTTTTACTATCCAAAAGCATGGTTTCAAGGTGTGCAAGCCAAGTATTATACATTTCATAAAACAAACCGGGCGGTATATACACAATTATAACATATATAGTTTTGAAATTTAAGACACATTTACATATTAAGACATCAAACATCGGCATAGCTTCTTCCAATATCTTTGTTGAAACTACCTCCACCACGATCGAGTTGCGTATTGCTAGTAGTACCCCTCCGCCCCTAGATTTATTGATGGTAGAGAATTTCCTATCCAATCTGTAAACATTGTATGCTTCTCCGAATAGTTCTGAACTGGAAATATCTTCAGAGAGCCAAGTATCTGTCAAGGCCACAATATCGAATTCGCTATCACTTTGAGATACATAGAGCTGCGTGGTTTTAGTTCTCAGCCCACGGACATTTTGATAGTAACATTTTATTGTCCGAGATGTATTAGTTTGATTGATGTTGTTCTGCTCTAAAAGTTTTCCGGTTCAATTACCGGAGTGCCTTTTCTATACCTAATTGTGATGTTTTGCTCACCACTGAGGCGCCGCTGATCGAGTTCTTTGCGTAGATTTTGTAGGTATTTAATTTGTGCCGGTGTGTTATCGGCTGCTACCCTGATGTCACCTACGTTTAAGTTTAAGTTTTTTTAAGATTCTTCACGTGTATGGTCTCATCGTATTTGTCTCACTTTCCGCTATCAGATTCTAGTTGGTTTGTGAATCTCACTACTCGTTACAAGCTGCAAATACCAAATTTTCATGGACACATTTTGATGTCTATTCGGTGACGTTGTACCTATTATTTCATTTTTGCTTATGATTTTTTTGTTCATAGCATGATACACCTTTATTGTTTTTTCTCCCTGTTGTTGATCTCTATATCCTGTTTCCCCGTCGCCTCTATCGGTATTCCCAGGCATTTAAATACCTCAACTTGTTCTATAATTTCTCTCTCAATTTCTATACTTATTTTCTCTTGGTTTTCTCCTATTACCATGACCTTAGTCTTGTCTTTATTCATGCTCATTCCGTACTCTTTTAAAGTGGTATTCCATACTTTTATGTTCTCTTGTAGTGCCTTTTCGCTATTTGAAAATAGAACTACATCGTCCTCAAATGCTCCCTCTGCTATTTCCACTCTTTCCATTTGTGTGTATCCCACTGTGTACTTCCTGCATGTCATTTTGCATTTCTTTATTATTTCATCCATAAATAATATAGACAATCCCGGGCTAAGTGCTCCTCCTTGTCTTAGTCCTATATGTGTCGTGAATTGTTCTTATGTTTTATTTTTATATACGACTGCAGTATTATTATTTGTGTACATGTCTTTTACTCTTGTCCTTATATTCTTACTAATTCCTCTTTCTTTCATTATTTTCCATGTTCTCTTCCTTGATACTTTATCGAATGCTAATCTCTAAATGCTACGAATATTTTTCATTTTTCCTGTATTGCTTTTTGTGTCATCTGTCTTATTGTGAATACATGATCTTGTGTGCTTCTTACCTCTCTGAAACCACTCTGTGTTTCTTCCATCGTATTTCCGATATCTTTTCTTATTTTTTTTATCAATTATCTGCTCGTACATTTTCATCGGCGCGCTCAGTAAATTTATCCCACGATAATTTGTACTATCTCTCTTGTCCCCTCATTTGTATATTGGTACTATAAGTACTGTTATCCATTCTTGGGGTACTTCTTCGTGTTTCCATGCTTTATTAAATATCTTTCCTAAGAGCTCCATGCCTCTTTCTCCTATGTTGTGCATCATATCTCCTGCTATTCTGTCCATTCCCGGGGTTTTCCTTTTCTTTTGTCTTTTGATCAGTTCTTACATTTCTTCTATATTTATTAATGTATCTCTATCTTCGGGTTTCTCTTTATTTATCTCATATCTCCCCTCTGTTTCGAAATTAATCGTTTCTTCTATCTCTTCTTCCTCTCCTTCTAGCAGTTCTTGGAAGTATTCTTTCCATCTCTACTATTTCTTCCTCCTCTTTTAATATTTCTCCTTTCTTGCTTTTAATTACTTCTATATCTTCCTTCACGTTTTCCTTTCTCATTGATTTTAACGTTGTATAGCACAGTTTCTGGTTATTTTTCTCTATTTTTTTCCCCAAATTTCTTGCATTTTGCTTTCTTTGATATTTCTACCATTTCTTTCATTTTCTTCCTCTCTTTTTTATATAGGTCATATTTCAGTGTTGTTCTGTCTGTTAAATAGTTTGTCCATGCTGTATTTTTTGTTTTCCTTTGAATCTTCATTTCTTCCGTCCACCATGCCGTTTGTCTTTTTATATTGTTTTTCTTGCTCGTCCCACATGTTTCCATTGCTGTCTCTATTAGTGCTGTTTTATATTTTCCATAGATGTTCTGCGTCTTCTTCTTTTGCGCTTTCTTCTAGACTTTCTAATTTCTTTTCTAGTGTTACCTTGAATTTTTGTGCTATTTCCTGTTCCCTTAATCTATATGATCTTATTGTTTCGATAACTATTTTTTTCTTCTTCATTTGTTTTCCATTCTGTTTATTTACATTTTCATACTTTATTTTACTCACTAATGCGTAGTGGTCACTGACTATTGTCCTCTCTTTACCACGGTTCTTTTCTTGTTATTTTCAACTAATATATAATCAATTATTGACTTCTCCTGTCTACTTCTTACTTTCCTCGTATATTGATGTATTCTCTTGTGTTTGAAGAATGTATTTGTTATTGCCATGTTATTTATTGTACAGAAATCTAACATCCTTCTTCCGTTATTGTTCCTTATTTTTTCTCAATACTTTCCTAATGCTCCTTTGTATTCCGCGTCCCTCACTCCTATTCTACTGTTATAGTCTCCTGCTAAGTATACTACTCCTTTTGCCTCTTCTACTGTCTTTGTCAGCTCCTCCCCAAATCGATACTTGTTTGGTACTCTGTCGTCCTCGTTTGGTCCATACACCACTATTATTGTTCTATTTACTTCTTTTTCTGTTAACTCTACTTTTAGTATCCTTTCCGTTATTGGTGCCCATTGCCATATTTGTTCTTTTATGTCTCTGTGTACTATACCTCCTATTCCTGCAGCTGCTCCTTCGTTTTCGTTTACCCCGCTGTATATCATTATATGTCCTTTTTCAGTTGCATATGTTCCCTTTCCTTTCTTTTTTGTTTCTGTCATTGCCAGTATCTCTAATTTCATCTCCTCGAATTCTTCTTCTAGTTATTTCTCTTTTTCCGCTATTCCTCTCTCGTTCCATGTTCCTATTTGTCTTTTAGTTGTGTTTTTGTTCTGTCCAGCAATGGTTTCGGTACTATCCTCTTCATTACCGTAATTACTTGTATGTTCCGTGTGTGTTCATTAACCGTTTCAAATGCCTGCTCGTCTCCTGTGTTTCCGTCCTCTCTGTTTTATGTACTAATCGTTTTTTTGTTTTTTAATTCCTCTATGAAGTTCTTTCTCTTGCAGCCGCACACCAAAAAAAAAACTTCGTTGTCTATATATATTCGTGTGTCCTTTAACTGATTCTTCGCTTCTTTTTGTTCTCAATTTGGTAATTCTGCTCCTAAAAGTAAAGAAAATGGTAACACTGAACAGAGGAACCAACTATGAAATTATATAGTTGGTTCCTCTGTTCAGTGTTGCCATTTTCTTTACTTTTACAGTTACTTTTAGTTTTTCTTTTATCCATTTGTTTACTTCTTCTGCATTTCTCTGGGGTAGCTGTAGTCCGCTTATTACGATATTGTTCTTTTTTTTAATCGTTCTTCTTTTTCCGCTTTCCATTCCAGTCTCTCTGTAAGCATTTTGTTTTGGGTGATAATAATGGACTGTATGGAAACACTTATATATATTTTCTTCGTTTATTTTATTGTGTACTTTATTGTAATATAAATGTGAAAGATGTGTTTTAACTTGTGATGCTGGATTCGTACTGCTTGGGTACGCGGCGGTTGAGTACCCACTTAAGATGGCGAGGGTGGAGATAAGAAATATGTGGGGTGAAAATCACTTCCAACTATGCAACCTTAATTGCCCTAAGTTGCAAGCAACACATTTTCTTTTCTAGTCTCCATTTCATCTTGTAATTACTTTATTTCTTGTTTTATTTCGTTAGTGTTTTCTTCCAGCTTTAGTATCATTGTTTTGAACATCTCTTTTATCTCCTCCATCTCTTATATGTTGTATGTATCTCTCTCTCTCTGTTCTTGTGGTGTTTCCGTACTTATTTTGTGTCTCTTCTTCTTTCTTTGATTGTTCAGGTGATCGTAAGGGTGGCATTTTTTGATTAGGCAACTTGTGATGCACATGTAATACATAGGCGAAACGCGTATAAGAAATACGCACCGTTCTCTTTAACTAGAACATAAATTGAGTTGCAAAAATACGTATACAAAAGAATAATGTTGCACGTATTTCGTAGTCTACGGGGAATGTTATATAAAAAAAATATATAGTGTAAAGAACGTTTACGAATATGACCCTTATCGACATTTAATTATATTCCAATCTTTCCAGCATTAAAAATGAAGGAGATATTTATTTGCGCAGCAATTTTTCAAATATTATAATACTTATGGATGTATAGGTCATGATTATCTTGAATTTTCGATATATGATTATTTAATATATATGGGAGTGATTAAACTACTAGATTGCTACCTTCTATGCAGTCGAATCTTTATCATACTATAACTACAAATTTTGGTCATCAATTCAACTAAGTTTCAATACCAAGGGTGAAGTGTTTTTATTGACTTGCATACATTGTATGCCATTCCATGGCGTAGTTTTGCCTAAAAGCTGGAAACAATTACACAAGTTTCGCCACAAGGAAAGTATAGGCTAAATCCCAGCCTTAAAACTTTCTTACTTTTGTTGAATATTTGGTGATCTTGTTCTCCTGTCTCTCTTGGCCTTTTATACATAATCGCTTTGAGCATCTACGCGCCGTAAGTTGTCTTGTTTCCGCACGCTTGGTGATCTCCCGTGCGGGACACAATTTTCGTTCTCCGCATGCAGCCCAAAGTACTCCAACCTTATAGACGACAGAGGTTATTCCTGGGTCGACCCCTCGTGCGAATAACTTCTACCCGTTGCCACTTACCGCTCTTTCTTCCGGCTATTCCTTAACTTTTTCTGTTGTATCACTGGTTCTTATACTTTTCCTCTCTCGTGTATATCTAAAACTCGATACGCCGCTTGTAGTGACGGGTTGATATCGGAGCTGACACACACGTGTTCACTCAAACTGACTGTATCCCCATGAAATAACAGTTAAAAGCCTCAATGATTCCAGAGGGAGTTGAATATACGTTCTCTTGGAACATTAATTGATGTGGAATTTCAGAATTTTGCCGCTTAAACCGAACAAACTTACATACCTCCGCGGTATTACTTTTGATATTTTGTTCCACCGAAATCAGATATTCCTTATACGCATTAATGTTTTACAGGTTTTTCTGACACGTCCCTAACTTGCTCATTTTTTGGTGTGCTTATACTTATCATGGTGATAGTTTTTCGTTGTTGTCATTGCAATAATGTCTTTAGTGCACCACACAGGAAATGATCTGTTCCTCATTTTGCTAGTTGGTACCGCAGTATTAAAAATATTGTTTAGTTTCGTATAGAAAGACGTGCAAGCTAAATTGACGTCAGAATATAGATCTAGATCTGACCAATCTGCATTCAAGATTTCATCATATGGTTGATGAAAGTTACATCGCTTGAAATTGTATACCATTTCCTGTTTGTTTACCGGAAAACTGCGGTGTGGTCTTATAAACAGCTTTTCGTTTGATAAAGCTGAATGATGTGCATCTTCCGGCAGCATAGGTAGGTCATCATTTGTTATCTCCAGTGGGAAGTTGCATAGCACGAGATCTAGTAGTCTACCATTTTCATTTTTGCATGTGTTTTGTTGACTTATGTTTAAAGTGCTTGAGAACAGATCTAACTTTCGCTTTGTATCTGAAAACGTAGCAGTGTGCGTATATAGCGATTCAAATGTCAACGGTTTTCGTCGAACTAGTGGGTAAACAGCTGATCTTTGTAATTGTTTGATCAGCTGATTAGATACAAATTACACGATTTTGATCACTTGGACAGTAATGCGTGGTTGTTAATAAACTTTTAATATATAACTAGACCAACCTTACACATATGGTCACATATATGATGAGAAAATACATTTTGTACGTAGAGATTATCCACTAGATTTTAATTAATTTTCTGCCACCAGATAGAGCTCGGGATAGCATGAATTGCCCATAAGATGGTATATTGAAATCTCCTAATATGATCAATTTTTCATCTTTTATTTGGAGTTGCTCAATAAGTTCAAGAAATGATTCATATATCTCTTCCGTGACTGCTGGCGGTACGTAAACAGGTATAATATTGACAACTTCACGGAACAAATGGCACTTACATATTAATATATCAATCATTGGTAGTAGTTGAGTAATTGAGAGTTCAAACCTCATTGTGAGTGAAATGTGAGAGAGATTTTTAGAGGTTTTCTGTTAATTTAACGTGATTAACATCCATTTACCAACAGAAAAGCCTTTCCTATCTCTATAAAGATACACGTTTACTGAATTTTGGGCTTGATTACGTCACTAGCATCCATGGTAAAACAAGTCAAATGGAATGCGATATTAGGTAGTTTATCGGGATACATAATAATACAGCGCTAGTCTCTGTAACAATACAAACAGCAGACAGTTTCAATAATTTCCCCCAGCACGCAATGCAACAATTACCCGCGAGCGCGATAGTAGCGGCGAGCTAGCTCTTTTCGTGTGGCGCGTGGCTCCCCCTGGCTGGGACTAAAAAACTTGGGCCCGGCGCGGAGGAGCTAACAAGTTAGTCCGAGTGCGAGCCGCGATCAATATGGCGGGCGCGGATCAGCTGCTGCAGCGGAGACGTAAATCGAATTTCACCTCCGCCGAGACGGCCGCCCTCATCGCGAACATTCGGCTGCACCAGGACGTGCTCTTCGGCCGCCTCACGCAGCACGTGTCGCACGCGCGCCGCGAGCACGCCTGGCAGCAGATCCTCATCGCTGTCAACGCCGTCGCCGCCGTCAAGCGCACCACCACCGAGATCAAGATCAAGTGGAAGCACATCAAACAAAATGCGAAGCACAAGATTTGTAAGTGAGGTTAAACCATCACCCCTGCTATTTATAGCGGCGGTTGTGTTATCGGTTTCTGTTTGTATGTTGGTCATGAACCTCAACGCTCCAACACGACATTACTAATAATCGTAATTATGTGTGTACAACGCACATTTGTAACTACGGCTGAATTTATAAGCTTCAATGAAATGAAACTCGGAATAGTATCTTTGAACTATAAAATTAATATAGCATTATTATGCTACGTACTACAAATTGTCCTTGATTATTATTACACACATAAATTATTCACTATGGCTGTGGTTTAATCCTTAAATGCATATTGTTGCAAAACTGCAATATTATCTTTACAAATGTTCACTTTAAATGTCTAATTAATAACGTTATTTTAAAAACAACGTAAGGTAGAAGGCAAACGATAATATATTTTAAAAACTAATTTTTTATACATATCTGCATACATATGATTCATGATTTTGCTAATAAATGGCGATTCTTATGTTTTATAGCAAGTGGACGACTGGCGGTAACTATTATTTAATAACAATTTTTAAAAATCATTCATTTAAGGGTTAAAAATGCCCACCCATATGGTAGATCACAGAGCATTATAAGTAAATATATTGTATATGGTAAATATATTGTATATGGTAAATATATTGTATAATTTCAAGTTACCTAGTTGTAGTACCAAGGTGACGATATAAATACTATTTTTCAAAAAGAGACGTTGCCCAATTTAAAATAATCATGCATTTAAGGGTTAAAATATATCCGTTTAAATCGCGTACGCTAAATTAGGGGATTGTAATTGGCTATGATGTACAACAGTCAATCCGAATACGTTATTTTTGGCGCAACAGTAATAGAAAACGACCTAAACAACCTAAGTCTAAATATGGCGTATGCTACTGCGATATTTGGCCTTAGGTTGTTTAGGTCGTTTTTTATTAATGTTAGGAGGCTATCTGGGAACCGGGCAGTGTCATTAGCCCATATGACGTTATCTAGTTTCCTATATAAAAAAAAGACCTTTATTGGCATTTTCCTCACTGCCCCTCCACATCACAAACCTCAAGTTTCCTATATAGTTTTATATATAAGAGAACGTTGTATATTACGGTGCAGTTATTGTTAAGTGATATCCTTTTCTACATGTGTGTGACACTATGTAGTTTGTGTCTGCATCGAAAACGATATTAGAAACTAGATAATGTCATACGGGCTTTAGACACTAAAAAACCGATATATAGAACTATAATTATAAATGTATTCGAGTATGATGGAAAACTTTAACTGGCTATCGACCTACAGATCCTTGTATGTTAGTGTATGTGTATATAAGTATTAGGCGATGGAAAATATTTACCGAATATTATCCGTTTCAAGGCCAAAAAACTTATCACACATAACAAAATATGACTAGTATATTGACACTTAACATTGTTTTGTCTACAAAATAACAACACCCTACGTGGACAACTCATTGTTGAATGAATACTTTATGTTCTCTGATGAAAAGTACTCCAATTTTATTCTACGATTCCCGTTTTTCAATTGTATTTACGTCACGGTGTGAGCGGTTTGTTGACCTTGCGTGGGGTCACTCAGCTAGCCTAGAAAGCCAGATGCATACATATGCGTGCATTGGTGCTGCACATATGTCATATGGTCGATCGATCAATATTTTTACTCCGCGCGGCCGTTATTAAAGCGTAATTATATAAACAGTTTCTCTGTTATCGTTATTCACCGCTTTCGAGTGAAGATGGCGCCATTTCAACCCGCGAATTCGCGACTCAAACGAAGCCATTTTGTATTCGCGATTCAAACGCTAACGGTTTTCTTCGACATGGTGCATAAAACTTTTTGTTATTCGCGTTTCAAACCGAGCGGTGTCCGCCTGCACACTTATCTAGTGGGAGGTTGTACAGTGCCACAAAACCATGTTCGCTTCATTAAATTAGTTATTGTGAGTTTATAGTGTTATCACACCTGTTACAACTAGTTTCATACTACCGTGTAATCATGGCAAAGGAATCGTCAAAATCTAACGGCTTTTGTTGTGTTTACGCGTGATATTAATAATAATAATAATGTGTATTGACAATCAGATTAAAATCCAATTACAGGACAACAATTTAAATATAAATATAAAAGTATACATGTTAAGGCGGATCTTCGAAAATTTCGTTCGAGGATTCGGGCTGAAAATCTATTCGATAAACGCGTTGTGAGCCTAACGGAACTGTTGCTACTTCTTTAGCAGAGTGTATAAACCGTGGCCCCAGGATAAACTGGAGGGGTGCGCACAGAGAAATAAATTTATTTCGAAATAATGAAACATTTTGTGATAATTGCACGGATGTCTATAAACTATACTACTGCACTTAAGCATTATCAGATTGTATTTATCAAAACTTGAAATATGAAACTGCAATCTCTTAGAAGAATTTCTGTTGAATTTTGATTACAAATCGGAGTAAATATATACTTTTCTGATACAAATATTGACTACATTTGCATATTTTTTACAACTATTTCGAAACAAAAAATTAACTTTTTCGTCCTAACAAAGTATCAAATCATCCTTAGACTGGAGAAATATCCAAACATATTTTCAGACAAATTATAAAATGTTGACTAGAAACGACCGCGCGATTAGGTCAACATTGAACCGTATTTCATCTTCCGAGATTCGCCTTAAAAGTACAGTATAAAAGCTAAACACAAAATATAAAGTGTAATGTGCAAAATTACAACAAAATGAAACAGAAAAATAAAAGGTTGACGAATCGAAAAATTAAGGACACATGAAAAAAAATTTATCCAAAATATAATTTGGAAATCTCAGTTATTCTTATAGTAATTTATTAATAATGACTTCATATTACTAGAATATGGTGTAGGATTCGAGAATGCAGCGAGATTCTCAAATCCTACACCATATTCTAGTAATATCACGCGGAAATATGAGGCGGGAATTTAAATGTAGGGGGAAACCTAGTGGGATTTTTTTGATGTTGACCCTTAAAGGCATGGTGTGTGTTATTTAATATATGTCATCGTAAAATTGCCATAAGATGTTTATAGACATTGTTACTTGAATGATAATAGTATATTAATATCTACACGGTATAAGCAAAAAAGAACACAAGTGATTACCACAACAACTAAAAATGAAGACTGACAAACGAGACAGCTGACGGATTAAACACCCATGCTCAATAAGGCACCTTACACGGTCAAAAATACCGTCAGTGCTAGTACTGTCAGTATTGGCTTCAATCCTCCTTTTATATTTATCAAGTAATCAATTATCCTGCTAAACATCAGTAGTCTCTTCATTCCACCATTACTATACCTTACATGATAAGTAATACTGTCAATATTTTAGAATAATGAACATTTTAAACATGTTATCGTACAGTAGTAATATTGTCATTATTCTAAAACATTGACAGTATTATTGTACGTGTAAGGTGCCTTTATCTAACATGACACAATTGCACCAAATTGAAAACAATCCAGCAGTTATATTATCTATTTGCCTTTTACCTTTCGGTGTAGGCGATTACATTTACATTATACTTTACAATTATTGTTGTTGTTAATACATTTGTAAATTCTTTCCATTCTTTTCTGTTATTCGCCAGTTCTCTTGCTTGCTTAACAGTCTTTCCTTTCTTGATAATTATTTCCTCTATTATGCTGTCCCACTCTTTTCTTGGTCTACCTCTTCTTCTTTTGTTTCCAGTTCTTCTTCTTCTTCTTCTTAATGTAGGACTAGTCCTGTTAATTGCCAACTATTGTGCCTCCTGTGATATAGACGTCCAGCTATCTTTCCATCTTTTGGGAGGTCGTCCAAGGGGCCTCCTTGTGTTCGGTATTGATGTTGCGGCTTCCTTGGCTAGTCTGTCATCAACCATTCTTAGTACGTGCTGGTTCCATTCTCGACGTCTTGTTCTTGTCCAACGTACGATATCATAAACTCCGCAGTCCCTTCGTATTTCCTCGCTGCGTACTCGGTCCCTGAGGCTGAGACCCGATATGGTTCGGAGGGTCTTCATTTCTGTTGTTCGTAGTCGTCCTTTCGTCTTCTTTGTGGCCGCTCTGGTCACGACTGCATACGTCATAATTGGCCTGACACAGGTTTTATATATGCGCACTTTACTCTCTTTTTGCATGAATTTGTTTCGCCATATTATCACGTAGACATCCCGCAATTCTCGATGCATTATTTATTTGGGTTTGAGCATCATTGTATAGGTCTCCTTTACTGGATAATTCAACGCCTAGGTAGTTAAAGCGCATTACCTGTTCTATAGGACTGCCTTCGATGGAAAGTTTGCATCTAATAGGGTCCTTTGATAGCACCATTGCCTTAGTTTTTGCAATGGATATCTGCATATTGAATTGTTTCGCCTTTGTGTTGAACCTATGAAGCAGTCCGCATAACATGATACTAAATTTTTTGTTGCCCATTCTGTATCCAATATCCATGTTCTTCACGTCTTCGATAATCTCATCCATGATAGTGTTGAAAAGTGTTGGGCTCAGACTGTCCCCTTGTCTAATCCCCACGCTGACGTGTATTTCGTCAGTTAGTTTTTTATTTACGATGAGCTTTGTTCTATTGTCTGTATTTAGAACTCTGATTAGTTTGATGATTTTGGGGTTCACGCCTTTTGTTTTCAAAATCTCTTCAACGTCATATAATTCTATTCTATCGAATGCCTGCGTAAGGTCTACGAGAAACAAACGAAAGCTGGTTTGTTGTATTCGATACTTTTCTGTGATATTTGTCTTAGGATGAATATTGCGTCGATCGTGGATCTGTTTTTACGGAAGCCTTGTTGTTCCTCGGCCATTCCTATTTGTTCCACAATTTCATTTGCGATGATTTTGGTAAGTAGTTTCGTTGTTGTGTTAAGTAGGCAAATTCCGCGGTAGTTGTTGGGGTCGCTCATGGTTCCTTTTTTGAACAAGGGGATTGTAATACTGGATTTCCACTGTTCGGGAATTATGACAGAGTATAATACCTTCTGGAAGAGAGATGTTAGTTCTTTTACCAGCTGTTCCCCTCCATATTTTATCATCTCATTCGTTATGCCATCGGGCCCCGGCGGTTTCCTGTTTTTCAATTTCGTAATAGCCTGCTTCACCGTATCTTCATTTACCTCTACTGTGCTGTTCTCTTCTTCCTCCGTGTCCTCCGGTTGTTCTTGGACATTTCGTGTGTCTGTCGTTTGTTTATATAAACTTTTAAAGTGATTTTTCCATGTTGCTTCGGGTATAGACTTTCCTTGAATTAGTTCGTTAATTGGTTTCTTCCTGTTCCTGATCATGTTCCATACGTTCTTCGGTCCTCCATATAGGTCGTATTCCGTGTCTTTTGAGAATTTTTCCCAGAAACTGCACTTTATTCTTGTTACTTCGGCGTTGATTCTGTTTCTTTTTGTGGTGTATTCTCGGTAGTGCTGTGGGGTTTTATTGCTTCTGTATAGCAAATAGGCTTTCCGTTTTTCTGATGTTAGTGCTTTCACCTCTTCAGTGAACCATGATTTTTTGGAGTGTGTCGCGTTAATGTTGACTCTTCTGTGTCCGATTGCTTCCCTTGCGGCCTCTCGCATATTCGTTGATATTTTCTGCCATGCTCTTTGCGTCATCAGCCGGTGTTATGTCAGCGGTTTCATTTTTTTCAGCCAGTCGTTTGCCATACAGGTATTTCGTGGTTTCATCCGCGAAGGCCTCCACGTTGAGTTTCTCCTGGTACTCTGGTGGTATTTTCTTTGCTCGTGTGATGTTCATGCGGAGTTTACATAGTACCAAGTTGTGGTCGCTGCCTATGTTTGCTGAGGCGAGTGAGCGGACATCCAGTATTCGCGATGGATGTATGTTCCTATTGGTGATGATATAGTCGATTTTTGACTCGTGTCCTCTAGTGTTTGACCAGGTTATTTTATGCTGACTTTTGTGTGCGTAGAATGTGTTATTTATTCGTAGCTCGTTGTAGGTACATAGGTCGACCAATGATTCTCCATTCTCGTTTATGACGTCTTCATTAAATCTTTGTTTAATGTTGTCTGTCGCTTCGTTGCCGATGCGCGCATTGAAGTCTCCCATGATGCATACTTGGTCGTTTATTGGGATTTTATCTAGTATACCTTGTAAGTCTACATAGAACTGATCTTTCTCTTGTTTTGGTTTAGTAATATCGGGGGCATATACGCTTATTATGTGGATTGTACCTTTGTTTAGGTTGAGTGTCATTTTTAATAGTCGATCGTTGATGTATTCAATTTAATCTTCTATTTGCTGTTGGAATTTTTCGTGTACTACTCCAGAGCGCGCTCTCTAATCTTTGTCTACCCCACTGTATATTAAGACGTAGTTCCCATATTTGCTGTTATCCTTGCCTTTCCTCTTGGTTTCCGAGATTGCACAGATGTCAATTTTGTGTTTGGTTAGTTCTATTATTATCTCTTGGTCCTTGTTATTCCAGGACATTATATTCCAGCACGCAATACGTAACGCCTGCGCTTTCCATTTTCGTCTTTTCCTTATTCTCGCCGTGTCGTTACCGTTAATCCGTCCTTGTTCCGAGGCTATGTTGGTTCTTTGAGCTACTTGGTTGTTTTTACCTCAGGCAGGTAGCTAACATTACCCTCGAACCCTCCTCTTTTGTCCGGGCTTGGGACCGGCTGCTTCAGAGTTTGAGTTAATCAGTTCACCCATCATCTTTCACAGGCAGAGTTGATGTTTCCAGTTCTTGCTTCCCATATCTGTTTTGTTTGATTATTTTTGTATATCCTAATTAAATGTCCCCACCCGTTTAGTTGTTTCTTTTGTTTCTGAGATCGCACATATATTGATGCTGTGGTTGTTTAGTTCTATTATTACTTCTTGGTCTTTGTTGTTGAAAGACCTTACATTCCAGCATCCTATTCTTAGGTGGTGTCGTTTTCCGTGGTATAGTAGGTTTCGTCAACAGTGTTATCAGTCCGGTATCCACGCCTTTGCTTCCAGTTCTATGAGCCTGACGTTTGTTTTACCTTGGGCAGGTTGCTGGTCTCACCTAAGAGCCCTCCTCATTTATCCGGGCTTGGGACCGGGAGTGACCACCGATAGGCTACTCGGTTCACCAATCGGCCGCCGCTGGCGGATCTCGGGAAGTAGAAATAGTGAATAAATTTGACGAAACAGAATTAGCCAATAAACGTTTTAGGAATGCATTTTTGAAATAGGGAATGATATTATATTCCTGCTTGTAATTTACACTGATTTTCTGTTCTAGATTCCGCGCCTGTTCACGATCGACTATCAAATAGCCCCGCGACCAGCGCCACCTCCAAGCCGAGCAGCTCAACACAGTCCAGAGCCCCCAGGTCGACTGCGGTCCCTAACAATGCACCCTCCCCGCAAGTGTCCGACGCAGACAAGGACCCGGACGAGGTTTGTCTGCGATGGAACAGCCACCACTCCAACATGAAGAACACCTTCCCATCCCTGCTGGAGAAAGAGCAGTACGTGGACGTCACACTGTGCTCAGAGGGGCAGATGCTCCGGTGTCACAGGGTGAGTTTTAAGAGTGAATTTCAATCGAAATTTGTAGTTTTACATCGTAAGGTAACAACAATAACAAAATGAGAAGTAAGTCATGGTTTTCGAGAAAAGCGGCGCGTTGTGGCGTCATTTGTACATCACAAAAAAGGTTGTAATTGTACTAGGATTGTATACAAGAGGATGACGCAACACATATGTTTTCTTTCCTGATTGGTCGTTCCGTCGACCATTCCGGGGAATGAAATCATTTGTCGTCATCAAACTGGTTTTCGAGAAAAGCTGGCCGTTGTGACGTCATTTGTACATCACAAAAAAGGTTGTAATTGTACTAGGATTGTATACAAGAGGATGACGCAACACATATGTTTTCTTTCCGGATTGGTCGTTCCGTCGGCTATTCCGGTGAATGAAATCATTTGTCGTCATCAAACTGTGGTCTGGCAGGGATATTTGAATATCATTGCAATGGGGCAAGATCGGGACAGTATATTTAGGAGCACGACACGTTCGGGTGGGTGATTAGCGACAAATTTAAATCTGCTGTAGTGTTAGTAGTAGAATCAATAAATTCAATGCAGCAGCATGCGCAATAAGTGAGCAGATGGTTCGAAAACAACGTTGCCGTTATCGGAATGTGGATGACAACACGGGATGTACAACGTAAAATGGAAAAATTTGTGCGTCGTGGATATACAATGTAATTATATTCGCGATTCAAACGTTAACGGTGTTCTTCAAGGTAGTAGGTAAACAGCTGATCTTTGTTATTGTTTGATCAGCTGATTGCATTAAAATCATATGATTTCAGTCACTTCTACAATAATGCGTGATTGTTAATATACCTACTATAAAAGTATAAATAGTATAACCCTGGGTCTATAATCATGTATAAGATGAAAAAACCAATGTTATGCAAACAAATTCCCTACTAAATGTAGTTCATTTCCTGCCACCAGATGGAGTATCAGCCCGCTTGAATAGCCAATACAGTCCTAGGCAATTGTACACTTTCTATAACAATATTTTTTCTTTTGAATGGCAAGACCTACAAAATGGTAGCATACTCAACGTTCTATCGTAATTTGTATTGCAATGACTTTTTTTATATTTCCCTTGGGGCGCAAAATCTGCACTCAAACGACAGTGCAAGGAATCTCTCATTGACAATGTGAGGCTTTTGACCACTGAAATCTACCCGCCCTCAGCCGATACAAGCCGTACAAACTGAGGTAGGGCCACCGCGGTACGCGCATATAATCTTGCCCCCCACTTTCAAAAAAGGAAACACATCAGAAAAACAATGTATGGTTGTATGGGAGGTGCCGTTTGTCTCTCCCTCTCCCTGTGGGCCATGACTCGGGTGATCAGGCCGTTGATGATACTCCAGATATTTTTGTTTCTAAACATGATTGTCGTCATATTCTCCGGCGTGACTTCCTCTCCTACCCTTGCCACCTCGCCAAGATGCCTGCCTTGGGCATACAAAGATCGCGTGTTCGGAGTCATCTCGCTCACCCTGGCAGATAGCAAAGACCACCCGCTGCTCCAGACTAATCCTTTTTGAGGTAGGAGCTAAAGCAGTGCCACGTCAGTACCAGGGTTTTTGGTGGAAGCCCTCCGATCAACTGTACATCCGGTATGACCGTGCGTGTCCATTCCGCCGTCCCGCACTGGGACGACAACCTAGCATGCCCTTCTTCCATGGTGATGGCCTCTTCTCTTTCCTGATTCTACTCACATATCCTGGTTCTTTCCGCTGCCAGATCTACTGGGGGCTCCGAGCGATCGTCAGGACTGCGTCCCGGAACACCTTTCGATGCGCTCGGCCCTACAGAAAAGCAACCTGGCCAGACAGTCGTCGTCCTGGCCACCTCCAGATTGGTGCGTCATAGAGCAGGATGCTCTTCGTGACTCACGCCAGTAGCCTTCTCTTTTCGTCAGACTCGCACATGTTTGGCATAAGCCGGGCTAACGCCGTCTAGCACCTCCCTTGCCACATGTTTGACATTTGTCAAGCCCCTGTGAGTGACGTAGCGAGCTTAACTCGCGCCCGGGACACAATACCTTTTTAGCACCCCCCCATTCGAAAACTATATAATATTATATGTAAAATATACTTTTGTGGACCATTTGGCGCCCCTTTGTGAGTAGCGCTCGGGGCATTATAACCCCTGCCCCCCCCCCTTGCCCACCGCTCGCTACGCCACTGGCCCCTGTCTATTACGAGGCCAAGGTACTAAATCTCTTTTACGATCAGGATTGTATTGCGTCTTGCCCCGCCGTGTCCAACCTTTTGGTTGCCAACTGAGCTATTTCCATCTTTGTTGCCACATCGCTGAGCCATCCATTTGGTCACCGTATTAACCGCTGTTCTTAACTTGGCCTTTGTATCCTTTTTTCCGCGGGCTATAACCAGATCGTTCGCGAAGGCAATCGTACCTACTTTCGCTGGTAATGCTATTTGCCGTCGAATGTTATTTTCCACAGTAAGGGTCCCAGCCCTGTGGTACTTTTCCCCTAACAGTATGTCTGCTCTTTTCCTTCGTAGACCACCTCCCTGTTGCCTGCGGTTTGGACACTACCTCCAATGCGGCCGTACCTCTTGTCTCTATGCATCAAGGCGGACCACGTTTAATCGCATATAACGATGCATTTAAATATTGTATAACTTCGATGCCCAACGCCTCAAGGCGGTCATACCTTTAGCAAGTGTACCAAGTGATGGTATACCGATAGCCAATATTTGAATACAGATGCACTTATACATTCATCAGCGGTCTGAACCTCTATCTCCTTGTCAGCAGCATCGCCTAAGTCTTTTGCCTGGTTAGTTCAAACTCGTTTTCCTGGAGCCACTCCTCAATCACCTTAAGATTCAAGTTTACTGTGGCCTCTAGCTGTTATTGGGCACGAGTGCTAGGTAGTCAGCGTACCCGATGATGTTTTGCCTCAGCGGTATGCCCAACACGCCGTTATATATCACATTCCACAAGGTTGTCCCTAAGCCGGAGCCCTATGGTATGTCATCTCCATGTGTCCGGCGGTGCCTCTTGTCGGTGGCCCACCAGTAACAGTCTCTCTTGGAGCTATGTATCAATTAGGCGGCGCAAATCCCCTCCACCCCCATAATTCGGTAGTGAACCCGAATGATCTCCGACCGCGACATATTGAAGGTGTTGCGTTCATCTAGGGTCATGAGGGCGTCGTTGCGGTAGCAGAAGGGGTTCATGGTGGTACACGGAGGACGAAAGATCTATGTCCTCCGTGTACCACCATGAACCCCTTCTGCTACCACAACTCGCGGCGTCAATGGTCGACTTCAAACCGTACTGATTTTCTGCTAATACCCCTGGCCCCTCTGTGGTCTGGGTGATCCGTCCTACAACAAGGTACTCCAACAGCTTTCCCATCGCGTCAAGCATGTAGAGCGGCCTGTACGCCCATGGGCAATCTGCCGGCTTCCACGGATTAGGACCAGCCTCGCCCTCTTCTATGATTTCGGAAATCGTCCCCTCGTCTTCCAGCTTCGTACCCGGATGCCTTCCTGGGGTCATCAAGGAAATCATAGAAGGCATCCTGGTATCTCCGCACGCTGAATTATTTCTGGCGGAATTCCATGGGGCCCTGCCTACTGATTATCTGACCGCCTCGAGCTCTGCTGTGGTAAAACGAGTTTCCTTTTCCAGCTCCTGCCTCCAGTCCGCTTTTCTCTCTTCGTTCCCATGCGCCGTTGGCTCTTCTTCCGCTCTGTGGAAGTGTGCTCTCTACCTCCCGTCCTTATCCATTAAATGGTGAAATAATTTGCACGACTTAGGGCCGGTTCTACAAGTGATATTTAACTGGGGAATAAGGCTATTCTCCGGTTAAATATCAATTATAGAACCGGCCCTTAAGGCGAATCTCGGAAGACGAAATACCGTTCAATGTTGACCTAATCGCGCGGTCTTTTCTAGTCAATATTTTATAATTTTCTGAAAATATGTTTGGTTATTTCACAAGTCTACGGATGATTTGATACTTTGTTAGGACGAAAATGTTTATTTTTTGTCTCGAAATAGTTGCAAAAGTAGTCAATATTTGCTTCGGAAAAGTATATATTTACTATATAAATTCAAAAGAAATGCCTTTAAGAGATTGTAGTTTCATATATCAAGTTTTGATAAATACAATTTGATAATGCTTAACTATAGTAGTATAATTAGTAGTCATCCGTGAAATTATCAAAAAATGCTCCATTATTTCGAAATAAATTTATTTCTCGGTGCGCACCCCTCCAGTTTTTCCTGGGGCGACGGCTTGTACACTCCGCAAAAGAAGTAGCAGCAGTTGTGTTAGTGTCACAATGCGTTTTTTTGGATAGATTTTGAGCTCGGAATCCACGAACGACATTCTCGAAGGTTCGCCTTAATGCGATTAGTCTCATTCACGTTTAGAAGAACACTGATCAGTATCCACAACAAAATGTGTATATACATATATACCGCAAGGTAAATTCAAAATACCTATAATGGTTTTGTGATGTATTAAAAACATCTATTTTCTCAGGAAACAGAGATAAGGCTGTGATTTATGTTTAACTTACCTTTTATAATTCCAAGGAGTATATGATTTGACGAGTCCTTGTTTAGATAGGCATTAACCTTTTTGTTATTTTCAGCTGATCCTGTCGACGTGCAGTCCGTTCTTTGAGGAGATCCTGAGCGGCATCACCCCCCTTCAGCACCCCGTGATATTCCTGAAGGGTACCCCGTTCTGGATCCTCAAATCGTTGATCGACTTCATGTACGTCGGCGAGGTGCACATCGAGCAGTCCAAACTAAACGAAATTTTAGAGGTTGCTGAATTGCTCAAGGTTAGTAGTACTAAATAAATAATGATTTTTTGTTTTTCACAACTGTGGGAAACATTTTCTACTTACCTGCTTTTACGCAACTACTTGTGAATTGGGCTCTGCTACAAGAACATTATACACACGGACGTTGAAGTTGCATAAGCACCATGTAGACACTCTGACGCACTCATATGTTGCCGGATGTCACAAATTCACTAGATTGTTCACCCACTTTTTATTTCTCAAAATATAGATATAAAAAGATTTTTCCGCCTCAAGGCGGACCACGCTTAATCGCATATAACGATGCATTTGTATAACTTCGATACCTAACACCTCAAGGCCATACCTTTAGCAGGTGTACCAATTCACACATAAGCGGCGTCGGGTGGTGGCGCGGTGTAAGCGAGGTGCAGGCGTGACGTCGCACAGGCGATTGTGATGTCGTTTTCCAGTGAAGGGGTGGACATTGCACCATATGTTTACATAGAGGCGGCGTGGAAGAGTTTTGCCTCTTGGCCTACCGTGTCTTAGACGAAGACGCGATGCCGGCGCGTCACCTAAGTGGGCATTTCACCACATGTTTATATAGAGCGGGCGTAAAAACGTCGTGCCTCTCGCCGCGCCGGCACCGCCTCTTCACCTGAGACACGGTGCCTGCGAGGGGAGAGGCATAACTCTTCCACGCCACCTCTATGTAAACATAAGGTGCAATGTCCACCCCTTCCCTGCATATGGACATCACAATCGCCTGCGCGACGTCGCGCCTGCACCTCGCTTCCGCCCGTCGCCGCTTATGTGTGAATTGGGCCTTATTCAGCAAGGCTTAAATCAGATCAATTCGATCACTCTGAATGAACTATTTTTTTTTAGATTAAAGGACTCACCGGTAAATCCAATAACCCCTCGACGACGGACGCGCCGCAGCCTGCCACGCCGGTAATGCCCAAAATGGAAATCAAAGAGGAGCTGCTGCGGCCGGCGGAAGTTCCCGCCCTGGTGCCAGTCGCCGCTCCTAGTCCAAACCCCGTGAAACGCGCCGTCCCGCCGTTGCGGCTCGCGGTGAGCAAGGACGTCATGCACACCATCGACCCGGCGTCCCTGATGCAGCCAAGCTTCTACGAGGAAAGCTCGCCAAAAAAACAGCTCGTCTTCAAGAACAAAACGCCCGCCGACTACACGAAATCGAAGGAGTTGATGGCGAAGCGGTTCCACTCAAAGAAACGGCTGAAACGGAAATCGACTGATCATGATTCGGTATGTATTGGATTGTTGGGACCCAAAAATATTAACGATAAATTCGAGTAATTACAAATAAATAAATATCTAGAGTAGTCTATTGACTACTCTAGATATTTATTTATTTGTAATTACTCGAATTATCGACATTTATCGTTAATATTTTTGAGTTAGCTAATGGAAATATTAGACGATATGTGAAAATCGTCAAAAATGATACAAATTAGAAATTTACTCGGTGTGACAGCTTGTCCGGTTCGAAGGACCAAAAAATATGACGTAAAGTAAATTAAAATCACAATTAATTTGAAATATGAATATTCAGGGCCGGTCCTTGTGGGCGTGCAGGGTGTGCGCTGTACGCTGGAGGCCAAATTCGGCCCGGGGCATCAGCTATTGAAAAAGTTCTAAACATAAAACTTGAACTAGCCTTGGTTATAAAAGATACTTGTCATCATTTTCACAGATTATCCTTTATAGATGATTTATTAATCTTTTCACATACGTCCATGGCAATTAGCTCAATGGCAAAACCCTTTGGGATAAGTGCCTGTCTAAACTTGACGGCCATTGGTGCACCTAAATGAAAAGTGGTCACCACTATTGCCATGTTGCCAACAAATATCTTCGGTAGCCGGTGTCCAGATGTCGGGAAACTAACCGCCAGATAGGAATTTCATGCGCACATCAATAACTCACTAAAAGGCAAAATTCTCACTAAGCTTTTTAAGGCCAGGGGGTGGATTTTTGAGCGATCGCAATGAATATATCGATCGATAGACCTTCGCTATTATTGCGATTGGCGTCGATTTCTAACCCATCACTTTTTGAAAGGTGCAGCTTATCTTTAAAAGAACTGGAAGCTAGACAGTAGTTATTGACATTAATTTTTGAGTTAATTCTATTAGTTCAGTACTATGAAACATATTCGCATTATAGCGTATGGTAATAGCGATCGGTCAAAAGCGAGCGACCGACGCGCTCATTAAAGGAGTAATAAATATTTTTGAATAAGTAGACAGGGGACGATTTGGGTGCCCACACACAGTGTGGGGCCACATAACACTCGTTTCTGCTCATCTCAGCCCTATAGTTCGTACAACGTAATAACTACGCTTGATTTTTTTAACAGCTCCCGAACGATAAACGAAAACGGCTCTCATGGGTCGTTCTCAGAGTATAACCTACATGCCCCTGCGAAAGTGAGTTCTTGGATTTTTGTTGCATCATTTGCTTCAACTCCATCTGCCTCCACTAATACGGTTCTTTGCCCCCTTTCTTTCATGACTTCCCTAACGCTCCTGGCCCTATGGTATAGTGTCCTTGTCGGGCTAGAGGAGACAAGAACACTATACCATAGGGCCAGGAGCGTTAGGGAAGTCATGAAAGAAAGGGGTTTTGGTTTTTCGCACATAATGAAGTGGCTGTGCCTCTCCTCTTCATTCCCGGGTGCCGCCATTTCCATTTGCAAACTTTCTATAGCCGTCACAATACTACCCCCTTTCCCCCTACCCGGTAGAGAGATACATTTTGATGTGGGGAGTCTAAAGTTCAACTTTATGCGCAAAGGCGCAGCTGTAAATAATAAAGTGGGTCATCCGGGCGGATGAGGCGGCTCACCCTCGTACGCGTTTTGCCGTTCACGCTTACATTTCTGCGCTGTGTTGTGGCTAAAGCTGTTTTCGTTTATCACTGTGGGCAGCTCCGGGCTTATTGTCTCTCGTTCTATTTATCGTGCAAGCCGCATCCGATGCGCACAATTCTACGTACAACCGGCGCACGACCTAAAACTTGGAGCGATACAGCACGCCAGCCGCCCCGTGGCGTGTTGTATCATCATGTATAATGATGTTTAAACGAAAACACCTAAGTGTTTAGGATGAACAGTAATTCACAAGCGCTACGCTTTTTTATGTTCTGCGCACAGGAGGCGTAACCGCCACTTCAAAATGAATCTACTCTAGCTCCAGTCTATAATCCTTAGCCGCTTCCTCAAATGTTGCCCCCCTTCTCATATCCGCCCTAATTTGTGTAGTCGTAGGAGAGCAGGGCTATCGGAAGCTTGTTAATGTAGTGTGCACCTGATTATTCAATTAATTCGTTGCGTGAACTATAGTATGGTTTTTTTTTATAGAATATTATTGATTGTAATTATTATCGTTTATAATTCCAGTCGCCCCCACCATTAATCCTCCGCAAAGGAACCAAATCCCGTCCGATCGTGAAAGCCCCGAAATACTACCACATGGAGTACGAGGACAGCAAACAGTTAAAGTCCGAGGACGGGGAGGAGGACGAGGACGAGGAGATGGGGCCGCCGCCGCTCGAGGCGGAATTCGACTTGTCCAATGTGAAAGCCGAGCCGCTGGATATCGAGGAGAACGACTTGAGTTACGACCAGCTACAGACAACCGGCACCATCCGGTTTGGGGACGCGGACAGCAATGAGGAAGCGAAAGTGTTTCTAAACGACGGCGATAAGAAAAAAACTAAAAAGAAAACGGACGAAACCGAAAATGATGTGGAGGATGAGAAAAAAGATGACGAGCTGGACGCGGGAGGCCGGGACTTGCAAAACGCCGACGACGGGGAGGATCCGGATGATGGGGAGGACCCGAATGATGGCAAGAAGTCGGACGAGGAAGAGGATTAGACTTATTTAACTATGTATTCACTTGTGTGAGTTAATTTACCGTTTATCTTTTATAGTTTGATCGAATTCAATTCAGTTTTAATGTTCTTATGTTAAGTTGAAGATGTTTACGTTTTACATGCGATTGCAATAAACTCTGTCAAGAAATTAAACATTTTGAGTTGAATTTGTCCAATATAAAGCTTGGACTTGAAGGGTCTGTTGTATAAAGCAGATAACTCTCGAGTCTACTAGATCTCGAAAGGTCAACACCGAGGGCGGTGCTCTTACAGGAGACGAATTGGATGAGCATGTGGTGGGAGTCGTGTGTGTGGGTTGTGATGTTTAAGGAAAGATTACAGCAGTTGGGCAAAGAAAGAATGGTATGGATTAGCTGTAGGAGTAGGGCAGATAATGGATGGAGAAAGGATAGGCGAAGTATGTATGACAAAGTGCTGAGAGGAATAGGATGCCTGAGGTAAGGCAATATCCCTAGCGGCAAGATACAAGATATTGCCTCTATTGCCTCGAGGGATATTTCCTTGCCTCAGGCGTCCTATTCCTCTCAGCACTCTTTCATACATACTTCGCCTATAGGATGGAAAGTGGTTGGAGAAAGGATAGGGTAAGGATGTATGAAAGGATGGGTACGTGTTAGGTGTGGGTTGAGAAAAAGCTGAGAGAAAGGATTAGCCTAGATACTGAGGTAAGGCGTCTAATGTGGGATATCGAGTCGTGAGAAGACTGGCTGACATCTCATACAAACCTGGATATAGGCGCTTTCGTTTAGCATGCTTTAGCATTGCTAGTCGCCTCCGTGGCGTGCAGTATCGCCCAGGTCTTGCGGTCGTGCGCCGCCGGTTGTAAGGGCCGAGGTAGATTTGTGCGCATCGGATGCGGCAAATAGAACAAGAGACAATGAGCGCGGACCAGCCCAGACTGATAAACGAAAACGGCTTATATAGAGTGGCAAGCGCGGGGGAAACTTCCGAGCTACTTAGGCCCAATTCACACATAGGAGACGAAGAGGCGAAGGCGCGGTGCCGGTGCGGCGAGAGGCACGACGCTTTCACGCCCCCTCTATATAAACATGGTGCTATGCCCACTTGAGTGACGAGGCGCGGGCATTTGTCTCGTGCCGGCACCGCGTCTTAGGCCCAAATCACACATAAGCGGCGCAGGCGAGGCGCAGGCGCGACGTCGCACAGGCGATTATGGTGTCCATATGCATGTTTATATAGAGTGGGCTTGAAGCGTCGTGCCTCTCGCAGCGCTGGCAACGCGTCTTCGCCTAAGACACGATAGGCGAAAGGCACAACTCTTCCACGCCGCCTCTATGTAAACATAAGGTGCAATGTTCACCTTATGTTTACATAGAGGCGGCGTGGAAGAGTTATGCCTTTCGCCTCTTCGCCTATCGTGTCTTAGGCGAAGACGCGTTGCCAGCGCTGCGAGAGGCACGACGCTTCAAGCCCACTCTATATAAACATGCCCACTTAGGTGACGATGCGCGGGCATTTGCTTTGTGCCTCTCGCCGCGTCTTCACCTCTTTGCCTAAGACACGGTAGGCGAAGAGGCGAAACTCTTCCACGCCGCCTCTATGTAAACATAAGGTGCAATGTCCACCAGTTCACTGCATATGGACATCACAATCGCCTGTGCGACGTCGCGCCTGTACCTATGTGAATTGGGCCTTAGGCAGGGGAGAGTGGAGCAGGGAAGACAAAGTGTGTATTGTATGGTAAAAGTAAGGTGTGTTGTTAACCGTATAAAGTGCCTTATAGAAATTTTGTGTCCATTGTTTTTAAATTATCACACATTTGTCTATGATTTAAAGGGCCCCAAAACAAAAGTCTTGCATACTCTATGAATGATCCTGGTTATAGGTACTATATTTCCTTACTAGTAAATAGAATTTCACTGCAATTAAAATTACTTACAAGTCGTACATGTTCCAAGCAGAAATCCTAAACTTTCTAACCAACGCCGGCCGCAGCACAAACAATTTCACCACACACGATTTCGCCGCAAAACACTACTCACTCACTCGATTGTTCAACATTATGATACACTGCTATAAATGCTACAATGATCTGTTCTTACATTTATTTGCCTGATTAATGAAACATTTGAGTCAATGATTTAGCATTGTTTCAACAACTAAACTCGTACATGATATTAGCGGCAAAATAAATTTGAGGTTGAACCGATTTGAGGCACTAGCGCCATCTATCGGTGAAAACTACAACTAATATCAATCAACAACCAAAAAAAATAATTTCTGCATTATCTATTATTTAAGCATAATTAAAACAATGATTTTGAACCTTAACATAAGTAAATAATTAATTTTAGACATTTTGTATAATGTATTTCAGTTTAATTGTCCGTTCATTAGTTCCCATGGTTGCCACTAGATGGCGCTAGTAGTCTCGTATTTCACATTGTCATTTAATTTCAATTATTTATAATTTTTATGTTTCAATCTAAACAATTGCGACAAATGTTTGATAGACCAAACAAATAAGTAAGACATAATGTGGAACATAACGTTAAATCGAGTGATTGAGTGGCATGCGGTGAAATCATATGTGGTGAAGTTTTTTTGTGCAGTGTCCGGCGTTGGTTAGAAATTTTGGAACTTCAGCTTGGAGGAATTTACGACTTGTAAGTACTTTACAGGCAGTACTTTTTTGTTCACTATTAGCGAAATACAGTATCTATAAAGGTTCTGATTACTTTTCTTAGAAAATGCAAGGCTTAACCCAGCTCAGTGGCCGAGTGGTTGGAGTTCGAGCCCGAATTTTCGCGAATCACCTTTCACAGTTTTTCTCTGAATTTCTCCCATGACTGGTGTAAAAGCCTCACGGTTAATAGCCGATTTTTGCGAGACATGATTTGGGGCCCTTTAAAGCTGAAAGCTATAGACACGAAATTTTCTAAACATTGCTAATATGTATACAATTGTTTTAAAATTTACCATCAAACCATTGGATATCTATGTATTATTGTAATAATTCAGAACTGTTGATTGCCGATAATCAAATTTATATATTACACTAAAACCTCGCCAACCCCGTTTTGTTTTTACATAATTCAGCAGGATTCTGCTTTCCGTTTATCTGTAAGCGGTGCACTTAGCTTGAGATCGAGTTCTGGTGAGAATATTCCATAGCCAGCTCTCGTCTTAGTTTTGGATCCATCAGTATACATGGTTATGTGAGATACGATCCAGTGCGATGATGGTCTGAAAATGTTTGACAAAACTATATTTGGGTATAATTCTGTCGCATTTACCTTCTATACGGGGGTCTAGTTTGATAGCTTCACTCAGTATGCTCCTGTGTCCAATGATTCTACCTTTATCATGCCACAGGTTGAGAGAAGATAGCCTTAATACTGTTTTTACTGCAGTCTTTCTTATAAGGTCAAGTGGTTGTAGACTTCAAGAGCTGCTGTGGGTGTTGTTCTCATTGCGCCATCCGCTGGATGTGTGATAGCTTTGAGATTGTTGCGACTTGTTTGGTTTTCGACCAGTCTGGTGGTTGCACTATATGCGATTCCATTTCAGTTTTGTATCCATGATTAATCCTAGATATTTTATTTTATCTGTGAGCGTCAGAGGGACCTTAAAGAGAGTTGGCATGTTCATGAGCTCGAGTTTCCTCTTCCTCGTAAACAATATCAGCTCTGTCTTTTTTGGGTTCACTGTTAGCGAATGGATATCGCACCAGTTCTCAACAATCTTTAGGGTACTCTGCATGAGATTGCAGAGTACACTTTTAAAACTGCCATTTAGCATGATCACTATGCCGTCGGCATAGCCAACGGTCTAGTATCCTGAGTTGTTTAATTTCAGAAGGAGACTATCAACTACTAGGTCTCATAAAAGGGGTGAGAGGATTCCACCTTGAGGACAACCTCTTCCTGCAACTTTTTTTGATTTTACGTCATCTAGCGAACTTTTACGCTCCAGTGTTTCCTCTATCTTAGAGGTCACCAGATGTAGGGCTGATTCCGTTGAGCGTTCTGGTTGGTAGGCATGCTGTTTTGGATGTATGGGATACGTTCTCAGCAGCCCGTCCCTGAATTCACGGTCACAGAGCCTTTCCAGCGTCTTCAATAGAAATGAGGTTAGGCTGATGGGCCTGAATGACTTGGCAAGTGTGTAATCTACTTTGCCTGGTTTAGGTATAAAGGTCACTTTGACCTCTCTCCATGTATTGGGTATGTACCTAAAAGCAATGCAACCTTTGAATATATATATATATATATATATATATATATATATATATATCAATGTGTTTGTAATGTAGGTTAACCCCCATTGTAGCAGTACTGGGAATATTCCATCCAGTCCTGAGGACTTTAAAGATGAAAAGCTAGATATTGCCCATTCTATTTTAGTTATACTTATCATTTGGTCAGCTAGCAGCCTCCTCATAAGGTAGATGAGGATCAGTTGCTAAGTTGAGACCTCCAGGTTGATTGCCAGGAAAGTGGGTGTCTAGGAGTACCTCGATAGTTTGGGAATGTGTTAGCGTGAAGGTGCCATCCTCCCGTTTTAGCGAGTTAAGTTGTTGTACAGGGTCTTTTGAGATTACTCTCTTCAGACGAGCCGCTGCTGCAGTGGACTCAATGCCATTGCAGTAGGCTCTCCATGTATTTCTTTGTCGCTTCCTGACTTCACAGTTTGAATTGTCTACCGGCTTCCCTAAAAGTTTCCCATAGAACTATATTATTTCTGTTTTTGGCCTTGTTGAAAGTTTTCCTGGTCTTGGATCGGATACAGTTGATCTCAGCACTCCACCAAGGGGGTGCAGAGGCTCTCATGCTCGCCTTTCTCATGGGACAGGAGTCCTCACACGATCTGATTAGTTTCCTGCAGCAGCACCGTCATAGGCGATGATCTTTCCAGTTCTAGCAGACTCTTCAGAATTAGACCTTGTGTCTTTCGATTATATTCCAATCTCGCCATCTCCACACTTACACTCCTTACAGGAATATTGGCTTCACACGCGCATCCCAGATCTTACACTCTATTACTAGGTTACCATTCCCACTACCTCTCTCATTTTGTCTTCGCTATCCCTCAAACCACTCTCGTGTTTGCTTGCACCCACTCCAAATGCTTCCTAAATCCATCTCTGCAATAAAATCAAACGCCTAAATACTTAACAATTCACTCTCTCAATCATTATTCCCTTCCATTTCAACCTACCTAGGATTGAGAATTTTTTTTTCATATTCACTCTCTCTCTTATCAAGGTACCTTTTCATTCTTTCCAACATCGTTTGCATCTCTTCCACTCTTCTAGCCATCTTCCAAGCACGTCTCCCACTTGCCACCTCCTCAATTTCACCTGTGTACCGATTTAACAGGTGAAGGCTTAAAGGACATCCCTGCCTTACTCTTCCCACATTTATTTTAAAGGTTCCAAACATCTCCATTCCTCTAGCTTTTGCCCAGAACTCTTTGTACATCTTCTTAAACAATCCACCGCTTGTCTTCCCGCCCTAACCTTCACACACTCCACTAGCTTACCCCTAGGAACTGCAGCTTCACAAATACTGTTTTTATTCATACTTTGCACTCCAGCGCTTCCTTCACCATTCTCGCAAGTGCGAACATCTGCTCTCACGCCCCTGTTCTCTTTTAAATGCACCCTATCTTTCCGGAAGCAACCGGCTTCTCTCCACTTCAAATTCCAGTCTATTTTTCACCATTGTCATCGTTAGCTTGTACCCCGCATTCATTGAGACTACATATTCTACCCATTGCTACTTCCCTACTATCAACCACGTCGTTTCCCTCATCGACTCTCTCTTCTATCCTCCGACTATCTTCCTCACTTCCATAATAATTCCTCCTTTGGCCCTCCTCATCCATCCACTTCTTTCTTCGCCCCTTGCCCCGCCTAGTCCCTCCCTATGCCGGCATATTGCTACTCCTCTTCTGCCACCCAAGTCTCCAGGTGCTTCGTGTTTACTACTCTTCTAAATTTTTTCCTTAAATTTTTCTCAAACTTTTTTTCCAGTCCAGCTATATTCGAAAATCTCAGCCAGAATTCGCCGTGCTCCGCCATCCCTCTTCTAGCTACGCCTGCCTCCTGCCTCACCGATCTTTAGTCCTATTTAAGCAATCTTTATCTTTCGGTAGCCCAATCTAGCTTTACCCCTTTCTGCCTCTCTTCTTTTTGGTGCGTAAAGGTGGAAAATTCCACACACTGACACCAAAATTATGTGTGATGCAAATTCTGTTCGATGACGCCAATGTTGAAGGTACAGTGGTCGAGTCGATGCCGCCAATGTTGACCATTGGATATCAACTGTTGGCGGCCACCACTTCAATAATTGAGGACTAAAATTAAATGTTGGTTGTAGTTGTGGAATATTTTTTCAGTTATATGGGTGAAGACTGAGCGGTGTGTGTGGCTCCGCGCCTGTATCTTGCGAGGATACTATGACATTGTATATCTTTTATTTTTTTCATGAATTAGGGATTTGTCATATTTTATGTTATTTCGTATAGTAGCGAAAATCGCTAATAACGAACTATTATTATTCTACTATACTGTTCTTCTTTTTCTGAATTCAGTCAGATGGGCTTTTAACTATTGTTGTCCTCACCACTCTTTTTAATAGGTTCGTCGTTAAGGGTTCGTTGTTATTAAACGACCGATGGGCTTATTAGCCCAGGCAATCGGACGTTGATTAAGTATAACACAATACTTTGTCTTTTCTCCGAATATCCTTGGTACTTCCCGCTCCTCTATGGGCAGGTCGTCGATACTATGTATGTTAGTGACCTTCAAAATGTACATCTTCTTTTCCCCGGAGTTGGCAACTCCAGCAAGACTCTATCGCCCCTATTCCCCAATTCTACTGCTTTTTTACCTGGATCTTTAGGTTCAGCCTCTCCATCATCGGTATTACACCTTCTCCTCCAATCCCAGATACCATCACATTGTTCTTTCTTTCTGTCTTCGGTTTGCCCTTCTCTCCCTTTTCTATTATCTACACCTATTTTTCAACTACACTTACCCACTGCGGTGCGACTTCTTCTCTCTTCACTAGCTTCACTAGCTATTCCAACTTGTTCATCCCCTCCTTTCTCTCCCTCTTTCATTCTCTCTGCATCTCCCTCCATCCACCCATCCACTCCTTTCTATTTTTACTTATCTCCTCCCACTTTCTTTTAGATTTTTCTCTTTCTGATGTTAATATTTATGCCTAACTCATCCTATTGTCTCTGGTTTTCATTACCTCCTCTTCCAACCTCTTCGCATGCGCCGGCGTTAGCATCTCCCATTTTCTTTTTTTAGCTTGACGTCCGCGCGCACTTTCCTATCCGCGGTTTGTACGGATTGCGCTCTTCATGGTTGCCACCTATATGTTTATTTTATAACTTACAATTTTTGAAAACAATGCAATCTTAAAAATTAAACCCACCCTATATTTCCCAAACCAACCCTCTTCTGTCTATTTCTAGTCTATTTTTCAGTTAAAAATTGTTATAATAATATGTTTATACATTATGTTCACTAGTACTTACATATAAATACTATGGGTATGTATTTATGTGTAAGTACTAGTGAACACACATATAAATTAAAAATTAACTAAAATAATACATATAGGACATCCTGTATGAATAAATATGGATATATTATTATTTATAACCGGCGATTTTATTGCGATCTATCGGGGAGTATACAAGTGGAGAGAAAAAAAAAGTAATAGTAGAGAGCGGCCGTAAAACTCGCCATCAAATCCTGCCGGTCCCTGAGGGGCCGCCGCCGCCGCCCCCCTCGGGACCGTTCGGCCGCGATCGTACGCGACCCCCGTGTCATGCATTTAAATGGCCTCATTAATGCCATATCAGCCGCCACCTGCGAGCCTTTCCTTTCCTCCCGGAATTTACTGGCGACCGACGCCGCCGCGCATCCCAACACACGAGAAAAAATAATACACACACAAACCGCCCCCTACGAACGATATTTTATTTTCTAGTAAATCTCTTTGTTTATTACAGTCGAAATAAAACTATTATTATTAATAATAATAATAAGCTTTATTGTCCTACAGAAAAAAAAATCCAATTACAGGACAACAATAGTATGCAAGAAATAATATATTTTTTAATTTTTTGCATATTATTGTTGTTTTTTTCTGTAGGACAATAAAGCTTATTATTATTATTATTAATAATAGTGTTATTTCAACTGTAATAAACAAAGAGATTTACTAGAAAATAAAATATCATCAAAGAAATTTATTATGTTAATAACAGCACTATAATGTGTTTTTGAATTGTATCACTATCATTTTATTACAGTCTATACATGCACAACATAATCCTACTTATATAAAATGTAAAATTAAATTACTTGTATATCTATAAAAAAGATGAATGATGAATTCTTCCGACGGTACTCTTCGTATGGTTTGTGGTTGTGATTCTTCCTCGGGCTGTGGGTATTGAGGGTTTGTGTTTAATATTTTCTGTGTCCATGTCTAAGCTATTAGTTGTGCTGTTTTTACTTATTCTATTGCATTTTGATTTTATTGTTCAGCAGGAGATTTAAATTTTAATTTTAAACGATACTCATGCCATTTAATTTCCGTGGGTAGTTCGTTCTATTGCTTTATTGTTTCGGTTGTTAGTATTGGTGAGTATTTTGTCCTTTTGAATTTTTTCGTTTTTAGTTAAAGTTAAATAGCTCATATCAAAAATGTAGCTATAAATCTCTAATTTTGTTAATTCTAACATGGTAATGCGTTCTTGAGTTTTAATACAAATTTCTTAAAATGTTCAAAATGTAATAGCCCCTATAACAAATATAGCGACAAGCACCATGATATTTCTAAAATTATCTTCTTCCTATAGCGCTACAGCCCAAGTTGGGCTTGCCTCCTGCAGCTACTGCCTCTTATCTATCTATCGGTTTGGCGTCTCTGATACCTTCCGATTTCCCTGATAGAAGTGTAATAATAAATATATTAATAATAATAATAATAAATTTACTTCATAATAATTACTTTGAACATGATATAGAGAATCTTATATTTGAATTTAAACACTAGCGCAATTATTAGAAACTAAATGATGAGATTCAGGTTGAAAATCCTCAAACTGTTAAATAATGTAAAATACATTATGAAGAATAATTCATTAGAGGGAGTCATGGCCTCGAAAGTAGAAACGTCTAGCATTGCTACTTCTAAACTTGCAGCTAGCAGATTGCTACTACTTATCACCAATTCTTGGTATGAATTCGTATGATTTTCAATACTACATCTATTATTGTGCATCTCAGAAAGAAATGCCAGATAAAATGACAACATAATGAAGATATCATAACAAGATAACAAGACGACACCTTTACTGATAATAAATTTCCCACGATCACTATTTAGTGCCCAGGTCAAGGAGCCCCATTACCTACACCTTACTAGCTATCCCTTATTAATGAGATGCAGCTCAATAGCCTCCGTTTCCTACTGTGCATTGGGAGTAAATTCAAATCCTATCACAGGCGAATTAGCGCAGTTCTTTCACAGGTTTTCTTTAAAGTTAAAGTAAATACTGGGTGATTCAACTGAGCTTTTCCCTTTATTGGCTCTCCGGGAGCTTGTAGGAAGAACACAATCATTACAACACAATATTATTATATATATATTGTTATCTCATGTAATTAGATATCTTTAATTTATAGTTAGTACATATTTAGGCCTACAAAGTTAGAAGTTTTTTTATTAGTAAATGTTTTATAAACCTCTGAAAAACTATGAACATTCGCCCGTGATTGTATGTGTACGTATGAAATGTAAACCTACATTTTCCATATACCTGCGGCATTCTTTTATTCTAAATCCATTTTCGCGAGTGTTCTCCCCGGCCGCGGCTATTAATAGCGAGCTGCCCCCGCGGGCACCGGATCCCCGAAGAAAAGAAAGTAACGCGAGCCCGTCCATGCATCAAAAATGTAATTACAAAAGGGGCGGCGCGCGGCACGAAGCGATTACGCCGCTCGCTCCGAAAGGAAGGTAGTCATTATGCGGTGGCAACCCCGAGAGCGTGCACATTCTAACCCGGCTACCGAACGGGCGGCTACTCCCTATACAAAATTCACTGAGAAAGATTCGCAGTTTCAAACTCGTAATTTAAAAAAAATACTACGTTTTGAAAACAGTGCAAAATTAATATTTTTCTTAAAAAAACTGTTTTATATTGGCAATTGTAAACACTGTAAGATGTGGGATAAACTGCAAAATTGTATTTAGTTATTCAGTTATACACTTATACTCACTCTAGATAGGTAACACTATCTAGAGTGAGTACTTTATAAATGTATAACTGAATAACTAAATACAATTTTGCAGTTTATCCAACATCTTACAGTGTTTGAAATCTTTAGTCATAGCAGCTTTCACTTTACCTTTTACGGATTCATCACAATTTCCTTCTCAGGATTATTTATTCCTCTTCAGGATTATATCCGCCACAAGCCTATCGCACTGGAACGAGCCACAATCTACGAACCCATCCACAGAATCTGATTTCCAGTCGCTAGATTACAGGAGTACGCCATGCTCCCAGTCAAAGATTCTGGTCTGGGGTGCAACACCACCGTTTCCGGCTTTTACTCAACTGTGGTATAACGACTGGCTTGCATTTGTCAGAGGACAACTTTACACTTACAATTGTCATATGCGAAATTTTGTGTTACCAAACTCACTCTAGATACTCTATGATTCAAAATTGAGTGCAATGTAATAACTATCGTGCTGCGCACTTCTATAACAGATGCTTCAAGCTTAAAAATTATGAATTGTACTTTAGTTATTCAGTTGTACATTCCTAAAGTACTTACTCTAAATATTCTATGGTTCAAAATTTATTGTAATGTGATAAACATCGTGCTGCGCATTTCTATCACAGTGTTGGATGCTTCAAGCTTAAAAATGTGCAGAATTATAAATTAGTTATTCTGTTGTACACTTACTCGGGATATTCTATGGTTGAAAATTTATTGTATATATGTTATAACTATCGTGTTGCGTACTTCTATAGCAGTTTTCGATGCTTCAAGCTTAAAAATTCACAATAGTACTTTATTTATTTAGTTGTACACTTCTAAAGTACTTATTCTAGATATTCTATGGTTCAAAATTACGTGTATGGTAACAACTATCGTGCTGCGCACTTCTATAACAGTTTTTGATGCTTGAAGCTTAAAAATTCAAAATTTTACATTAGTTATTCACTTATACACTTCTAAAGTACTTATTCCAGATATTCTATGGTTCAAAATTATATGTATGGTAGTAGCTAAGGTGCTGCGCTCTTCTATAACAGTTTTTGATGCTTCAAGCTTAAAAATACAGGATTATACATATTAGTTATTCCGTTGTACTCTTGGAAAGTACATATTCTAGATATTCTATGGTTCAAAATTACGTGTATTGTAACAGCTATCGTGCTGCGCACTTCCATAAAAGTTTCTGATGCTTGAAGCTTAAAAATTCAAAATTTTACATTAGTTATTTACTTATACACTTCTAAAGTACTTATTCCAGATATTCTATGGTTCAAAATTATATGTATGGTAGTAGCTTTCGTGCTGCGCTCTTCTATAACATTTTTTCATGCTTCAAGCTTAAAAATGCAGCATTATATATATATATTAGTTATTCTGTTGTACTCGTGTAAAGTACATATTCTAGATATTCTATGGTTCAAAAATACGTGTATTATAACTGCTATCGTGCTGCGCACTTCTACAACTGTTTTTGATGCTTAAAGCTTAAAAATTCAAAATTTTACATTAGTTATTCACTTATACACTTCTAAAGTACTTATTCCAGATATTCTTTTGTTCAAAATTACATGCATTGTGGTAGCTATCGTGCTGCGCTCTTCCATAACAGCTGTTGATGCTTCAAGCTTAAAAATGCAAAATTGTACACTAGTTATTTACTTGTACACTTCTAAAGTAGGTACTTATTCTAGATATTCGATGGTTCAAAATTACGTGTATTGTAATAGCTATCGTGCTGCGCACTTCTATAACAGTTGTTAATGCTTCAAGCTTGAAAATACAAAATTGCACATTAGGTATTCTGTTGTACACTTCTAAAGTACTTATTGTAGATATTCTATGGTTCAAAATTACATGCGTTTTAGTAGCTATCGAGCTGCGCTCTTCTATAACAGTTGTTGATGCTTCAAGCTTAAAAATGCAGAATTATTCATATTAGTTCCACAGTTGTACTCTTGTAAAGTACTTATTATAGATATTCTATGGTTCAAAATTACGTGTATTGTAATTGCTATCGTGCTGCGCACTTCTATAACAATGTTTGATGCTTGAAGCTTAAAAATTCAAAATTTTACATTAGTTTTGATGCTTCAAGCTTAAAAATGCAGAATTATACATATTAGTTATTCCGTTGTACTCTTGTAAAGTACATATTCTAGATATTCTATGGTTCAAAAATGCGTGTATTATTACAGCTATCGTGCTGCGCACTTCTATAACAGTTTTTGATGCTTGAAGCTTAAAAATTCCAATTTTTTTCATTAGTTATTCACCTATACACTTCTAAAGTACTTATTCTAAATATTCTATAGTTCAAAATTATATATATGGTAGTAGCCATCATGCTGCGCTCTTCTATAACAGTTTTTGATGCTTCAAACTTAAAAATGCAGAATTATGCATATTAGTTATACTTTTCTAAAGTACTTATTCTAGATATTCTATGGTTCAAAATTACGTGTATTGTAATTGCTATCGTGCTGCGCACTTCTATAACAGTTTTTTGATGCTTGAAGCTTAAAAATTCCAAATTTTACATTAGTTATTCACCTATACACTTCTAAAGTACTTATTCTAGATATTCTATAGTTTAAAATTATATGTATGGTAGTAGCTATCATACTGTGCTCTTCTATAACAGCGTTTGATGCTTCAAGCTTAAAATTCCAGAATTATATATATTAGTTATTCAGTTGAACTCTTGTAAAGTACTTATTCTAGATATTCTATGGTTCAAAATTACGTATATTGTAATAGATATCGTGCTGCGCACTTCTATAATTGTTTTTGATGCTTCAAGCTTAAAACTGTAAAATTGCACATTAGTATTTCACTTGTACACTTCTAAGGTACTTATTCTAGATAGTCTATGGTTCAAAATTACGTATATTGTAATAGCTATCGTGCTGCGCTCTTCTATAACAGTTTCTGATGCTTCAAGCTTAAAATGCAAAATTGTACAATAGTTATTCACATGTAAACTTCTAAAGTACTTATTCTAGATATTCTATGGTACAAAATTACGTGGATTGTAATAGCTATCGTGCTGCGCACTTCTATAAATGGTTTTGATGCTTCAAGATTAAAACTGTAAAATTGCACATTAGTTATTCACTTGTACACTTCTAAGGTACTTATTCTAGATATTCTATGGTTCAAAATTAAGTGTATTGTAATAGCCATCGTGCTGCGCACTTCTATAACAGTTTTTGATCCTTCAAGCTTAAAAATGCAAAATTGTACAATATTTATTCACTTGTACTATTCTAAAGTACTTATTCTAGATATTCTATGGTTCAAAATTACGTGTATTGTAATAGCTTTCAAGCTACATATTAGTTATTCAGTTGTACTCTTGTAAAAAGTACTTATTCTAGATATTATACGGTTCAAAATTACGTGTATTATAATAACTATCGTGCTGAGCACTTCTATAACAGTTTTAGATGCGTCAAGCTTAAAAATGCAGAATTGTGCAGTAGTTGTACACTTGTAAAGTACTTATTCTAGATATTCTATTGTTCAAAATTTTAAGTATGGTACTAACTATTGTGCTGCGCTCTTCTATAACAGCTTTTAATGCTTCAAGCTTGAAAATGCAATTGTACATTAGTTAGTCACTTGTATACTTCTAAAGTACTTATTCTAGATATTCTATCGTTCAAAATTACGTGTATTGTAATAGCTATCGTGCTGCGCTCCTCTATAACAGTGATTGATGCTTCAAGATTAAAAATACAGAATTGTACTTTAGTTATATGCTTCTAAAGTACTTACTCTAGATATTCTATAGTTCAAAATTGAATGTAATGTTTACTGTTTCCTGTTTACTATCGTGCTGCGAACTTCGATAACAGTTTTAAATGCTTTAAGCTTACAAATGCCAAATTGTACATTAGTTATTCAATCGTACACTTCTAAAGTACTAATATTTTATAGAATTGTTACCCCGACAAACGGCCGGTTAGATGTTTCCCGCTATCTCTTACCGTTTTCCCCTAAAAATGGAAGACAAAGGGTGTAAAAATAAGATTTTGGAGCTTTTTCAGATTTTATCGGCCGTAATTTTTTTGTTTGTAAAGCTGGAAGGTTGATTGAATTTGCAATGACCTGTTTATTATGAGATTACTTCTATAATATTAAGTTGACGGTTTTTCAATACAGTACTAATTTTTATTTTAATATTTTTAAATTTTGCCGACCGGCTGCACTGGCTGCGGCTAGTCGGTCAAGTGTGTCCAGTCGAGACCAGCGGCGGCAGGCATTTGGGGCTTACGATTATTGCAAATATTACAAATAGCGGCGCGGGGCGCTTTATACCAGCGGACCGAATCACTCAATCGGCGCGTTTATTATGGAAATCGCACCCGGGCGAAGTTAATCCGGCTGGATCGGAACGCGGGGAAACTGCCCCCCGATACACGATGATTGATGGGCACACAAAAATATGCTACAAATTTTTAGTAGAGGCATGCCAGTGAATTTTATAATATCAGGGGGTATATTCTGTAACTGTAAAATCATCATATTTTCTTCTCAGTTACTGACAATTTTATGACTTTCGATCGCAATTATTCAGAATGCTCTGCTAACTAGAATAAAGAACAGTTTCAGAATTGACAGGCATGAAGTTAATTTCACTTTTGGTGGAGAAATTGTTTTCAAACCCATCTTAAGATTGTTTATGAAATCATCCCCCGACAAATGACGTGTGGTGAACGCGAATAATCAAGAATATAAACTGTCTAAATATAAAATAGTAATTACTGTATAGCACCCGGGCCACCCGTTCGTTAAGCGGGGATCCTGACCACTACATTGGCGTGACTAAATAATTGGCAAATTGCAAAATTAATATTGGGAATAAAATAATTGTACATTTAACGAAATTGATATTTTAGTTTTTATCATGCCTTTATGTCCTAATATGTCGACGAAGGTCGTAGTACTATATATTGTATGTACTACGACCCTCGTCGACATATTTAGTCACAAAACTGCAACTTCCCTATTAAATTCTCTCGGCGTTCCTAATGCAATTCTTCACATTTCCCTCTAGTGATCGTCCGCTCATCCGGTGCGCATAATTAACGGGCGTGACACGGTCTAGGAATGCGATAATAAAAACTTGGGAGAGACGTGGGGTGGGAGTCAATCGAAAACCGGAGAAGATTTCATTAAGAGCACCCCCCTACTGAAATTGGCCCATAACGCGATTACTGACCGACATTGCAGCTTTTTGAGCGTGAGCGCGCGCTAGGGGGGTTGTTGGTTTGGTTGTCGCAATAACGGCATTAGTGGGGACGAAAATCACGCTGCGAATCGACTCGGGCGAATTAGGAATGTTGATTGTAGTTATTATTGGAAAGGGAGAATAATTGAGTGCTGTGGGTTTTTTTTGCAGTGTCAGCGTCAAACTCATTTAAAACACTTGAGAACATCGAGTACAAGAAATATTTGCTATACAAAAAGGAATAAGCAGACTTTTTGTTGATGGCAAATGTCTTCTGTATACTCGTGTCTTCAAACTCATTAAAATTACTCAAAGTGAGAGATATAATCAAAAAAATAGTTGCGATACAAAAAGGAATAAACAAGTGTTCTGTTGATCGTCTTCTGTATACTCCTGTCTTCAAACTCATTAAAATCACTCAAAGTAAGAGAATCAAACTAATATTTGCGATACAAAAATGAATAAACTAAGTTTCTGTTCATGATATTGTCTTCTGTATAACACTGTCTTCAAACTCATTAAAATCACTCAAAGTGAAAGATACAACCAAACAAATATTTGCGATGCAAAAAGGAATAAACAGGCATTCTTTTGATGGTATTGTCTTCTGTATACTCCTGTCTTCAAATTCATTAAAATCACTAAGAAGTTAGAGATGCAATCAAAGACATTTTTGCGATACAAAAAGGAATAAACTGGCTTTCTGGTGATGACATTGTTTTCTGTATACTCTTGTCTTCAAACTCATTAAAATCATTCAAGGTGACAGATACAATCAAAGCAATATTAGCGATACAAAAAGGAATAAACTGGTTTTCTGTTGATGGTATCGTCTTCTTTATACTCCTGTCTTCAAACTCATTAAAATAACTCAAAGTGAGAGATACAATCAAAGAAATATTTGCGAGACAAAAAGGAATAAACAGGCTTTCTATTGATGGCATTGTCTTCTGTAAGCTCCTTTCTTCAAGCTCAATAAAATCACTCAAAGTAAAAGATACAATCAATCAAATATTTGCGAGACAAAAAGGAATAAACAGGCTTTCTATTGATGGCATTGTCTTCTGTATACTTCTGTCTTCAAACTCAATGAAATCACTAAAAGTAAAAGATACAATCAATCAAATATTTGCGAGACAAAAAGGAATAAACTGGCGTTCTATTGATGGCATTATCTTCTGTCTACTCCTGTCTTCAAACTCATTAAAATCACTCAAAGTGAGAGATACAATCAAAGAAATATTTGTGATACAAAAAGGAGTAAACATGCATTCTGTTGATGGCATTGTCTTTTGTATACTCCTGTCTTCGAACTCATTAAAATCACTCAAAGTGAGAGATACAATCAAACAAATATTTGCGAGACAAAAAGGAATAAACAGGCTTCCTATTGATGGCATTGTCTTCTGTATACTCTTGTCTTCAAACTCTATAAAATCACTCAAAGTAAAAGATACAATCAATCAAATATTTGCGAGACAAAAAGGAGTAAACTGGCTTTCTATTGATGGCATTAGTTTCTATCTCCTCCTGTCTTCAAACTCATTAAAATCATTCAAAGTGAGAGATACAATCAAACAAATATTTGCGAGACAAAAAGGAATAAATAGGCTTTCTATTGGCGGCATTGTCTTCTGTTTACTCCTGTCTTCAAACTCATTAAAATCACTCAAAGTGAGAGATACAATCAAACAAATATTTGCGAGACAAAAAGGAATAAACAGATTGACAGACAGACTATTGATGGCATTGTCTTCTGTTTACTGCTGTCTTCAAACTCATTAAAATCGCTCAAAGTGAGAGATACAATCAAACAAATATTTGCGATAAAAAAGGAACAAACTGGCGTTCTATTAATGGCATTATCTTCTGTCTACTCCTGTCTTCAAACTCCTTAAAATCACTCAAGGTGAGAGATACAATCAATCAAATATTTGCGAGACAAAAAGGATTAAACTGGCGTTCTATTAATGGCATTATCTTCTGTCTACTCCTGTCTTCAAACTCATTAAAATCACTCAAAGTGAGAGATACAATCAAACAAATATTTGCGAGACAAAAAGGAATAAACAGGCTTTCTATTGATGGCATTGTCTTCTGTATACTGCTGTCTTCAAACTCATTAAAATCGCTCAAAGTGAGAGATACAATCAAACAAATATTTGCGATAAAAAAAGGAACAAACTGGCTTTCTGTTGATGGCATTGTCTTCTGTATGCTCCTGTCTTCAAACTCCTTAAAATCACTCAAGGTGAGAGATACAATCAATCAAATATTTGCGAGACAAAAAGGATTAAACTGGCGTTCTATTAATGGCATTATCTTCTGTCTACTCCTGACTTCAAACTCATTAAAATTACTCAAAGTGAGAGATACAATCAAACAAATATTTGCGAGACAAAAAGGAATAAACAGGCTTTTTATTGGTGGCATTGTCTTCTGTATACTCCTGCCTTCAAACTCAATAAAATCACTCAAAGTAAAAGATACAATCAATCAAATATTTGCGAGACAAAAAGGAATAAACAAGCTTCCTATTGATGGCATTGTCTTCTGTATACTCTTGTCTTCAAACTCAATAAAATCACTCAAAGTAAAAGATACAATCAATCAAATATTTGCGAGACAAAAACAAGTAAACTGACTTTCTATTGATGGCATTAGTTTCTGTCTGCTCCTGTCTTCAAACTCATTAAAATCACTCAAAGCGAGAGATTTAATCAAACAAATATTTGCGAGACAAAAAGGAATAAATAGGCTTTCTATTGACGGCATTGTCTTCTGTCTACTCCTGTCTTCAAACTCATTAAAATCATTCAAAGTGTGAGATACAATCAAACAAATATTTGCGAGACAAAAAGGAATAAACAGGCTTTCTATTGATGGCATTGTCTTCTGTATACTCCTGTCTTCAAACTCATTAAAATCACTCAATATGAGAGATAAAATCAAACAAAAAATGTCGATACAAAACTGAATAAACAGGCTTTCTATTGATGGCATTGTCTTCTGTATACTGCTGTCTTCGAACTCATTAAAATCGCTCAAAGTGAGAGATACAATCAAACAAATATTTGCGATAAAAAAAGGAATAAACTGGCTTTCTGTTGATGGCATTGTCTTCTGTATGCTCCTGTCTTCAAACTCATTAAAATCACTCAAAGTGAGAGATACAATCAAACAAATATTTGTGAGACAAAAAGTAATAAACAGGCTTTCTATTGATGGCATTGTCTTCTGTATACTCCTGTCTTCAAACTCAATAAAATCACTCAAAGTAAAAGATACAATCAATCAAATATTTGCGAGACAAAAAGGAATAAACTGGCGTTCTATTGATGGCTTTGTCTTCTGTCTACTCCTGTCTTCAAACTCATTAAAATCCCTTAAAGTGAGAGATACAATCAAACAAATATTTGCGAGACAAAAAGGAATAAACAGGCTTTCTATTGATGGCATTGTCTTCTGTCTACTCCTGTCTTCAAACTCATTAAATCACTCAAAGTGAGAGATACAATCAAACAAATATTTGCGAAACAAAAAGGAATAAACAGGCTTTCTATTGATGGCATTGTATTCTATCTACTCCTGTCTACAAACTCATTAAAATCACTCAAAGTGAGAGATACAATCAAAAAATATTTGTGTTACAAACAGGAATTAACTAGCTTTGTGTTGATGGCATTGTCTTCTGTATACTCCTGTCTTTAAACTCATTAAAATTACTCAAAGTGAGACATACAATCAATAAAATATTTGCGATACAAAAAGTAATAAACAGGCATTCTGTTGATGGCATTGTCTTCTGTATACTCCTGTCTTCAAAGTCATTAAAACTATTCAAAGTGAGAGATACAATCAAACAAATATTTGGGATACAAAATGAAATAAACTGGTTTTCTATTGATGGCATTGTCTTCTGTATACTCCTGTCTTTAAACTCATTAAAATTACTCAAAGTGAGAGATACAATCAAAGAAATATTTGCGATACAAAGAGGAATAAACTGGCTTTCTGTTGATGGCATTGTCTTCTGTATAATCTTGTCTTCAAACTCATTAAAATCACTCAAAGTGGGAGATACAATGAAATACATATTTGCGATACAAAAAGGAATAAACAGGCTTTCTGTTGATGGCATTGTCTTCTGTCTACTCCTGTCTTCAAACTCATTAAAATCACTAAGAAGTGAGAGATGCAATCAAACAAATATTTGCGAGACAAAAAGGAAAAAACTTGACTTACTGTTTGTGAATGAAGTATTTTTGAGCCATTCATGTATGAAAAAATAGCTTAGATATGATATTTATATTGTTTAGACCATATTCTCACGGTGATAAACAGCACCAACATGCCAGTGATATTTTTTTAATTGACAAAAGTGACAGGACATTTGAGTTAATTGTGTGCAGCTCGATTTTGTTACACGACACTGTAGGAAAATTGTTTTGTTTTGTGAAGTATGCTTGTTGTGTTGATGTCGTGTATCTTCGTGGGAATATTGCTTTAGTTTAACAACTATCTATACTACAATTATTTCAAAAGTGCTAATCACTAGCTAAAACTGTATAGTTTACTTTTATTGCACTGCTAGTTCACGTTTTATTTGTCACACATATATTATTGTTTATAAAAGAAATTATCTTCGTATTTTTTTTGTTTTTCATTAAATGGAAGAAAAGTTTAATCTACCGGTATTAACCTTATCGTTTTTATATATCGTCGGTACAAAGTGGCGTATCTGATTTTAAGAAAATCGCTGGAGACGACGCCCGGACGACGAACAATGAGAACAGGCCGGTCCCGCGAGGGACATAATTTAAAAAAAGACACTAACGACGAATTGTATGCAATTTTACGTTCCTAACCAAACCCATTCAAAATCTTTTTTGTGTAAACTTAAAACTAAACTTATGTAAATGCATTCATGAAATATCATCTGTACAAAGCTACCTATCCGAAATTTGCTCATTTTGATAAAACTGGATTTAACGAAAGTTGGCTTGACAATTGTACGCATTGTACAAAATTCTACTTTTCTAAGCAAATCTTTTATGCGTAAACTTAAAACTAAACCTATGTAATTGCGTTTATGAAATATCGTCGATACAAGGCTATCCGAAAATTGCTCATTTTAAGAAAACTGGTTTTCACGAAAGTTGGCCTTTTCTAAATAATTTTTTTAAATAAAGTATATGAAGCTATAAATAAAGGATAATTGAATACTGTCAAGCCAACTTTTGTTAAATACAAAATGAGCAAATTTCGGACAGCATTGTACAGACGATATTGCATGAATGCATTTACCCAAGTTTAGTTTTAAGTTTACACATAAAAGAATGCGTTTGCTTAGGAACGTAAAATGGCATGCAATTCGTCGTTAGTGTTTGTGTCTTTTTTTAATTATGGTGTCCCTCGCGGGCCCGGCGTGTTCGCATTGTTCGTCGTCCGGGCGTCGTCTCCAGCGATAAAACAACCGGGTGGAAGTGATGATGAGCGGTGAAGGAGTCGTGCCGGTGTGGTATTGTTGATAGCTATCCCCGGTTACCAGGGAAACGCAGATTAACGGGCCGCGCGCCCGATGTCTATTTTCTACAGTCCACAGCAAGAGGGCGATCCAATCATAGTACAGTCCGGGTAGCGATCGACGCTGTTGTGGCTCGTTCACAACGACACCCGCGCACTTTAGAGCTATAAAACCGATATTTCTCAAGAATATATTAAAATACATATCATATAAAATTTAAATATATTAGGTTTACTATCCAAAATTGTCTATGTATTTTTTTGTAGTATGTGTGTGTTGTATATGTAACTATTATTTCTCAAAGTAAAATCTGTTGAGCATTACCTGTCAGGATTGTCTAAAATGAATTCAGTTAAATATTATTAACTGACTTTATTTAATAAGCCATTAAGGTGATTAAAGATTTTGATATAATTTACTGAAAAAAATGGTGAAGGTGCTAGGAGTATTTTGAATATCTCTATATCGTCCTAACGTTTTAATCTAAAACCTTGATTTATATTAGTGATATCATATAGCTATTCCTAATTATATATAGCAATATCACGTATTAAAATTCTATATTTTATAAAAACGTTTTATATTCTTGTTATGAAAATTCTCAGAGTGCGATATGAAAAATAAGATATATTTTAAAACTAGTATAGCAAGTTAAAAATATTTACAATTTTTATAGAAATAATATTTTTAAGAATATCAAGGAAATATTTTATAGTATTTCCTTGATATTCTTAAAAATATTATTTCTATAAAAATTATAAATATTTTTAACATAACTCTGCTATACTACTTTTAAAATATATCTTATTTTTCATATCGCACTCTGAGGTGACAAGTGTCGTAACTTTTAAGTTTACATTAATTTTAAGGTTTTGATTTTTAATATATCTCAGTACGAATCCACCTCTTAGCAATCTACAACCATATGGATGTGCATTGCTAATTGATGTGGTGCCGCCAGATGGCGTTTAACTTTCTTCCTAGAGCGTTAGTTGTAACAGTTTTGATTTTTATTTTGATGGTTCTTATGTATATTTTAACACTTGTTTAATCCTTTTTGTATCTAAATTATTATTTAAAAAAATATTAGGTAACATTAAACACAATAGTAAACTTATTAGAACGATAGTGATCTTTAAAATGCTTCTTCTTGTGCCGTCTCCTATCGGAGGTTGGCAATCATCATGGCGATTCTAATCTTTGACGCTGCAGCTCTAAATAGTCCGACCGATGTTTGTACATACTCTTGTCAAGGTTCTTTAACCATGAGGTTCTGCGACGCCCAATGCTTCTTCTTCCTTGTATTTTTCCTTGCAGGATCAGTTGGAGAATAGAGTATCTCTCTCCCCGGGTGATGTGTCCCAAGTACTCCAGCTTTCGTGTTTTGATCGTAAGGATCAGTTCCTTTTCTTTATGCATTCTTCGCATGACTTCTTCGTTGTTTAGTAGGTCCGTCCAGGATATCTTGAGCATGCGGCGATCCATCTCAAATGACTCTAGTTTTTTTATGTTATTTTTCTTTTATGTCCATGCTTACATCCCATATAGTAGTGTTGAAAAAATGTAACAGCGAATTATGCGGACTCTCAAGGCTAGATTGAGATTTCTATTTGAGAAAAGATTTTTCCTTTTGACTAAAATTGCTCTTGCTATTTCTATACGTTTGTTCACTTCTATGGTTTGGTCGTTATTGTCTTCAATACGTGCTCCTAAGTATTGCTAGCTTCTAACTCTTTCGATTGTGGTGTTGTTTACTAGTATTGCTGGTATATTATTAACATTGGTTTTATTTACAACCATAAATTTAGTTTTCTTCAAATTAATTTTGAGCCCATAGGATTTGCTAGTCGTATTTATGCCTTGCATCATTTTCTCAAGCTGGGAGATGGATGTTGCTATTATCGCAGTGTCGTCCGCGTATCGTATGTTAATGATAACTTGACCGTTTACGATTACTCCACCCGAGTCCTCTCTGATGGCTTCTTTGAATAAGCATTCTGAGTACATATTAAATAGGACCGGTGATAGTATGCATCCTTTGCGGACTCCCCGTCTGATATCCAATTATTCAGAGTTATGTCCTTCAACATTTATTTGTGCTTTCTGATTCCAGTACAAAGTTTTTATTATTCGGATGTGATTGTAGTCTAGGCCCTTCTGCTGTACTATTTCCATTAACCGATCTTGTTTAACTTTATCGAAGGCTTTCTCGTAGTCGATGAAGCCTATAAATAAATCTACGTTCATATCGAGACATTGGATTATGACATTCATTCTAAATATGGCCGCTCTTGTGTCTAGATTATTTCGAAATCCAAACTGTGTCTCACTGATATCTGTTTCTAATTTCTTGTAAATGCGGCTGTGAATGATTTTTAGAAAAACCTTTAATGTGTGACTCATCACGCTTATTGTTCTAAAATCTGAGCACTCCCTTGCGTTGTGTTTTTTTGGTAATGAAGAGAATGTAGATTTTAACCATTCTTGTGGTATGATTCCAGTGGTATAGATGGTATTATATAGATTTACCAAGATGCTAATATTGTATTCCTCTATTAGTTTAAGAATATCGACTGGTATTTCGTCTGGTCCTATTGCCTTTCTATCTTTTGAGTTCTTGATAGCATACATACTGTTATTCTTGGTCCTTGCGACGTTTCTTTTATCTCTACTTCATTTCTGGTGTCTTCAAATAGTTGTTGTATGTATTCCTCCCATCTTTTAATCTTTTTCTCTGTGTCCACTATAATATTACCGTTGTTATCTTTTATTATAACAGTCTGTTTCTTCTTTCCCATACCAGTGCATTCTTTGGTACTCTTATGTATGTTAAATGAATCATACCTCAGCTGAAGCGATTCTATCTCCTCACAATGGTTTCTCATAAATGTTTCTTTGGCTTGTATAATTTTTTTCGTATTTCCTATTGAATTTCTTCGTTGTTCTTGTCTTTGTATTGTTTTCTCTTTTCCATTCTTGCCAAAATTTCAGCTGTCATCCATTGTTCTTTTGGGGGTTGGGAGTTGTATTTCTGTTTCAATTTATCCTTACTGCCGTCCCACGGAGCTCTTTTTATGGTGCACCATGACTCATCCACATCCACATTGGTGCCTATAACGTGTCGCATGATTTGTCCGAGATTTTCGTTGATGTTCGTCTTCACGCTTTGTCTCATTTCTTCATCTTGAAGCATAGTGGTTTTGAATTTCTGGTTTCGACATTTTATTTGGACTTTTTTCAGTTTGATTTGTAGGGTGGCGATAAATGGGGTTGTGATCCGACCCGACATCTGCTCCCGGGTATGTTTTGACTGTGGGAATGGCGTTCCTATATCTTTTGTTAATTAGAATATAATCTATTTGATTTCGTACTATATTATCTGATCTATGCCTTGGGGATGTCCAGGTGTATAGCCTTCTTTTGGGTAGTTTGAACCAAGTGTTAGTTATTACCAGATTTCTAGTCTGAGCGAATTCAATAAGTTTTTCCCCTCTCTCATTTCTTTCGCTAAGCGCCCAGAACAATCTTCTACACTTCCGTTTCCTATTTTAGCATTAAAGTCTCCTAGAACAATAGTGGCATCTACATTTTTGACTATCTTCATGATTTCGTCTAGTTGGTTGTAAAATTCTTCTAATTCCTCATCGCTCTTGTTCGCTGTGGGTGCATATATTTGAATAATATTTATTTTTCCTGTTTGGGATCTGATTGTAGCATTATAACCCTGTTAGATAAGTTCACAACGTTGAAATCTGATGGTTTGATTTTTGTGAGACTACTATAGCGACGCCGTATCTGTGACGAGCGTCGGATCCTCCTGAGTAATACATATGGTAGTTATTAATGGAGTATTCTTCGTGATCTGGCCATTGTACGTCACTTATACCAAGTATCTCAACGTTCATCCCTTGCATTTCAGCTATAACATTATGAATTTTTCCTGATTGATGTAAACTTCTGACATTCCATGTTCCTATTTTATTGACGTCATTCAAAACTCTCTCCCCCGGAGAACCGATTGGGGGAACTGAAGCTCCGAACAATGATTTCGATCTGAATGAAGCCATAATGTTTTTTTCCTAGGGATATCCATGTGGATTTTTAATGTAGTGGTTTCCCGTTGCCTTCTACATTACTACTACTATATTCTCTAGTTCATCTGCCTTCGGGTTTTTTTTTCTTCCCCCCAGGACAAGAGAGTGCCCTTTTTGTTCCCGAGGGAAGAAGTGTGTTGCTTATTCCGACAACAACTTCGTAGTCGTAGTCGTAGTCGTAGTTGTAGTCGTAGTCGTAGTCGTAGTCGTAGTCGTAGTCGTAGTCGTAGTCGTAGTCGTAGTCGTAGTCGTAGTCGTAGTCGTAGTCGTAGTCGTAGTCGTAGTCGTAGTCGTAGTCGTAGTCGTAGTCGTAGTCGTAGTCGTAGTCGTAGTCGTAGTCGTAGTCGTAGTCGTAGTCGTAGTCGTAGTCGTAGTCGTAGTCGTAGTCGTAGTCGTAGTCGTAGTCGTAGTCGTAGTCGTAGTCGTAGTCGTAGTCGTAGTCGTAGTCGTAGTCGTAGTCGTAGTCGTAGTCGTAGTCGTAGTCGTAGTCGTAGTCGTAGTCGTAGTCGTAGTCGTAGTCGTAGTCGTAGTCGTAATATATTTTTATATCCTATAAAATTCTATTCCTCAAATAAACGTTACCCATTCATTATTTTAATCGACTTGAACTCTGCACTACATTGTTTTCGGATATTTTTTTTATGAATTCGGCCACAATTGTTCAATTAAACTAATCGAATCATAGAAAGTTACGGATAACAAAGTAGTGCAGATTTCAAGTCGATTGGAATAGAGAAAGAGTACAGTTTGCTTGGTTGGGACACCAACCCATCTCACGTATGTTCCCATAAAGATGTTCAATGATTACAGATGTTTTATATTGGTTAAACAATTCGAGAGAGTGTTGTATCTCATGAACGAAACATGCGACACTCGCTCACCCCACATACGTTCGCATAAATATGTTCCATTGGATAAAAATGTTTTACATTGTTTAAACAATTGCGAAGCGAACATAGTTGAAGGTGGACGGTTGTCCCATACCAACCAAACTATGCCCATTCATGATTTCAATCGGCTTTAAGTCTGCACTACATTGTTATCCGTAACTTTCTATGATTCAATTAATTTCATTGAGTCATCTAGGTCTAATTCGTAAAACATTTCGAAATATAATTATAATTTTCTTTTTTCTATGATTCAATTAGTTTAATTGAACAATTGTTGCGGAATTCATAAAAAAATCCGAAAACAATGTAGTGCAGAGTTCAAGTCGATTGAAATAGTGTTTGGTTGGTATTTCTGCTTTATATACTCAATTCCATCCGGCATGTAAATTTAATACATGCACGTTTTGCTATCGGTTAATTTATATAAATTACCATTTAGGTATGTGTCGTGTCATTAGGGGATGTTTAATAAATATACCGGGTTTGTGAACGGGCCTTTAGCGCGGCAATGCGAACTCGCGCCGCTAGGTGGCCGCTGAGATAGAACCGTCATCGCAGGGAGGGAGGGGAGACGCTATGCATATAGATTAGCTGTTTTGCCGGGCGCTCTTTTGGGCAATGCCTAGGTATATATTGCATGGCGCAGCATCATCAGACCGAGGCGATTTTCCCTCCGCGCGCTGCTGGAAAAAAAATTCGCAATTCCAAGAAATCCACGCCAAAAGCAAAATAACAGCCCCTAATCGCACACCATATGCCGCTGCTGAAACCCTTGCCGCCCCGATCGCGCGGGCCCCGCGCTATCCTCGCGGGTGCCATCCGCATAATGCGATGCGTTAAGGGCGGCCGGGTACACATGTGTACTTAAGGGTCTATACACATCATCATTCTTCCGGCGAGGGCCCGCAGGTCAACTGCCCTCGAGAGAGAGCACGATGGGGTCCACATAATAATAAACCGGGGCGGCGAGAGAATTACGGTGTATTTATGTACACACACATGTTGGCGAGTGTGTAATCTATGCCAGCTTTTATTATCATCATCTGCTGCACCGAATTTGACGCTGCGAGGCACTTGCGAGGAGAAAAATACATACATACACACAAGTGGCCACTTGATAATGATGCCACCCCTTGTAACAACCGATCGGGAGTTGATCGACCGCGGGTAATACAACGAAAACAATAGGGATTGTAACCGATAACATGTTGAGTGGAAAAAAGATTTTTTTTCTTTCGTGTTCTATCCAAACTCATATATATATTTTTTAAATATACCGTCGATTGAGACTCGTTATACAATGGTTCTACTAAATACGCGTGCAATAATTTACGTTCAGTATCAGTATCAGTATCAGTATCAGTATCAGTATCAGTATCAGTATCAGTATCAGTATCAGTATCAGTATCAGTATCAGTATCAGTATCAGTATCAGTATGGACATTTACATTGATTTCCACACACAAATGTAAATTAAAAAACGTATCACAAAGTTATAGCCATTACAAGCAAGAATTCGCAATGTTAGAGGTGTCATAACTTGATTTTTCATATGAGCCATTACATTCTGAATATATACTAAAATTCGAGAACTTAAAAAAACTTCTATCTTTATAGGGCTATCAACCGTGAGACTTTTCGGCCTGTTAAGGGAGCAGCTCAGGTGAGTTTAATCACCTTGTGTTTATTAACTTCACAGAAAACCTCTGAAAAACTTGAAAACAATATGTTGCATAATTTTTGTATCGACCTAGTCTCTAAAATTGGCATATCGAGATAGGAAAAATATGGCGAGATAGAGACTTTCCATTTTCTATTGTCATTTTGTTATAAACATTGTGTAATTTTTTCAAATCTATGGTATGACGGATCCATGGTAAAAAATAATAATAATGAAATATGTTCGAATTGGTCGGCGAAAAAATATATTATTATAATCAAAATTTTCCAATTTACTTCGGGCATCGAGTGCACTTATATGTTCTGCACTGGGATCAGTAAAAAATTAAACAAAATATGTTGCATACATTTTGTATCGACCCATCCTCTAAAATCGGCATATCGAGATAGGAGCGTAAAAGTTAAAAATAAATAGAAGGGAAAATATGCCAAGATAGAGGCTTTCCATTTTCTATTGTAATTTTATTATAAACATTGTGTAATTTTTTCAAATTAATTGTATGACGGATTCATGATTAAAAATAATAATTTACGTTACAACATATATTATACAATAACGTCTATAAGAATTATTAATAAAAATATATAACTATATATTATGGTCCGCAAGACATAAACAAAAGAATCATCAAAATTTGGATTTTATTTGTCACCCCAATTGGTCAGTATAGACCCGCAAACAATCCGCCGTCGCGCGGTCCCGCGGCGCCGCGCGGACATAGGCTGGGATCTTAGAGGTTAACTTCGCACTGGTGTGTAATCACATAATTATGCTTGTTAAAAAGCATATTTAAAAACTTACACTACTTTCCCATCAGAGAAATGTTGAATTTGAGACTGTAGATTAGGAAACAATAAAGTGGTCGTCACTTTGACTTATGACACTTTGCATACAATAGAACACTCTTTTATACCATCAGGAAAATGTTAATAAATGCTCTAATTTTTTAAAAAAATAGACAATTTTCTTAAAACACAAGGGTGTTTGTTGACTTGGCAGAATAACGTAAGTCATCACTACGTTGAATCCGACAACAGTTGATCTTGATTCAGGTACAGTGAAGTGCTACTATTTATCGGCTCTGTAGAACTATGACTTAGGTATCTTTGCCAGAAACCTTATTTTGATTAAGGGTAGTAGAAATATTGACTGGACTCAAATCTGACAAAATCTGACTTTTGGCTTTAACCTATTCATATATAAGGCACCTTACATGGTCAATAATACTGTCAATCCTAGTACTGTCAGTATTTGATTTAATCCTCCTTTTATATATATCAAGTAATTAATTATCCGGATATACATGAGTATTCTCTTCATTTCATTGTTACTAATAAGGCACCTTGCACGGTTAATAATACTGTCAGTCCTAGTACTGTCAGTATTATCTTCAATCCTCCTTTTATATTTATCAAGTAATGAATTATCCGGATAAACATCAGTATTCTCTTCATTCCATCCTTACTATACCGTATAGGATAGTTAATACAATCAATATTTTAGAATAATGAACATTTTATATATGTTATCGTACAGTACTACTGTCATTATTCTAAAATATTAACAATATTATTGATCGTGTAAGTGCCTTAATCGTTACACTATAAGTAATACTGTCAATATTTTAGAATAATGAACATTTTAAACATATTATTGTACAGTAATACTGTCAATCCTAGTACTGTCAATATTTTCTACAATCCTCCTTTTATATTTATCAAGTAATCAATTATCCGGATAAAGATCAGTATTCTCTTCATTTCGTTACCTTACACTATAAGTAATACTGTCAATATTTTAGAATAATGAACATTTAAAACATATTATTGTACAGTAATACTGTCATTATTCTAAAATATTGACAATATTATTGATCGTGTAAGGTGCCTTTATGACATAGAGAAATTTGTATGTGCATAAAAGCTCGATACTATTTTTGGGGTTGTGCAGTACATACAAACCTCTTTGCATGATCGAATAATCTTGACTGATACATTTTAAAAACGTCGATCCTACTATTGTGTTCATCCTGACTTATATAAAGACGCGACTCTCCCCGCCGCTGCCGATCCGTATCTGCCCTTTTGGAAATAAATCAAATTGGCATTAAAACACTATCAACTTTGGCAATCGGGCGTTAACACAGATGGTATCTGGGGGCCGGGGCATGGGGTGCCTCTCGCGCGTATGCGAACAGATGAGCCTGCCGGCCCACCCCCCCTGGCAACAATATCCCGAGATACATTTATAAGTGCGATGTATTCTATTTTTTTTATTCTTGCCGAGATAAAGCCTGCCGTGACCGGGGCGCATAAATCAAGCAGGCGCTTCATTCATTACGCGCCGAAGACGTTTAATAAACCCGACCGCAGGATGCGAAGTGAGAGATACACGCCCGACTAAAGGGGTTTGTGAATGGAGAGTGCACCCTGAGGTTACTACGTTGAAATTATGATTACAATTCAAGTATCACAAAGTTACAGCTATTTCTAACATGAAATTGGACGCATTTCTGTAGAAAGGGACTAAAGCTCGCTTTAGACACGATAATTTCTTGACTCAAAAGTTAGTCATGATGCGAGACAATCTAAATTGTCTCGTATCATTGTTTGAAATATTGAATTGAATGGTAGATCGAATGGAAAAATATAACGCTTTCTATTTGTCAAGGACAAATTGTATGGGAGGAGGATATATGAATTGATTTCTTGAACAACTTTTGAGCTAAGAAATTGTCTTGTCTAAAACGACCTTTACGCACTCAATATGTTTGTTTCTCGTACGCCTGGTTTCTCCAACGAATCTTAACTAGTTTAAGACCGTCTTATTAATAAGACGGTCTTAAAGCGTTGCCCCAAACAAAATATTCGGATATTATAACGATAAGACGGTCTTACATTGTAAGACTAAGTAAGATCTACATATGTTTGTTGCAACAGAATAAAAAATTAAGACGTGGTTGTGTTTAGGATTCGTTGGTGAAACCTTTATACTCAAGATAAACAATTTAACTTAGGGCCGGTTCTACAATTGACATTTAACTGGAGAATAAAGTTATTCGTGGAATAAGTTGGAGATATTGGCGTCAATATCTCAAACTTATTCCACGAATAGCCTTATTCTCCGGTTAAATTTCAATTGTAGAACCGGCCCTTAACGAAATAATAAAATTTTGCTCTAAAGCTCTAGTCCAAAATTAACGTGAAATAAAAACATTATATTTAATTTATATAAATCTTTGTATAAATCTTTATATAAATCTTTTTTCTTAACTTTAACATTAGTTAGATTGGTTCCTATATGCAGAAAGGTGTCTAATTGTTGTATGTAAAGACTAAAAAAAAACCGCACAAAAATTCATCCCAAAATTCCCCCAATAAAGAATACTCTAACATTCATAACAGAGAAAAAGAAATATACAAATAAAAATAATGTATATATTCGCTTATATGACATCATCCAGCTCAGTGGCCGAGTGGTTAGAGGCGTCGTCCGACTCGTACTGAGCATCGGGGAGCTTGAGTTCGATCCCTATCGGGGCGAATTTTCGCGAATAACCTTTCACAGTTTTCAGAGGTTTTCTGTGAAGTTAAGGTAAATACCGGGTGATTAAACTCCTCTGAGGTTCTCCTTTGGCCGGCGGAAATGTCTCTCGGCTGATATCGTCGGCCTCGTACTGACCATTGGGGAGCTTGACTTCGATTCCCATCGGTGCGAATTTTTGCGAATCACCTTTCTCAGGTTTCAGAGCTTTTCTGTGAAGTTAAGGTAAATACCGGGTGATTAAACAACTCTTAGGTTCTCTTTTGGCCGGCGGATAAGCCTCACGGCTGATATCGTCCGCCTCGTACTGAGCATTGGGTAGTTTGAGATCGATCCCCATCGGGGCGAATTTTCGCGAATCACCTTTCACAGTTTTCAGAGGTTTTCTGTGAAGTTAAGGTGAATACCGGGTGATTAAACTTCTCTGAGGTTCTCCTTTGGCCGCCGGAAAAGCTTCACGACTGAAATCGTCCGCCTCGAACTGAGCATTGGGGATCTTGAATTCGATCCCCATCGGGGCGAATTTTCGAGAATCACCTTTCACAGTTTTTAGAGGTTTTCTGTGAAGTTAAGGTAAATACCGGGTGATTAAACTCCTCTGGGGTTCTCTTTTGGCCGGCGGAAAAGCCTCACGATTGATGGCCCTATATAAGATAAGATAGAAGTTTTTTTTTACATTATATCCACAACTAGACCCCTCTGTCCTCGCCAATGCGCTCTCTCTCCTCTGCCTCCTGCAGATTTTCACGTCTATCCCATCCTCTCCTAACCATTCATTCATCTATCTGCAATTTGCAATCCACTCTGTCTCACATTTTTTGCTAAGTAGCTCGGAAGTTTCCCCTGCGCGTGCCACTCTACGTTGCTAGGGTTGTATGAGCTCTCAGCCTTTCTCATCTGCCTTTCTTGCCACTCAATATACCTCAATTTCTCCCTTACCTCAGTTCCTAGGCTTCCCATTTCTCTCAGCTTCTCCTCTACCTACACCTCAGACATACCCACTCTTTCATACATTCTTCCTCTATTCTTTCTCCATCCACTCTTCGTCCTACTCTTACACCTCATCTATACTTCCCTCACCCACTTCCTGCAATCTTTCTTCAAACTTCACAACCCTCACACACGACTCCTACCACAAACTCATACGGTTCGTCTCCTCCAACATAACTGCCCTTGGTGTCGACCTTTCGAGACCTTTGGTTTTCTCTTTTTGTTTCGGGCGCAGGAAGGGAAATCTTCCAAAGACGTTGTGCCGGATTCAACAGGAAGGATAGTCCTGTCGTCTACCGACTAAAACCCTCCTTCTCGCTATTTAGGGACAGAAGAGGGATCTGCCTCACGGCAATAGCTTCGCTTCTGCTCCCGGCCCTGACCTGATGCTATCTCTGAACTTGTCTGTCCCGTATCGCCCGCCTGGTTCTTTCCTTTCTCTCCTTTCTCTCCTTTACTCTCAGCGTGCTCTCGATAAAGTTAGAGATTGCCGCCCAGTTTGTCTTACTCTTCATCATCAGACCCACGATGTTTGGGGCTGATAGCACCTCGCCGTTGCGCTCCCCGCCTGGAAGCTCCCTGATGCCCACTTCTCACACACCAGAATTGTGTGTTTTGGCGTGTCATCCTTTCCGCAGTACACGCAGTTGTCCTCTTCTAGCAACGTCATTCTATTTAGGTAGGAACCAAAACATCCATGGCCCGTCAGAAACTGTGTTAAAAATAGTTCACCTCCCCGTGTGCTCTCGTGCCATTCTCGTACAGATGGTATAAGCTGCTTCGTCCATCTTCCCGTCTGAGCGTCCATTGACCACTGCTGCTCCCATCTGTCGAGGGTGTCCTCGCGGGCTTCCCTTTTGGACACAGCGCTTTTCATCCCCCGGGAATTTGATCTTTCATGCGCTAACAAATGTATGAGAATCAGGCCTGCCACTACCTGTATGGTCCGCATGGAAACTGACCGGTAAGCGCAGGCCACTCGTATCGCCGCCTTTCTTTGAGGTCTTTCCAGTTTCAGTCGGTTTTTAGCCGCACGAAGATGTAGGAACTACATCTATAACAGAATCGTATACGTCATTGATGTGAGTAACCTTCTCCGGCTTTCGTCCCATGCATGCTGGGCAAAAGTCTGCCGAGTTGCTGCATTTCTCGCTCTGCCTTTTTGTTTCTCAGCGCTATATGCCTACCAAAGTTGAGGCTCCTGCCCAGTGTCACACCGAGATACTTTAAGTGACTTTGGCTGTAGATCATAGTACCGCCGATGTTAAGCCTGATCTGCTGTAGAGTGTTCCTCCCAACAAGAATTACAGCCTTAGTTTTATGCGGAGCCAGTTTTAGTCCCATCGCGGACATCCAAATTTCAACCTGATTCACTAGTATTTGACCTTTCGAGACCTAGCGGACTCTTCAGGAACCAGGCTTGCTCCCTCTATTACATCCTACTCACGCAATCCCCACACTTCCACTCCACAAAGCAGTATAGGTTTTATACACGCATCCCAGATTTTGCACGCCATTACGAGGTTACTGCCCCTTAGGCCCAATTCACACATAAGCGGCGACGGGCGCAGGCGCGGTGTAGGCGAGGCGCAGGCGCGACGTCGTACAGGCGATTGTGATGTCCATATGCAGTGAAGGGGTGGACATTGCACCTTATGTTTTCATAGAGGCGGCGTGGAAGAGTTATGCCTCTCGCCTCTTCGCCTACCGTGTCTTAGGCGAAGAGGCGAAGACGTGGTGCCGGCTCTGCGAGAGGCACGACGCTTCAAACCCCCTCTATATAAACTGCATATGGACATCACAATCGCCTGTGCGACGTCGCGCCTCCGCCACGCCTACACCGCGCATGCGCCCGATGCCGCTTATGTGTGAATTGGGCCTTAAACTCTCCCATTTTATTCTCGCTATTCCCGAAGTCATTCTCGATTTCGCCTGCATACACTTCACATGCACCCTAAACTCTCCTTCGCTGTCAAACCAAAAGCCCAAATATTTAAATCCATTCACTCTCTCAATCTTAGCCCCCTTCCATGCCAGCTCTTCCGCTTTACCCCTTCTACCCCTATTCCTAAACCTAATCCATTTAGTCTTTTCCACATTCACCACTAGCCCTCTCCTATCTAGGTACCTTTCCAGCATCTTATGCATCTCTTCCACTCTTTTGGACACAAGGACTATGTCATCCGGATACACCAACATCCACACCTTGGTTCTCTCCACCACGACCCCTCCAGTCTGTCCTCTGCTCCGCACCCCCTCCAACTCGCTTGTTTATAGATTGAATAGGAGGGGGTTTAGGGGGCACCCCTGCCTTACTCCCACATTCACCCTAAATTTCTCCGACACACTTGCTTTTGTCCACGACTCTTTATATATCTATCTCACCCACTCTACACCTTCATCTTCCATGTCCAATCTATCCATACATTCCACGAGTTTTCCTATAGCAACTGAGTCATACGATGCTTTCAGATCCACAAACACCGCATACACTCTCCCTTTGCTTCCTCCACCATTCTCGCTAGTATGAAAATCTGCCCCCTCGTCCCTTTTTCCTTTCCGAATCCACCCTGGCATTCTGGCAGCCCTTTTCTGGCTAGTTCCCTATCTAATCTGTTTTTCACTCATAACAGTAATCCAGTAAGTAGTGTTGGCATTCACTAGAAGCCCCGCCTATCACTCTTCCTCTCTGTACCATCTACCTTTGTTATTTGGATTTCCACCGTCTATGGTTTATAGTCTGACTCTAAATAGTCCCCGACTCTTAGTCTTGTTATTATGCTTTGCGTCCTCTTATTGGCAATAGCTATGTCAATCACAGACGCGAAAATATATGTAAACTCCCCCTCGCGTCTGGCTATAATTTTAGTAGTAGCAATGTTAGAGGTTTCTAGTTAAAATGTTCGTACGAACCATTAAATTTGGAGGAGAATATGTAATTTTTATTAAAATGCAAGCACGTACTACAAGCTTACAGCTAATTTTAACATGAAAAAATACCTCTGCGAGTGAGGGGATAGAATTCACCCGATAGTCGCCAGCCTGATGGCCTTACGAGGCCACCAATAGGTAGGTTGTGGGTACTGTCGGAGGCGACTGGAATGTATTTCAATGACTGTAGAAGTTTTTAGCTGAATTTTGTACACATTCATTAGAATGTAAATTTCATTAAAAATCAATAATAATAATTCATAAGTTAGAGACATTTGTAGACCTGAGTATTAGTACTGAATATACGAATATATAGCTTTTTTATGCAAAAACTCTACTGTCTATATGTATCCTAACTATTTCTACAATTTTCTTATTGTTCTATAATTTTTCTTATTTTATAATAAGAAAAATATTGTGCACCCAGTCTAATTCTTAGTACATAAGGCCCGCAAACACAATGGAATTGAATTTCATGCACATGACAAAATCTCACAACAAATTGCGGCCGTAAACGTCCGCGGTGCGACACAGAAGGGGGGCGCGTAAAAAAATAACTATCACATTACACGTTATGATACCGCACATAAAAAAGCCACCATTATATCGCCCACGATGAGGGGATGCGCCCGGAAAAGGAGGGCGCGCGATGATGACACTGAAAGACAGGACTATGCAGTACTATTTGTATATTGTAACTTCTTGTCGAGTTTGAGATATAATGTATATTATGAAAATGTATTTAACTAATTTGTCATATCACATTATTGTATTTTATTTAATTAACCCTTTCAGCCCTGGATTTTAATTTTTTTTTAAACAGGGTTTATTTCAAAATTTTCATTACTATGTTGGTTCATAATTTTTACAAAACATATAAGTGTGAATCCACCTCTTAACAATCCACATATCTACATTTCGATCTTATTAGATCTCATCAGTGTAGCTCAGCTATTGAGGATGAATTCACACAATATCTCGAGTGGTTATATACAAAAATTATACAAATAACCCCCTACGAGGGTTAGTTGTATAATTTTTACAAAGTTTTCTATTTTGTCCATGTGTCCCCCTAGGAGGGTTAGTTGTATAATTTTTACAAACTTTTCTATTTTGTCCATGTGTATAATTGAAATACATAGTTTTTTAATGATTCTTGATGCTTTGAATCACCAGCAACTCTCTGAAAGCCCCACAACGTCTCTCAAAGTTTTTTTAACTGTTTAACTGTATAACATCTTCTTAAAAGTGTAAAATATTAAGAAACACTTAAACCTCTTAGATAAGATTCCAAAATATTTCTAAAAATTATTGATATTTATGGAACTCTCTGAAAGCTACTCAAGAATTCTGACTTTATTTATAACTATCTAAAGTATTTTATAACTGTAATAATTATTCTAGAACTGTATAATACATTCTGAACGTATTTACTAGTTACAATATCGTCTGTAACGTTGAAAACCTTTAAAATCTTTTAAAATTTCATTAGACTTCTAAATAATTTTAACAGATTTCAAAATATTCTCTTATATCACACTGTGGGATGACAAAACTAACTTCCAAAAACAGTTTTTGAGATAAATGCATTTTAAAGATTGTTCTGACTTTATTTATAACTATCTTAAGTATTTTATAACTGTAATAAGTATTCTAAAACTGTATAAAACATTCTGAACGTATTTAATAGTTACAATATATAATACAAGTTATCGTCTGTAACCTTGTAAAACCTTTAAAATCATCTAAAATTTCACTAAACTTCTAAATAATTTTAACAGATTTCAAAATATTCTTTTATATCACACTGTGAGATTACAATTGTCGTAACTTTCAAAAACAGTTTTTGAGATAAATGCACTTTAAAGATTGTAATAGTTCCAGAGTTTTACTATTGAGTATAATGTTATCTATTAAAAGAAATAATTCGGTTTATTTTAAACACGAAAAAAAGGATTCAAGGTGCGTTAAAACATACATAAGAATCATCAAAACAAGAAACAAAACCTGAAAATTCATTTTGGAAGCTACGACACTTGTCACCTCAAAAGGTGCTTTCGTTTAACCGCCCCGTGGTGTCGTAAAACTTGAGATACACTTTTTGTGATCGTGCACCGGTTATAAGGCACGAGGTAGAATCGTGCCCATCCGGAACGACAAATAGAACAAATAACAATAAGCACGGAGCAGCAAATAGTGATAAACGAAAACAGCTATAGTGCGATATCATCTATATCTGTTTAAAATATTCTCAAAATTCAAATATGATTGCGGCGTTAACTATACAGCATTTAATTTTCAATATTGACAAACTTTTTTGTATCGTTTTTTTTGTGTCGTTTTATCATATGATATAGTCACCACTTTTTTTTTGGAATGACAATTGTTTTTGTTGCACATAATAGTAATCACGTTACCATAGGGTTGTTTCGGTTGCACGTTTTGTGGCTGAGCCGCAGACAAAAAGTGAGCATTCTTGCGGTGTTTGCGTGTTGTATGTGTGTGTGTGTGTGGTCTTTGCGGGCAGGTATTGTAAGCGCGCGAGGGGTGCCAAAAATTTTCGCGGTCGGATGATCTCTTATTTCTGGGGGGGCCGCATAATCGCTGGGCGAAAACCGAAAATGGGATTAGTCCCGCACGCAACAACAAACCGACTCGCCCGAATAAAGGTGCATATATTGGTAATTCACACCCTGGTTTTAAAAACAATGAGGGGAGTTTGAGTGTGGAGGAAGTGAACGGTCTGGAGGATTTTACGGTTGCCATGGCGACCGCATTGTTTATGGTGGAAGGGTTGTTGCAATTTCACGGCCGGTTTGAGCTAAATAGAATGTTTACCCTTCGAATTCATACAAATTAACATTGCTTTTTTTTCTGTTTCTTCTTTTATGCAATACTAATGATATTAATGTTTTAAGTTTTTGGTTTAGATTTTGATTCTATATAATTTCTTAAAACATTTATAGTTTAACAAAGTTGTCGTACATTACAATTTGTAGTACTTTCGTTTAACATTAGGTGCTTTCGTTTAACATTACTAATCGCTCCGTGGCATGCTGTATCGCTCCAAGTTTTGCGGTTCGACGCACAACAGCAAAACTTCGGGAGCAACAAGTAGAACAAGAGACAATATGCTCGGCGCAGCACACAGTGATAAACAAACACTGCTTTTATAAGTATTTGGTGGTCTTTAGAATAATAAAAAGAGTTTTAAACGTTTAAAGCTCGTTTGTATAAAAACGCGTTAATTATAGCACGTGATTATATTGTTAGATGTTGCATAAATGGCACAAAATGAACAAATAAACGAAAATTTATATATAAATATAAACTAAGTATATGCACCCATAGGAGATAAGACCGTCGACGAAATAGATGAATTCTACAACCAATTAGAAGAAATTGTGCAAATAGTCAACAACTCAGATGTCATCATTGTTCTAGGTAACTTAAATGCTAACATAGGGTATGGACATGTTCAGGGGTGTGTAGGTCCATATGCTCTTGGCGAAAGAGACGAGCGAGGGGAAAAACTCATTGAATTCTCTCAGATTAAAAATTTGGTGTTTACAAACACATGGTTTAAACTACCAACAAGAAGATTATACATCTGGACATCCCCAAGTTACACAACATACAATATACAGCGTAAAGTATGGAATAAATTCAATGTGTTCTGTTCACTCGTAACATTTGAAATGATTTTTCTCGAAAATGTCTTTATGTGACCTCTATCAAAATATACATCGCTGGTCGCAGGAAAAATATTCCCTTTCAGAATCCGCAATAAAAAAATGGGATTGTCATTTGAAAAATGTTTAGATGATATACAATATAATGAAAAACATAATGACATATAATGACATACAATATTGGCAAAATGAGACTTGAAGTGTCCTTACTAAGTCTAGAGAACAAACTCCAAAATATCAAGTGGGACATACTATAAAAGGCAAAACCAACGCGATTCTGAAATCTGGGCCTTGTCCGTTTGGCTACTACTAGTGGCTAGTAGTGACACATGCTGACGTCATCCTATACTATTAGCATGAGCGTGACATCACCATGTGTGACTACTAGTCACTAGTAGTAGCCAAACGGACATGGTCGACATAATTGCTAATTCAAAAATGCTCGAAAAAAATTGACACTTTCATTTAAAATTAAAAATCGAAGTATCCGAGCATTTTTTGGAATAATCATATATAAAGGTTTTATCGAATTCTTTTGGGACACCCTGTATTACGGAACCAGATAGACTATATCCTTATCAACAAGAAATATAACAACGCTATGGGCTCAGTAAAAACGTAACCTGATCGCAAATTGGACCTCCCGATTACGCCATTTCCGCGACAACCGCGGCGGCCACATTTTCAAAATCATATTTAAAGATAAATGGCATAACATTATCTTTAAAAAAAAGTCACATTCGTGGCCGTTAAAATTATTTTTCTGCGTTTTATTTAAGTTCAAAGTTCTATACCTCGAAATGAAACACCCTTTAGTTGTGAAATTGTAAGCGTTTATTGTATTTTATTATCGTACGACATTAGCTACGGAAAACATTTGCGTTATTGTAGCATGCTTCTTTTTTTTTCTACTTAATTTGCCGCCCCACTAACATTGATGCCACTCAATCGTTCGCTGCAAACTTTTTTTTTTAAATCGAGGGTTATTTTTTAAATTCACCCTCTTCCGGCGCGGCCGCGATAAGTAAGAGTGCGCTCAAAGATAATGAAAAGCCCCGCCGCCCCCCTCGTGCCAGCTAGTTCTGGGCCTTTGTGTGCTCGCGCGCGGGGGGGTTGTTGGGGCGGTGAGCGCGATGGGGCGATATGATTTAGTCGGCGGGGGCCGTTATCAGGTGCGCCCGCAGCGCATGACCAGTGTTACCAATTATTTACACAATGTGGAAGCCCTAATGCAATTGCGCCCTCCCCGGCACGACAATGGGGTGGTGCGCGCACAAAAATTGCCGATATTGCGGGGAAGTTATTCAGGAATTTCGCGTGCCTGGCAGAGGGGGGGCCGAACAAGTGCTGTTTTATTTATTCATCGAGTGTATCGGATGAATTGAAAGTAGCGATCGAGCCGCCCCCACACTCAAAACTGGCTTTGTTCGCAGGTTCTTCTAGGAATTTACAATTTTCTATTTGTTCGGTTTCAATGCGTTATGGTGAGCCACCCCCTTACATACAAACATTAGATTAGTTTTTATTTTTTTTTGCTTCTAATCATAATATAATGGAATTATGATTACGATGTGTAAAGTTCTTAAAACCAAATTTATGATATTTACTCGCGAATAACTTACACGAGCCCAATATTATTTTATTCATATTATTAATGGGGTAGTTTGGCTCTTGTTTTCCTTCCCGCATCGCGACCAATGCTTTGCCCTACTACCTACTAGGAAATACTACTACAGAAGGAGGTGGTCTTGAGAATGACAAAAGGTTTGAAGAGGGAGGAGAAAAAGGGGCAGCAAAGGTTTGGATGCAGCGAACTAGAAATGGCGGTGTATGAGAAAAACCTAAAAGGCGTGAAGTGGGAGGAGGTACAGCCGATGCTCCAGTTGGAGAGAGTGATGGCGACTGCGTTGGTAGTGAGGAAGAAGAGTGGAGGCCAGAGGGAGTGTTGGTTCGACGAGGAGTGTAAGATGAAGAAGACGATGTGGCGGAGGGAAAGGCGAATTGGAGGTACGGCAGTCGAAAGGGTTAGTCAGGCGAAGAGGGAGTTGGAGAGTACGTGCGAGAGGAAAAAAATAGAGGAGTTGCAGAAAGTGGAAAAAAGGTTGAGGGAGTGTGTGGTGGAGAAACGGATGTGGGAGATCTTGAAGGGAAGGGTGAATCAGGGTAAAGTGAACATAGAGCTAGCAGAATGGAAGAGGAGTTGTAAACAAATGGCGGGGTCTGAGGTGGAGCTGGACAGTTCGAGTGCGAGACAGGTGGTACGAAGGGAGGCGTTTTCGCGGAAAGAGGTGGAGGTGGCCCTGGCACAGTTAAAACTAGGAAAGGCAGCGGGAGAAGATGGGCTGAAGGCAGAGGCTTTCAAAAAGCTACCGGAGGAAGGAAGGGAGAAGGTGCGGCAGATTACTAACAAGGTGTGGAGTGGAGAGGAGGAAGTGCCGGAAGAGTGGCGTGTGGGGGTGGTTGTCCCGGTACATAAAGGGGGAGCAGCCTCGGGCGTAAAAAACTATAGAGGGATCACCATTATGAGTGCCGGTTATAAATTGATGATGACTATGGTGAAAAATAGAATGGATAGGGAAGTGGAACAAAAAGGGCTGCTGCCGGAATGCCAGGGTGGGTTCAGAAGGGGAAGAGGGGCGAGGGAGCAGATTTTCACGCTGGCGAGAATGGTGGAGGAAACACTGGAATGCAAAGGGAGAGTGTATGCGGTGTTTGTGGATTTATAAGCGGTGTATGACTTAGTTCCTAGGGGGAAACTGGTGGAATAGATAGATTGGGTATGGAAGAGGAAGGAGTGGAGTGGGTGAGAAGAATGTATAAAGAGTATAGAACAAAAGCAATAGTGAATGGAGAAATATCTGAGAAATTTAGGGTGAATGTGGGAGTAAGGCAGGGGTGCCTGCTGAGCCCCCTCCTGTTTCATCTGTACACGAGCTAGTTGGAGGAGGTGCTGAGGAGAGGACAGGCAGGAGAGGTCGTGGTGGGTAGATTCAAGGTGTAGATGTTGACGTATGCAGATGACGTGGTGCTGGTGGCCAAGAGAGTGGAAGTGATGCAAGAGACGTTGGAAAGAATGGGTAGGTACCTGGATAAGAGGGGGCTAGTAGTGGATGTGGAAAAGACGAAAAGAATGTTGTTTAGGAATAGGGGCAGGAGGGGTAAGGGGGAAAAGCTGAAATGGAAGGAAAGGCTGATTGAGAGAGTGAATGGCTTTAAATATTAGGGCTTTTGGTTTGACTGTGGAGGAGGGTTTAGGATGCATGTGGAGTGTATGCAGGCGAAAGCAAGAATGGCTTGGGGGATTGCGTGCAGAAAATGGGGGAGTTTCTGGGGTGGTAACCTAGTAATGGCGTGCAAGATCTGGGATGCGTGTAAAAAACCTATATTGTTGCATAGAGTGGAAGTGTGGGGATTGCGTGAATGGGTGGTAATAGAACGGGAGCAAAGTTGGTTCCTGAAGAATATGCTAGGGCTCGAAAGGTCGACACCGAGGGCAGTGCTGTTGCAGGAGACAAATCGTATGAGTATGTGGTGGGAGTCGTGTGTGAGGGTTGTGAAGTTTGAGGAAAGATTGCAGGATTTGGGCGAGGAAAGACTGGTACGGGAAGTGTGGATGAGGTGTAAGAGTAGATCAGAGAGTAGATGGAGGAAGGATAGAGAAAGGATGCATGAAATAATGGGTATGTCTGAGGTGTGTGTAGAGGAGAAGCTGAGAGAAAGGGGTAGCCCAGGAACTGAGATAAGGGAGAGATTGAGGGATATTGAGTGGCAAGAAAGGCAAGTGAGAATGGCTGAGAGCTCATACAACCCGGGCTACGTAGAGTGGCTAGTACAGGGGAAACTCCCGAGCTACTTAGCCAGAGGAGAGTGGAGCAGAGAGGACAAAGTATGCATGGGCACGGCGACAGGCACCTAAGTGGGCATTGCACCATATGTTTATATAGAGGTGGCGTGAAAGCGCCGTGCCTCTTGCCGCGCCGGCACCGCGCCTTCGCCTCTTATGTGTGAATTGGGCCTTAGACTGAGTGTGACAGTTCGTATCTCATTTCTCGCGAGGCGTAGGATTTGTGCTGTTCCTTGAGCTGAGTAGCCAACGAGCATTGTGTCTTGCCTTTGTCGTGGGGTGTGGGTCTTCGGTAGGCTTTTGCTTCTTCCCCCATTTTTCGATTAGTTGCCTGTAGTGGTCTTTTGTAAGCCTGCATGTTGGCTCAGGTCCCATAAGGGAAGACTCAGCCCCACGTTTGGCGAGTACGTCGGTGACTTCGTTTCCCTGAATGCCCTACCGTCTAGGCACCTATATCAGAGTAAGCCTGTTCCCCTTTGCTAGTTCTTTAGGGTTTGTTTACAGTTCCAGATCACTTTGGAGTCATAGCTATAGGTTTTAACCTCCTTAAAGCCTGGCTATCTGTAAAAATATAGTCGCACTCCCTTCAATCGTCTTTCAAAGCAGACTCTCAAGAGAGATTTCTACTTGTAGTATAGTAAGCATCCGGCCCTTTGTCAGCGATTATTCATATTCTAGGCTATATATGCCAAGTCCGGTAGCTTCTACAGTCTTCGGTGCGTTGCTGTACCAAATTAGTGATTCAAGTGCTACTCCGGTGGGGTACAACTTATCTTCTATTCACTCTATGGCAGAAACATCAATTTCTTACCTAGTGGCTGCATTCCTTATACACAAGCGGGTTGTATTCTCAAACACTAGAAGGGGCGTTTGACAATAAAACTCGCTTGTATAAAGATTCCCAGCGCATTTTATTATTTTCCAGGGATGCGTCAATGTTGGTTGTGTAGGGCATCCACTGTCGACCTGCCCGCTTGATAAGCATATTGGTGCTTATGTAGTGGCTTTTTTTAAGTAGGGCATACCGTATGCGATTGTTCACAATTTGTTCCATCGTTGTTAGGAGGAAGAATGTGAGGCTGATGGGGCGATATGATTCCTCGGAGGGTCTTCGCCTCGCTTTATTATATATATATATATATATATATATATATATATATATATAATATAATACCTTGGCGTCCTTCCATTCCTTTGGTATGTAGGCCAGCTCAGAGCTGGCCTTAAAAATCTCTATCATGCATGGGGAGATCAAGTTGATTCTCTTCTACAGCATTTTTGGGAACGATACCATCCGACTTTGGCGACTTGTAGGGTTTGATGCTATTTACATACCAGTCTGTGTCTAGTAAATATTCTACTGGCCATTTTTTCCTGGAAATTGAGGGACAGGGTTGTCGACATGTCCCATTTTCACCAGTCGTCTCTATCCTTGACCCCGGTAAGTGTGTTTGTAGTAAATCATCTAGACCTTTCTCAAGGTATTTGGCATATCTCCCACTAGGGGTCTTTAGCAGCCCTATTTCATTTGAGTGGAGTTTGCAAGTACCTTATGTAGTTTTGCTGTTGGGGATATATCGTCAATCCCCTCACAGAAGTACCTCGAGGTTTTTCCGTTGTTGTATTCGGTCAGTGCCATCTTGTAGGCGTTTCAATCGCCTGTGCTTTTGGCACTGTTGAAAGATTTCCTTACCGCAGTGCGCAGTCGTCCAAGCTATTTGTTCTACCAGTGAATATCTCGAAAGAGATTGTTTTTAGTATAGACACCCGGTCTCTAGAGCCTGTAACATGATTCCTTTTACATGAGACGTTGCCGTTTCTAGTCTGTTGTGTTTATATTGAGGTTGATATCTTCGGTTTCCGATCTGAGCCCCAGTCAGTTTACCTCGGATATCTACACTCCCCTGCACTTGCAAACGTATCACCCAGGTTGAAAACAATCTTTTGGCCATCCGACAGTGATGAATCGTAGGATACACGCCAGCTTTGTATTGAAAACCCCGCAAATGTGTCAGCTAGAGTCAGATCACAAGAACCTCCCTTCTGATTGCATTTATAAAGGTGGATTTATTTTTCCTCTTAATAACTTCAAAGTAATTAGTACATAGGTATTCAAGGAGCTCATTACTTCGATTGTTATCGTCCATGCTACCCCACACCGTATGGTGTGCGTTGGCATCGCAGCATAGGATGTAGTGCTTGTTGCCCTTCGTGCACCACTCATTTTTGTTTTATTATCTCCAATGTCCTTTTACAATCTACCCGTTTGAGCATTCAGTAAATTATGTGTTGTTATCGCTCATGTGGGAGAGGCAGCTCCTCCTTTACTTAAACTTAGTGTAATATTAGGTTTTTTGTGCTACTATAGATCTGCTTGATGAGATCTAGTTGTTAGTTCTATAGGGTGAGCTCATTTCAGACGTCTAGCGGAGTTGTCCCTGTCAGGTGCTTAGATGATCCCGTTTGTATTTTTCGCTATATAGAGCTATTCGAGGTTGCTACTGCCTGGTCGCCCATGGTGAATTCTGGAACAGATAGAAATTTTATGCTATTTTGGGGCATTAGAGCTGCTCTTGGTTCTTTATATGTGAAAATATAGAGTATTTCTAGCCCTACAGATTGAAGATAGACGCTTTTCTCTAGGTCTCACCGTTTTTGCGTTGTTGCGTTGAGAAAATGTGAATATGATGAAATTTCATGTTTTTCCCTAGTTTCAACTGTGTAGCGTCACTATTTCAAATGCTAGAGAGGTGGTTTATATGTGAATATGTAGAGTATTTCTAGCCCTTTAAACTAAGACTGGGAGTCCCCCATCATCTAAGCTCATTAATATAACAACTATACAAAAATAGTAAGGCAAGAGTAAGAATAGATAAACACCTCTCAAATCCATGCAACATCAAAATAAGGAGCGAGACAAGGATGTATATATTCGCCAATCCTCTTCAATAAACAGAAAGTGAGAACTATGAATTATATATATATTAATATATATATATGTGGTGAAGAAATAAACAGAAGTTGTGAAATGGCAAGAAAACTTTAAAGAACATGAATGGATAGTGATATAACTCTAAACATTAAAAAAGAAATAATAAAAATACTGGCATTCCCAGTACACCTATATGGTTCCGAATCTTGGACAATTAAAAAACAGGTTAGACGAAAAATTGATGCAAGTGAGATGTGGTGCTGGGGGCGGATACTACGTGTCCCATGGACAGCTCACAGAACTAACGTATCTATTAATAAAGAAATAAATGAACCCCAGCGAATGTCACAGATTGTCTTTACTAGAATGCTAAAATTCTTCGGCCATATCCATAGAAGAGATGATAACAAACCTAGAAAAATTGATGATACAGGGGAAAATGGAAGGAAAAAGGCCAAGAGGAAGATCGCACACGAGGTGGACCGACACTATCAAGGCAACTACCAACAGCACGATAACACAAGCAACAAAGGAATCTGGGAACAGGGAAAGATGGCGGGATATTGTAAGAAGAGCGACAGCAAAAAGTAAACCTTAATGACGACCTCGCTGAAAAGAGAGAACTCGAAGAAGAAGAAGAAGACTAAGACTAGATGTTTTCTGTAGCTGTTACCGATTTCACGCTGCACCGGTGAAAAAATCTGAATAGGATGATTTCATGTTCATGTTTTTCCCAGTTTCAACTCTACAGAAATGGCTTATATGTGAAAATGTATTCTAGTCCTACAGATTAAGACTAGTCGTTTTTCTAACTGTTACCGTTTTCACGCTGTAGCGGTGAGAAAATATGAATATGATGACAGAAAGCCCATACCATACCTGTTCCCTTTTTAAACTCCACTGTAGGGTACGAAATGCCGCATTTGAATGGTGAACGTTAATTTGGTGGCACCTTATCACCCTTTTTCTTTCACTTGCCGTAGTCTTTAGGTCTTAGGCTTATTGTGGCCTTTCGGTCTTTTTGACCCTGCTACTATTGGGGACATTTTTGCCACTCCTTCACTAGTGTGCGCTCTTTCGGCACTTCATTCGTTAGTGTTTCTTTCTCCCAGGAAGCAGAAGAAGATTCGCGCCTATATCTTCCTTCGCTCTGCCCAAAACAATACTTAATTATTCTCGTTTGCTTTGATTTTCGCAGCCGACGATGAGCCTAGTTACAAAGTTACCTCCTGTTTCTGGCCTATCGGATTTCTCAGTAGAGCTACACGGAGTGAGCTCTATAATATTAAGTAAACCTTAAAATAGGATTATGATCTTAATGTGTACATTTGGTAAATTGGTAAAACTAAACTTACTTGAAACCAACGAGCCTCTGGTTTACGAAATTGTGGCAGGATAACCGATCCATCGAGAGACCAGAAAATAACTAAACGCCAGGCGAGTTCGTTAGCTACCCTAAACATTGCAACCCAACCTATGAACTACTGGAATACTGTAGGCTGAGCAATTATTCCTGAAACCGTATTTAGTCCAGTAATCTAGTACATCAAGTGGGGGTTGTTAGTTTTGTTCTTTTTCCTTGTATACGATGTGCCTGTGCCAAGTTTTCAACCTTGGCAGCCCTCCGGAACACTTTTGAATATCTCAAAAACTGCTAAATGTTTGCACTTCGGTTTCTTCCCATTTTTACCATGAAGGAGCACGTTACCGCCAAATACCATTCTATGTATTTTTAAACTAGATTAAATTTAGTACAATTTGAGATCAGGATGGACTCGGTAGTCCTAATAGTTTCCGAGATACAGCTTTTCAAAGTTTGTAAAAATTTCCAAACTTAAAAATTATATGCTAATTTTCATGTTTCATCATATACAATTATCTTTATATCTTCAATAACCTGTCTAACATGAGTCAGTGATGTAAATATTTATTTAATTTAAGATTTTGAGAGAGGTGGGGGAGGAGTGAAAAGGTGGGATGGGTGGAGGCACTGTTCACAAGGAATCTTATTAAAAGTGTAAAAGAAAGGTTTGTTAATGTTGTTTTCTCCCCTTTGATGGACCAGGGCCAAGGAAATCCGCCAAGTCTTGCGTAGCGGTGGATTCTGTTGCACACATGTTTAGCAGAGCAACGTGTCAAGCATTGTATTTTGTCTACAGCCTGTACTGCTTCATTGGGAGTTATTTATCATTATTATCATTATTTCTCCCATCGCGTGGAAAGTGCCTAATCCATCTAATGTGTTCACGTTAAAATCGGCATTATCAAAACTTTAAGCATTATTATCCAATTCAAGTTTATCTGGCCGCATGATAGCTGATTCAAGCGCAGTGGTTTCCTTGTAATTCGCTGAAAACTCTAGGGACGCAAGCATTCCAACAAAATATTTTGACCCGAATTTGTGGTATAAATACGTGCCAATGCCATGTAGCAATGAAGACAGAAATGAGCGAGGCCGCACCGATGATATTATGGAATGTGCGAGAGCTACATATTTCCTACGGTAATGAATGCCTCGTTTATGTGTGAGGTTTAAAGTTTCCAACAACAGCGACTCAGGTATTACAGAGTTTACGTCATTCAAGAAGTCATTCAAAGGGTTCGTAGACAGATGTGTCATAAACTTGTGTCGAATGTATTGCCGAATGATATCAGCAGCTGCCTTTACAACTCATGTTCAGGACTTAATTTACTGGTTTCTTCATACCAGGTGTTTGTAAGGACCTTGTGTCCAGTATTTTTGATGCATACAACTGTTTGTTAAATGCAAGGTCCGTGATGAGTATATCGTCCCCATACTACGTCAAACAGTCGTTTTTTATGGTTCGAGTATCAGGTTTTTCTCCTTGTATCAGATCGACATTGAATAATTGTTTACGTGACTAACTCATGTTAGACAGGTATTGAAGATATAAAGACAGTTGTATATGATGAAACATGAAAATTAGCATACATTTTTCAAGTGTAGAGATTTTGCCAAACTTTGATAAGCTGTATTTTGGAAACTATTAGGGCTACTGAGTCCATCTTGGTCTCAAATTGTATAGAATTTAATCTAGTTTAAAAATGTATAGGAATATCTTTGTCGAAAATGACCTCATTCATGGTCAAAATGAGAAAAATTTGCAAAAATTGAGTACTTTTTCAGATATTCAAAATTGTTCCGGACACCTATAGAAATATAACTATCACTTCTTGATGCCCACTATAACCATGACAATGTTACTGGACTAATTAGAAAACGAACTGAAAAGTCGATGACGACCTTAGCTATGAAACCTAGACGTGAATAGGATCATGGAATAACAGAAAAAATGAACGATATAGGAAGAGTCGCCCATATCAGCAGATAATAATACAAGCTAGACATTCTGTGACTGAGCGACGTCAATTGGAATGGAACTGGAAGAAAATTTCTGGCAAGCGGGGAAACCATACTGCACCCAGGAAGAGATGAAGCACTACTCCTGAACAACAAGACAAACAACAGCCTCTTATGCTGGGAAGCGATATTCCCAAGGATCATCACAGCAAGATTCATCACCAAGGCAGATGTATCATTATCGTCCAATTCTATGCCCCCACCGAAACCTCGGATGAAGAAAAGAAAGACAACTTCTACGACTGATATGTAGAACAGCGCTGTCACCACCTCAGAATTGAGGAAAACTCGCACAAGTTTAAACGTGTTTATTGTAAACGGTGTTTCATTTCGAGGTATAGAACTTTGAATTTAAATAAAACACGGACAAATAATTGTAATGGCCACGAATATGATTTTATTTGAAAGATCATTTTATGCCATTAATGTTTAAACATGATTTGGGCATGTGGCCGCCGCGGGTGGCGCGTAGATGGCGTAATCTGAAAGTCCAATTTGCGATCACTGTTCGCAGCATTTCTGCTCGTATTTCAGCGTTAACACGTGGAATGTTGGCTTCCAAGTCTTCAATAGACAAGTGACTTCACATACCTCCAAATCATTACATCCCCAAAAAGTTATCGTATGGTGTGCTTTATGGACTGAAGGTATCATCGGACCACATGTGTTCCAAAATGACGGTTTTCAAAACATTACAGTCAATGGAGACATGGTTACTAATTTGTGTGTACCTCGATTGGTTGGTAATGATATCAGCAACATATGGTACATAGAATTAATTAACTGCAAGAAACATTTGATGAATAATTAATATGAAAAAATTAACCTGCCAACTGGCCACCGCGTACGTGTGATTTAATACCGCTGGGCTATTTTCTTTGGGGGTATGTGAAGTAATATGTATCTACACTGATAAGACTATCGAACACTTGGAAGCCAACATACGACGCGTTATTACCGAAATACGACCAGAAATGCTGCGAATGGTGATCGAAAATTGGACTTCCAGATTACGCCATCTACGCATCAGCCGCGGTGGCAACATGTCCGAAATCATATTTAACCATAAATGGCACAACATTATATTTCAAAAAAGTAAAATTCGTGGCCATTTCAATTGTTCTATTCCTCGAAATGAAATACCCTTTATAAAGTTTAACAACTATTTAAAGTGAGAGCTCATGTAGCTCGGCTACATTGGCGGGTTCTGATATTGAAGGGCGATAATGGGTCGGTCTAAAGTTTTCTAAAGCGGTTGTAATTATATATATATATATATATATATATAATTCAAATGTTTTGTTGATATGGTCGCTGATTCGCTGATTGGATGCTGATTATGATGTTCACTTAAAACAGTACAATTTACTAATTTTTATTTGGTTGTTCGACTACAAATTGCGTTAAATCATGGCGATTTGCAACAGTTGCAGTATGCGAAATGGTTTGTACGATTCTGGGGGGTCGCGCCCACGCCGCCGCCGGAATGAATTAATCGCGTGTTTTACGCCCGCGACGAAACAATAAAACTCCCGTGCTCTGATTTAATTGCCGTCTTGGGACGCCGGCTAATAGCAATAATAATATTTGTGTGTGTGTGTGTGTGTGTTATTAAGGAATCAAGGGTCCGGCGCGTTAATTAATTAATGGGCGCCCCGCCAATCCGAATCCTCTAATTACGCCGAGGGGGCAATTAGAGCGGATCACGGCCGAGGTGTGCTGACAGAAATGGGATAGTTAACACATTTCAATGACGAATTAATAAGCGTTTCAACAGGAAGAAGATTTAAATTGTTTGATTAATAAGAACAATTTATGAAATATTTCTCACTCGAATTGATCTAGGTTAGTTACGTGTACAAATTATACCTGATTTTGTTGCTTATCCAATAAGGAATATAATGTTGTATCAAAAATTCATAAAATTCATTTAATTCTATAAAACACTAAAACTAAACAGAAAAGAAAAAATGACAAGAAGTGACTTATATACTAGACAATCAAGGACAACGAAAAAATACTGGAAAGATGGAAAGAATATTTTGAAGACTTATTAACACAAAACGATGGAAATGAACAGAAGACAAGAAACAGAACGACTCGGAAGCAGACATAAAGAGTATCAATGAAAAATAACTACTAGAAATAATAAGGGATCTGAAAATAGGAAAAGCACCAGGATAAGACCAGATTACAGCAGAAATTATTAAACACATGGGACCTGTAGGTAACAAAATCCTACTGAAATCCAAAATATGGAGGACGAATAGAATACCTAAAGATTGGCAAATATCGTTAATTGTACCGATCCACAAGAAAGGCGATAAGACAAAATGTTCAATCTATAAGGGTATAATACTCATAAGCATAGATATGAAGATCTTAGAAAAAACAATTAACAAGAGAATATTAGCAAAAATAGAGCAGACGCTAGAAGAATTGCAATGTGGACTTAGGAAAGGAAGATCCACACAGGACAACATTTTCACGATAAAACCAATCATAGAAAAAAGAATTGAAAATCATAAAAACACATACCTAGGATTCATCGACCTGGAAAAGGCATTCGACACGATACCAAGAAATAAATTATGGAAAATCCTGGAAGAGAGAGGTGTAGAAAGAAAGACAGTCGAATTAATAGAAAACATATATAACAACAACACCCATGCAATAATACACAAGGGACAAACATCAAGAACATTTAAGACAACCACTGGACTAAGACTAGGAGGCGGGCTCAGTCCTACGTTATTTAACATATACATGGATGCAATAATGAAAAGTATGAAACCAAAAATCAAAAAAGCAAATATAGGTTACAAAAATATACAAGTGGTAAAAAATCGGAATGAGCATTCGCTGATGATGTCGTAGTGATAGCAGAAAATCAAGCAAATCTGCAGCACAACCTGAGTGTATGGAATAAGCATCTAGAGAAGTATAAAATGAAAATGAATTATAACAAAACAAAAGTGATGATAATAGGAAACTGGACAAGAACAAATAAATATAAAGACAGAACAACACAAAATAGAGCAAGTAGAACAATTTAAATGCCTAGGAAAATGGAAGGTGAACTTAGTAACAGAATAAACAACACAGTTAAAATATACCACGCATTGAGCAATATAATGATTGACAAAAAATAGATCAACAGAAGGACAAAAATAAATATATATAAAAGCATATATACCTATTAACTGGCCACTGCCGGCTAAACAAACACCTACACACGATGGGTCTGGTAGACAGCCCGTTATGTAGAGGGTTCAATGAAGAACTAGAAACAGCAGAGCACGTAATATGCCTCTGCCCAGCTCTAGTAAATACAAGGCATCTAATACTAGGGGAGTGCTGGCATAGTATGACCAGCATTGGCAACTTCTCACCCGCCAGATTTTTGCAGCTCGTACGCAAAATTGACTGGTGGGAGGTTTCACAATGGGCCCATTTTGAGGCCTAAGTGTCTGTATCTATGCTACCCTCCGGCCAACTATCCAGATATATAGACCTATACTGACATATGGGAGCGAGACGTGGAAACTAACGAATAGGGATAAAAAGTAGAATACAGACAATGGAAATGAAATATCTCAGAGGAGTAAAACAAGTTACGAGAAGAGACAGAATAAGAAATGATGACATCAGAGAAGAATTGGGAATTGAAGTTATAGAAAAGTATATAGAAAAGAAACCACTTAATTAGGATGGACAAAAAGAATCAAACAAAACAGGTATGGGAAGCTAGAACTGGAAATAAAAGAAGAAAAGGTAGACCAAGAAAAGAGTGGGACAACAGAATAGACGAAATAATAATCAAGAAAGGAAAGACGGTCAAGCAAGCAAGATAACTGGCGAAAAACAGCAAAGAGTGGAAAGAATTTACAAATGTATAAACAACAATAATAATTGTAAAGTAGTAATGTTAAGTAATGTAAATTTAATAGCCTATGCCGAAAGGTAAATGGCAAATAGATAATATATATATATATATATATATATATATATATATATATAATATCAAAAATTCATCAAAACATAAATTTTGAATTATATCACTCAATATAGTTTTCTAGGACCGGTCCTAGTGGGCGGCCAAAGTTAGGGGCGGCTAAATTCATCCTGGGGCTTGAGTTATCGAAAGATTTCTAAACATAACATGAAATGTGAACTCACCTCGGTTATAAAGGATTCTTCCCAGTATTTTCGCAGCGTTTATAAATGATTTATTAATTTCATCACATATGTCTATACTTTTTTTTATTTCCGTGAGGAGGAATCTTCTAAAGACGCCCATGCTCTAATCAGAGAGCATGGTCAATGTCGAATTCACCCCGTCATTCTGACTGGGAGCTTACCCACTAAACCCCCTCACGTCTCACGGTGGAGGTTATAAAGGATCCTTCCCAGTATTTTCACATCGTTTATAAACGATTTATTAATTTCTTCACATATGTCCCTACCTTTTTTTATTTCCGTGAGGGAGAATCTTTTAACGACACGCATGCTCTAATCAAAGAGCATGAGCAATGTAGGACTCACCCCGTCATTCTGACTGGGCTGGGATCCCGAGGTGTTCGAGGTTGTTTCTGTGTTACCCATCCTAGTTCTCTTATGTATTCCTTTTTTAGCTCCTAAGTTGCGGGGGGTTGCCCCTCTCTGCCATCCCTTGCTCTTCTTTTGGTCGGGCATCGGGGACCCCCTGTTGCATGGCCTTCTGCCTTGCAGATCGCGTAGTAGGCGATTGGCTTCTTGCATTGCCTGGCCTTCTTCGCCACATCTCAGGCACAGGTTTAGTCGATCTTCCGCGCGGCACTCGTAGGCCCAGTGGCCGTCGAGCCAGCAGCGGCGGCAGCCTTGCGGTTCTCACCCGGTAGCTCTGCTTTGGACCATACCAACTTTTATCTACGTTCCTACAAGTTCATTGGTACCTCTCTCGGTTGTTGTAACCATTATATTGATTGTCCCGTTTCGAGCCGGTCTCGGCTCGCATGCCCAGTACTTTTCTCCGAAATTTGTTGCCTTCTGGATAGTCGTCTCGACCTCGGTTCTCGTTGTCAGGAGGTCCAAACCCCTTATAAATAAATGTAAATAAATGTATTTATTGCCCAACAGAATAATAAAATTCCAATTACAGGACAACAACAAGATATTACATAATAATATAATATAATATAATAACTATATACTAAATAATATAAAAAAAATATAGAGAATATAGAGAATATAGAGAATAAGAATATATAAAAAGCTATTTGCGACGTATCACAGTTAAACAAAGTTAAACAAAAAGTATATCAGATCCGGTGTAATCTCTTGACGCTGGCCTCGGTGCCGGGTTCCTTTGCCTTGATGGCGTCACACAGTTCGTCCATTTTGGCGCCACTGCCCCTTACCCTGATCTTGAGGTTGGCCTTATCTGTTCTTTCTAGTCGGGCGACGTTGTTGTCCCCGCTGTCGATGTCCCGGATCCGCCGGACTAGGTCTGCGTAACTCTGTCCTTCGGCCGGCTTTATCAGAATTGTCTCTTCCTTCCTTACTTTAGGTTATGCCTCAGTGGCTGTTCCCTGGGGGCTGCTCGGTGTGCGGTGTTCTTCAAGGTCCTAGACTATCGCTTGTACCCTTGAGCCTACTAGGATAAACTCGCCCATCTTCCTTAAAACGTGTGGGGGTCTCGATTGCCAGCTCCTTTATTTCAATCGCCTCCGCGAGTGATCTTATTTTCTGAATGCCCCGGTAGGTGCTCTTCCTTATACTAAGTTCGTTGGTGGTATCACACACAATGTAGTGTGTGAACCTCTCAGTTCTTCCGGCTGATCCTTCCCAGAGACGCACTTCTGTGGTGTGGACTATTGTAGCCACGTCACCCACATTCAAATTTAGACTCGCGAGTTCCTCTATCAGCCTGCTGGTTTTCTTTTTTCGACCACTTGTCAGAGCTCTGCACGGTGCGTCGATATGTTTGACCACCTCTACGCTTTGTGGTCGTTTTGTTGTCTTTCTGCGCGTCACTTTCACGTTTAAGAAGGTGCCCTCGGGCCAGTTCTCCTCTAATGTCGTAACCGCCTCGTTGTAAGTGTGGTACCTGTTGAAGGCGCTCCTTATTCTGGCTGTTGCCTCTTCCGGCGGTTCTTTCTTCTCTAACGTGAGGTCTGGTTAGATTGCTTGGCGAGTTAATTAGTCCAACCGTGCCAGTATCTCTTTCATTTCTTCTGTCATTTACTCCATTTCCCTGTTCCATTTTGCTTTTTCAGCTCTCAGGTCTTCAAGCTGGCGCCTTAAGTGCCTTTCGTTTATCACTCTGGGCTGGTACGGGCTTATTGTTTCTTGTTCTATATGTCGCTTCCGATGCGCATAATTCTACCTCGGCCCTTATAACCGGCGGCGAACGACCGCAAGACCGCAAGACAGCACGTCGCGGGGGCGAGTAGCAATGATAAATCATGGTAAACGAAAGCGCCTTTAGTTCCGCCTTAGCGCTCTTGGGAAATTCTAGCGGGGTTCCAGTTTTTCCAAAGAACCGCTCATATATCTCTCGCCACGTCCACTTTCGCGTCCTTGGGGATATTTCACGTGGTTAATGCTGTGCCAGTCAACCTTAGCACGACCTCTCTGAGTCCCGCCAACTGTGTGACGGCCTCTTGGTACTCGTCGTCGTCCTCACTCCTAGTCAGTTGGTGTTTAGGTAGCTTTTTCCTTGCCCCTGCTTGTTCAGCCTTCCCGTTCCTCCTTCTGGAGGCGAGGAGGCTTTCCTCTTGGTGGTTTGAGCTTTGTTTCCTTCCTCGGTATCTGAGCTGTCTAGGTTGCCGGTTGTTATTAACCAATCTTTTAAAGATTCCTTACTGTTCCTTCTCAGTCTCGTTTCCGTCTTCTTCGTGGCCTTCTTCCTACTTGGTACCGACGGAGTCGTGAAGATCTCGTTTCTTACGGTGAATACAACCCCCGTCCCGTTGTGTGAATTGCGGCCCTTCACAGACCTATTGTGCCTCATACAATATCCATGATATGCTTGCCGGGTAAATTCTTTGTGGAAAAATTTCCCGGCTAGCGGTGGATTCGAACCACCAACGTTCCGTACGCAGTGACTTCAGACCATCGCCTTAGGCCCAATTCCAGACAGAGCAGGCGAAGAGGCGAAGGCGCGGTGCCGGCGCGGCGTGAGGTACGACGCTTTTAGGCCACGTCTATATAAACATATGGTGCAATGCCCACTAAGGCCCAATTTACACATAAGCGGCGTCGGGCACAAGCGCGGTGTAGGCGAGGCGCAGGCGCGACGTCGCACAGGCGATTGTGATGTCCATATGCAGTGATAGGGCGGACATTGCACCTTATGTTTACATAGAGGCGGCATGAAAGAGTTATGCCTTTCGCCTCTTCGCCTACCGTGTCTTAGGCGAAGACGCGGGGCCGGCGCTGCGAGAGGCACGGCGCTTTTACGCCCCCTCTATATAAACTTGTGGTGCAATGCTCACTTAGGTGCCGAGGCGCGGGCATTTGCCTCGTGCCAATCGCCACGCCGGCACCGCGTCTTCGCCTAAGACACGGTAGGCGAAGAGGCGAAAGGCATAACTCTTTCATGCCGCCTCTATGTAAACATAAGGTGCAATGTCCGCCCTATCACTGCATATGGACATCACAATCGCCTGTGCGACGTCGCGCCTGCGCCTCGCCTACACCGCGCCTGCGCCCGAGCCGCTTATGTGTGAATTGGACATTAGGTGACGAGGTGCGGGTATTTGCCTCGTGCCTCTCGCCGTGCCAGCACCGCGTCTCTGCCTCTTCGCCTGAGACACGCTGGCTGCGAGGCGAGAGGCACAACTCTTCCACGCCGCCTCTATGCAAACATATGGTGCAATGTTCACCCCTTCACTACATATGAACATCACAATCGCCTGTTTGACGTCGCGTCTGCACCTCGCCTACACCGTGCCTCCGCCCGATGCCGCTTATGTGTGAATTGGGCCTTAGACCACTGCGCCACGGACCGCCTCGGTCGATCTCGTTGGTATCCATATCAGCTTTTCCGGTCGCTTCTTGTAGGCCCATCATCCGGCTAGTTAAAGAATTATGGCGGTCGTTGGATGACGGTGACGTGCATCCCGCCACGGAATGCATCACCACCGGAACTGAGGTGTTCCTCCTCTGTTCGGTATGGATCCGTTCTACTTCCTTGTCATGGTACGTGCTTGGTTTTAGAGAGTTTTCCTGCTCTTCGCACACTAGGGGCCGACTCATGTTACTGCTTCAGTTTTGTTATAAAACTCCCGGTCTAGGACTTTGCGTCCAGTCTTTTTTTAAATTGATATTTTAGAGGATAGAAGTGTTTTGACCCCGATAGCGTCGGTGTGGGAAAAGCTAAGAGAGGCGAAGAGGTGGCCAAGAGAGGCCGACAGTTCGTGTGAGGTGATTCTGTAGGCTCAGTCCATCGCGCAAGGAGTTGAGGTGGGCTGCAAAGATGTAAGACAGTAGGTTGACCCTTGGCCCTCGATACCTAATAGCGTCGGGGTCAGAAGGAGCCGAGAGTTGTTGAAGAGTTGGCCAAGAGAGACCGATAGATCAAAGGTGGTTGATTTTATAAGAGAGACTCGTTAGCGCAAGGAGTTGTAGCAAGTTCCAAACATCTTAGTAATCCGACGATTTCCTGGTCCCAGCTATGTTAACATAGATCCAACTGGGCAGTTTAAGGATATCGTCTGACTGGGCGCCCACACCGCGACAAGGTGTGTTCTGTTCGTGGGGGATATATGTCCCTACCCTAATATCACTTATAATGCTAATTATATTTTTACAGTGGGCGGTTGACCCGCGTGTCGCCGTCTACCTAGGACCGGCCGTTTAGTTTACTTATATCAATAAATTATAGCTTATTTGGTAGCTTAATAGATGATGAATACAATGCTGTATCGAAAATTTAATACAAATTTTAGATGTCTAGATTACGGCGTGATTTATATAATTGCATTAAAAATATTTTGTATAGTTTTCCCCGTATATATCATATACCTTTGTCATGTGAAACTGTTGTACCGTCCCAATTGTTTATGTGCACAAACACGAAATTTCAGAAGTGTCGCTGCCATTCGGGCAGGGGGTTTGTTGTTGGCGCTGTTTAATGCGATCCCCGTGTATATGTGTGTGCATTATGCAGGGATTATCCTCGCCCGGGCATTTTTCATACGAGACCGGCTAATCACAAAGCGCCCCGGTATCGCGTTACGTGGCGGTGTGAATTTCACAGGGCAGATGCCTCAAATCGCAACCGCACAAAAAAAGACATACACACAATAGATGCGTTTTATTTTGACGTACATGCCCAAATATTTGTATCGTACATAACACAATGAAATTGTTGGAATACACAGGATCAATGTTATTGCAGTCACCACCTTGGATTCACAATGTTTATTAAAGGCTAGTTCTAAAATTTGTTTGATGTAAATACAATTAAGGTTTGGTTAACTAGGAGAGCGGTCGCTTAAAAGCGGTCGCTAAAAATCGACCGCTTTTGACGTCACAAAAACAATTTTACGGGTTATATAAACGAATATGGTTTCCTATAAAGAGTAATACCTGAACGTACTACAAAATTCAATGAATTACGATTAAACATTGTGAATTATTCAATTACAAATACTTATAATGATTTTTGTGTATGATGTATAAATGATGTCAAAAGCTACCGTTTTTAAGCGAACGCTCTCCCACTAAATCGTATTTACATCATTTCTTTTATTTGATTAATATTTTCCTAATCACTGTTATGTTTGGTACGGTTATTACCATATGGGTGTGCATTGCTAATTGATGTGGTGCCGCCAGATGGCGTTTAACTTTCCTCTTCGGGGGTAAGTTCTACTATTTTTGTATATAACCACTCGAGATTTTGTGTGAATTCATCCTCACTAGCAGAGCTACACTGACGAGATCTAATAAGATCGAAATCTAGATATGTAGATTGCTAAGAGGTGGGTTCACACTTGTATATGAATAATAAAAACAACTAAAATTCCAATCTTAGTACTTTTTTTTTTATTATTTTCAAAAAAAATCTTCCGGCTTCTTTTCTTTAGTGATACCTGTAACGTATTCTCTCGCCATTTCTCTTATTTCATTCATTTTTTCCTAATCACAAATAGTTTTGCCAGATATGCTGTACAATAAGTTTCAATAACTATTAGTTCCCATTCTAATTCGCTTTGTTAAAATAATATTAAAAAAACTAAGATCCCAATCTTAGTACTTTTATATTATTTTCTAAAAAATCTTCCGCTTTTTTTTCTTTGTTGATACCTGTGACGTGTTCCTCAACTTTTTTTTAATAAAAAAATATATAAATCAGCTGTTTATTTTGTGTATTACACTGTCTTCGGGGGCCTTTTAATTCCTTGACCGTTATCAGTCAATCCGGCCACCACAGCCCAGTCTATCGGTTATTAATGCGCGCCGATTTGTTAGGGGCGCGACACGTTGTGTACGCCGCGGACCCCGGTGACTTCTGGTCAGCGGGCGGCGGCGGATCCTGACGGCCAACAAATAGACACGCATCACTCATCGCCCAGCCGCGACATGAATTATGCATTTCAATCCACCGAGCCCAACTATCACTGTCTGATTGACAGGAATATTTAACTAAAATATCGCTGTGAGTCAAATAAATTTATAAATAAGTTTATTTTTTTGTTGCAGGTGAGTGACTCTGCCAGACGGTATTGAAATGCTGCATGCTGTTAAGTTGAGCTTTTTGTAGAAACTATGCGGTTCATACAGTAGCACAACTAGGCTATAAGGGCAGGTAGGTATGTCTCATAGAATGCGCCTGTTTTTTTTAAATTAAAGGCAGTATAAGACAAATATGGGCTATATGTTACAACCCATAACATGAAAGTTCTATCTATTATATACAAGGGTTGCTATTTATGTATTGAGAATTGGCAATACTGGTGTTGTTAATCGCGATCCGACTGCGCCATCGCAAAGTTTGACGACTTTAACATATACGTAATCAGAATGTTTTGTCATACAGACTCTATTTGTCTTGTTAGCAGTGAATTGAAAATTCTTGATCTCGGCCAAAAAAAATGAATTTGAATCGTGAATATGTTTAATGATTTTCGACGAGGATTATCTCAACAGCAGTCCAATCAACTTACTACGACTTTTGGTGATGGAGCACAATTCAAGGCCACACTATAGTCTTCCTTGTAGTGGCCAGACTACTCACTACTCAATGGTCACTACAACGAAGACTGCATTAGTCAACTCAATAATTAATTTAATAATGTTCTTTTGGTATTATTGCATAGTTTCATCAAATTTTGAAGAGTTTTGATTAGGGCGCTTAGATAACAACAAATGACGAGTAGTTATTTTTATTAGCGATGAACCACATACCCACAAGTCAGTAGTAATTTTATCGATAAAGGTTGTTCAATATTGTCATGCCTATAATAAAAACAAGGACAATGTTTTGAAGCCTACCAACCTGTCATTTATGACTTTTGTTTTATCAGTGCTTGTGGTAACAAATATTTTTATTACTGGCAGTTTTGTTCGTCAATTGGGTACAGAAATAACGCGGTAGTAGCATAGTTGAATATTTTGAGAGGAAATGTATACAAATAGTCACACGGTTTCAGAGACGAGTTGGCGATATAGTTTATTCATCATACGCAGTCAGACAACGGGAATTTCATCTAGTCCCTATAATAAAATGTTTTGAGGTCGACCACCCTGTCATTTTTTACTTTTGTTTTGTCAATGCATGTCGTGACAAATATTATAATGATTTTTGTGTATGATCTATAAGTGATACCAAAAGCTGCCGTCTCGTACTGCGCATTCGGGAACCTAAGTTCGAACCCCATCGGGGCGAATTTTCGAGAATCACCTTTCACAGTTTTTCAGAGGTATTCTGTGAAATTTAGGTAAATACCGGGTGATTAAACCCCTTTGAGCATCTTCCCTGACCGGCGGAAAATCATCACGGCTGATATCCCTATGAAGATACAAGTTTTTTATATCTTATTCACGATCACGGTGGTGAACGCGGAATAATAGTGAGAAGAAACATAAAATATATAAGAGGGATTGTGACTGTAAAGGAAATAATAAGCGGCACAGTAGAAGTTAAATCGTCTCCAATGAGAAGATCCGGGAGACGGGCGAGCTAAAGACATAAAGAGCAGAGCAGGACACAACATAAATCTAATACACAAAACAAACCAAAACTATAAAATAACCTGATTTAAATAAAGTGAAAAGCGCAAACAGGAAAGAATATAAGAAGAAGAGAGTTTATGGCAGATAAAAGAAAGAAAGCAGATTTAGACACCAGCATCGAGCTAGAAAACAAAGCAAAATAATAAAGTCACAGCAGAGAAAAGTTAGTGAAAACGAAGAAATGGAAAAACTTGAAAAAATTATAGTAATTCTAATAGAAAAAGTAGAAATAAGTACAAATCAAAACAAAGTATTAAGAGAATCAAACAGAAAAATGGGAAGAAGAAGTATAAATGAGAAGATGAAAAGGCTGAAAATAAAGATGGAACAGCTAGAGAAAAGGGAGAAAGGGAATAACATCACAATTAAAGGAACAACTTGGGATAACAATGGAAACAGGCAAAAAGAAGCTAGAAAATTCAAACAGCGAAATTTGGGAAGAAAAACGAAAGTAAATATGATAAGAACGAGAAAACAAAGTGATGCAAATACTATAAACACTGAGGAAATGGAATCTTTTGAGCATAAAATGAAAATAATGACAATCAAACACAAGCTTAGGGGACAACAAATATATATAGAAGATGACCTGACCCACAAGAGAGAAATACAATACAAGGTAAGGAAGATAACAAGGAAGGTAAGGCAGGACGGAAAAAGATTGTATTAGTTATTCTTTTCAGTTATTCTTTTATGAAAATAGGATACAAAAAGATATGCATACATGAAACATGGTACAGCTGGAACGAAGAACAAGAAAAATTAGTACCGAGTACAAAAAGCTAAAGAATTTTGACAATAAAAAAATGGAATAAAATGTAAACAAAACAAACTATACATAGACAGAAACTATAAAAACAGGTAAAAGGAACAATAGGTAAAAAAATTACAAAAAAGAGAAAGACAAAATATGGAGAATAGCAACATGGTACATAAGCAGTATATACGGAAAAGAGGAAGATCTGGAAAATGTGTTCGAAGAATGGGAGATAAAAAGAAAAGGGAAAGGAATATACACAACAAATAACAAACATAAAATAATATATAGCGGGGTAGACAAGGATACAAGATCCGCCGAAGCTGTAGGTGCATTTTACACAAAGCCATCGAACACCAAATAGAAACACGGAAAGAAATATCACCAAGGATACTAACCGTAACACTGAAAGAAAATAATAGAACCAGAACAATAATTATAGGATATGTATTATACGAGGCATATCCAGAAAGTAAGAGTACTGAGGCTCTCACGGTCGGAGGGATTTTATTTTCATCATGTTGGCCACACGGCAGTGTAGCCTGACTCCTCCCCTTTGCACCGAGACCGGTTCGAGATCAGTACGTTGAGAACTGTTGACACGACAACAAGTTTCGTGAATAATGTCAATCCAATCTCCCGCCAAGTGCGAAATATGCGGCGTCGTCCATTATCTCGTTTGGAAGGGAAAACCTCCATTTGAGATTTATAATGAGGTGAAAACTGCATATGGTGATAAAGCTATGAATCGTACGAATGTCTACAAGTGGTGTCGCGAGTTTGAAAACGGTCGTACGTCTGTGCATGATGATCAGAGGAGCGGAAGACCTTCAATTGTGACTGACGAAATTGTGGAGAAAATTGAAAATGCGCTCCGTGACGATCGTAGATTGACTGTGGATGAACTTTCTGCGATGTTTCCGCAAATCTCCAGATCTCTACTACACGAAACAATCACAGAAACCCTCGAATATCGGAAAATGTCCGCGAGGAGGGTCCCAAAACAACTGGCAGACCAGCACAAGTTGAATCGAGTGGAGGCCGGGCAAGAGTTTTTGAGGCGCTGGAAACTCCATGGAGATGAATTTCTCCGCTCCATCGTAACTGGAGATGAAACTTGGGTAGCACACCACACGCCCGAAACCAAAAGACAGTCTCAACAGTGGCGTCACACCTCTTCACCCTCCGCCAAAAAGTTCAAAATCACAATTTCAGCCAAGAAAGTCATGGTATCCGTGTTTTGGGACTGTCAAGGCATAATTTTAATCGAATATCTGCCTCAAGGGGAGACCATCAACTCTGCAAGAGACTGTGAGACCTTAAAAAAATTGCGGAGGGCGATTCAGAACAAGAGGAGAGGCATGCTGACAAAAGGAGTCTGCCTGCTGCACGACAATACCAGACCACACACGGCCAACGCCACGAAGGAACTGCTCGCCTCGTTTAAATGGGATGTCCTGAACCATCCCGCGCATTCCCCTGATCTAGCACCTTCAGATTACTACCTCTTTACCTCCCTAAAGCTGCACATGGGTGGAAAAAGGTTTTTAACCGACGAGGAGGTAAAGGAGGAGTTGGAGAAGTGGACGAAGGAGTTGGCGGGAAACTACTTCGAGGAAGGCATCAAAAAATTGATACCTCGCTACACCACCTGCATAAAGAGGAATGGCGACTATGTCGAAAAATAGCTTTTATTATGTACTAAAGTTTCACGTAATTTTTTTATTTAAATAAAAAATTTTAACACCTACAAAAATTCAGTACTCTTACTTTCTGGATATGCCTCGTAGTATATGCATTATAGTATATGTAGTATGCCAAATGAAGACGATGTAGTGAGCAATAAAGAATCATTTTGGGAGCAACTCCGCGAAACAACTGAAACAGCCAACGGAAAAGTTTTCGTCGCCAGTGGTTTCAACAGCAGGATTGATAAGGAAGTAAAAGATAACGACATGACGAGAGGAAGATATGGCGAAGATGTACTAAACGAAAATGGGAAGAAACAAACAAACTATTCAAACACAAGGACATACACAAGGGAAGTGGTAAGCAGGAAGGAAACATCTATAATAGATTACGTTATAATAGAACAAGAAAAAAGGAGCAAAATAATAGATACAAAAGTAGATCGAATTCTGGTGAGAATATTCCATAGCCAGCTCTCGTCTTAGTTTTGGATCCATCAGTATACATCGTTATGTTGGCGCCTTGTGGGATACCATCCATTGTGATGATGGTCTGAAAATGTTTGACAAAACTGTATTTGGGTAGAATTCTGTCGCACTTACCTTCTATGAGGGGGTCTAGTTTGATAGCTTCACTCAGTATGCTCCTGTGTCCAATGATTCTACCTTTATCATGCCACAGGTTGAGTGAAGATAGCCTTAATACTGTTTTTACTGCAGTCTCCATTATGAGAAGGTCGAGTGGTTGTAGACATAACAGTGCTTCAAGTGCTGCTGTGAGCGTTGTCATAGCGCTGGTGATGGAAGACACGCAATTCGCTGGATGTGTGATAGCTTTGAGATCGTTGTGACTTGTTTGGTTTTCGACCACCAGACTATTGAACATATGGTTCAATAGTCTGGTGATCGCGGTATATATCCATTGGGTGATCTTGGGAGACAGGCCCCATGTTTTACCAACCGCCCTGCGGCATTGCCAAAATGAGCTGCAAGCTTTTTCCAGCTTGGATGTTATATGCTCATTCCAGTTCAGTTTTGTATCCATGATTAATCCTAGATATTTTACTTTATCTGTGAGAGTCAGAGGGACTTTAAAGAGAGGCATGTTCATGAGCTCGAGTTTCCTCTTCCTCGTAAAGAATATCAGCTCTGTCTTTTTTTTGGATTAACTGCTAGCGAATGGCTGTCGCACCAGTTCTCAACAATCTTTAGGGCACTCTGCATGAGATTGCAGAGTACACCTTCAAAACTGCTATTTATCATGATCACTATGTCGTCGGTATAGCCAACGGTATAGTATCCTGAGTTGATTAATTCCAGGAGGAGGCTATCAACTACAATGTCTCGTAAAAGGGGTGAGACGACTCCACCTTGAGGACAGCTTCTTCCTGAAACTTTTTTTGATGTTACGTCATCTAGTGGTACTTGTATTGTTCTTAGACCAAGCATATTTTTTATCCAGCCCCTAATAGTGGGGTGAATCCCGTGAGATGTTAGAGCATTATTAATACTCTTAAATGTTGTTTTGTCAAAAGCACCTTCAATATCAATGAAGGTGGCAAGCAACGAACTTTTATGCTCCAGTGTTTCCTCTATCTTAGAGGTCACCAGATGTAGGGCTGATTCCGTTGAGCGTCCTGGTTGGTAGACATGCTGTTTCGGATGTATGGGGTACGTTCTCACCGGCCCCTCCCTGATTTCACGATCACAGAGCCTTTCCAACGCCTTCAATAGAAATGAGGTCAGGCTGATGGGCCTGAATGACTTGACAAGTGTGTAATCTACTTTGCCTGGTTTGGGTATAAAGGTCACTTTGACCTCTCTCCATGTATTGGGTATGTACCTAAAAGCAATGCAACCTTTAAATATATATACCAATGTGTTTATAATGTAGGTTAACCCTCATTGTAGCAGTGCTGGAAATATTCTATCTAGTCCTGGAGACTTAAAAGATGAAAAGCTAGATATTGCCCATTCTATTTTAGTCATACTTATCATTTGGTCAGCTAGCAGCCAACCTTCCTCATCAGGTAGATGAGGATCAGTTGCTAAATTGAGACCTCCAGGTTGATTGCCAGGAAAGTGGATGTCTAAGAGTACCTCGATAGTTTGGGAGGGTGTTACCGTGAAGGTGCCATCCTCCCGTTTTCGCGAGTTAAGTTGTTGTACAGGGTCTTTTCAGATTAATCTCTTCAGACGAGCAGCTACTGCTGTAGATTCAATGCCATTGCAGTAGGCTCTCCATGTATTTCTTTGTCGCTTCTTGATTCACCTTTGAATTGTCTACGGGCTTCCCTAAAAGTTTCTCAGAGAACTATATCATTTCTATTTCTATCCTTGTTGAAAGTTTTTCTGGCCTTGGATCGGAGACAGTTGATCTCTGCACTCCACCAAGGAGGTCCAGAGGCTCTCATGCCCGCTTTTGTCATGGGACAGGAGTCCTCATGTGTGTCTGTTGTTTCTTGTTTGTGCTTTTCTTCGTATCACATGTCTCTTTTGCTGTCTCAAGCATATTTTTCTTTAGGTTATTCCACATTTCCTCTACTTCTTCTCTATCGTTAGTCACTTCTATCTTCGTCTCCATTTTCTCCATATTTTTTATTGCTGTTTCATTTGAAGTTTGTATGATCTTATCTTGTTGTGGTGTATTGCTATATTTGCTCGCTGTATCCTTCTGTCACTGTCTTTGCAGTCTTCCTTAATTGTCGTCACAACTAGATAGGGGTCACTTCCAATTTCGTGGCTTCTCTTTACCCTTGTATCTATTATTTTTCTCCTTTTTCCTTGTTCTATTAAAACGTAATCTATTATAGATTTTTCGTTCCTGGTTTCCACTTCCCTGTGTATTTCTGTATGTCCTTGTGTTTAAATAGTGTGTTCGTTATTGCTAGGTTGTTCATTCTACAGTAATCTAGCATTTTCTTCCCATTTTCGTTTAGTACGTCTTCACCATATCTTCCTCTCGTCAAGTCGTTAGTTCTTTTACTCCCTTACCAATTCTGCTGTTGAAGTCACCCGCAACGAAAACTTCTCCTTTCGCTGTCCCGATTGTTTGGCTGAGTTACTCCCAAAATGCTTCTTTGTTGCTCACTATATCATCTTCATTTGGCCCATATACTATAATTATTGTTCTGATTCTGTTAATTTATTTTAGTGTTACGGTTAGTATCCTTGGTGATATTTCTTGCCATGTTTCTATTTGGTGTTCGATGTCTCTGTGTATAATGATCCTACACCTTCGGCTGCCCTTTTATCCTTGTCTACTCCGCTATATATTATTTTATGTTTGTTATTGGTTGTGTATATTCCTATCCCTTTTCTTTTTTTCTCCGTTATTTCCAATATGTTTACTTCCATTCTTCCGAACTCTTTTTCCAGTTCTTCCTCTTTTCCGTGTATACTCCTTATGTTCCAGATTGCTATTCTCCATATTTTGTCTTTCTCTTTTTTGTAATTTTTTTTACCTATTGTGTCTCTTTCGTTTTTCTAGTTTTTGTCTATGTATGGTTTGTTTTTTTGCATTTTTATTTTGCATTTTATTGCATTTTATTGCATTTATTTTATTTACATGGCCTAGTTCTGTCATACTTCCCTTTTTTCTTTTTTTCTGTACTTGGTACTAATTTTACTTGTTGTTCGTTCCAATAGTACCATTTTTCATTTATGCACATCTTTTTGTATCCTATTTTCACTCTTTTTCCGCCCTGCCTTTCCTTCCTTGCTATCTTCCTTATCTCGTATTATATTTCTCTTTCTTTGTGGGTAAGGTCATCTTCTATGTATATTTGTTGTCCTCTCAGCTTGTAATTGATTGTCATTATTTTCATTTTGTCTTCAAAATATTCCATTTCCACAATGTTTATACTATTTCCATCATTTTGTTTTATCGTTCTTACCATTTTTACTTTCGTTTCTACTCCCAACTTTTGCTGTATGAATTTTCTAACTTCTTCTTGCCTGTTTCCATTGTTATCCCAAGTTGTTCTTTTAATTGTGATGTTATTCTTTTTCTCCCTTTGCTCTAGCTGTTCCATCTTTATTTCCAGTCTTTTCATCTTCTCATTCATACTCCCGTCTTTCTTCTCTCCATTTTTTTGTTTGATTATTTATTTCCTCTCTTAATAGTAGTACTTATTTCTACTTTTTCTATTAGTATTACTATATTTTTTTCAAGTTCTTCCATTTCTTCGTTTTCACTAACTTTTCTCTGCTGTGATTTTATTATTTTCGTTTGTTTTTCTAGCTCGATGCTGTTGTCTAAATCTGCTTTCTTTCTTTTATCTGCCATTAACTCTCTTTTATTATATTCTTTCCTGTTTGTGCTTTCCACTTTATTTAAGGCAACTTATTTTATTATTTTGTTTTGTTTTATTTATTAGATTTATTTTTAGTCCTGCTCTGCTCTTTCCGTCTTACGCTCGCGCAGCGCAGACGACTTAACTTCTGCGTGCCGCTTATTTTTGTTTTACAGCCACTTGCGCCACTATCTCTCTTCTGTTTTTTTTTTGATTCTCACTATTATCGTTGATTGAAGTATTTATACTTCAATCAACGCTATTATTCTCCGTTTTCACCACTCTCGCACCACTGTGTTGTTTCACCCGTGGACGCCTATTATATAGGTTTAATCTACGCGGCTCCACAACACGTCTGTACTGTCTCATACGTTTCACAGTTTTATAAGAAAATAAATTAAATCTTAGATTGTTAAGGCGTCTACTTTGTGCTCTAGCCATTTTCGAGCTTAGCCGAAACTAGTTGCAAAGTGTAACTGAAGTGTGATAAAAAACAAAGTAAAAACTCGTTTTATTTATCCTTTTAAATTAAATCTGATAAGGTACAACCCTAATGTCGTCGGAAAGCGCTCCCGTAATACCGGACGTAAATGATGTCATCAAAACCTTTTTATGTATATGAATACAGTTTGCTGGAAAGCGTTACAAGCATGTAATCTAGTGGTGCTTAACCGGTGCTTCGCGAGCTTGTTGTAAGTGCTTCGCGAAATTATGAAAGCCGAAATTAAATCTTGGCTCATCAACTATATATGATTGACTCTTTGATTTTTTAGCTCCCGAGTTTTTGTTATGATCAAAAAGCCCCCTGACTTCAAAAAGGTTAAGTATCGCTGATGTAATCAGTAAGGGAATTACTGTAAGCTTACTGCTCTTATGTAACCATAATTTTCAATTTTGAATTTAGAAGAACTCATCATCGCACACCTACTGTCTTGCCCTGATTTTTTTTAATTGTTTACTTAGCACACACACAATTAACAACACTCGAAAAATGAAGGGTGAAAAATGAACGGTTTTGCCAATATTTAATGCCAATTTCAAAAAAGCATGAAAGTTCAATAATCAGATGATTAAAATCATTCTGGCGGTTTTTCCTGTCTTTTTAGTAAGTCCTTTGCGAATTTGAGGCTTCCGCTATTATGAATTCTTGTCTGTCTTGGCTGGTTTGTCCACCAGACTTGAGACTTAATTGTCATCCATTTGTCCATAGATTTATTTTTTCATTTGACTTTAATGCAACATTTAAATGAATTAGTTCTTGAAGTTCAAGTTCGAGACTCACCCAATCAGTGGTTTTATTGACAAGCATTGGGCGAGCTTCATTCTTGATTATTCGTTCACTCAAAATTAAAATGACAGCTGAGAGGAGAATGTTTTGTTCAGTTTCTATGTAGTTAGGTTTTTTGAAATAAAGAAATCACGCGTATCAGGGATTTTATTTGGGTCAGTTGGTTAGTAGGTGGGCCATCTGATTAGGGCTGTAACTAGGCAGGGGCAATAGAGGCATATGCTCAGGGCCTAGACGAAAAAGGGGCCTTCCAGGAAGGGCCACAGAAAGATTGAACAAATTCATTATATGGAACTACTTCCAGGATTCTGAAGGTGAAGAAAGAGAAACGAAAATCCACCACAGGGAAACATCTGTATAATGAAAAAAAAACTGATAATAATTATAAAAAATTGTAAATTGTAAATTTCGTTATATAGGTATGTATTAATAAAAAATATACTTAAAAGAAAATAATAATAAAAAATATACTGCACGCCTTTCAACAAATTTTTGGAAAGCTGTAAAATAATACTAAATACTAAATAAATAATCAAGAGAGTGGAAGAGATGCAAGAGATGTTGGAAAGAATAGGAAGGTACATGGATAGGAGAGGGCTAGTAGTGAATGTGGAGAAGACTAAATGGATAATGTTTAGGAATAGGGGTAGAAGGGGTAGAGTGGAAGAGCTGAAATGGAAGGGAAGGATGATTGAGAGAGTGAATGTCTTTAAATATTTGGGTTTCTGGTTTGACAGTGGAGGAGGATTGGGGTGCATGTGGAAAGTATGCAAGCGAAAGCGAGAATGGCTTGGGGAATAGCGAGAAGGAAATGGGAGAGGTTGTGGGGCGGTAACCTCGTAATGGCGTGCACGATCTGGGATGCGTGTGTAAAACCTATTCTGTTGTATGGAGTGGAAGTGTGGGGATTGCGTGAGTAGGATGTGATAGAGAGAGAGCAAGGTGTGCTCCTGAAGAGTCTGCTGGGTCTCGAAAGATCGACACCGAGAGCAGTGCTGTTGCAGGAGACGAATCGTATGAGTATGTGATGGGAGTCGTGTGTAAGGGTTGTGAAGTTTGAAGAAAGATTGCAGGAATTGGGTGAGGAAAGACTGGTGCGGGAGGTATGGATGAGGTGTAAGAATAGGACGGAGAGTGGTTGGAGAAAGGATAGAGGAAGGATGTTGAAAGAGTGGGTATGTCTGAGGTGTGGGTAGAGGAGAAGCTGAGAGAAATGGGAAGCCTAGGAACTGAGGTAAGAGAGAGATTGAGAGATATTGAGTGGCAAGAACGGCAGACTAGAATGAATGAGAGCTCTTACAACCCTGGCTACGTAGAGTGGCAAGTGAGTGGGAGACTCCCGAGTTACTTAGCCAGGAATGAGTGGAGCAGGGAGGACAAGGTATGCATGGCAAGAGCGAGGTGTGGGTCAGACGAGAGAGGGAGGAAAGTGTGGATGGGTCTAGGGTACACCGCGTGTGCGCTGTGTAGTAAGGGAAGCGACACGTGGTGGCACCTTAGCGAAGAATGTGAGAATGAAAGAATGTGTACTTTTATTTATATTGTATTTTTATTTTTATTTTGGTATATTTTTGTTGAGGTTTGTGATGTGGAGGGCCAGTGAGGGAAATGCCAATAAAGGTCTTTTTTTTACTAAATAAATAGTACTATATTTCAAAATACTCATCAAAATTTGTTTTTCTGGTTGTACTACTAGTTAAAACTATTATTTAGGGAAAATAAGTATTTTTATTTAATTAACATAATTAAGTGTGTGGGGGCAGTAATAATGTATTGTCCAGGGCCTCAAACAACTAGCTAGTTACGGCCCTGATATCACATCACGTAAAGTAATACCATTTAGGGTTCACGTGGTAATTTAATTTGATAAGCGCTCTCGGGCACGACTGTCCGCGGAGCAAACTTAAACTGCTTTCAAATATCATTATAAATAAATATTTGAGGTTTTATGACCCAAAAGAAACCTGCGACTGTAAAGAATAATCGTTTCCCTTTTGTCAATTTAGCTTCACAATTGCAATGATCATTGGCAAAACAAATTGATGCATTAATGTAGCTGGTTTCGTCTTGTTGCAACATAAAAACGCAATTACCCTCGCATGACTAGTTGACAAAAGCGGGCCTAGGGGGTTTCAAATGTAATCCAAACCCCCTCTCAGGCCAGCTCCGACAGTATAAAACTTATAGCGGCCCATTGAACTGATATAAATGAGGAATTACACGCATAAAGACGGGGTGGGTTGGTGGGGTGCGCTCACACATACATACGCGCAGCGAGCGGCGGAGAGAGATTACGAATTCCCCGGGCGCCGCCGTCGAGGCGCGCACAGATTGCGCGATGCCGTCGCGAAGCCGTCCCCTGGGGCACATGGAAATTCGACGGGCGGAGGTGTAAGGTTTCGTGTTTTCGGCGGTTAAATATTTTAACAGGTTTCTCCAATTACGGGGGCTCCCTGAATGTGTGTTTGCGCGGCCGCCACGTGTCACCAGGATCAGGACACGTGGCGGCCGCAAACTTTAAAATCACGGTCCAATTATGCGCAGGGATTAGAAGCCGAATCGAATTAAAATTGTAACGCGCGCTGCTGCTGGGGCATCAACCGCTTCTCATAGTCCCCGAGAGTGTGTGCAAATAGTGTGATTGGAAATGGATTAATTGCGACAAATACAACAGCATGTGCCTGTGGTACTAAACCAACAATCGCCCACACATAAAATAGTTGAGCTTCGTGGGTTATTCACTCAACTTTAAAACAGTCATCGTGAATATATATATATATAAATATAAATATATATATATATATATATATATATATATACATATATATATATATGTATATAAAATAGTCAAAAATAAAACACGTGTTGATAGTGTCGTTGTTTAGACTTTTCTGTGCCGGTATAAAGTATACCATGCACGAGGACCAAATCTTTTGTTGAAGTAACAATAATACCACAAACGTTCTGCTCAATTTCGTGATATTTAAATTTGTCTACAGATTAACATTTAGATGTTTAGATACCTCGAACACACTACGAACAATAATTTCGATTGTTGTATTCGATCCTATCATCATTATGGTTATATAACAATTTATGTATCAATGATTTCGGATAACCATTATTACAAAATAACATTGAGAGAGTCCTTAAGTTCTTCTGGACGTAAGAGGGGTGGTTTATTATATTGAGTACCTTTCGCTTCATACCTTCCACGAGATTTAGTTTTTGTTGCAACGGATGATTTGAATGGAAATTTAATAGCCTTGTGGAGTTGCTAGGTTTTCTTTACCAATCCACAGGCACTACCCTACCATCTCATATTAATAAGGTGTCTAGCAATGCAACCCAGTTATTATCTTCACATTCTAATGTATATTGGATATCTGGATGGAATTAAATATGTTTAATGTGTCCTCTATTTCAGATTTTGGAATACTACAAATGATATCATCAACGTATTTGTAAAAAAGCCAAATTGGAAGGGTAGTACACCTATAATAAGACAAAAATTCATAACAATGTTTGCCAAAATCGGACTTAAAGGAGAACCCATCGGAATTCCATATATCTGTGAGAAAAACTGCCCATTGAATGTGAAATAACTTTGTTCAAAGATGAATTGTAATAGTTTAAAAAAAGAAGCTTCACCAAGTGCAGTGTGATCAGAGATCCGTTCCTATTTTTCATGCAAAATGTGCGTCACTAATTCAGTAGGGACACTACATCAAAAGACATTAAAAGATTATCCTCTGGAAGTAATCTGTTCTGCATACTTTCAGAAAACACAAAAGAGTTTGCAACGTCATATTTACAATCCCAAAATCAGATCAAGACATCTGCTACAAAACTAGATAAATTATATGTGGGCGAACCAATACACGAAACAATCGATCACTTTGTGGAACGACCAAAATAGCGAAAACTACAAAAAATACAGAGACAAGAGGAAAATAGTAAATACGAGGTTAGAATAGCATAAGCCAGGTAATGGAGAAAAACGCAAGAGAAAACCCTAAAAGACTGCAGGAAAGAAAAAGGATAAGAAGTGAGATACTTACAAGACAAACAAGGAAGAATGCTGAAGGAAAACGAAAAAATATTACAAAGATTGAATGAACATTTTGAAGAATTGCTAACCACAAATAACGACAAAGAACAAAAGACAATAATCAGAGACAAAAACAACACAGAAGCAGATACAGAGAGTATTAAGGAAAACGAACTACTAGAAATAATAAGGGAATTAAAAATAGGAAAAGCACCAGGACAAGCTGAAATGATCAAGCACCTGGGACCGGTAGGTCAATAAAAACTAATGAAACTACTGAACAACATATGGAAGACAAATATCATACCAAAAGTCTGGCAAACAGCATTAATCGTACCGATACACAATAAAGGGGATAAGACGAAATGCTCAAACTATAGAGGCATAATACTAATAAGTATAGGGATGAAAATATTAGAAAAGACAATAAACAAGAGAATAACAACAAGAATAGAACAGACACTAGAAGAATCGCAATGCGGTTTTAGGAAAGGAAGATCCACTCAGGACAACATCTTCACAATAAAACAAATCACAGAAAAAAGAATTAGAAATAATAAAGACACATATTTAGGATTCATAGACCTAGAAAAAGCGTTCGACATGATCCCAAGAAATAAATTATGGAAAATCCTGAAAGAAAGAGGTAAAGAAGAAAGAGTCGAATTAATACAAAACATATATAACAACAACACCCATGCAATAATACACAAGGGACAAACATCAAGAACATTTAAAACAACCACTGAACAAAGACAAGGAGGCGGGCTCAGTCTTACGTTATTTAACACATACATGGATGAAATAATGAAGAGAATGAAACCAGAAATCAAAAATGCAAATATAGGCTACAAAAACATGCAAGTGGTAAAAATATCGATATATGATGATGTTGTAGTGATAGCAGAAAATTAAGCTAATCTGCAGCACAACCTGAGTGTATGGAATAGGCATCTAGAAAAGTATAATATGAAAATAAATTATAACAAAACAAAAGTGATGATAATAGGAAACCGGAAAGAACAAATAAATATAGAGATAGAACACACAATAGAGCAAGTAGAACAATTCAAATACCTAGGAGTAGCACTTACAGAAGATGGAAAAATGGAAGGTGAACTTAGTAACAGAATAAACAACACAGTTAAAACATACCACGCATTGAGCAATATACTGATTAACCAAAAATAGATCAGCAGAAGGACAAAAATAAATATATACAAAAGCATATATAGACCTATACTGACATATGGGAGCGTGACGTGGAAACTGACGGAGAGGGACACAAGTAGAATACAAGCAATGGATATGAAATATTTCAGAGGAGTAAAACAAGTTACGAGAAGAGACAGAATAAGAAAGGATGACATCAGAGAAGAATTGGGAATTGAAGCTATAGAAAAGTATATAGAAAAGAAACAACTAAACTGGTGGGGAAATTTAATTACGATGGACAAAAAGAATCAAACAAAACAGGTATGGGAAGCCAGAACTGGAAATAAAAGACGAAGAGGTGGACCAAGAAAAGAGTGGGACAACAGAATAGATGAAGTAATAATTAAGAGAGGAAAGACAGTTAAACAAGCAAGAGAACTGGCGAAGAGCAGAAAAGAGTGGACAGAATTTACAAATGCGTAAACAACAACAATAATTGTAAAGTGTAATGTAAAGCAATGTAAATGTAAAGGGCAAATAGATAATATATATTATATATATATATATATATATATATATATATATATATATATATATATATATATATATAAAACTGTTAAAATAATCTAGCAAAACTTTTACAATGCGTAACATGCCATCGGCTCGGAATGCGCTGAGCTCTCTAATCAAGGTCCCGGGATCGATCATTTTTAATCACCGGTTTCGAAACGGTCCCGGGCCGGCCCACTCGATGTTCCACCGGGGCCGGCCAACCCCTGCTCCTTTATAATGGTCGGTTCCGTGGACCGGGGATATTTATGCGCCCGCCTGTTATTAGATTACCGGGCCTCGAGAAGAAGTTGAATGAGTTCGCGGGTGGGTTGTGTGTGTGTGCGCGCCCCGCCGCCACCCCCCGCTAAAACCATCACGGTTACCATTAAATAAATTTAATAACGCGACCGTTTCTCACTCGGGAGTGCTGTGGGAACTACAGCGGCTCGGATGGTACCTGCGTGGTGCGCGTGGGGGTGGCTGGTTTTGCGATGCACTGCAATTAACGCGTTTCCTATGCGCTCGCTTTTTTGACGGGGTAATTTGACGGGCGCGTGCTGCTACGGCGGCGACGTGATGGTTTCGTGTAATACGGAAACGGAAAAACGCACACACGCCACTATACAACAACGTGTAGTTACAGAGGGGTGGATGTGATTTTCCAGCTACCACCCGAACTCTTGCCTGACATTCACGCGATTTCAGTTACATTTGATTAGGATTATTATAGAATAAAAGGATATTTACTTGTAGCGATATCGAAATGTTCTAAAATATTGATTTAAGGTCGTTTTAGACAACACAATTTCTTAGCTCAAAAGTTGTTCAAGAAATGAATTCATATATCCTCCTCCCATACAATTTGTCCTTGAAAATACAACGCGTTATATTTTTCCATTCCATCTACTATCCAATTCAATATTTCAAATAATTTGCTGTATGATACGAGACAATTTAGATTGCCTCATATCTTGACTAACTTTTGAGTCAAGAAATTGTCTTGTCTAAAACGACCTGTAGATAGAAGGTGCTTTCGTATAAAAGCCCTGTGGCGTGCCAAATCACTCCTTGGAGTTGCGATCGTGCACCTTACACCCGGTGCACGATCGCAACTAGACGCACGGACGAGCTAGAATTGTGCGTATCGGGAGCGACAAATAGACAATAAGCCGGGAGCAGCAAATAGTGAACGAAAATACCTATCGTAGATCGATAATCTAGATTAATTGGGATCGGATTATCAAATTGTCCTGATTTTTGAGTTCAACATTCATAACTAAACTAAAACCATTCACAATTCATACTAATGATTACAGAAGTGGTGCAGATGTATAAAACCATTAAGGGTCACTTTTCTTATGGCACTAATTATGAAATTTAATTTAATTTCATATTTTACCTCTGTAAACATGTTAGTATTGCATCTGAGGAATTATAATTGAGCAGAGAAATGAATCAATAATAATAAAATAATAATATTGAGGTTTTATCAAAAACTATGCAGTGAACACAAAAACACACACTGACACAAAATATACACAAAATATACACAAACACAAACCCTCAATACCCACAGCCCGAGGAGGAATCACCACCACAAACCTCGCGGCGAGGACCGAGGGAAGAAAGTTACATTTTTTTTTATTTTTCTCTTTTATTTGTAGATATGCAATTTATTTTAATTTTTACAATTATATAAATATTATTATACTGTATATGTATGGTCAAAGGAAAAAAATGAATAAATAAATTAAAAAAAATAATAAAAATGTTGTAAACAAAATTATAATTGATTAAAATACTTTATTGTTGGCTATGAAACTTATCTTGTAAATTTTGAGGATCTTATACGTTTTATAATTAACGCCCGGTTTCTCCAACGAATCTTAACTAGTTTAAGACTGGCTTAGTAATTCGACAGTCTTAAAGCGTTGCACCAAACAAAAATCGGATCTTAAAACGATAAAACGGTCTTACATTGTAAGAGTAAGTAAGATCTACATATGTTTTTGGCAACAGAATAAAAATTTAAGACGTGGTTATATATATAAGACGAGTTTATATAAGACGAGCTTATATAAGACGAGCTTATATAAGAATAGCTCTAAGATTCGTTGGAGAAACCGGGCGTAAGTATTTTGGCCATGATATTTTTACAATATAACCCCCGGTTTCTCCAACGAATCTTAACGCTCGTCTTATAGAAGCTCATCTTATATAAGCTCGTCTTATATAAGCTCGTCTTATATAATCTTGTCTTATATAAACTCGTCTTATATATATAACCACATCCTAATTTTTTATTCTGTTGCACCAAACATATGTAGTTCTTACTTAGTCTTATAATGTAAGACCGTCTTATCGGTTTAAGATTCGATTTTTGTTTGGTTCAACGCTTTAAGACCGTCTTATTATTAAGACGGCTTTAAACATTTAAGATTCGTTGGAGAAACCGGGCGTAAGTTTCATAGCCAAGAAACACGTGTTTTGACCGACTAGTCAAAATTGTATGAAATTCCGCAACATAGTTTTTTTTTTATAAAAATTCAATCTATGTAGTTAGTTGTATGTTTTAATTATCTACATACAATATTGTACAGTATGCAAGGTCTTGACTAGCTTTTTTGGGGCCCTGGGCAAGACCTAATCACTGGTCCCCCTATACAATAAATAGTGTGAATTAAACGAAACTACTTATTTCCCCACCTAGCTCAGTGGCCGAGTTGTTAGAGGAGTCGTCCGTCTCGTACTGAGCATTGGAGAGCCTGAGTTCGATCTCCAGCGGGGATCGAATTTTCGCGAATCACCTTTCACAGTTTTTCAGAGGTTTTCTGTGAAGTTAAGGTAAATACGGGGTGATTAAACTCCTCTGAGCTTCTCCTTTTACCGGCGGAAAAGCCTCACGGCTGATAGCCCTATAAAGATAGAAGTTTTGTTTTATTTCCCCAAAATAATAGTTTTAACCAGTATATCAAAAAGTAATTGAAACGTCTACAGTTGTTTTTTAAACATAATGTGCATTTTTTCGATCTTTCTGTAGCTTTTCTGACAATTAGAAATTTTCATCGTTTCTTAATAGGATTATATATTTGATTCCTATTAAGAAATTATGATAATTTTAGCTAAATACAAATATTGCTAACACTAATAATAAAAAATATCGACTGAAAAATATGAAAATTTCAGTAGCGATTACTAGGTTTTCATTTATTTCTGTCGGCGATTATAGAGTATAAGTACAAATAAAATTTATATTCTAATTATATTATTAGAGGTTAACTTCAATTACTGAAGGTCTATCAAATATTAATTTACTAACAACCAAAATCTATAGCTAGCATTATAAGGATACGTCATGGTCGTTAAACAGTTGGAGTAATTCCACACAAAAGGTAGCTACTGCTCAGCATTTTCAATCTTTCGTATATGTGCAACTATAAACCTCTCGTCCTCGCATTTTTCTCGTCGTTGTTCTTGTATGCGGCAGCAAGAGTCAGGTGCCCGGAGCGATCCCGCGTTCCGCTCCGGCCGAAGACAGGTATTCTATTTTAGTTCTTTCTTCAGGTGAACGGGCACGATTGGCCGTCTGCTCGAGGTGGGCACCTTTCTTGTCCGGCCTCTCCACGGCCAAGCTGCCATTCCCTCTTGTTCACAACACGAAAGAAGCACCCACGAGGTGTTTCAAATAAAAAATCGACACAATACAAACTACAATGATCACAAATTCACTTTGACATCCTAAAAACGTAATAAAATATTGAGATACAAAATTCAACATGTTGAATCATTAAATATTATTGTTTATGAATTTATTTAAGGTAATTTTAGAAAATTAAACAAATTATAGTATTTTTGTAACTCCAAACCAAAGTTTAAATTTTTATGGACTTTTTGGCATGTTAAACCCGGAAATTTCAGGTTTACAACGACAAAAGGTCAATAAAAATTGAGAAATAAATGCTTAACTTTATAGTCACTTTATATGATTGTTTTTTAATGTAGTCAGTGTAATGTTATAAATTTCTGAAAATTATAAAGAGAATTATAGCACATTTAAACAGCTAACCAATGTTGGATTTGTAAGTTGTAAGTTTAACACCCCAAAAGTTTAGACACAATTAAAAATATTTTTTTAAACTTTTGCAGTCACTAAATATCATTCTTTGTGAATGTATTCAGTGTAATTTTATAAAATTTTGGAAATTATAAAGATAATTATAGCACATTTAAACAGCTAACCATGGTGGATTTGTAAGTTCTAAGTTTAACACCCCAAAATTGTAGACAAAATTTAAAATATTATTTTAAACCTTTGCAGTCACTAAATATCATTCTTTATGAATGTATTCAGTGTAATTTTATAAAATTTTGAAAATTATAAAGAGAATTATAGCACATTTAAACAGCTAACCAATTTTGGATTTGTAAGTTCCAAGTTTAACACCCCAAAAGTTGAGACTAAATTAAAAATATTATTTTGAACCTTTGCAGTCACTAAATATCATTCTTTATGAATGTATTCAGTGTAATTTTATAAAATTTTGAAAATTATAAAGAGAATTATAGCACATTTAAACAGCTAACCAATGTTGGATTTGTAAGTTCTAAGTATAACACCCCAAAATTGTAGACAAAATTTAAAATATTATTTTAAACCTTTGTAGTCACTAAATAACATTCTTTATGAATATATTCAGTGTAATTTTATAAATTTTTGAAAAATATAAAAATAATTATATCACATTTAAACAGCTAAGCATTGTTGGATTTGTAAGTTCCAAGTTTAACATCCCAAAAGTGTAGAGAAAATTAAAAATATTATTTTAAATCTTTGCAGTTACTAAATATTATGTATTCAGTGTAATTTTATAAAATTTTGAAAATTATATTGCGAATTATAGCACATTTAAACAGCTAATCAATGTTGGATTTGTAAGTTCCAAGTTTAACACCCCAAAAGTTGAGACAAAATTAAAAATATTATTTTAAACCTTTGCAGTCACTAAATATCATTCTTTATGAATGTATTCAGTGTAATTTTATAAAATTTTGAAAATTATAAAGAGAATTATAAAAAATATAAACAGCTAACCAATGTTGGATTTGTAAGTTTCAAGTTTAACACCCCAAAAGTCTAGACAAAATTAAAAATATTATTTTAAACTTTTGCAGTCACTAAATATCATTCTTTATGAATGTATTCAGTGTAATTTTATAAAATTTTGAAAATTATAAAGAGAATTATAGCACATTTAAACAGCTAACCAATTTTGGATTTGTAAATTCCAAGTTTAACACCCCAAGAGCCTAACCAAAATTAAAAATATTATTTTAAACCTTTGCAGTCACTAAACATCATTCTTTATGAATGAATTCATTCTAATTTTATAAAATTTTGAAAATTATAAAGAGAATTATAGCACATTTAAACAGCTAACCAATGTTGGATTTATAAGTTCCAAGTTTAACACCCCAAAAGTTGAGACAAAATTAAAAATATTATTTTAAACCTTTGCAGTCACTAAATATCATTCTTTATGTATGTATTTAGTGTAATTTTATAATATTTTGAAAATTATAAACAAAATTATATCACATTTAAACAGATAACCTATGTTGTATTTGATTTGTTTCAAGTTTAAAACCTCGAAAGTCTAGACAAAATTAAAAATATTATTTTAATCCTTTGCAGTCACTAAATATCATTCTTTTTGAATGTATTCAGTGTAATTTTATGAAATTTTGAAAATTATAAACAGAATTATAGCACATTTAAACAGCTAACTAATGTTGGATTTGTAAGTACCAAGTTTAACACCCCAAAAGTCTAGACAAAATCAAAAATATTACTTTAAACCTTCGCAGTCACTAAATATCATTCCTTATGAATGTATTCAGTGTAATTTTATAAAATTTTGAAAATTATAAAGAGAATTATATCACATTTAAAGAGCTAACTAATTTTGGATTTGTTCCAAGTTCCAAACCCCAAAAGTTGAGACAAAATTAAAAATATTATTTTACACCTTTGTAGTCACTAAACATCATTCATTATGAATTATTCAGTGTAATTTTATAAGTTTTTGAAAATTATAAAGAGAATTATAGCACATTTAAACAGCTAACCAATTTTGGATTTGTAAGTTCCAAGTTTAACACCCCAAAAGTCTTGACAAAATTAAAAATATTATTTTAAACTTTTGCAGTCACTAAATATCATTCTTTATGAATGTATTCAGTGTAATTTTATAAAATTTTGAAAATTATAAAGAGAATTATAGCACATTTAAACAGCTAACCAATTTTGGATTTGAAAGTTCCAAGTTTAACACCCCAAAAATCTAAACAATATTAAAAATATTATTTTAAACCTTTGCAGTCACTAACTATGATTCTTTATGAATACATTCAATGGTATTTTAGACAAATTTGAAAATCAGAAAGAGAATTATAGCACTTAACAAAATTTAATTTAATTTCGATTTACATCTAAAAAAATTTACAAATAAATAAGATTTAATTTCAATTTATATAGTCACTAGATATGGTTATTTATGTATATATCTAAGGTTATTTTAGAAAATTTATAATATTCAATAGAGATTTATAGCATTTTATAAGTCTTAAATAAAGTTGTGTTCTAAATTTCTGGCATTAACATGCCAAAAAAAAAAACACAAAAATAGAGATATAAATATTAGCTTCCATAGTCACTAAATGTGACTGTTTCTGAATGCATTCAGTATATTTTTAGATAATTCTGATAATTCTAAAGAGAAGTATAGCGCGTTTCAACAGCTAACCCATTTTGTATTTGCAAGTTCCAGCTTTAACATCCCAAAAGGTGAAGATATTAATATCAACCTTTGTTGTCACTAAATATGATTTATTATGAATGCTTTTAGTGTAATTTTATAAAATTTTGAACATTATAAAGAGAATTATAGTACTTAACAAAAGTAACTTTAAAAAATTTAGAGATATTAAATTGTTAGTTGTATGGTTACTAAATATGGTTATTTATGAATGCTCTAGATGCATTCATAAATAACCATATTAATAATTTAATTTTTTTTTATAATATTCAAAAGATATTTAGAGCACTTTATAGTAGTTAGTGTTAATGTCTTATTATGTTTGTTAGTTTATCACCCGTTCCTTGTTTTTTTTTTGAATTCTGAAATTACATCAGCAATTTTTGTCGAATGCTTTGCTTAGTCGACAAAGGACAGGTAGGCGGATATTTTTTACCTCTATTACTTTCTCGGAGATTTGTCTGGCCGTGAATATTGCGTCTATTGTCGGTCGATTTTCTCGAAATCCTTGCTGCTCCTCGTTTATAGTTATTTGATCGATTATTTTTAGATCCAAAATTTGTGTGAATAGTTTTAAAATGTCCTTTATCAGTGTGATACCTCGGTAATTTGTGTCCGTTTTCTTACGTTTCTTAAAGATTGGAGTGTTTGTCCAGCTTGGCGCAACTTGTTTGGATTTGGACGATTTTTCTGAATAGCATGTGAGTATCTGCTTCGAATTTGTATAGTTTAAGATTTGAAAAAATAGCTAGACGAATCGTGCTCTCATGGGCGGCATTCGGAAAACTACAGCACATTCTCGAAGATAACAACATCCCAATCAACCTTAAAAGATAAGTTTGAGACTTGTGCATCCTGCCGGTGGCCATATATGACCTTGAATCAATGAGCCTTACAAAACAAAGCTCCAATCGATTACACACAACACAGAGGGCGATGAAACGCTCGATGCTTGGGATCTCGTTAAGAGATGAAATTAAGAACGAGTCAATCAGAGACAGCATATTTGTATGACTATTGGTAGACAATGGTTTCAAAACGCACAAGACCGTCATTTATGGAAGAAATATATAGAGACCTATGTCCAGGAGTGGATTATGGAAGGTTGATGGAGAAGATAGTTTAAGAGTTCATTTGAAAATGATATCTTCGCATCCATCCTTCCTTGTTTTTAGGCTCATAATTTCGCACCTTATTTATTCATCTGTTGATTGCTTGTATTTCCTAAGTAAACCTTCCAAATATAGGTCGTGTTGCAGATCAATGCTAGAGTTCTCCTAGTATTAATATTTTAGGCGTCACATCTCTGTGTTGAACCTATTCCTCACAGCTTTGTAATTGTCTTGGGCTTCCTGGATTCTTGTGTCCATGTATTTTTTATAACTTTATGATTTTTGTCGGTCTTGTCTGGTGGTTCGGGTTATACCAATTTTTGTGATTAACTTCTTCTGATGGTGCCTATCCACATCGGATGTTGGCGATAATCATAGAAATTCGGACTTTGTTTGCTGCAGCTGTCGAAAGGCCTGTGGTTGTTGTTGTATTGAACCAGGTTTTTAAGTCACGATATCCTTCTTCTAACTGACCCTCTTCTTTCGTCCACCTTTCTCTGTAGTATAAAGGTTCTTTCGTTTAACCCGCGTGCTGTATGGCTCCAAGTGTTGTGGTCGTGCACCGGTTGTATAAGGAACGAGTTAGAATTTTGCGCATCGGGAGCGACAAATAGAACAAGAGACAATACGCTTGGAGCAGCAAATAGTGATAAACAAAAGCAGCTTAAGTTATAGTAGCCCGTACCGTTTACCGAACGAACTCCTAAGGGCGGAGTAATGGACGCAGCGCCGACTACAAGCGCGCCATAGAACATAGCCAGACCCAATGCTGGAAGCAACTCGGTAGGGAGGTCTAAGACGACCTCTGGGGCCTACCCAACAGAATTGTGATGAGGGTGGGTGCCCGACCTCGAAGACTGGAAACCTCCGCTCAGGGTGGGGTGGCTGTACTAGTGGAGGCCCTCTTCCCGCCACTTCGACAACCACCCAGACGACCAAGAGACTAGAGAGCACGATACATGCACGGAGGCGGACCCGGCAGAATGGCGGGAGAACCAGGTTCTCCAGTCCCTCCTCCGTCTATCAGGTAGAAAGGCATCAGGGCCGGATGGGCTTCCAAACTACTGAAACTACTGAAGGCGGCGGCAGCTGGAATAGTCCCCGGACATACATACCTGATGAATGAGTGCATAAGGGCGGGAGCCTTTCCACAAAGGTGGAAGTCCGCCAGGCTCACCCTCATACCCATAGCCGTTGCGAAAACTGAGGTCGCCCATCTCTCGACCACTAGAACAGGCGTCCGAGAGGCCACAACCACCATCCAACTCCTGGGAGAAACCCTCCCCATAAACAGGAGTATTAAGTACCTGGGCACGGTCCTGGAGGTCAACACCCATCATACCGCCCAGGTACTAGAGGCCACGGTAAAGGCCACTAGGACGAAGGCAGCCCTGGCAAGGCTCATCCCAAACCTTGGAGGGCCTAGTGAAGTCAAGAGACGCCTGCTGGCATTGGTATCTCGGGTCCAATTAACATATACAGCAACTGCCTGTGCGGACGCAACTGCGGCCTGGCGAAACGCAGAGAGACTGAAACGGGCGCTGTAAACCAGCACCCTTCGAATTACGATGGCATACAGAACGATTTCCACAGACGCCGCGAAGCTGCTAGCTGGTACGACTCCTAGACACCTGCGGACTCTTGAGAGGGTCGAGATCCACTGGAGACGCGAGAGTCCGGGAAGGACGCACATGAGGCAGGAAATCGAGAGACCTTCCGAACGTGGCAGACGAGATGGGAGATCAGCACTAATGACGGATGTACAAGGAGGGTGATCCTGCGGGGAGAACCGTGGGTCACCCGGGGGCACGAGGACCTGGACCATCCAGACCCTATTCCGGACATGAGAGTCTTTCAGTCCTATCTGTTCCGGATAGGGAAGGCAAACTCGCCACTACTGCTGTGAAACAGATGATTCGGTCCATATATGGTATGGACCGGATGATCTGTTTCTCGATGGGAGACGGGAAGGATGGACCTATGGATCAGATGACAAAAAAGAAGAAAAAAGGATGGAGCTGGCCTAGACAGGAGGCGAAGAAACATACGGATGGATGAGGAGGGCCAAAGGACGAATTGTGATAGGAGTGAGGAAGATAGCCTCGGGATGGAAGATCGAGTCGAAATAGAAATTGGTAGAAGAATTATGTGGGTGGAGACAGTCTATTGTATCAAAAACCTAAAGGAGCTGAGAGAGGTGTTGGACGAGTTGGAATCGTTTGGAGAAGACAGGCACGTCTACGCAGACTGGAAAGTGACGGTGGGGAGTTGGAAGGAAGGTGCTCTCAGGACAAGTTTATAAATGAAGGAAGAAGACGTTCTGCGGCCATGGGGGCGGTATGGTAATTGACTACGTATTAGTCAAAGCGATCGGAAAGGATGAGGTTGTATATTTCAGGATAGACAACGAGGGGATCAGACCATGTATCGGTAGAAGTGGTGGGGAGTGAGAAGCAGAGGAATAAAAGTCAGGTGAGGAAAGCACTACATGGGTTTGGATAGATAGAATCGAAAATGTTAGTATATGAGAAAATGACGTGAAGTGGGAGGAAGTGCACTTGCCACAGCAGCTGGAGAGGGTAATCATCGCTACGTTAGTGAGGAATGAGGGATAGCTGGATGATGAGGAATGAAGGAAGAATAAGGCTATGTGGTAGAAGGAGATGGAGGAATTGAGATATCGGACGCGTAAGTTTGAGAGGTCAAACAAGCCAAAAAGGGATTTTGATAATTTGAGTTAAAGTAAAAAAAATGGATAAGATTCAGGAGAAAGGAGTGTGTATTGGAGAAGCGATTATGAGAGATATTGGAGGGAACCGAAACGAGGGGGACTATAAACGTAGATCTGACAGAGAGATGGGAGTCTTAAACAGGTGATCGTATGTAGGGTGTTTTCTAGGAATGAGCTATCGATGGATCAGTTGAAATTGGGAAAGGCGGCGGGAGAAGATGGGTTAAATACAACAGGTTGTCGATGCAGGGAAGGGAGAAACTGCTACAATGCATTAATAGGGTGTGGAGTGGAGGCCCCGGAATAGTGGTGCATGTCGTTCTTTACGCCAGTATTTTACACTTTTCGGTTTGTCACTATTTCCATTGTTTCTTGTTCTTTCAGTTTCCTTATATTCCACCTTTCTCTAGTTGATTTCCTCATGACTTTCTTCTTTTTTATTCTATGTCCCTAACAAAGGGCAGTGGTCTGATGCTAAATCTGCACTGTGTAGATCTTAACTGATATGCAGTTATTTCGAAATCTTTTGTTCACTAGTATGTAGTCAATTTGATTCCTATGTTGTCCGGTCTGTCTTGGGGGATCTCCAAGTGTAGAGTGTATGCAGAGGTAATTTGTAAAAGGTATTTAGAATTATGTATTCTTATTTCTCCGCAAAGTTCTTCAATATTTCTCCCCGTTCATTTCTTGTACCCAATCCATATTTTTCTATGCACCCTCCATTTTTTCCTTCTTCGACCTTGGCGTATAGTCTTCCATGATGATTGTCACGTCTTGCTTGATGAGTTGCTTGAGGATATTGGCTACTGACTCGTAGAGAGTAGAGTTAGAGTTGTTCTATTTCTTTGCTTGCGCTATCAGTGGTAGGAGCGTATATTTGACTGATGTTTAGTTTCAGTTTTCAAATATGTACCATGTGGCAGTATTTGTTCGGATATTATTATATTTACTCCGTGTATGTGTTGATTGTCGCTATTACCCAAGTGGTACACAGTATGGTTTTTATTTTTTTACAGCATCCTGTGGCAGGCCAACGCATAGGTATTACCCCATAATACCTATTACCATTCTAGTCATTCAATATTAGCTGCCTGACCCATGCTCCTTACAAAAGTACCTATTTTTACCATATTGCACCCAAAGTTGCATTGTTCCATACGTCGGGGTTTCGCTAGATATCGACTTGGGTAGCTCTGCTCCAGAATCCTGGTTTCCTAGTTCTTGATCAGTACGTTTCTTACCATTTTGATCATTCTTGAGTGTTTTATGGGATAGTCTACAGTTGCTTACATATATATATATATATATATATATATATATATATATATATATATATATATATATATATATATATATATATATATATATACGGCTATCTGAATGAAGAATCACCAGATATATCAATTAGTTAATTGATAATTTTTAATTTGTGTGAATAATTCGACATAATGAACATCTCACGCACTATCCACCAGTACCATTCTCCGTGGCGCAGTTGGTAGCGCGACGGCCGCGATAGTCGGAGGGTGAAAATTTTGAGAAATAATTATATATTAATATTCGCCTATGAATTTATGACAACGAGTCTAATCACAAAAGGTTTTCTTTTGTAGTCTCATCTCACTAACGGCGCAGCTGCTTCCCTGCGTCGTGCTAGTTTTGGTCCGCCCCTCATCCTCCATCCACATCTATTAACAAAAATTTAAAAAATAAATATAGTCTTTTTTTTATAGTAGACAGCGATTATAAATTATGCATAAAAATCAATAGCGGAAGTTTCAACAAGGACCGAAAATTGTTGTCGACAATAATAGAAAATTAAGTCACAGCAGGAAAATGGCAGTTATACATTTCTGTGCTATTCATGATTGCTGCTTGAGGGCCCCCATCTCTACTATGAAGTTCTGAATGCCCTCAGGTACTTTTCCCTCGTATATCTCTTTTAAACACTTATGACACTTTTCCAAGTCTTTTCTCAAGGATAATTGATAGGATTTCCAGATACCAACTATATCTGGTAGGCATTTCCCTATCCGCCACCGGGAGGCCCAATGTGGGACTAGCAACCCCACACAAGATTAACATCAGAAGAAAAAGATATATTTATTGTAACATATAATGAGATTTGATATGAAGTTAAACTTTTTGTTTTCTTCTTCCTCGTATTTCCTCTTTGCGCAGGAGTCGTGATCATGGGTTTGATAAAGTGGTCATTGGTCTGTTGTAATCACGCCACGTTTTTCTCTTGAGCGATCGTGTAGCTGCATGATACACGTCGAACCCGTGGCTTCTTTGATTTGGTTACCCATCGAGATTAACATCCAAAAAAATCTACAATGAGGTTTGACACGAATTTCATCCTTTTGTATTCTTCTTCTTCGTGTTTCCTTGTTACACAGGAGTGGCATCTAATACCACTATATAAAAGTAATAATAATCATGGTTTTGATAAAGTGGTCATCGATTTATTTATTTATTATTGCGCAATCATGTAGCTGCATCATACACATCGAACCCGTGGATTATTTGAACTCCGTAATGATGTGTATACCAACTCATCATTACGGAGATCTTCCTTTAGGCCTTGAGCTCTTGAGTTTGCCCTGTATAATCGTGTAGTAGCTGTATAATAGAGTACTGTACAATTGAGTAGCTCTAAATGTTCACCTCGTCTTTCCTGATTGGGGCCCTAATAGTTCAGAATCTGTGCGTAAACGATTAGCAAATGAATCTTTTGTAATTACTAATTACTATTATTTTGAAATTTTCACCCTTTTCAATCAACACGTAACCACAAATACTTAGCACACCCAAACGAAATGGTCACAATGGGCTTTATTAAGGTCCTGTCACGGGTGGCCCCGTTCGCACGGTTAAATTGCAAGTCCTGGAAACGTCTCGGGGTTGATGCTGCGTCGGACACATCATCGAGGGGGCGGCAGGGCGCCGTCCGATCGCGATACGCGTCCCCATTGTTGCCTCCTAATCTCGGACACGCGCCTCGCGTTGCGTCCCCCCGTCGCCTGCATACATTACACGCCGCCGCCTGCATTACCATATAAATATGTCAAAAATGCGCACGGCGCTGACGACGGCGAGAGCCACCCCCCGTTTATAAATTAGACCAGTTTATTAATCGCAATTTAATGGGTAGCATGAACAACTGTATTAGCAAATTGGAGGGAGATTATATTGCAGTGGGTATACAGGAGTGAATTGGCTGTGGGAAATAAAAAGTAACAAATTACTTTAGTTATTTAGAGGGGTTTCACGCAAAATCCAAAGGTGGGTTTATGTTGAAATACAATAATATATATATATATATATATATATATATATATATATATGTATATTAATAAAAAGGATAAATTAAACGATTTTTTACTTTGATCTTGTATCACACTTGATAAAAAACAATGTAAATAATCGTTTTATTTATCCTTTCAAATGAATTATCACAAAGTAGACGCCTTAACAATCCTATAATTAATAAAAAAAAGTTCAAAAGGGTATTTTTCATTAAGGTGTTCATGGTGCCAAAATAATAAATAATATTTAATAGATAATGTCATGTCAACGAACTTTACTTTTTTTAATTTATAAATTTATAACCTTCATACGTTATTAATTTCATTTTGACTTTACAATGGTAGGAATGACAAATCTTGCTTTATATCAAATTGATAGGGGTGTTTATAGTTTGTTACCATAATTTCCAAAGTGTACAAGACGAGTATCTTATTAAAAAAAATAGTTGAGTGGTTGGAGGCGTCGTCCGTCTCGTACTGAGTATAGGGAACCCGTAAGGCCGTTTTATACAAGACAATTTCTTGATTCAAAAGTTAGTCAAGATGCGAGACAATCTAAATTGTCTCGTATCATACAGCAAATGATTTGAAATATTGAATTGGGTGGTAGATGAAACGGAAAAATATAACGCGTTCTGTTTGTCAAGAACAAATTGTATGGGAGGAGGATATATGAAATCATTTCTTGAACAACCGTTCAGCTAAGAAATTGTCTTGTCTAAAACGACCTTTAGTTGGAACCCCATCGGGGCAAATTTTTGCGAATCATCTTTCACAGTTTTTCAGAGGTTTTCTATAAAGTGAATGTAAATACCGGGTGCTTAAACTCTCTGAGCTTCTTTCTTGACCGGCGGAAAAACCTAAAGCCCGTATGACATTATATAGTTTCCTATATCGTTTTATATATAAGAATTGATATATTAAACTGTATAACTATTTCTAAATGGAAAATTAACATGTAGTACGGTGTTGTTATTGTTAAGTGAATTTACTATTATTCCGCTGCTATATCATTTTCTACATGTATGTATGACACTATGTAGTTTGTGTCTGCATCGAAAACAATATAAGAAACTAGATAATGTCATACCTGTATGACATTATCTAGTTTCTTATATCTTATATATATATATATATATATATATATATATATATATATATATATATATATATACGTCTTATATATAGCCTGCTTAACAGATGATAGCCCTATAAAGATAGAAGTTTTTATTTGCTAAACTATTTTGTCCGTAGTAAATTGATTATAGATTATTTTAGGGTAGTTTATCAACGTTGCAGCTTATATAACGTATCCTGCATTACATTAGAATAGCATTCATCTTTAGTATCGAGTAATGTTTCGACACGTATAAAAAAAACACATTTTGAGCTGCATTCTAAAAAGAAACCTCTTTACAGCCCTAGACATTGCGAAATGAACATTTAAAAGGCCGTCGTAAACGTAAATGAAACGCCGTAAAGCAGTTCCTTTAATTAAACAATCGCTGGAGGCGGCGGCGGCTGCGTTCGATTCGTCTATTCTCAGCCCGTCGATTTGTGCGGGCTGCTGTTGCCTTTTTGTTGCGTTAAATTTTGGTCAAGTTGTTTTTTTTTTGTCCAATTCGGGCGTACGCGTGGAGAAAGGAGCCAATTCCACCTTGCGTTAACGACCGCAAGTGACTGTCCGTTTCCATTGTGACGCGACCGGTTCGCCGTCGACGGCGGCGGCGGCGTGGAAAATTAATTGTGCCCGCGTTGGCAGCCCAATATTTTGACCGTGAGTGTAATAACTTCTTTTGTGGTGCGGCGCCTGCACTCCACAAGGCATAAGTATGAAAGAACAACTATTTCACAATTGTAAACAAAAATGTTCGTTATTAACAGAAGAAGAAGAACATTATTAACTTAAGTAGTGAAAATAATCAGTTTTCTTCAACATATTTTGAACAAATGTTTGAAGAGTTGCTAGGTTTGATTTTATGGAATAGGTATATAGGAATAGCTTTCAAAGCCAACATGACTGTGAAAGAGAAACTTGTGTAAATTTTTTGTAGTTTAAAAAAAATATTTATTGTTTTTTTGTCAATACATATATAACATAATCCTAATTATAACAAATTTAAAATTAAAATTACTTGTGTATTTACAAAAAAATATATATAAGCAGATTCTTCCCTCCGTCCTCGCCGCGAAGTTTGTGGTTGTGATTCCTCCTCGGGCTGTGGGTATTGAGGGTTCGTGTTTTTTAGTTTGAGTCCGTGTCTAAGTTTTACTTAAACCCTCAACATCCCTATAATATAAAAACGAAGTCATTTATTATTTTTGTAAGTGACTAGATTTCGAAGTTCGAAATTCGGGATGACATATCTTTTTCTTTTGTAATCTTCATATAAAAGTCCCTGCAATTATCATTAATATTTATTTTAGTGATTAACATACCCTTCAAAGTATATATATATATATATATATATATATATATATATAAACTTATACATTCTCACACTATTGTTTTCGGGACAATTCGTAACAAATGCTATACATTCAAGATCAAAAAGCAAGTTGTGAAAAATCGGGACAGGTACTAAAAATTCGAGACTATCCCGGGAAATTCGGGACGTATGGTCACCATACTTTTATGCATGTCGTAGCAAAAATGTATAGTACTGACAATTTCGTTGCAATTGCAAAGTTAGAAGAAAAAGAAGAAACAGCAGGACAGGGCACAATTACAAATAGCCACACCGGCCCGGAGGATTTGGCGAGATAGTTGATTCATCATACGCCGTCGGACAACAGGAATTTCGCTATGTTATTTCATAAACAGCTCCCTAAAAATGCATAAACGTGATGCCACCCCTAAAACGAATCATGTTTACAAGTAATCGTTTTTTTTTAGTCACAATCGAACGGAAACAAACTCACTTTAGTCTGAATTACATTGTACTAGCTCGTTAAGAAACTTGAACCATTTATTCATGTACTCAGCTCGTGCCTACGACCAATCATGTTTTGAATAAAAAACATGTGTCGTACGCGATTGGTCATAGTACGAGCTGAACATAGCACATGAAAACTAGAAACTTATTCAAGTTGATTCTAGTACAATGTAATTCAGGCGTCTACGTCCCTATCGGACGCTTTCCTTATCGCCGATCTGCCGATCTCAAATCTCTGGCATTCATGCATGTGTGTGTATATCGCGTATCGCACGCCAAGCACACACACACAGACGTACATACAAACACACGCACCGGCGGGCGGCACGTGTCGTAGGGGGCGGCCGGCGGCAAACTGCGGAACTAACTCGGGCTAATCTGAAAGGACGCGTGCGACTAACGTCACCGCCACTATCTGCATTTGACACTCCGCACATTCGCTTGTCCGGGGGGGTTGCAGGGCGCGTCGCCTCCCCGTCGCGTGCATGTATGCCGCAGTAGCAGGCTGCAAAATCGTACACGCGGAAAATCCTGCTGACTAAGAGATTTTTTTATAGTTTGGTTTTAATAATAAATACTTTATTCTCCACAAAAGTAAGTAAAGTAACAATATACTATATAAAGATATATAGATAATAATAATAAGGATTATAATAGTGCAATTATGTTTGCTACAGCAGCGAAATCAAATCAAAATATGTGGGGTGATTCCTGATACTCAGTATACACGTATTCGTCACCCCGTAAAATACGGTTTTCGGATTTCAGTTCTGGAATTAAGGTTTATCGGCCTTAAAAAAACACTAGTTGACTGAAATTCCATCATTGAAGAGAAATTCAAATAATTCAGGATTGAACCTCAAATCGTGAATTATTTGAATTTCTCTTCAATGATGGAGTGACTTTAGGAGTGGTGTAGGAGTCGCACCCCTGTATTATGCTAACATACATAGAGTATTTACATTCGTTAAGGGTAGGATCACGCCTTAAGCTGCCCAATTAACTGCGCAGTTTCCCTGTGCAAAGATCTGAGTAAAAAACTGTTAATTTTTCTGAACTGAAGTTGTGTGAAGCAAAAGTGATGATAAAACTTAAGTAGCTTTTTCATCACTTTTGCTCTCAGTTCTCTAATTTTTTTCGGTAGTATTTTCCGAGCCAACACAGACAAATAAATGAAAAAGGTACTACATTGTTACCAAGTGAAAGGCCTCAAGTGACAGGAAGCCCTGAAGACGGAAAAGCGCAATAGGGCAGGGAGATGGAGACATTAAGAGCACTGATGGGGAACAGCTGGACCAGTTGACTAGCCAAGCATGCCAAATCGCACCAAACCCTACACGAGAGTAAGTAAAGGTAATGAAAGAAAAGCGCAATGGGGCAGGGAGATGGAGGCATTAAGAGCACTGATGAGGAACGGCTGGACCAGTTGACCAGCCAAGCATGCCAAATGGCACCAAACCCTACACGAGAGAAAGTAAAGGTAATGAAGGAAAAGCGCAATGAAGCAGGGAGATGGAGACATTAAGAGCACTGATAAGAAACATCTGGACCAGATTACCAGCCAAGCATGCCAAATGGTACCAAACCCTACACCAGAGTAAGTAAAGGCAATGGGTGAAACTATTTCCAGAATAAAGGACTCTTTTGTCAAGACAGCCGCCTGTAAGGAAGCAGCCAAGACGCTGGACGAGAAATGGGCACAGGGCACCTTCCAGAAAGTAAAGGTGAGGAGGTGAGGAGGAAAACAATGAAATGGTCCCCGAATGTCGAAATAGTGAGACAAATGAACGAATAATCTAGAGCAGTGACAAGCAACAGGAAGAGAAAAACTGTACGGCTGGTCGTTGAACTGTTGAATCTATATCTGAAGGTGGGTGAAGCCAGAGGCATAACTAGGGTATGATAGGCATGGTACATGCCATGGACATAACTGAAGAGTGGGGGGGGGGGGGTAATGTTTAGAAAATAAAACGTAAGCTATCGTCGGATGGTACGAGAGGGGCGGAAGATCGGTGTTTGCCATAGATGCCATTTATCATAGGTACGCCTTTAGGTGAAGCAAAACGTATTACTTGGATCCGATGGGTGAAGAGAACAATAACAAATAGGTACACCACGAAGGTGCACCTCCCCGCCGACCCAGTGGCTCATACACTAAATCGTGTGCGACACCACCAGTGAGGAGAAGTACCCACTATGGCATCCGATGCATAAGGCAAATTGCAGAGGCTCACGAGACAGCAGTTGATGCATTGGTGGCATTCTAAGCTATTATTATCCGTCTGTCGCGAATTACCTAATACTTACCGAGATACAGCAGTTCAAAGATGGGGCAAATTTCTTAACCTGTGAAAAATACGAGAAAAATGCATGTTTCTGCTTCTTAACTTTTATTGTACCACCTCGATAAGTATTGGAATAAAATTAACGTTGACCAATTAAAATTGAAGAAGATTTAATGCTCTACAACTTTGAATATACACATTTTCCTCGAAACCCCCATGGTTTAGAAGCAACAAACTGAAAAAAAATCCGGACATTTCGAGGTTATTTAATAGCTAATGTGCATCTTATGGGTTATTTTACTACAACTTTTATTAAATCTTTATTGAGGCCTGCCCTAACAATATAGCATATCTTTTTTCTCTAAGGAGGAATCTTCTTAAGACGCCTATGCTCTAATCGGTGAGCATGGGCTGTATTGAATTCACCTCGCATTCTGGCGTATAAAGGAGGTTTATTCGCCAGAATACGGGGTGAACCCACACGACATGACATCCCACTTGGGAAGCTATACCGCCTTCAAGTCACAGTAAGCTCTCCACACGCTGTCTTGGTGTAGACCTGGAATCCTGGGTCGTCATGGTTGTTCGTCCCGACCTAGTGCTCTGATCTTTGTGTTTTTTGTCTTGATTATCTATGTTGTGTTGGGTTAGCATGCATTGTATCATACCTACTTTCAACCTTGTTGCTGCTGGGTCATCGTCTCCTTTCTCTGTTATTATCACTGTTATGTCCCATTTCAGGTCGGTCTAGGCTCTCCCACCCTGTAGTGTTTATCATTCTTAGTTGCCGCCTTGATGATCTCAACCTCTATTCTTGTCTACCTCTAGTCTTGGCCCCCTTATGTGTAGGGACTTTCCTATTTTTGGGCTATATTTCCGGTTCCTTTGCGAGGATGGCCTCGTACAGTGCGTCGACTTAGGCGCCACTACCCTTCACCGTAATCAGGAGGTGTCCGTTTTCGGTTTTCTCAAACCGAGCGGCATTACTGTCCCCGTTATCCAACAGTCGGTTTAATCAGTATTGATTTCTCCTTCTTTGTCTTGAGTTTGCAGCTTTAGTAATGGCCGTTCCCTAGGGATTTTCAATTGTGTGTTGTTCCTCCAGATCCCTGATAGTGGCCTTCATATTTTGAATCTAAAAAACGGTATTCCGCGATTTTCCTTCTGCCCTGGGTAGACACCGCTGGTGCATCAACTGCTGTCTCGTAAACTTCTGCAATTTGCCTTACGCATTGGATGCCACAGTAGGTACTTCTTCTCACTGGTGGTGTCGCACACGATTTAGTGTATGAGCGGGAAGGTGCACCTCTGTGGTGTACCTTTTTGTTATTGTTCTCTTCACCCATCGGATCCAAGTAATACGTTTTGCTTCACCTAAAGGCGTACCTATGGTAAATGGCATCTATGGCAAACACCGATCTTCCGCCCCTCTCGTACCATCCGACGATAGCTTACGTTTTATTTTATAAAAATTAACCAGAACACATGCTCTGTCGCTCAGGACTTGCCCGCCTCCTCGCGCCACCATGCAGTTGTCCGTTAGTCTTGTCTCTTGTTCTGTTTGATAGCGTTGCCCTTGCATGCATTGGCCCGTTGTTGTTTAGGATCGTCCTTGTGGCTTGTCTCCGCATCCATGGTGCGGACATAGATCATGATTTTGTCTTGTTTTTTTGTTAGGCCGCTGATATGGTCTCTTATTTGTCTGTTCGGTTGTCGTTTGTTAGTCTCGTCTTTTCATTCCTGAAGGTATTCTGTTTCTGTTAGAGTAGTATTTGTGCGAAATGCTTCACAGCGTTCCAGCATTAGGTCTCCAATTTCGATTTGCGTGTCTTCTTCCCCCCGTTCTGTCTACAGAGTCGATCTCTCGCGGTACCATATCGGGTAGTGGTGTAATGTGTAGGCTGGATCATCAGTTTCCATGCAGTATCGCCTTCCCTATTCGGAGCAAGTATGACTAGAAGACGACATGTGCGGACAGAAGCTGCGTGGACCAATGATCTACTTCTCCACCGTGGTCCCGCTCTACCCATGGGCCAATCAGGTGGGATGAACTTCCTGGTCCATTTTGCGTTTTGTAACAGTTCCCATCTCTGCTGCCACTTCCCCATGGTCTGGCTTCCCGCCTTTCGTCTAGCAACCATTGGGTTTGTCCCACTCTTGGACTCCAGGTAGATCTTCGACCTCTCCTCTACTAGGAGGTCGGCTTCTCGCCTCTCGTCTGGCAACCATCGGGTTTGTCCCACCTTTGGTGTCCAGGTAGATCTTAGACTTCTCATCTACTATGAAGTCGGCTTCTCGCCTCTCGTCTGGCAACCATCGGGATTGTCCCATCCTTAGTGTCCAGGTAGATCTTCGATATCTCCTCCACCATGAGGTCGACCGGCATGTGCTCCGCCGCGTCCTGGGATAATGTTCGGTATAACCTGGCGATTTGAGGGCAGCTGGTGCGCAGCGCCCTTCGAAGCCTGTCCGCATTCCGCTTGGTCCTTGTCGCTCCGACCCAGGCTGGATCTGGGTATAGGAGCTGGGCGCGCGACTCCGTCGCCAACAGTCTCCTTTACTTCTCAACTGGGCCGTCAATGTTTGGGAGTAACCTAGAACCACCCGCTTTTTGGGTGGCTGCGTTTATTTGGGCCAAGTGGTTTCGGTTAGCCTGCACTATTGAGCCAAAATAGCTCAGCTTCCTTTCCACGTTGTATGGATCCTAATCAGTCAATTGCAACCATTGTCACATCTCTAGTGTCTGCCCTCTTTGTCGACAGAAGTGCGACCTGCGTTTTCGGAACGGCAATGCGCAATCCTTTACTCTCCATCCAGGCTGATGCGGTGTCTGTCGCCTGGGTGATCTTGTCCCTTATGTTTCTAGGCTCTTTCGCCCACGCTATGATTGCGAGGTCATCTGCGAACGTGATTATGAACATGCCCTCCTGCAGGTGCAGCCGCAGGCATCGTCGACGTTCCAGAGGAGGGGGCTCATGACTAATCCCCTCGTCCACTCGAATGGGTTGACCACCGAGGTGCCCACAAACGTAACCTATGAGTTACAGAGGTAGCCGTCAATCACTCCCACCAGCTACTCTGGGATGCCTCTTCCTTAATGCTGCCATGATGGGATCGTATTGAATGCATTCATTACCTCATGGGTGGCCATCATGCAGTTCAATTTAGTACCTAGTAAACTAAATACCTACATCTTTTGAACTTAACATAGTCATTATTGTTTTAACCCATAGGATCCAATAATAATGGGATAGTTCTCTTCCTTTACGTTGCCATGATAACCACACATGTTATCGTGTTGAATGAATTCGTTATATCCTGGGTGACCATCATGCAGTTCTCCCCTCGTCTAGTACGTAGTAAACTAATTAGCTACATCTTTCGAACTGAAGATAGTTATTGTTGTTTTCACCCATCGGATCCAATAATTACCTTTTGGTTTGCTTTGTGCAGATTTTGTGTCGCGCACTCTCACTGTGCCAAGTCTGTTGGCCAGTCACTGAATGGGTTCTATGTTGAGTCTCTCTTCGTATTTTGCTGTATATTTTTTGATTATGTTAATTATGGGTTCTATTAGTAGATTACTGTATAGATCAGAGTTTGAACCTTGAACGAACTTTTAGATCTTTGTATTGAAAGTTTTGTATAATAATGATATTCCATTTTTGCATTGGTCATATTTGTAGATCCGTGTGGAGAACTTTAAGCTCTTGGAACTTTGTATTGAAACTTTTGTATAAGGTCGATGTTAGATTTCTTAGTGTATCCCTATGGCTAGATCCCGTAGGCCCTTAACGATTTGAGTATGTGGTTGTATATTTGAATTTTATTGTGAACCGGTAGGTTAGAGTTACGTCCAATTAGCCAGTAGATCGTGTTGTATTTTAATCTAAGTTTTGTTTTCTTTTTCTTTACGTGCTCCTTCCACTTCCAGTGTCATGCCTAAGATCCCTCTCCTAAGTATGTGGCAATTGTAGCCTGTGGTACGGGTTGGCCATATATTGTTACCGTTAATTTGGATATTATTCAAATCTCCATATTTTCTAAATAGAGCTAACAATATTCTATTATAAATTTACATAAAATAAATCAAAATGTTCATTTTTTTTGCTATGAAATTGTTTAAATACTGGACAAACTAAAATTATATAGTAACACCTGAATTTTCCTATTTTGTTGTGTCATTCTTATATACTTTTGCAATTTTCCACATTTTTTAAATATAATGAACCATATTCTATTATTAATTTACATAAAATTAATCAAAATTATACATTTTTTGCTAGAACATGGGATAAAGAATAGACAAACTAAAATGATATGGAAACACATGAATTTTCCTGTTTCCTGTGCAATAATTATAGCCATTTGCATTTTCCATGTTTGCTGAATAGAACTAACTATAGTTTATTATTATTTATCATAAAATAAATGAAAATTATCTAATCTTTGCTAGAATTTTGTTAGAAAATCGGATAAATAATAGAAAATATAAAATATGTTATCTCGTATCTTCGTTACTATTAATATATATATATATATATATATATATATATATATATATATATATATATATATATATATATCCGTAGCTAGAGGGTTACATCATTTAGCTCCTTACTATCTGACTATTTGTTACAGCGTAAATTTTTCAGAACAATATTTTCTTCACTGGCGCACCAATTTTAATGACCAAAACATGACTTGGCCACCGCTAAAGGCCTCCCATTTTGCCAGCGCGCTGTTTCAATCGCAGTCTCACGCCCGGCCCGAAGTCTCCGATCAGTCTGTGACCGTTCCGGACGTCGTTTCTTTTTTTTCCCATCCAAGCCCCGTCAAGATTAATGAGGACCACAAAACAGAAGAACCCGGGGCGTGGTCGCGGTTGCATGAATGATGAACCTCCGAGAGTTTATTAACTTTCCGGGACGGTTCAAATATACCTAGTTGTAGGTAGAACGAAAATGTACATAGTTTTGTATCTATACTTGTCTTAACTTTAACTAATATTAATAGACAGAGTAGTACAAGAAGATAAAGACCGAGAAAGAAAGTTATTATACTGAAAAATCGTGTAAAGATTAGTTTATGCTGGATTTGCCATCTGTAAAACTACTAATGTCCTCGATTAGTAGTTTTACAGAAAGAAGGCTTCAAAACCCAGAACTTTTAATCGTTATGTCAACTTTTATAAGTTAATTCGAAAAAAATATTAATTTCCACTATACTGTATTATCTCAACCTTGCAGATAGACAAATGTGACTGATTTTCGTTTTTATACATTATGAATTAATGATTTTTTGACTTTTTAGTATACTATAATTTATGTTTTTGTTGCGTTTGTATTATACAGTATAGTGGTAATTAAAGAATTTTTCGAACTTATATAACTAACTATAGTTATATAAGTTAATTCGAAAAATTCTTTAATTACCACTATACTGTATTATATATAATAATTAATTCATAATGTATAAAAACGAAAATAAGTCACATTTGTCTATCTGCAAGGTTGAGATAAACATAAATAATTTTTCTTCTTTGAAAATCAAAATTAATAATCTCAAAATAATCATAAACTCACAAATATAAAATTGTAAACTAAATTCTGAGATCTGAAAAATCTGTGAAAGTTAATGCACACATAATTGTTAAAAATACAAGGCTGTTTTGATTGTTAAAAATATTTACAAACTTTTATAAAATTGTGCCTAATGTCGGACAATTTTAAAAACCTAAAACTAGGACAAATCTGGAGAAATCCGGACGTATGGCAACCCTAGTTTATTTTCAAAGCTCAATATAATAATCTCTTTAGTAAAAACTGTATAATAAAATGATTTTTTTTACAGAAAATGTCTGTATTCAATAATAGTAAAAATGAATATCTACAATACAAGATAAGTAATATATTCGTAATCTCCATATACAAATTTGTAGACTATTAAACGAATAAGTAATACAATTTGTAAGAAAATGTACAGAAAATGTCTGTATTTCATAATAGTAAAAATGAATATCTACATCACGAGATAAGTAATATATTCGTAATCTCCATATACAAAATTGTAGACTATTAAAGGAATATGTAATTCAATTTGTAAAATCCTAAATCAATATCAACCGCATGTAGCACAAAATGACTATTAATAACTAATTATGATTATAAATTATATAATACAAGTCTTAACTAATCAGTTATGAATGGTTACAGCTCCCCCCCCTTCCTGCCTAGTTACTCGCTTATTATGAATGGCCACCCCACATATTTTCCCATGGCTTTTTTTTTGTTGTTGGTGTGCCGTGCATCGGATTTTTTTCTCGTTGAGGGGTGCAGTCCGCGAGTTAATTAAAAATATGAAAAATAGAAGAGTGTGCAGCGGGTTAATTCTCAGGTATACCCAACTCCATCCTGCGGGTACCTGCCCGCCCGAAACAATACAAATTAGCGTACAGAAAAAGCGGGGGCGACATAAATCAAAATCCGGTCGCCTGTCACGTACATCGAATGGGGGAACCGCCAAAACACAAATATTACAGAAGGGCGCGATTGTAAATTATTTTCAGGCTGTGCAAAAATATTGGATTTTATTTATCGAGTGCTGGTATCGAACACAAGTTATATGGGGTGTCATAAAGTATTTAATGTTGTAGTTTAGATTGTGGAAAGATTGATGAATAATGATGAATGAAGCGGAGCTGTAATAGCAGCCGTTTTTTGATGTAATTTTTATGTCACAAAGAAGTTTTACGTTTATATAAATGAACATAGGATTTTTAGAGAGTGGTATACCTCAGCTTAATGCAAAAGACAATGAATTATAATTATGGCGAGAATTGTATAAGTATAATCGTTTTTTGCGTGTTATAAATTTAATTCAATTAATAATATATTAATTAAGTACAGTTTTCTTAGGGCTTTAAAGTAATGTTTCTCAAACTTGTTGGGTCTGCGACCCCCTTTATCAGTTTAAAATTTTCAAAGGACCTCCTGAAGAATGGGTATGTGTAGAATAACATCCAGAATGATCAGTAATTATTTTTTTCTTTTAGAATCACTGCTTTAGATTAGAGTACGAAATGAAGTCAGTTGAAGAATATAATTAAATGAGAATTATAGTTTAAGTTGTTTATTTTTTGTGCCGAAAACTAGTTGCTACTTGAGGTGCTTTCGTTTGACATTAGTAGTCGCATTTGCGGTCGTGAGGCAGTTGTAATATTGTTGCTCCGGGCTTATCGTTTCTTGTTCTATTCTTGTATCTACTATAATCTAATGTATTCGGAATATTGATTGTGTATACATCAATATTTCACTCATTTATTCCGAATACATTAATTATTCTGTATAAGGTCGTTTGATGTTAGCTTGCCTTTAGTGGACTCTATTTGAAAGTAATCTAACATTTAGTATATTTACTATTTCGAAATAATATAGAATTATCCTGAAAATATTGAAATATATTTAATTTTTTTATTGTGGCGGATGGTAAAATTTATTTTATTTAATGCTCCCTTTTATATAAATAAATTAAATTTTGGAAAACATAAAATTAAATTAATAGAAGAGAATGGAAAAAATTTATTAAAAAATAGAGGAAAATGCAAACATTTACACCACATATATATTCTCTCCAATATCCCTATAATATAAATATGAAGACAATGTTTTGAAGCCGATCGACCTGTCATTTATGTGTTTGTGCTTTTAGTGCTGTCAGTCCAAAAGTGAAAATCTCCTGAACAAATTCCCACTGAAACTATATATGTCAAGAAGTTGTGGAAAGCCCTACAGTAGACTAATCTAAACAACACCCTCATAAAAGACCTTCAGAACATATACGTCGGGGCAATGTGGAGAATAAAGATATAGGAGTAGGAGAGAGTATGTATGGAGAAAGGAGAGAGTATGGATGGAGAAAGCAGAAGGTTGAAAAGCTGAGAGGAAGTTTTTGGTAAAATAACGACTAATATTTAAATAACTTTCAAGATGCAAAAATAATTTTTTTAAGTTAAATAGAATTCTATTGATATACATAACTCGAGTTTTGGTAATTAATAAATTAATTTTTAATATTTTAGTCTAGACCCAAAGGTAAAAAGCAAATACAGTATTATATAATCATTTTAATATAACGCTCAGTGTGTTAAACAATAAACGTAAGGCTATTTCTGGGTTAATTTTCGGCCTAATTTTCTTCGCGACCTGCCCTAAAATCGGCCCACAAGATTTTAATCGTTCGAAAACACAGTTTCGGGAATGGAGGCGGCTGCAGAGCGCAGCGTTATCAAAAATTCAGCCTGCCGCGTTTCCATGGGGACGGCAGCCGGAGCGCGACGGCCCACGCCGCCCCCGCAGGGCTCGAACAGATACGCGCAGCAAGATGCGAGGGTTGTACATATGGCGGGTGTTTATAAATTGATATTTGTAGATTAACAAAATATACGAATCATAATAATAAAATAATAAAATGATAAAATTACATATATACCTTAAAAATTATTATATATATATATATATATATATATATATAGGCCACTGAAGATAAAGAAATTTATTAGTGTCTAACAACAACCAATAAAGCTAAAGCATAAACCAAATTCCAAAAGAATAATACAAGAAATATTGCTTAAAAACCAACTAAAATAAAATAGGAACGAGAAACTTGAAAACCCTCAACACCAGGGACTACAACCATCCAAGAAATGGCCACCGAACACAGAAAGTTTATTTATATGTATATCGACAGTGTAGCGCAAGAAGGACCAATCTGCTTTTTTAACAAAATGTCCAAATTGATTTAAATGACTTAAGGCCGGTTCTACAATTGATATTTGACTGGAGAATAAGGCTATTCGTGGAATAAATTTGAGATATTAAGGGCCGGTTTTACAATTGACATTTATCTGGCCAATAAGGCTATTCGTGGAATAAGTTTGAGATTTTAAAGCCAATATTTCAAACTTATTCCACGAATAGCCAGTTAAATGTCAATTGTAGAACCGGCCCATAATAAACAAAATGAAAAGGGCCAATCTGCGGCTCCCTATTAATTCTTTATTTCACAATACAACTGATTTAAAGGACTTAATACTAATAGTTAAAACTTAACTATTAGTATTAAGTCCTTTAAATCAGTTTGGTCCTTTTGTTAAAAAAACAGATTGGCCCTTCTTGGGCTCCACCATCGATATACAGATAAATATACATGAATAAAAAAAATCTTGCGCTACACACTCGATATGTACATGTATAAACAAAATACATGCAAATATTAGAATTTAGTCATCTCCAATTAAAGTTATAGGGCACCGTTCTGATTTTTCTAAAACCCATCTTCGTCCCATTTTCCACTCTTAAATGGCCGCCTTACTGTAAAAAGGAACCAACTCACCTAATATTAAAGTTGAGAAAACAGGCTTCAAAGATTTAATAAATTAAAAATTATGTATTCATCTCAGGTTAATTTTAGACTTGCAGCTTGAGAACTGTATTTTATTTATTTCTTTAAGGTAAATTATTTACTTTGAGTATAAAGTTAAGATAAATAAAAATACTTTGAGGGTTGGTTCCTTTTTGCAGAAAGGCGTCCAAATGACTCTTCTTAAACTTATCTCATGAAATTAAACACACACTGGCAAACAATTTTGACAAATATATAAACAAATTATGTTTGTATTGTGATAATATAAGACTGATTATCCTCCATATTACTTGCATAGTCCATTCATAATTTTCCTGGTGATGAATCACCCTGTATCGTGTTTGTGGTGTGTCTTACATTGTCGCACGAAATTACCGGTATCTGCTTACGTATCTAGCAATCAGATCGGGAGCCCGTTCCCAACAATGGGTCTTTTAAGAGCCACCTGTGTAGGACTTTAGGCCATCGATGGCGTTGAGATAAGTCGCAGCGGGCACTTTTTACGGGGCGATTGTGCCCGTTTCCTCCTCTTAATGGCCGCATATAAATTAACCCCTCGAGTTGAGGTGAAACCAAACCGAAGCACAGCAAATTCATTCGGATCTTGTGGGTGTCAACAGACAAATTCACTTTATTTAAATTACTAGATGAAATGCCCGCCGTTCAACAGGAATGATTTTTAATAACAAAAAATAGACACATTCTTACTTTTAATATGACCTAAATACTTTTCAATTGTAAAAAAGTAAAACTTTACTTAATATATTATTACTTGAAAATACTTAATACTACATTTGGACGCCTATCTGCAGAAAGGAATCAACCCACAAAACATGTTTCTTTCTCTTACCTTATATTATATATATATATATATATATATATATATATATATATATATATATATATATATATATATATATATATATATACTACCACCCTCCGTGGTGCAGTTAGTAGCGCGACAGCCGCAATAGCCGGAGACGTAGGTTCAAGACCCACCGGAGAGTGAATTTGTTTAGAAATTAATTAACAATGATATATCTGGTGATTCTTCATTCAGATAGCCGACAATGGCAAGATAGATAATTTTTAAATACAAATCTTTCTATAAATATTTATATAAATCTGCTTTACTCCTTTACTTTGGCTCCTTTCTGCAGAAATCATTCATTATCAGTTGGCTCCACAGCCCCGGGGGGCATCGGCCGTTCGTTTCCCGAACTCCCTTGCTCTATATTTTGAGGGGATCACCATCTGTTTTCCTTCATTCTTTCTTTCATAGATTTTTGTGTGTTTTAGCCTTTTCTACAATCTTTCTCCATTATTTCCTTTTATGTACTTTTTCTTTCCAGTTTTGTGCTCCTAGTTTTTTAGGTCTTGTTCTACATTGTCTGTCCACCTTATCCTTGGGCTTCCATTGCATCACCCCTCTTATTGTTGCATTTCTGTCTTTCCCCTGTATAAGTCCAAATCATTGTATTCTCCGCGCTTTAATTTCTTGTACTATGTCTGTTCCTCCGTTTTGTTCTAGTTTTTCTGTGGTCATTAGTAGTATCCATTCTCCGTTTACTTTTTTGCTGCGAGAATTGCTCTTATTACTTGTCTTACGAAGATTCTTCCTCGTCTTTTTCCTCATGCTTCTTGTTTCTAGTGCGTATGATACCGCTGGTTTTACCACTGTTTTATAGATTTTTATGTTGGTTTCTTTACTAAGGCTTTTTGACTTAAATAGCTTCTTGTGTATTGCGTATGTTCTGTGCCCTGCTCGTATCCTCGCTTTTATTTTCCTGTTACAGTTGACTGTGCTTATTTGTGTCCTTAGGTAATTAAAGTTGTTCACTTCTTCAATGTCGATGTTGTTTAATTGTAATTTTTTCCGTTTGTGACCTCCTTTCTTGTACTTTTCATGTTTTTTTTTCTTTGTTTAGTCCTGCTTCTTTTGATGCGACTCAGAATTCTGAAGGCCTCTTCCAGCCACCTTTTGCTCCTACTTATGGGTCACTATGTCATCTGCATATGCCAGTATTTGTGTCATTTTTGTCTTTCTTATAGCCCCTTCCAGAACCACGTTGAAGAGTGTTGTTGGTGATAGTGTGTCCGCTTGTCATACTCCTGTATTTATATTTAGGTTTTCTGATGTTCCTAGTCTTGTTCGCACTACCGCGTTGGATCCCTCCATTGTCATTCTCGTTAGATTTATACGTTTTTGTGGTATATTCATGTTTTGCATCTCCCCTAGTGTTTTCTTCCTGCTCACTGTGGCATTAAAGTCTATGAAAAGTATGTGGGTTTCTATACCTGCTTCGTGACCTTTTTCTAGTAGTTGGTTTAACGTAGAGATGGCGTCTATTTTCGATCTTCCCGGTCTGAATCCATCTTGGTAGTCCCCTATCCCTGTGTGTGTTTCCAGTTTCTTGTTATTAATGTTTATAGTAGTTTGTGTGTGGTGTTTTGGAAAGTGATTCCTCTTTAGTTTTTCGGGTCTTCTTTTTCTCCTTTTTTTTGTGAATTATTCCAGTTTTCCAGGTCTCTCGCATTTCTTCCTTCCTCCATATTTTTACTATCAGCTCGTATATGTGTGTCTCCAGTTATCTCGTCTGTCCCTGACGCTTTTCAATTTTTTAGCTTCTTTATTACTTCCTTATACTCTGCTTGGGTCGGTTCATTTACTTCGTCTCCTTGTGTTGTGTCATTCTCTTGTTCTAGCTCCTCATGGATTTCTGTGTTCAGTGCTGCTTGGAAATGCTGTGTCCATATTTGGTTTAGTTTTCCGTTATTCCTTCAGCGTTCTTGTTTTGAGCCTATTTTTTTGTAGGGCTTTCCACAACTTCTTGACGTATATAGTTTCTTGATTAGTGCTTGATCTTTTTTTATGACGTGTTTTATGCAGAAGATGTTGTCGGACACTCGATAACCAGATTGTTCTTCTTCCTCTTCTGTCTCTGTATTCAAATTCATTTAGGTCCATGATCCATCTATAGAGGCGGCTTAGAATGCTGGTAACCGATATGCCTCTATAATTGGAGCAATCCAATTTATTGTTAATAGAGGTGATGTATGCCACCTTTCAGGTACAGGAGCACCATTTAGTTATTGGTTCATATATAGAAAGCAAGTTATTCTATTTCCCTGATCCAACATCAATATTTAATAGTATTGCTGGGATTCCTTCTGGACTTGAGGCTAGCCCATTTTGTACTGCTGTTTTTAATGTGGTACTATCGATATTGTGATATAATATATCACAACATCTTAAGTACCCACCAGGTGTAAATTAGCCTTAGACCATAACATAATACAGCAAGAAATGAAATTTAAATATTTGGGGATAGAAATATCAGGGTACTGGGAAGTAGAAGCGGAGTTGAAACACCAAACAATGAAAGCTACAAGAAAAGCAGCGGGCCTGAACAACACAATAAAAAAAGATCTATATAAGTATGCATTGCTAATTGATGTGGTGCCACCAGATGGCGTTTAACTTTCCTCCTAGGGGGTTAGTTGTAGTTTTAAAAAAAAGACCTTATTTAGTAACAACACAAACATTTCTTTGTACAAAGTACCCTAATAAACATTACTCTAACATAAATAACAGAAAAAAAATTCAATTTAACATAACATACATATTTGCTTATATGACTTCTTCCTTCAAACTACACCCCCTCTGCCCTCGCCAATTTCCTCTCCCACGTTATCCTCTTGCATATTTCTACGCCTTTCCCATCCTCTCTTAACCATTCAATCACCTTTCTGCAAAGTCTCCAACCCACTCTGCTTTCACTCCCTCATATGCTTTGCGTAGGTGTCACCACGTGTCGCTCCCCTTACTATAGAGCGCACACGCAGTATGCCCGTGTCCCATCCACACTTTCCTTCTTTTTTCTTCTGACTCACACCTCGCTCTTCCCATGCACACTTTATCCTCCCTGCTCTACTCTCCCCCAGCTTAGTATCTCGGGAGTTTCCTCCGCGCTTGCCAGTTTACAAAGCCAGGGTTGTGCGAACTCTCAGCCATTCTTACCTGCCTTTTTGCCACTTCAATCTCTCCCTTACCTCAGTTCCTAGGCTTCCCCTATGACTCAGCTTCTCATCTACCTTATCTTCTTTCTTCATCCACTCACCGTCCTACTCTTATACTTTATCCATACCTCCGGCACCAATCGTTCCTAACCCAAATCCTGCAATCTTTCTTCAATCTTCATAACGCTCACGTACGACTTCCACCACATACTCATACGGTTCGTCTCCTGACACAGCACTGCCCACCAACCTTGCTCCCTTTCTATTACATCCCTTTCATGCAATCCCACGCTTCCACTCCCTGCAACAGTATAGGTTTTACGCATGCATCCACTCTTCGTCCTACTCTTACACCTCATCCATACCTCCCGCACCAATCTTTCCTTGCCCAAATCCTGAAATATTTCTTCAGACTTCACAACCCTCACACAGGACTTCTACCACATACTCATACGGTTCGTCTCCTGCAACAGCACTGCCCACCAAATTTGATCCCTTAGTATTACATTACAATTATGCAATCCTTACGCTTCACTCCATACAATAGTTACACATGCATCCCAGATCTTGCACGCCATTACGAGGTTACCGCCCCATTTTCTGCTTGCAATCCCCCCAAGCCATACACCTTCGCTTGCATACACTCTATATCCTAAACCCTCCTCCATAGTCAAACTAAAAGCCCAAATATTTAAAAGCATTCACTTTCTCAATCATTCTTACCTTCCATTTCAGCTCTTCCACTCTACCCCACCAACCCCTATTCCCAAACATCATTCGTTTGGTCTTTTATACATTTACCACTAGCCCCCTCCTATCCAGGTACCTTCCCAATATTTCCAACATCTCTGCATCTCTTCCACTCTCTTGGTCACTAGCACTACGTCATCTGCATAGGCCAACATCCACAAGTTGATCCTACCCATCAAGACCCCATCTGTCTGTCCTCTCCTCAGCACCTCCTCCAACTCGCTAGTGTACAGACTGAACAGGAGAATATGGAAAAATAAATATGTAGACATCGAAGTCCAGAATCGATAAGACTGTAATAAGACCTATAATGTTATACATAAGACCTATAATGACATACACCGAAGATATCCTACCCGACAAGGCTAAAACAAAGAGGCTACTGGAAACAGTTGTAGTGGAAAATTTCGGGCCAAACACACAAAGACATAGAACGGAGTGAAACTATTAGAAGAGAGTGCAGAGTAGAAAATATCAATAAATATATAGGCATCGAAGTCCAGAATCGATAAGGCTGTAATAAGAACTATAATGTTATACATAAGACCTATAACGACATACACCGCAGAGATCCGACCCGACAAGGCTAAAACAAAAAGGCTACCGGAAACAGTTGTTGTCCAGAATTGCTGGCAAAACACTACAAGACATAGAACGGAGTGGAAATATTAGAAAAGAGTGCAGAGTGGAAAATATCTGAACAAGAAACGAGAATGGAACGAGAATGGATCGAGAATGGAACGAGAATGGAATGAGAATGGAACGAGCCGGTATTTTGAATACTATATATGTATACTTCATAAACAGGTTTTTAACATTTTTTCTTTTAATAAAATATGCGAACGTGAAAATTTTCAGAATTACTGTAATTTTTTTCTTCTAAATCGTTCACTCTAGATTGAATTTCTAAGTGGTGCGTCGTCATTTTCCACCGCCGATCTGGAGTGCTTCTTCACCCGCCGCCGGCGGCGCGCGCCCCTCCGTCGCCCGCCCCCCGAGAGCGCGGCGACGTCACGGAAAATCAATTTCCTCGGCAGTTTTCTCGTCCAATCGGGCGGCGGCCGTAAAAAGAAATGTCCGTCCTCGCCCCCGCCCGCCGCTCGTGCGCGCATACATTAAAACTGACGAGGGGGCGGCAGAGGTCGGCGTCGCTAAGCCCCGTTGACACCGTTAAGCGCCCCGGGTTTACGGCCGCACATCCCACACATAGACACACACAGCTACACCCTCGCCACCCCCCAGTCTGACTTGACCAAATTTTAATGCGACGACACGCCGGGGCTGTATGTAAGCCTCCCCCGGTGGCAGTCGATAAATTTTGGCAATTCTGGACTGAATTACGAGGCAGATTATTGCATATTATTTCGGAAAATTCCACCCGAGTTGAAATGATTTGGTGCAAATAAATATTTTAAAAAAGAAATTTAGTAGGCATACCTATCGCCAGACACCTACCCGAGATTGCGGAAAGCTGAATGAATGGTTAAGAGAGGATGGGAAAGGTGTGAAAATCTGCAGGAGGCTGACGTGGGAGAGGAAAGTGGCGAGGGCAGAGGGAGTGTAGGGGTATTTATATATGATGTTAATTTGTAATTTTTGCGGATTTTATTTCTATTTGTATTTTTATTTTTATGTACTTTTGTTGTGGTTGTGTTGAAGAGCATTTGTTTGAGGGAAATGCCAAATAAAGGATTTTTTTTAATTTATTTTTTTATCGCCAGACACCTACCCTACATAAACTCTTATACAACAACTAAGAATATGTATATAAATTAAATTAACTCCAATCTATTTTTTTTCTGTTTTTACCCACCTCCTTGGTGAAAAGGTGAATACAGAGGGGGAGTAGTTCCACGCAAGCCTTTTGCAGTTTCCCACGCCTTTCTCATCCTCCCTTAGGCATTCACTCACCTTTCTACAATTTCCAACCCATTCTGCTTTCATACTCTTACATTGCCTACGTGCCACCACATCGTGTCATATCACTCCCCTTACTACACAGTACACACGTGGCGTATCCTATACCCACCCACACTTTTCTTCCTCTCTCTTCCGAACCTCAACCCGCTCTTGTCATGCACACTGTGTTCTACCTGTTTCACTCACCTCTGGTTAATTAGCTCTCAGTTATTCTCACTTGCATTTCTTGCCACTTTACATTTACATACCTCACTCTTTCCCCGACCCCAGCCCTAGCATTCCTCTAATTTTTTCATCCACCCACACCTCAGACACCCCATTTTTCTTTATCATTAAAGGCACCTTACACGATCAATAATACTGTCAATACTTTAAAATAATGACAGTATTACTGTACATAAACATGTTTAAGATGTTCTTTATTCTAAAATATTGACGGTATTGCTTATCGTAATAGTAATAATGGAATGGATATTGTGTACTAATGTTTGTCCAGATAATTGATACTTCGTAAATATAAAAGGAGGATTGAAGTAAATACTGACAGTGCAAGGACTGACAGTATTATTGACCGTGTAAGGTGCCTTTTACTCTAACCACTCTCTGTCCTATTTCTACACCTCAACCACACCACCCGTTCGCTCCCACCAGGGCCGTAACTAGGCAGTGGCCAACAGGGGCACGTGTCCAGAGCCTAAATGCAAAGGAGACCAGAGAAAAGCCAGCGAAAGCGTCTTTCAACAACATTTTGGAAACCGTCTAAAAATAGTAGCTCTCCTACTACTGTCCTAACAATACAGTAGCTAACCATCAGTCATAAAAATTAAGAGCTTTCTTCTTAGAAATCAGTGGAAACATACCTAGCTACAAAGAATTTAGCTCCCTCGAAATTTTGTTTGTTTCTGGTTATACTACTGGTTTAAACTATTTTTTGGGGGAATAAGCGATGAGGTGTTATCCAGGGCCCCCAAAAGGCTCTGGCTCTCACCACTTTCCACCTGAACTGCCATTGGCAAGTGGTATAATTCTAGAGAACTCCTAATCTCTAGCCTTTTGATTTTCCTCTTGCAGTACCGTTTGCCACTACTAAGTCTATGACCGCCAGCATATTTTCATTCACTATTTTCTTACTATTTCAATCTCCATCCACTCCACCATTACGGACACTCACATTTTCCAGACGCAACCACTGTATCATCTTCTTGCCTGCCCCATTAATTATCTTATCATGGACTCTTCTTCACCAATATCCCCATTTATATATATATATATATATATATATATATATATATATATATCCTTCTGTAATCCTCGCATCCAGTCACCACCAGTCATCACATTCGATATATCTTCATCTTTGAGCAGTCTCTTACTTTCCTCAATATTTTTTTCCACTGCGATATTGCTATATATTATAACTATAACCCATTGCACAGTTTATATTCTTCGTTTTATTGCTAGTAGGTGGTCTTCCCTTATTACACATTCCCAGTTTTACCTAGTATATGCTTCTTATGAATGCCCACCAGTATCCCTCTTTGCGCGCCTTTTATTGCAGTCTTTCGTCGCACCTTGGTTAGTTTATATATGCTCCACCACTTCTAGCTACCACAGTTGCCACTCCACATAACCAGGATTGTTTTTCTTTTCATTCTCAACTGCCTTTCTTGGCACTCGTGACTTCAATTTCTAGACTTCTCATTCCTCTCAGATTTTCATCCACCCACACCTCAGGCATAACTACTCTTTCATACATCTTTCCTCTATCCTTTCTCCGTCTTACTCCTACATCTCATCAGCATCTACCGCACCATTATCTCTTCCCCCATCCCCTGCAATCTTTCCTCGAACTTGGCCACACGACTCCCACCGCATGATCATCGTTATCTGCAGAAGCACCGCCATAGGCGTCGATCTTGCGAGTCCCACTAGACTCTTCAGAAATCAGCCTTGCTTAATTTTTAGTACATCCCAATCTTGCAATCTTGCAATCCCCACACGTCTATTCCATACATCAATATTTGCTTCACACACGCATCCTAGATCTTAAACCCTATTAGAAGGTTACCATCCTACCAACTTTCCCAGTTTTGCTTCGCTATCCATCAAACCAGTTGCGCTTTTGTTTGCTCCAGATGCTTTCTAAAGTCCCCTATGTAGTCAAACATGATAACATCCACAATTTGGTTCTCCAACTGGCATGTATACAGATTATACATGAGGGAGCTTTGCAGTCATTTACGCAGCGCAAATGAGTGATACATCCATTTGCACTGCCTAAATGACTGCTAAGTCCTCTCATGTATAATATGTGCACAAGCCACTTGGAGAACCAAGGTGTGGATGCTATCATGTTTGCTTGCAGAGGGGACCTTCGTGAACTTGTCCCGATAATTGACATAGTTCTATGCATATTACATAATCCTTATCATATTGGGTGCTATCTACATACCGTATTTTTTCATCTGAGGTGTAATCTTCGAAAGACACCCATGCCTCCGTTACCACCACTTGATGGTAGGCATGGGTAGTCTCGGATTCAGCCCGTGTATTGGCGCCTACAGACCAAATTAAAAACTCAGGTTCTGTCCCATGGGGCTTGACTGTCTTACAGGCACTTCTAAGCCCCCCTCTGATCAGTCAGTCAGTTAGTCTTGTCTGTTGTTCGTTGGCTCTGGATTTTCATGTCTCTCTAGTCGTCAGGCGTCCGTCTGTCTGTCCGCGGGATCCGCAAGTCGTCGTCAGACTTTCTCCCCATCGTCTTCCGGTAGAAGCCCGTGAACAGGTCCCATGCCCCCTATGTCCTCTAAAGGGGTTTCCCCCACCTTTAGCCACAGCGTGGATCATTCAGCGTGCCATATAGGGCAATGGCATCTGACCGAGTCATCCATCCCTATCCGGTGAAGGTATGTCTAGAATACTCCATGGCGGGATAGGGTCTGGGTAGTGCATGGTTTAGCTCACTATGTCCCTTGTTCACCCAAGGCTCGATCGTTGGTATTAGTTTTCTTTTCCATATCGCGTGTGGGGTGGCTTCCCAGCGCGCCTGCTCCTTTATAACCATATCCTTTCAGGTTTCTTCCCGGGTTTCCTTGGATAATTTCCCGCTTTCCAGAATTTGTTCCCGGTAGACCACGATGAAGTCGTCCGCAAAAGCGATGTTCCACAGGAGTCCAAGACCGGATCCCTGGGGCTATCTCCGCTGTCGCCGCCTTGGCCAATTCATTAGGCCATCCGGCCCTGGTGTCTTTTTATTTGGGGGCATAATGAGGGCTTGTAGGGCCTTCTTCTCTTGCCATTCCATGTCTTGTGTTCCATGTTTCGTCGTAGCTAGGGTGTCCTCTTCCGGGTTCTTCGGTGGGTTGCCATAACCACTTCGCGGAAAGAGGGCCCTAGCAACTGCGGCTAATCCTCCTGGGATTGTAGCTTCTGGCCCCGGTGGGCAAGCCTTTATCTTCTTGATTACTACTCTGTAGGGAAGGCCCCATGGATCACCTCCCTACAGAGTTTATTCCAGCACTCCGATATACTGTGCTCGAATTCCGTCATAACACCTGATGATCAGGTTACTAATCGCCCTAGAGAAGTTCCTAGTAGATACAAGTTATTTAATTGATGACGACTTCAACATTCCTAACCTAATCTCGAGTAATACTGTAAAGGTATTATCGAAATTTGTAAACATCATTAAGTGAAAACAACTTATCACTATACATAATTCTCATAACAAGATTCTAGATCTTGTTCGATCCAACTTGTACATCGACTTAAATCGAGCCAGATTTACTCTTGTTGCAAACATCCCAAACTAGACAAGTGGGGTTTCCCGTTGAGCTCCCTCCCATTCTTCAAGCGCCGTGCATTTCAATTTTAGGAAAGCAAACCTCTATCGCCTCTATCACGATATATCTTTCATTGATTGGTCTTTGTTGAACGAATACTCGGCAGTTGATGATGCTAAGAATTATATTTGCTCACTAACCTTGACCAGAGGTAAATGTGGAAAAAAACAAATTGATGATGTTTAGTACTAGACTAGGGGTAGAGAAGAGTAGAACGATTAAGAGAGTGAACGACTTTAAATATTTGCGCTTTTGGTTTGACTGTAGAGGAGGATTTAGGATGCGTGCGTGAGTGTATGCATGCGAAAGCGTGAATGGCTTGAAGCATAGCGAGGAGAATATGGGAGAGTTTGTGGGGCGGTAACCTCGTAATGGCGTGAAAAATCTGGGATGTGTATGTTTAAACCTATTCTAGCGGGAGGTATGGATGAGTTGTAGGACGTAGATTGGATCGAGAAAACCTAGAGGAAGGATGTATGAAATTGTAGTTATATGTGAGGTATGGGTAGAGGAGAAGCTGAGAGAAAAAGTGGAAGCGTAGGAACTGAGGTAAGGGAGTGATTGGGGGTTATATAGTGGCAAGAAAAGCAGGTGAGAATGGCTGAGGGCTCATAGAGTGGAGCAGGGAGGACATAGTATGAATGGGTCAGAAGATAGAAGAAGGAAAGTGAGGATGGGTCTGGCGTACACCACATATGCGCTGTGTACTAAGAGGTGCGACATGTGGTGGCATCTTAGCAAAGAATGTAAGGAAGTGAAAGCAGAGTGCGTTGGAGATTGCAGAAAGGTGATTAAATTGATTGAATGGTTAGAAGAGGATCGGAAAGGCGTGAAAATCTGCAGGAGGCTGACGCAAGAGAAGAGAATGGCGAGGGCATCAATAAAATACACATTCGCTTATATTACATTGTATGCCCTCCTCATCCACACTAGACAAATTTAGTGTGGATTGTGGATGAGGAGGGCATACAAGCGAATGTGTATTTTATTGATATGATGATCTCATCCCAAGCTTCCTCATTATAGATTTGAATGCCGTTTTTTTGTAGCTCAGCTTATAACTGACATCTTTAATCCTGTGATTTAAACCTCCACATTTCCCACACTATGGAAGAAAACTAGAATCTGTTCTGCATCTGGTGCCACTCCACACCCTATTGATTGACTGCACCAGTATCCTTCATCCCTTCACTGGTAACATTTTCGGTGCCCCTGCCTTTTATTCGTCATCTTCCGCCGCCTTTCCCATGTTTAACTGCCGCAGACTCAACTCAACTCTAGATCCTTTTCTGTCCCCGCCATCTCTATGCAACTCCTCTCTCACTCTGCCAGATCTATGTTTATTTAACCCTTCTTTTCCCTTCATTTCAGAATCTCCCACAACTTCCCCGTTACTTCTTTAACCTCGTTTCCCGTCTGCACTTGATTTGTTTTCGCACAGCACAGACTTTTGAACTCTCTTTTTGCCTGGTTGACCGTTTCCACCTCACGTCTACCATAACTCTATTCCATCATCACCGTCAGAAATAAATAATTGTTTTTCTGTTTTAAAAACTCACAAAAAAAAATAAGAAAAGTACATTTATTACGTAAGTGCCACCCCCTATACACTTCAACAGTTACGAACAAAAAATAACGTACGTCCAACTAAAAAAGACCTGTTAGATTCAAATTAATAACCAAAGTAGCCATCCGTGCCATACAATTACAGCATAATGACAATAATTTCGTGACGATAATCGCAGGATTATTATTATCACACGAACGCTCCGTCATTACAGTTATTAAAGCGCGCGCTCACGAATTCCTACGTTTTTTGGCTGTTTCTGGCGTGCGCGCGTGTCGCCCACTGCCGCCGCGACGATCCCCCCGGCCCACCCTGTGACAATTATCCGTAATTGTACGCGCACGAACGCGCCCAACAACAAAAAAAAACAACAACCGCACGCGAACGCAAACAAATCGAGATGCGCGTAATCGGGCGGCCGTATCTTAATTAAAGATAATATCGGGCCGCGCAACAAAATAAGGCCAAAAATATGAAAGAGATGGATGCGGGATAAAATAAGGTGCACAGGCTACAACTGGCTGGGTGAGTGCTGCAGTCATTAAAATGATTTTCGATGCGTGCCGGTTATTAAAATGTACAATTTTATTGCTGAGTGTGCTGTTGTTTATTTGCATTCGGGTTTGTTGCGAGTTACCGAGTTGAAGGACCTTTATGGTGAAACCATATAATGAAATATTGGCATTTGAAAACGGTGGTCCTAATCATATGTCCACCCTCCATACTTAAATTTATTTTAGTCTCACTTGTCTTATTATAAGTCAAGTCAAGCTCTAATTTGGTCGCAGAAAATTATAAAGGATTTAATATTAAATTTATAGGGGCCCTACATGAAACAAAATTGGTAAAAGTATTTCCACGCACATAACTTGGTCAGTGTAATTTGTAACGTGAGTGATGAGGAATTTACTCTATATATAACTCTACAATGATAATGTTTATATTTTACACAAACAAAAATCTTCTATCTTTATCAGCCGTGAAGCTTTTCCGCCGCTCAAGGGAGAAGCTCAGAGGAGCTAACTTCACAGAAAACCACGAAAATTCGCTCCGATGGATTTTCGGCTCAGGCTCCCCAATGCTCAGTACGAGATGGACGACGCCTCTAACCAATTTTTACAGTTATTTAGTGTGTTTCTGTAAAGTCAAGGTAAATACCGGATGATTAAACTCCTCTGAGCTTCCCTCTTGATCGGCGTAAAAGCCTCACGGCTAAAAGCCCCATAAAGATAGAATTTTAAAAAAAAAATCAATCTACTCATTTATATAAGTATTATAGTTGATTTATAGAGTTTGGTATATAAAATCGCATACACTCTATCATGGCGACCATAAATTTTACAAAGCAGATCACTCTGTATGCGTCGGTATGCAAATGTGATCGCGTCTGCATCAACGCTGCACCCATTCCGTCCCAAAGCCCCGTCAAGATTACACCCGATAATGCCCCCCGAGTTGTCCATGACGACTCACTTGGGAATCATAATAAGAACTGTCTCAATATTTCTTTGAGCCGCCTCGCCCCGCACCGGGGGCTTATGCAGCACGGTAGCCGGGGATTTGAATGTTTTCACGAAAGAATAGCCGATTATGTACGCCAACACGTGTAGGTCAGGTCCTCAAAAATTCCTTGAACCCAACCAAAACATCAACCAAAAAAAAAACCTCAATCTTATCTCCATACGTCTTAACGTTATTAATATAGCATTGTTTAATTTTCGATATTGATGAGGCTCAGGTGTGATTGATTGAGGCGCGCGCCCCCCCACGAGCGCGCGACGTGTATTACGGAAAATTTTCGGGACAATAGCCTCGGGGCGGTTTCGTGCGGCCCGGAAAAATAACGGCCGCGGCCTTAACTAGCTGCCACTCACGCCGGCCGGGATGGATCGTGTGAAAAGCAAACGTGGCGCCGACAGCTGATTGCGGTCATGAGACGAATTAGTTACGCGTCACGCGGGGGGCCGCCGCCGCCGCCACATTCTGCGTTCTCACACCCGACGACGATTGCAAACAACAATCGCAATTCTGCAATTTGCCCCCAACATCGTTAATAGAGCAGTGCGATGTGAGCTAGAAACGAACATATTTTCATGTTTCCACTGACATATCTTTGCAGATAATTAAGATATATAGTTGCGCTTTATAAAATTTAATTCTTCATCCATTTATCTACAATGACCATTAAAATTTTATATATTTTTTAAACTTTAACTCAGTTTTAACCTTCCGGCATTCGCTCCCAGTCTCATAGACCCGGAGCATATATATATATATATATATATATATATATATATATATATATATATATTATATATATATATTATATATATATATATATATATATATATATATATATATATATATATATATATATATATATATATATATATATGCTCCGGGTCTATGAGACTGGGCGCCGGAAGGTTAAAACGAGTAAATTTTGATAAAATTATTTTTAACTTCTCCCTAACGTATCTTTGAAGATAATTAACATACATGGTCTTGCTTTATAAAATTTATTCATCATACATTTCTTGACCATATTCAATCATATTTTATATATTTTCTTAATTATGACTTATTTTAAAGCGAGTTAATTGTTGTAATAGAAACTATTTAATAAATATGTTCAGCATTCGACCGTCGTATGTTATATATCTTCGCCTTTGATTTCTCCTGTTCTTATTTTGAGATATTCTCAATTTGTAATCCCTCGAAAAAGATGATAGAGGAGAAGGGTTAAACTTTAGTAATTATTCTTTTTTTTACTATTTCTTCGTCACGTTTATTTACCTTCTTGTCTTTCTTCTCCTATACCTCGTTCTTTTTCTTTCTTTTGTTGTGTATACTAAAGCAACGCTCGATTGTCTGGGCAGATAAGCCATTCGGTCGTTAAGTCACACCGAAACCCTAATGACCTACTAACCCATTAGAAAGCGTAATTAGGACTATACAGAAGAGGACAGAGTGGCAAAAGTACCCTTCAACGAAACAGTCGCGGAGCGACCAAGAAGCCACACACAACATAGTCTTCACCCAAACAAGATCCACAACTTTTCAACACCACATCAATAGTGTTAGTCCTCAGTCATTGGTGGCAGCGACGCTTCCAGTTCCTTCCGACGACGTTCCAAGAGTTAACCAGTTGGTATCCAGCGGTGGTTCCCCTCAGCATTGGCGGCATCGACTCGGCAACTGGACCTCAGTATTGGCGTCATCGGCAGGAGCTTTACATCGCTACATATCATTCTTAATGGCAGAGGTGGTCCTCCCATAAGTTACATCACTTTGTACTTTTTTGTTGTATTTTATACTACAAATATCTCAAAAATATTCAAATTTACTCTATTTATTTCTCTCCTTCCTCATATTCTCTCTTTTCTTAATTATATAGCTCTTTCTTATAAAATTTGATGATTTAAATATATTAAATTGATTTTTTAAACTGTTCTGTTTCAAAAAGATTTGCTGCCACCGCCTTCGATCTTCCAGATCCTCCGGACTAGGTCCGTATACGTCTGATCCTCAGTTGGTTTAATACATATTGATTCCTCCTTCATTAACTGGGGTTTAGCTGCGTTATTAATGGCCAATCCTCGGGGATTTCCAGTTGTGTGTTGTTTTTTCAGGTCCCTGGTAGTTGCTCACATATTTGAACCTGCGGAAATGTATTCAGCGATTTTCCTCATGTTCTGGGTGGGCAGCCTTGATGCCTCAACTACTATTGCCTCTGTTTCCTTTGCTTCTGCGATTTGCCTTACGCGCCGGATGCCATAGTAAGTACTGCTGTGTTATACTTAAGCGACGCCCGATTGTCTGGGCAAATAAGCCAATTGGTCGTTAAGTTACAACGAACCCCTAATGACCCACCAACCCATTATGGGCCGGTCATTACGAACCCATTAGAAAGTGTGATTAGGACGATACAAAAGAGGACGAACAGTGGCAAGAGTACCCTCAGACGAGACAGTCGCGGAGCGACCAAGAAGCCACACACATCGTAGTCTTCACCCAAATAAGATCCACAACTTTCAACAAAACATCAATAGTTTTAGTCCTCAGTCATTGAGGTGATGGCAGCGACGCTTCCTGTTCCTTCCGACGACGATCCAAGAGTTAAACAGTTGGTATCCAGCGGCGGTTCCCCTCAGCAGTGGCGGCATCGACTCGGCAACTGGACCTCAGTATTGGCGTCATCGGCAAGGTCTTTCCATCGTTACACATCAGTACGTTCCTTCATCTTCTCCTCACTAGTGGTGTTGCACACGATGTATTGTATGAACCGCTCGGTTTTCACCACTGGGTCGGCGGGGATGTGCACCTCCGTGGTGTGGCTTATTGTGGCCACTTCACCCAACTTCAGATTTAGATTCTCTAATGCAAAAGGCAGCTCCTTGATAAGCATAACTATCGCCTCGATGGGCACAACTAGGCAAATATTTGGATGGCAATTAGAGGTAGAAATGGAAAACATGAGGGACCACCACATAATCTGCTACGAATCACGCGAGGCCCCGGCCCAAGACTGAATCACAAGGAGCCAACAAGGCTGACGCATTACTCACAAGGGTCGGAAGGGATTCTGCGAAGAGGAGTTCAAGAGAATGCAAAAACGCATCACAGCCTACGAGCTATATTAAAAATAAATGTGATACACATTTCGACCAAAGAGGACACAAAATATTTCCACCCCCGTATACTAGTGACTACATGTACTAGACACCAGATATAGCGTTAAAATGCAGGAGATGGATCCAAACCAGAAGGAAAGCTGCCAGATGCAATAAAAATCCAATTAATCAACGCCTACAACTCTCAGCAAGGGAAGAATACGAGTAGACAAAAAATAACTGAAGAGGGGAATCAGAGCAGAGAAAAAACGCGCCTAGCGAGAAATGTGCGATGAATTGGAAAATGATATCTAGGGAAAGGCCTACAAAATAATCCCCAATAAACTGAATTTGCGTCCACAAGCAGCTCTGGACGACTAAGAAAAACAAGCCCAAATAATGAAACTATTCCCTCCGGAAGTAGTGGGAAAACCCAGTAGATAAGGAGGACATACCACCCTTCGAAGCCGCAAAGATACTAGCATCAAGGCCGTTCGCATCAAGGTAAGAAAAGCACCAGGACCAGACCAAATATCACCAGAAGTGATCAAAGCAATCACGAAGAAAATACCTGAGACACTAGCTACGGTCATGAACCACTACCTGACGCATGGAAAATTTCCAATAGAATGGAAAATGTCCCGGCTGGTACTTATAGAGAAGCCAAAAAAGGACCGAATCTCTCCCAGCTCATACAGACCCATCTGCTTACTGGACGCTTTGGAAAAGCTATAGGAAACTCTCGTTAAGAGACTGGAAGCAGAGTTTAAAAGTACCGACTCTCTCCCAGCTCATACAGGCCCATCTGCTTACTGGACGCTTTGGGAAAGGAATTGGAAACTCTCGTTACGTAGAGGCCGGAAGGAGAGTTGCAGGAAAAATAAGTGTTAAACTATCATCAGTATTGATTGCCGGTAGATCTACTATAGACGCCCTCAGCATCGTCATGAAAACCTCAGACTCAATTAACACCAAGACAATAAAATATTGTGAGTTTTCTACACGATGACAACCGTCGACGTACAAAATGCCTTTATTTTGGCCCCATGGCACCAGATTATTAAGGCCATTAACAACGCGAATATAAGAAGAATGATCCAGTCCTACCTAGACACTAGATACATCCTCACCTCCAAGAGTAGACACATTAAGACCTTCTCTGGTGTCCCACAGAGCTGGGTTCTAGGCCCAACCCTATGGAATATAATTAATATAAAATATTGAAGACCACTATCGAACAAGGCGTGACGCTAGTTGCTTACGCTGATGATCTTGCTGTCATCGTTACAGGAAGAGTAAAGACACTGCTGGAGGAGAACGCCCAATATGCCATAGAAAAAGTGTGACTGGTACTCAAAGAGATGGGAGTTAAACTGGAAATGAGCTAGACGGGGTTGATACTCCTTGCCGGCAGAGAACTGAATATACAAGGAATTAACATAACCAGCCAAAGGTCGCTGAAATATATGGGGGTACACCTGGACAAGGATGTTCGCATGACAACACATATCAAGAAAACATATGAGAAAGCCAACAAGACCCTAAGGGCTCTAGCTGAATTTTGGGTGTCAACATCGGTCGACAATGATACAGACAACGGAAGATTCTAATCATGGCTGTATCATCGATTGTACTAACTACGATACAGACAACGGAATCATGGATGTATCATTGATTATACTCTACGGGACACCAATATGGGCACGGGTCCTAAGGCACAAACATTGTGAAGATATGCTAGATCACATAAACAGGAAAATTTCCATACGCATTACTTCCGCGTATAGGACAGCACCAACAGAGGCAGTCCTGGCAATTGCCGGCCATTCTTCCACTTTCAGCTTAACGGGTGGTAAGCTGAAAGTGGAAGAAACCACAAACCCACAAACATAGCAGAGGACACAATGCAGAGGCAACAATGACAATGCTAGAACTATGGCAAGACAAATAGAGATAATACAACGGACAAACGAAACTGTTTATTAAAGACGTCAAGGACTGGTGTAACAGATAGTGGGGGAATGTGGACTTCTACGCGACTCAGGCCCTAACAGATTCAGATTCAGGACGTACCTAAAACGGACGTACCACAAGAGTGAAAACAGTGTGTGTTGTTACTGTGGAAACGAAGATACCCAGGAACACACAATATTCGAATGCGACAGATGGGAGGAATACAGATCAATAGCAAACCAGAAATGTGGTACAGAAGTAACACGAAAAACATCGCGGGACTCCTCCTGGAAACCGAGAAAACTGCTGGATAGCGATCACCCAATTGATCACGAAGGTTATGCGGACAAAGAACAATGCAGGAGTCAGAAAGTAGAATGCAATAATAATAAACGCAGACGAGGACCACCTTTGACGAAATGTCTAAAGGTATAGAATGCCAGCAAGTCCTCTGAAGCCAAAAAATAAATAAAAATTTGATTCGAAAGTTTCTCGACCAGGCTCGTCCAGTTTTTATCATCCGACCGCTTGTCACTGCTCTACATTCTTCATCTATTTGTCTCACTATTTCGACAGTCCTCGCCACCTTCACTTTCTGGAGAATGCCCTGAGGCCCAGAGTCTCAGAGGCTGCTTCCTTGCAGACGGCTGCCTTGTCAAAAGAGCCGTACTCTGGATATGTTTTTCTTCTTCCGGTGTAGGGTTTGGTGCCATTTAGCATGCTTGGCTAGTCAACTGGTCCAGCAGTGCCTGCATATCCCTCATCTGTGTTCTTAATGACTCCATCTTCCTACTCCTGTGCAGGTTTTTCAGGCTACCAGTTGTATTTGAGGCCTTTCGCTATGTATGGGGATTTCTAGCGGGGTTATGATTTTTCCAATGAGCCGCTTGTATTTCTCATGAACAACCGCGACATCAGCTTTTACGTCCCTAGGTATGTTCTTTGTTGTCACAACCGTGCCTGTTACTCTGAATCTCTCTGACAACTTTATGTAGGCCTTATGACTTTCGTATTCGTCCTCGCTGTCTGTTTTGCAGTGCTTCGGCAACTTCTTCTTTGCCCCTTATGGTTCCGCCTTCCCATCTTCCCTTTCCGGAGGCGAGATGGTTTTTACTCTTGGCTGACTTCCTTCCTATGAGTCGGGATTTCCAGCCCTCAACATGAGCTAATCGATTATTCTTTTTCCATTTGGGCAGACATGAAGAATAACAACAGAAAAATATCGCAAAATAACCTAAGGACGTTTAAATTAATGTACTTACACACACGCTAACAGTATCCAGAAGATGCAGGATCTGAAATGACATAAACAACGCATGTGTGTTAAGGGTTCACTTACAACAGGAAATCACGAGAGAACAACTAATATGGTATGGCCATGTCCAAAGAATGGATGAAAGTAGACCACTGAAAATAGCCATGACGTGGACACCATCACACCGTAAAAAAGACCAAAAATAAATGGAATTACTAAGGCAATGAGTACTCGAGACCTGAGAGATGAGCAATGGAAGGACAGAAGGATACGGAAGTTAGGCATCGGATAACAATGAAAGATGTTTTAAATGTTACACATGAAGAACATTTTTTTTTCATTGTCTTCTATATTCCGATATCCCATTCAAGCAAGTTATGGTTATTTTGACTTGTGTTATTATTTTCTTTATTTCTATCGTACTTTCCTGCCATGTTGTTACTTCATTTCCATCTATTGGATCCCACCGTTGCTAAAACCAACGCAGTCTGTCCAGTAGGATGATACTGGGTCGTCAGGTGGCATGGTGAACTGGATCACTGGACCACCCAGGCCCAGGAAGATACGCCCAGATGCCGTTTCTGTGGTGGAACTGATGGTACAGTTCACACGAGCTGCCGTTGCCCACGGTGGGAGGCTGAGAAGATATCGTTATGGATGCAGGTGGAAAAACCCAGCAAGCCATCGGAGTAAGGATGCTCCAAGACAATGAAGGATGGGACGCGTTTGTGACTTTTTCCCGAAAGGTGATGGAGAGAAAGTTCGACGACTTGCGGACACCACAGACGGGCGCACGACGATCCGACATACATCATTATTTCTAGAACAAGAGACAAGGCTAACGGACTGACGTTAAGACAGTCTAAAGGGCATATGGGTGACAATGAGGCGGTCATGGGACAGAACCTGAGTGTTGGTTTAGTCCGTAGACGCCTCGGCTAATACACTGACATATATAAAGTTATGCCTCTCGCCTCTTCGCCTACCGTGTCTTAGGCGAAGACGCGATGCCGGCGCGGCGAGAGGCACGAGGCAAATGCCCGCGCCTCGTCACCTAAGTGGGCATTGCACCACATGTTTATATAGAGGGGGCTTGAACCGTCGGATAACAATGAAAGATGTTTTAAATGTTCTTCATTTGTAACATTTAACTATTATTATCGGTGATATATAGAAGAGTGAAATGCTACACATGAAGATAGATATGCAAGTGAATGCCTCCAATAAACAGAGATATTGATTCTATAGATTATAGAAGTGGTAATTTTAGTTTTCTAATTTTATGAAGCTTGTAGTTATTTCAGTTTCTCTCTTGTTACCACAAGGCAACAATTTTACACATCAAAGAGGATAGAGGAACACCAAAAACAGCCAACACAAGTTTGAAAGTTTTGTGATAACAGATTTGGCGTATGTCAGTATTAAGACTTATGCCAAAACTGCTTTGATAAAACTTGCAAACTTCTATCACCTGATTTCGACTATTCTCTATCATCTGTGATATGTGAAATTTTTCACATAATCGAAAAATTAAAAGTTACTTCTTCTATAATCTATTGAATAAATATGTCGGTTTATTGTACGCACTAAACTCTTTTTTGTCTTTTGAGGTGGAATCTTTGAAAGTGTCTCACTAGCTTAACTAGGTGTTAGAGGCACGAGTAGCACCGGATTCGCGCCAGGGTCTGACCGGGGCGCCTCCTTTTTTTTTCTTCTGGGGTGGAATCTTCGAAAGACACCCATGCCTTCACTATCACCACTGTGGTGATAGGCATGGGTACAGTCGCTGGGCTTCATCGAAGGCGACGTTCCAGAGGAGGAGGGGTAGGACTGATCCTTGGAGCACCCCGTCACCTCGAATGCTAGGCCCCCGCGTTGCCCTCAAACGTCACCTCTAACACTAACCTAAAACTTGTATGTGTAACTATTAACTTATTTGTTTTAATACAACAAAAGTGATGCAACGTAACTATTGTTATTGTCTGTTTTCAGCTTAATAAACTCTAAAAAACCCAATCCCAATCCCAATCCCAATCCCAATCCCAATCCCAATCCCAATCCCAATCCCAATCCCAATCCCAATCCCAATCCCAATCCCAATCCCAATCCCAATCCCAATCCCAATCCCAATCCCAATCCCAATCCCAATCCCAATCCCAATCCCAATCCCAATCCCAATCCCAATCCCAATCCCAATCCCAATCCCAATCCCAATCCCAATCCCAATCCCAATCCCAATCCCAATCCCAATCCCAATCCCAATCCCAATCCCAATCCCAATCCCAATCCCAATCCCAATCCCAATCCCAATCCCAATCCCAATCCCAATCCCAATCCCAATCCCAATCCCAATCCCAATCCCAATCCCAATCCCAATCCCAATCCCAATCAACACCGCCACCTCGCCAAACACTGCGGTGGTATGTAATTTTCTTCATTGTTATCTAAAGAGACATGAATTAGAGATAAACCATGTAAATTGCATTTTCAACTTTACCTGTTATCTCTCAATAACTTGAAGGTTGGGATGTTTCTCTTCCATATGACCAATAAACGTTCTCTTAGAGCGGAATGAAAGAGAAATACCTCATTTTATACTCCGTATTTATACCGTATACATGTATTTAGTGTTTATACATTAATTAGATCCTTACACCAATAATATGGTGGATAGGCATTCGATTATATAAAATTATGCATTAATTCCTCAGATATTAATATACAAAAACATATAATATGTTTTAAGAAGTAAGTATAAAACCTCGAAGGTTGCTATGTATTTGTTTTATATTATTTCAATCTTTCCATTTTCTTCATTCCACTTCATTTCACTTTCACATCAGATGTTTTCGCAAAACTCCCCAACAACAGAATAAAAATGTTCGTATATTTGATATATTTATAAATACAATCTTAAATATTCAATGTATTTGATTAAAAAATATATACCATTTTTTAGACAACAAGATTTAAAAGTAAAACTAAAAACAGCCGAATCATAAGTCGGTCATTTGCTAGGGCTGAAGGCAATTTTGTAACGCGCAACAGGGGCACCGAGTGCTGCCTTTGCGGTTCATTTTGCCAGGTAAAATCATCTGCCGCCCGTGGGTGGCGTTTTCGAAACTCATCCACCCCGTGAAAGTAACGATTTTACGCTTAAAAATTGCGGGACCGGTGAAAACGCCCCAATTAAACCGACAGAATTACGAAATTGAGTACAAGAGGGGGTGGAACTAATACATCACATGTTCATTACACGCTACTTAACGCGGAATTTAAACATTGTAAAACTTTTTCAAATGTCCGAAAGATATTTGAGTTTTAACGATATCTCACAATTATTTATATATATATATATATATATATATATATATATATATATATATATATATTCGTCATCCCAATTGTGAATATTATGCCATTAAAAGAATACGAATTTGATGACCAACATTGCTACCTACACCTATACACATCCTGTATTTATATTTTGTATTTCGTATATGTATTTAAAATTTATTGGGCAATGGGTAGCTGAAAGGTGTGTAATTTTAACTGTAGTTATTTCTTGTCAATCTTTTAGTACCACCATTGTTAGTTCATATTGACCTATGATCAATTTTATATTTCGCTGATGGTCAGATTTAATTAAGGCTATGTTGTATAGTGATGACTTAATTGATGACCACGATTACATCTATTGTATAAAACTCAGCTCAGTGGTCTAGTGCAGAAGTCTTACAGTGGGGGAGTCAAATGTATTACTCAAAAACATATGTGTATATATATATATATATATATATATATATATATATATATATATATATATATATATATATATATATATAGCAAGTAGAATGACGGACTGTTATGGATATGGAGTGGATGACGGGTATAAGTCCAAAACGGGGAATACTGGAAACCAAGGGCAGGTGAACAAAATTAAAGCCAAGATCTTGTTTGGTTCCGGTTTATTAAGTTACGTGCCAACGTTTCGCTAGCCAGTGCCAGCATCATCAGGGCATGTACATAAAGTTAATAAAAATAATGTACGACGTTACACATTGATTTGCAGATTTTATAATATTAGAATAAAACACTAGGGCTATCAGCTGTGAGGTTTTTCCGCCGCTCATGTGAGAACCTCAGAGGAGTTTAATCACCCGGTATTTACCTTAACTTCACAGAGAGCCTCTGAAAACTGTGAAAGGTGATTCGTGAAAATTCGTACCGATGGGGTTCCAATATATTAATATTTTTACATAAATATGTTTTTGAGTAATTTTGAGAGCTCATCCACAGCATGACTTCTGCACTAGACCATTGAAGTGAGTTTTATGCAATATTTTTCACTAGATAATCGTGGTTCATCCTTATACAGCCCAGCCTTAACCCGTAACCGGTGATGTCCAATTTTTGATACATACACGGTGACGTGAATGCTGGGAAACATCTTTATATTTTATGCTAATAAGAAAAAAAAACCATTCGCAATTTAAGTAATTTATAAGCTTTCTTATATTTGCCATCTCACAGACTTCTGGCCACCGGTTATGGATTAATTAAATCTGACTATCAGCGAATAGTTTTAAATCTAACATAGTTTAAGTTTACAGTTGCGAAATTATTATATGTTTTACAATCAATGTAAGTTATTAGGAGTAATTTACAGGACCTATAACTTTTAAAGCATTAATGTTAGATTTCCTACATAACCAGTAAACATTTTATATCAACAGATTTTCTTGTGATGCCTATAGTTTACAGTAATACCTAAAAACATATAGTAACTGTAAGCCTCGAAATAAATGTATTTTTTGTTTGTTATAACAGTTTATTAAAGTTTGCTGCTGGTGCCTGTGGAGGGTTGGGGAAAAATAAATCGCGAAGTAAATGAAAAAGCCATCAGAAGTGTCCCGAGCATGCACACACTCGCCCGCGCCGCCCCCCGCCCGCCGCGCTAGGTGATTCAAAACCCATTAATTCCAACCCCGAACCAATTTCCAGCTCTCAATAGCGATTCATTTCGCCCCCGCGACGCGCTCCTTACGCTACCGCGTACCGAAGAACCCGATTCCTGGTTGTGACAGCAACCACCCCCCGAAACCCACCTCTCGCAATACCCCGTAGTGTTTCAAAGATCGATTTAATTTTAATCGCATTTTTTTGCCTGTAGCCGGTAGCTAAGTAGAAAATTGTCTTACAACATGCTTATCCGTTTTGCGAATTACACCGCCCTCCTGTGGTGTCCATTACCCGGAACGGGGGTTGGCATTAGTGTAATCCGATTAAAAAACTCGCGTTGGCGATCGCACGCTGGCGTAGATTATGGGAGATTATCCCAGCGCATTGTGGAGTCAATGGGAATTTGTTACGTATGCTAATTTTAAATCCCCGCCCCCACGAAGACGTCGTGGTCAGAAGACGTTGCTGTGTGTGCGTATGCCCCCGGGGCCCATTAGTGCCGGCTAATAAATTCGGGGAAGGCGAGGTCGGGCAGACCGTGAGGAGACGCGCGGATTGATGGTGAAGGGCCACGGCGCATTAAAAAATGGTTTAACATGGCTTTTGTCGGCTGCGCGCAGGTACACTGCACCCCCGTGGAGATGTTGATAGATTGATTTGTTTTTTTATATTATGTTCCTTTCTACCCCCGCGCGCGATTAATATGCGCGCGCGGCGCCCTTTCACATGGAGATCTTGCTGAAATGCCAAAAATGTTGACCGCGGTGATTAATCACGGGTGGCCACAGCAATTAAGATGATTTAAGCTCGAGGGGCGGGGAAAGTGAAATATATTTGTATGGTCTATGGAATTTTTAATTTCTGCGCAGACCTCAAATCTTTTTCATTAAAACCACTCGTATTGAGAACTACAGTTACAAAAAAGAATATATATGGGTCATTCCATGTCAAATCGACCAATAGTTGGAATCGACCCCTTTCAATTTGAACGAAATTTGGTCAAAATATTTCTTTTATCATAAAACCAAGATTTACAAACGGTAAAGTTATTCAAGATTCAAAATTTTACCACTTTTCTAGTTATTCAACTTTATTTTTTAAATATCTCGAAAACTACTATAGATACAGAAATGGTCTTTCGTTTGCTTAAAGGGGATACTTAGGGCTATTGAAAAAATATATATTTTGAAAAAAAAATCGAAAAATGAAAAGAATGTAGAATTTAGAATTTATTTAAATGGTATGGCGACACAACGGGAAAGGGGAAAGAATATATATATATATATATATATATATATATATATATATATATATATATATATATATAAACCATCTTTATTAAAACTGTTGACCCTTCGCTGGTTTTTTCGCCTCTTTTTTTTTTACTAAATAATGAAGAACCGGGCTTTTATTGATGATATATTTTCTATATGGCAACATATCTTCATCAACTTTTAGTAGATGTTTATTTTTCTTCTAAATTTAATTATTTATTGCTTGTCTTTATGTACTCTCGCGATTTTTCACCCTTCAGCCGCCCCCAGAGCGCATTCCACAAGTAAGATTTCATTACGACGCCCACATTACGCATTTATGGCCGCGCACGTTTCGTCGCGTGCCCCTCATCAGCATTCATCCCCACAGCGCTCTCCACCGATCTCATCACGCATTCACTTGTGCTGGATATGCGAGCGCGCGCGCGCGGGGGGCGGCGATGAATTTTTAACGGCCGCCGAGCCTCTTGACCGATTAAAATTTCGCTGCTTTGTAATTTTTTCCACCGCTCCCGTGGGGCCGTTCAGCGGCGGTAAATTATGAAGTTTTTACCGTCGCCGCCCGCCCCGCGGTGCTGGCACGCCTAATTGATAAGCGAGGGGAGTTGTTTTAAGATGTTGAGGGTGCTCAAGGGAGTTGGATAATATTCCAAAGAGAGTACTTTGGGGGTTTTAAAAAAATATATATTTTTTATTTTAAATTTACATATGCGCTACTATAAGTATTCTTAATAAATTAAGTGTTTTTGGTGAAAATAATTCGGTTATAATTCGAATTGTATTTATTTTCTAAAAAAAAAAGGATTATAAATTACCGAAATTAGAGTTTAAAAATTCCCAAAAAGGGTTGCATGAAGGTCACTTTTCTAAAGTTATACGTATTTTATTATATTCATTCTTAATACAGTGAGCGATTTTTTGTTTGGCCTGAGGTGGGGAATTTATGACATTTTCCCCCAGGAAGTGTTAGATTCCGACCCATCAAGGGCCGACCTACCAGCTAAACCTCACTTCGATTCTCAAACCAATATATTCCTAAATATGGAATCCACATTTCTGGATTACCTGCGTATTACTAAATAATGATGAATCGGGCTTTGGAACATTGGCAATAGTACCTTCAGCAGAGACAGTCGCGGAGCAACCAAGAAGTCACACACACATCACAGTCTTCACCCTCACAACATCCACAATTTTCAATAACACCTATCAGCATTAAGGGGCCCACATACGCTCAGTTTATCTGCGCAATTTCCCTGTGCAAATATCTGAATACAAAGTGTACACATATCTGAACAGAAGGTGTGTGGGCTACTCGAATTTTTCCATCACTTTTGCTCTTAGTTTTCTCAGTCGTGCAGTGTGTATAGAAGTATTCTCCGATAAGTACTAGAAATATCCCACAATTCAGGAAAATTATGGTAGGTCTCGATAAAGCTCAGAAGGCCTTAATTCTTATTCTTTATGTACAACAGGTGGGCTACGCATTCAGTCGACAAAGGCAGAACTGCCGAAACTGCTATTAACTGAGGAAACAGCTTAGTTAATCCGTACAAAAGTAGAAACCTTTGTTCAGGTCGCAGACCTACGTGAACTGCGCAGTTTCCTCAGTTTAATGCTCAGACATAACGTCACACGTGTTAAACTGAGCAGATAAACTAAATGTATGGGCCCCTTTAGTTTTAGTCCTCAGTTATTGAGGTGGTGGCAGCTTCCATTTCCTTTCGACGACGTTCCAAGAGATAAATAGTTGGTATCCATCGGTGGTACTCCTCAACATTGGCGGCATCGACAGAGGTACAGTTAACCTCAGCATTGGCGTCACCATTTTGGTGCCAGCGGTAGTCTTTTCATCGCTATACATCACTAGTTTGAATAATAAATAGAATAAATTTCGGTGGTCTTTTTATCGCTATACATCACTAGTTTAAATGATATATAGAATAAATTTCCAACTTGTTCGTGCCCAATTTATTGTCCAAAAGTGCAAACAAAATTATGACGGTGTAGCCGGGCTTGATGTCGGGGGGGCCAATTTCGCCGGCGTTTAACAGAAACAAATTATTATTAAAAACCGTGCGTATGGTCGCTGAGAAATTGGTATTTTTGTGGGGGGCAGCTGCCGGGCTGACGGGTATCACCCCCGAAATTACCGAATGCCGCAATTACCGACAAATTGGCCGATGGGATCTACGACGCGGCGCAAAAGAAATGGGACACAATTAAAACCAGGAAGGGGGCCGCGCAGGTCCGTTCCAGCGGCGCTCTAATCATAATAATTTGGTGGCCGTAAATCATGCGGGGAATAATCGAGGGGCCGCACTGTTCACCCCCTGGCCACTTCCGCTAGAAAAGCCTTTAAGTAACATAATCGTTTTCTTCTCATACGTGTGATTTACTGTGTTCAAGCTTTAAACTTTGCCAAAAAAAAAACTCGAATATATAAATTAAATTTGTTTTAAATTTACGTATGCACTACTATAGGTATTCTTAATAAATGGAGTGTTTTTGGTGAAAATCCTTCGGTTTCAATTCAAATTGTATTGATTTTATAAAAAACAAGGACTATAAATTTCAGAAATTTAAAGTTTAAAAATTACCAAAAAGGTGTTTTCTAAAATTATATGTGTTTTATTATATAAATTCTTGATACAGTGAGCGATTTTTGTGAAAATCCTTTTTTTGCCTGAGGCGGGAGAATTTCCGATATTTTCCCCCGTGAAGTGCTGGATTCCGACCCATCGATGGCCGACCTACAAGCTAAACCCCACCTCGATTCTCAAACCAATATATTCCTAAATATGGAATCCACATTTCTGAATTACCTTCATATTTAGGTGGCTATAGATTCAATTTTTAATTCTCAATTCAACATAGTTTTTATATAAACTATTTTATTAAATTAGTTATCTTTCTTCAAACTTCACAACCCTTACACACGACTCCCACCACATACTCATACGATTCGTCTCCTACAAAAGCACTGCTCTCGGTGACAACCTTTCGAGACCTAGCAGATTCTTCAGGAGCAAACCTTGCTCTCTCTCTATCACATCCCACTCACGCAATCCCCACACTTCCACTCCATAAAACAGAATAGGTTTTGCACACGCATCCCAGATCTTGCACGCCATTACGAGGTTACCGCCCCACAACCTCTCCCATTTCCTTCTCGCTATTCCCCAAGCCATTCTCACTTTCGGTTGCATGCATTCCACATGCACCCTAAATCCTCCTCTACTGTCAAACCAAAAGCCCAAATATTTAAAGACATTAACTCTCTCAATCATCCTTCCCTTCTATTTCAGCTCTTCCACTTTACCCCTTCTACCCCTATTTCTAAACATCATCCATTTAGTCTTTTCCGCATTCACCACTAGCCCTATCCTATCCAGGTACCTTCCCATTATTTCCAACATCTCTTGCATCTCTTCCACTCTCTTGGCTACTAATACTATGTCATCCGCATATGCCAACATCAATACTTTGGTTCTCGCCAACAACGCCCCTCCAGCCTGTCCTCTCCTCAGCACCGCCTCCAACTCGCTTGTGTATAGATTGAACAGGAGGGGGCTTAGCGGGCACCCTTGTCTTAAACCCACATTCACCCTAAACTTCGCAGACACTTCTCCATTCACTCTCGCTTTTGCCCACGCCTCTTTACATATATTTTTCACCTACTCCACACTTTCATCTTCCATGCCCAATCTATCCATACACTCCACGAGCTTTCCTCTAGGAACTGAATCATACGCCGCTTTCAAATCCACAAACACCGCATACACTCTCCCATTGTACTCCAACGCTTCCTCCGCCATTCTCGCAAGCGTGAAAATCTGCTCCCTCGTCTCTCTTCCCTTTCTGAAACCCCCCTGACATTCCGGCAGCAGCCCTTCTCTATCCACTTCCCTCTCTAGTCTATTGTTCACAATTGTCATCATAGCTTTGTACCCCGCACTCATAACGGTAATACCCCTATAATTGTTTACGACCGATGCCGCTCTCCCTTTATGTACCGGGACCACCACCCCCACACGCCACTCTTCCGGCAGCTCCTCCTGACCGCTCCAGACCCTATTCAAAACCTGCAGCAACTTATCTCTTCCTTCCTCTGGTAATCTTTTGAAAGACTCTACCATCAGCCCATGTTCCCCTGCCGCCTTTCCCAGTTTCGGCTGCCCGACGTGGCCATACGTCGACCTCTTCCCGCAAAAACGCCTCCCTTCCTACCACCGGTCTCGGACTCCCTAAATCCACCTCTGACCCCGGCATCTCTCTACAGCTTCTCTTCTCCCACTCTGCCAGCTCTATGTTAACTTTGCCCTTTTTTGCACTTCCCTTCAGAATTTCCCACAACCCTTTCTCTGCCACTCACTCCCTCAACCTCGTTTCTACCTTCTGCAACTCCTTTATCTTCTTGCTCTCGCAGGCTCTCGAACTCCCTCTTCGCCTGATTGGCCCTTTCCACTTCACCTCTCCCATTCCTCCACTTCGCCATTGCTCTTCGCCAGCTCGACTTCTTTACCCTACATTCCTCGTCAAACCAACTCTCCCTCTGCTCCCCACTCTTCTTCTTCTCCAATGCAGCTACCATCACTCTCTCCAACTGGAGCATGGAATGCACATCCTCCCACTTGACGCGTTTTAGCTTTTTCTCATATGCATCCAAATCCGGCTCGCTCCATCCAAACCTCTGCTGCCCCTTACTCTATTCTCCCTTCACAACGTTCCTCACCCTCACGACTACCTCCACCGGTACACGATACGACCCCCCTACGTTTTCCACCTTGAAGCACTCCAACTCTTCCCTTTCGATCCCTTTGACCACCACGTAGTCCAAAACCGAGCCTCCTCCTTGTCCTCCTTTATCCCGGGAGCACCTTTCTCTCCAGTACCCGTCCTCTCCGATCCCTCCTTCCAGCTCCCCCACCCTTACATTTCATCGTCCCCGATGATCCATATATCTGCTGCCGTATCCAGTTCGTCTAGTACCTCCGTTAATTCCACCCGGTTTTTGTTACAGTACACTGCCTCCATCCACACCGCACTTCTATGCATTTCTACCTTCCCTATTACGAGTCCTGTAGCTTCTCTTAGCGTCTCTCTGTTCCATTTTTCCTATATCTTCCTCAATCCCAATAGGATTCCTCCTTTGGCTCTACCCATCTTAGCTTCCTTCTTTGCTCCCTGAGTCGCCCAATCTCATCCTGTCGGCATACATTCATACTCTATCTGCCCGCACTCCTCTTCCTTCTGTCAACCACGTCTCTACTAGCCCCACTATGTCCTTTGAGCCCAACCAATCCTCTAGTTCTTTTACCCACACTCCTCCCAGCACCTTTTTCTTTAGACCGGCAGTGTTCCAGAAGTCCACCCTGCAGTTGCCCTCGTCCCCTCTTCCATCCACCTCATACCCCTGCCTCGTCGTCCTCACCCTCTTCAGCACTTTTTTTGCCAGACTTTCGAAGATCCTGAGTTCTTCATCGTCTATTTTTCTCATGCTTCTCGCTTTTAGTGCTTATGTTACCGCTGGTTTTACCACTGTTTTATAGATTTTTACTTTGCGTATGTTCTGTGCCCTGCTTGTATCCTCGCTTTTATTTCCCTATTACAGTTTACTGTGTTTATTTGTGTCCCTAGGTAATTAACGTAGTTCACTTCTTTAATGTCGATGTTGTTTAATTGTACTATGATTCCGTTTGTAGCCTCCTTTCTTGTGCTTTTCATGTATTTTGTTTTTTTTTTGTTTATGTAGTCTGTAGTGTGTAGTCCTGCTTCTTTTGCTGCCACCTGAGCATTCTGCAGGCCTCTTCCAGCCACCTTTTGCTCCTACTTAGGCCCAATTCACACATAAGCGGAGTCTGGCGCAGGCGCGATGTAGATAAGGCGCAGGCGCTTATGTTTACATAGACGCGGCGTGGAAGATTTATGCCTCTCGCCTCTTCGCCTCCCGTGTCTTAGGCGAAGAGTCGAAGAAGCGGTGCGGGTGCTGCGAGAGGCACTACGCTGCAAGCCGCCTTCTATATAAACATGTGGTGCAATGTCCACTTAGGTGACGAGGCGCGGGCATTTGGCTCGTGTCTCTCACCGCGCCGGCACCAAGTCTTCGCCTCTTCGCCTACGACACGGTAGGCGAAGAGGCGAAACTCTTCCACGCCGCCTCTATGTAAACATAAGGTGCAATATCCACCCCTTCACTGTATATGGACATCACAATCGCCTGTGCAACGTCGCGCCTGCGCCTCGCCTACACCGCGCCTGCGCCCGATGCCGCGTATGTGTGATTGGGCCCTACGATCATTAAGTCATGTGCGTATGCCAGTATTTTCATTTTTGTTGCTAGTTTTCCAAGTTCTTTTACCTTTCTTATAGCCCCTTCCAGAATCACGTTGAAGAGTGTTGTTCATATTGCATCCCCTTGTTTTACTTCTGTATTTATATTTAGGTTTTCTGCTGTATCTAGTCTTGTTCGCACTACCGCGTTGGATCCCTCCATTGTTATTCTCGTTAGATTTTGTGGTATGACCATGTTTTGCATCTCCCCTAGTGTTTTCTTTCTGCTCACTGTGTTAAAAGCGGCTTTAAAGTCTATGAAAAGTATGTGGGCTTCTATACCTGCTTCGTGACATTTTTCTAGTAGTTGGTAAACGAGTATTCAGTGCCTCATTCATGGCCCGTAGCTACGGGGAACTCCTCTGCAGTTATTAGAACTATTACAGAGGGCACTCTATTGGGTCCGGAGGCTATGTTGCACTATAACTGATGATTTCAGCAGTGAGCCCTTCCTCAGAGAACGCCCTTGAGACCTCGCCGGCAAGATTGAGCTCTCGGTACACCATGCGGACATACGGACACTTCGGAACAAGGTTCTGACAAGGCGGGTCTGTACTTCACTCTTCTGAGGGTAATCTTGTAGTCATGTCCCCAGACATCCAGACATTCTCATCAATGGTAGCAACCACTTCCTCACATTTATGCTTTTTAGAGGCCCGGATCTTATCCCGTGTCTTTTTTGACCAGACTGTAGGATGATAGAGAACGGGTTCGCCCTTTAGTCGAGTTGCGTCTCGTGCGCAGACATCTTTTCTGTAGGTCTGCTATGGTCTCGATCCACTCGTAAATTCCAGGCTTTTTACTACGGCCTTCGGTGGCCATGCTGGCCTCGCATGCCTTTGTAACTAACCCTACTAGGGAATCCGAATTACATACGGCTCCATCAATCATGCGTCAGTTTGGGGCCATCCCGCCTGCGAGGTTACCACCGTTGTCACCCCGGGGAAACCTTCCTGTTCCTCCTCGGACATCTAATAGTCCCCGCTGTGTCCCTCTATGTCAACTATAAACCCAATATGTCCCTCATGTCTATCCACTCTTCCACATTCCCCCCAAAATTTTAGTTCAGTCCAGTTATATTCTAATATCGCACACTGAATTCGCCGTACTACTCCTCCTCTAGCTACTCCCGCCTCACCGTCTACGACCTCTTTAGTAATTTTGTGCAATCCTTATGTTCCCACAGTTGATTCTACCTATTTCTGCCTACCTTCCTTTACCCTTTCTCTTAGTTTCTCCTGTACTTTCCTCTACTTCGTACAAACTTCCGCCGGTATTTGATTAATGTCGATGCGAATGTTTTCTTTCAATTGCTCTAATGATGGTGGTTTGCTTGCGTAAACTCTGGACTTAAGAAATCCCCAAATATGGGGATGTCAAATCTGGTGACCAGGCGGCCAATCTACATCACCATTTCGAGATTGTTTGTTGCAAAAAAATGCCTCAACGACTTCATTTTCAAAAAATAAGGTCCGATGATACAATCAGACCAAATTCCACATCACACTGTTACTTTCAGTGGCTGAAGTGGCGCCTGTACTAAAACGTAAAGATGGCGTCTGTTGTCGATCTTCCGGGTCTGAATCCGTTTTGGTAGCCCCCTATCTCTCTCTATCTGTGTGTGGTTCCAGTTTCTTATGTATTAATTCTGATAGTAGTGTTTAGGAGGGTAATTCTTCTGTAGCTTTTCAGGTCTTCGTTTTCTCCTTTTTTGTGTATTGGCACAATTATTCCAGTTTTCCAGGTCTCTGGCATTTCTTCCTTCCTCCATATTTTTACCATCAGCTCGTATATGTGTTTATGTAGTTCTTCTCCTCTACATTTCAGTATATCTCCAGTTATTTCGTCTGCCATTGACGCTTTTTCGTTTTTTAGCTTCATTATTACTTCCTTGAACTCTGCTTAGGTAGGTTCGTTTACTTCGTCTCCTTGTGTTGTCATTCTCTTGTTCTAGCTCCTCCTGGATTTCTGTCTTCAGTGCTGCTTGTAAATGCTGTTTCCATATTTGGTTTATTTTATTTGCTGTCGTTTTCTGTTATTCCTTCAGCGTTCTTTAATCCCTTTGTTTTGAGCCTATTATTTTGTTCCTTTAACTTCTTGTAGAATTGTTTAGCATTGCTGTTTCTGTTGTTCCTCTCTAGTTCCTCAAATTCTTCTTCGATCCATTCCTTTTTCCTTTGTTTGCATTTATTTGTTACTTCTTTCCTTCGTAGTATATAGTTTGCCTCGTCTTCTGGTCCTCTTGTCCTTAGTCATTTCAATCTTGCTTTGTTTTTTTCTTGGATGATTTCTTTGCATTGCATTCTGCGTTGAACCATTCTTTCTTTTGGTCCCCTTTTCTTTTCTCTACTGTTTTCTCTGCTGCGTTTGTTATTAGTGTTCTTAATTTTACCCATTCCTCATTCATATCTTCTATTTTGGTTGCCTGTAGCGCTACTTCGTTCAATTTTTCTTGTAGTTTCTTTTTATGTTCTTCTTGTTTTAGTTTTCTGTTTCCCATTTTAGTGTGTGTTTTGAGGTTTTTGTTTTCGATCCTTTGTCTTAATTTCACTGCTATAAGATAGAGGTCGGAGTCCGCATTAGCTCCCTTTAGCGATCTTATGTCTTGTATTGTTCCTGCTCTTCTTTTCGTTATCAACACTTGATCAATTTGGTTTTCATCGGTTCCTCTTGGATCTCCTATATGTTACAAAATTTCCTGCTCTTCTATTCGTTATCAACACGTGATCAATTTGGTTTGCGTGGGTTCCTCTTGAATCTCCCAAATGTTACAAAAATAAAAATAAAATTTAAAAAAAGGCAATGGTGAATAATTACAAAATGACAAACAATATAATTCATGTAGTAACTCTGTCGAGTATTTTTTATTTGATCCTCTATTTAGCCGTTGTATACATAATTCGTCCAGTATTGTTCTACTTGCTAGTTTTTGTTGAAATTTTATTCTTAGCCGTTCCAGCCTTTCCTGAATAGGTATTATTCTAGTGGTGGTGTATAAGTCTATGCTGGAATAGTAATTTATATTATAAGTGCAGGAAGGCAAGTTTCCCGAATGAGCGAATATGTTTACATAGCAGTATTAAGAGCGAATTCGGGAAACGGCCATATCGCACGAATAATGTATGTTATTTTTTGTACGAATAAATACTAAATATTTATATTATTTTATTAAAGTTATTTAAAGTTGTTGTGACAAATAGGTTATGTCACACTACCAATTACATATAATTTAAACTCTATATTTTCTTCAAAATTGTATTTATTCAGTACTATATCGTTAATTTTTAATGCTATTTGAAGTATAAGAGGGGTACGCTGTGATTGCATGCATTCCCATATTTATAAATACACATTTACATTGGTACCGAATTTGGCAACACTGGCTACTTTCCGCACTAGTGCGGGAAGTAGTATTTCTCGCACCCAAATTAAAGACTTGTCTTAGGACATGAGTACAACAATGTTATTTAAATTATTAGTCGGGTGTCGAAGTTTAGTTATGTCTTATGCCCGTATTCACCAACATCCCATAAACTTTTAGGTTCCATAAGCTATTGAATGGATAAATTGAAAATGTCATTGTGACAGAAATTGCTAAAACAAATGTCAAACACTTTAAATCGGGCTTGTGATGACACCTTTTGTTTATTTATTCAGTGTTTCCAATAGAAAGAATCTAAAGTAACTACATTTCCTAGATAATATGTTTATTGTTGCTATAATAACGAAAACTTATGGGTTCAATAGCTATTGATACATTTAAAGAACGTTGGTGAATACGGGGGTTATGCCCGTATTCTCCAACATCCCATAAACTGTATAGGTCCCATAAGCTATTGAATGTATAAATTGAAAATGTCAGTATGACAGCAATTGTCAAAATAAATGTCAACACCTTGAATAACGCTTGTAATTGGAGCTTTGATGACACATTTTTTTTAAAATATTTCAGTGTTTCCAATAGAGATAATCTAAAGTAACTATATTCCCTAGATAATTTATTTATTGTTGCTATAACAACGAATACTAATGGGTTCATTAGCTATTGATATATTTATAGAACGTTGGTGAATACGAGGGTTAAGCCTTGATTTCCTAGGAAGCGGTGTCGACAAAAGCGGCCGTATTTCACGTCATTCTGACATCACACATTTCTTTTATGTATATTTAAATAAATCTGGTAATCCAGAGAGCGATATACTTCAAAGTATTGAGAAAATGTCTTGAATTACACTGGAATCTGGTGAGTTATTCAAATTACATATACTTAAAATGTATCTGGTAATCTGTAAATGACGTCAAAAGCGGCCGTATTTATCGACACCGCTTGCTAGGAAACCAGGACTTTAGTGTCTTCCATTCCATGATAGTAGTTATTTTTTTGTATCTGTCATGCATATTTTAAATAATATCTGTCTGTAGTCTATGAGTGGTATGCAGTCTGATTTTGTAGAATTATTATTATTATTTTCAATAAACTTAATTCCCTCATTACACTTATCTCAGTTACTTTCAAATTTTGTCTACATCTTTTCTCATATGCTTTATGTCTCATTATTTTGTCTATGACTTTTGTATTTGCCAAAAATTCAATCATTTCGAGATGTGACATTTGAAGTGATGATGTTTCTCAAAATAAAACAAAAATATCACGTGTTGCGCCATCCCCATATGCCAGTTGCGGCATCTTTTCTTCTCGCCCGTCCGTTCTGTTGTTTGGACCGCGCTCATTGTTATGTATAGAAGTGGATCATTACCCCCGGGGTCCCGCATACATGCACACACTAGACGGGGCGGTGCGGCGCGCGGGCCCCCCGTGGGGTTAATGGCGCCCCCCGAGTCCGGGACAGCGCCGAAACAGGGCCGCGCGACGGGGGGCGCCGACGTGCGGCCAGGGGCCGCGGGACACGGGTTTACACCTCGGCGAGATGATTTTTACAACTGTTACCATGACTTATTGGGCCCGCGGCGGCGGCGGCCTCTCGCTCGCGTGTTTGTGTGTGTGTGTTTGTTGCTCGCGGGGCAGTGTAATCGACGCCGCGGGGGCGCGCGCGATCTTACATGGGGGGAAAATATATAAATCACTATGACCGAAAAGTATCTCACGACTCTTTTTTTGGTATACCGAGTTCTCGACTTTAGCCGATTTTCTTCAGATTTTATACAGATTTTAATCAGATTTTAATCAGATTTTAATCAGATTTTATTCAGATTTTAAACAGATTTTAAACAGATTTTAATCAGATTTTAATCAGATTTTAATCAGATTTTAATCAGATTTTAATCAGATTTTAATCAGATTTTAATCAGATTTTAATCAGATTTTAATCAGATTTTAATCAGATTTTAATCAGATTTTAATCAGATTTTAATCAGATTTTAATCAGATTTTAATCAGATTTTAATCAGATTTTAATCAGATTTTAATTAGATTTTAATCAGATTTTAATCAGACTTTCATCAGTTCACAAAATTGTCACAAAAGCTGATTTCGTTTATCGTTCGGGAGCTATTCCGGGCTGTTCTAACACGACAAAGAACAGCCCGGAACAGCTCTCGAACGATAAACGATAAACAATGTGACAATTTTGTGAACTGAATCAGATTTTAATCAGATTTTAAACAAATTTTAATCAGATTTTAATCAGACTTTCATACGTTCACAAAATTGTCACAAAATCTGATTTCGTTCATCGTTCGGGAGCTGTTCCGGGCTGTTCTTTATCGTGTTAGAACAGTCCGGAACAGCTCCCGAACCATAAACGAAATCAGCTTTTGTGACAATTTCGTGAACTGATGAAAGTTTGATCAAAATCTGAAGAAAATCTGATCTAAATGTCAATGAAATCTGATGAAAATCGTATGTTAATCGGATGTAAACTAAATAAAAATTTGATAAGAATTCAACAATGAAAGTATTAAGTGGATCTGATTAAAATCTGATCCATTTGTAAAGAACATTTGACGAAAATCAGATGTACGAAATTAAATCAATAACACCAGGGATCACGTCCAAGCGAGGGAATGGCCACCAAACGAGGAAGACATATTTTAACTAATTAAAAATTAAATAAATATACCGCGTTATGGTCTAATGGTAAAATCCCATCGGCCAATATACCGTGTTATTCGTAATTCGTAAGGCGACTGAAAGAGTGGAGAAACGGACACTGACTTCCAAACGATGATGGAAATCAAAATAAAATGACTGATACAATCACTATACAGGAAATTCTATGTAGAAACAAACAAAATACTCCTTAAAGATTCAAGTTTTTTCAAGTCTACTAATTATTAAATATGCAAAACTCTTGAATCACTAATCATCCCTGACAACAGTTGTAATCTCTCCATGACGTTATTCATTCCTCTTTTAAAATGCGAGCAGGAGGTGCGAAAATGCGGCAGGTTGTAACATGTGTCGCGCGCGCCTCCCCAAGGGATGCCCCATGGGGCGCCACGGGGGACCCTATTAGTGACACTAACCGGGTAGACTCGCGTTTAATTCTAACATGATTTACGCTCAATGATATCGGCGCTCGCAGTGTGTACACACATATACACACACACTCACAGATGCGACATGTGTTCCGGGTGGAGGCGAACAAGGGTTGAATACTCAATGGGCATCCGGACGGGATTTGTGTGCGACAATACAATCAAAGGGTAGCAACAATTTTTCACCAAACTACAAGTTTCCTCCGTTGCTATTCGATTTAAATAGTGTGTTATACACTGCACCATACATTTTTCCCTAAATAGTAGCCATCAGTGGGGAAAATCGAGCTATCACTACCAATAGTTTTATTAAAACATTTTTTGTCCTTGTTATTTTGATGTTTCGCAAAATTTACGTCATAAACCTGCAATCGTCAACGTTACTGTGAAATTATATGTTCAAATTGTATGTCTCAATTTGATAAGTTTAAAAATAATATTTGGGGAGTAAAATTGCTAAATCACTATTCAGGGTGTGAAATATCGCTTTTACTACCTGCATAGTTAGCATAAATAAGGATCACTCTTGATTGTAATCTTTATTATAATATAAAAAACTCTTCTCTATTGTTAGTAAATGGAGAAATGTATTTCATTTTGTATGTTTTTAAGCTAAATAAAACAATTCAGTTTTGGTCTTGTTCGAATTTAGTGATTGTCATTTTTGTCCATTTTTTTGCTGGCCTCTGTTATTTTGTTGATTATTCTCTGAAGATCTTCTAAGGTGGTGACAATTATAGCCGTATCGTCGTCGTATATCATATTGTTGATAGGTATGTCATTCACTTATACTCCTATTGTTTCGTCTTCAATTGCTTTGTTTAAAATTTCTTTTGCATATATATATATATATATATATATATATATATATATATATATATATATATATATATATATATATATGATAGGTTGAGGAACCTGAGAGAGCAATTGATAGATGAGACTATCCTTACTAGAATTAGCAAAAAAATTCTAGCAATTCAACCCCTAACTTCTCTTCCCACATAAAAAACCTACCCTACCATCTCCCGGCGCACACTCACATCCTTTCCAACAATAGTTTTATGCACACAATTCCTGACATCTCTTAGCCATTCACTCACCTACCTGAAATCCTCCACGCACTCTTCTTTCACACCCTCATACTCGTTGCTCAGATGCCACTACGTGTCACTCCCGTTACTACAAAATACACACGTAGTGTACCCTTACCCCATTCACAGTTTTCTTCCACTCTCTTCCGACACACACCTCGCTCGCGCCGTGCATACCTTCTCCTCTCTGCTCAACCCAAATCTGCTTATGTAGCCCGGGGATTTCCCCCATATCTGCCATTTCAAATATCCCAGGTTGTACGAACCCTCATTCCTGTCACTCCTGCCATACTCATGATCTCAATTCGCACGCTTCCTCTACCGGTTAGTTCTTTCGCCCACACCTCAGATATACCCATTCTTTCATACATCTTTCCTCTATCCTTCCTCCCAAATGCTCTATATCCTACCCCTATCTCTCATCCACACCACCCGTACAAGTCCTTCCTCCTCCAACCCCTGCAGCCTCTCCTAAAATTTTACCACACGTCCTCACGTCCACACCGCATACTCATTCGGTTCGTGTGTCATGCAGAAGGATCAACAAATGGGTCGACCATTCCAGCCCCAGCAGCTTTTTAAAAAACAATCCCTGCTCTCTTTCTGCTAGATCCCATTCTCTCGCACCCCATACTTTCACTCTGTATGAGGTTCACTCAAGCATCCCAAAACTTGCATGCAACCCCTGCAGCCTTCCCTCAAACTTTACCGCACTTCCACACGTCTTCCATCTCATACTCATTCGGTTCGTGTCTAGCAGGAGGATCGACAAATGGGTCGACCATTTTAGCCCCAACAGTTTCTTAAAAAACAATCCCAACTCTCTTTCTACTAGATTCCATTCTCTCGTACCCCATACTTTCACTGCGTATAGCAGTATGGGGTTCATCCAAGTGGGATGCTTGTATGCAATTCCTATATTTTTGGCCCATCATTTTTTTTCATATTCTACACCAATCTCGCATTTGCACCCACTCCAAGTGTTTCCTATCCACACCTCTGCAGTCAAACCAAAAACCTAGATATTTCAAACCATCCACTACTTTGAAAAGAGGAGCCAACCTTTCATATTAAAGCAGTGGATGGTTTTAAACATCTTTTTGATTTGACTGCAGAGGTGAATGTGGAGACAACCAAATGGATGTTGTTTAGGAATAGGGGCAGGATAGGTAGAGTGGAAGAGTTGAAATGGAATGTTGTGACGATTTCTCAATCACACTACCCATCCTCTGCCTATTCATAAACAACATCCTTTTTTGGCTTTCTCTACATTTACAACTTCTCTTATCAAGGTAGTTTTACATTATGTCCAACATCTCCTGCATCTTCAACCTCTTAGCCACAAGTACTACCGCTATCGCCAACATCTACACCTTCGTTGTTTTTCAATCAAGGGGTGTGGTATGGTGGTCTTGCCTTATCTTTAACATCTGCAGGCATATTTCTGGATAGTTGGCTGAAGGATAGTATGGCTACAGGCATTTATGCCTCAAAATAAGCCCATAGCGAAACCTCTCTTTAAGGCTACTCACTCGTCCCGCCAGTCAATTCTGCTTGCAAGCTGCAGAACCCTGGTGGTTTAGGAGTTGCCCTTTTGGCTTTCTCCACATTTATAACCACTCTTCTCTTATCAAGGTAGTTTTCCATTCTCTCCAACATCTCCTGTGTCTGTTCAACCTCTTAGCCGCAAATACTACCGCTATCGCCAACATCTACACCTTCGTTTTTTTTTAATCAAGGGGTGTGGTGTGGTGGGCTTGTCCTATCTTTAACATCTGCACGCATATTTCTGGATAGTTGACTGGAGAATAGCATAGCTACAGACACTTATGCCTCAAAACGAGTTCATTGTGAAACCTCCCTTTCAGACTACTCACACGTCCCGCCTGTCATTTCAGCGTGCAAGCTGCAGGACCCTGGTGGGTGAGGAGTTGCCAATGCTGGCCATACTGGACCAGCACTCCCATAGTACAAGATGCCTAGGGTTTACTAGAACTGGGCAGAGGCATATTACATGCTCTGCTGTTTCTAGTTCTTACATAACGGGCTGTCTACCATAGCCATCGTGTGTAGGTGTTTGTTTAGCCGACAGTGAATCATGAAAATCTCCCTATGCATTCCAGTACATCCTCTACCATTCTCGATAGCCGTTTAAATCTCCCTTGTCGCTCTTTCCAGTTCGTTTGCTTCCTTCCAGTTTTTTCCTTTCCTTTCTAATAGTTCCGATATTGCTTCATCCCATTTTTTTCTTGGTCTTCCTTTTATCTTGTTTTTGATTTTTGCTCTTCATATTCTTTTGACTGGTGCTTTCTTCTATGTACTTTATTGTCGGTGTTACATTTAGTTCTCTTCTAATATCCTCATTCCTCATTTTGTCCTTTTTTGTCACTCCTCATATACTTCATTTCAACTGTTTGTATGTTGCTCTTTTGTGCTTTATTATAGTTTTATATATTTTTATCTTTGTTTCTTTTGTTATTTCATTTTTGCTTATGAATTTTTGGTTTATAGCATGATACACCTTAATTATTTTTTCTGCCCTGTTGTTGATCTCTATGTCTTGTTTCCCCGTCGTCTCTATCCCATGTATTGAAATACCTCTACTTGTTCTTTAATTTCTCTCTCAATTTCTATACTTATTTTCTCTTGGTTTTCTCCTATTACCATTGCCTTAGTTTTGTCTATATTCATGTTCATTCCGTACTTTTTTAAAGTGGTATTCCATACTTTTATGTTCTCTTGTACTGCTATCTGTAAATAGATCTACATCGTCCGCAAATGCTCTCTCTGCTATCTTCACTCTTTCCATTTGTGTGTATCCCACTGTGTACTTCCTGCATTTCATTTTGCATTTCTTTATTATTTCATCCATAAATAATATAAACAATTCCGGGCGAAGTACTCCTCCTTGTCTTAGTCCTATATGTGTCGTGAATTGTTCTGATGTTTCATTTTTATATACGACTGCATTATTATTATTTTTGTGCATGTTTTTCCTGTATTGCTTTTTGTGTCATCTGTCTTATTGTGAATACATGATCTTGTGTGATCTTCTTCCCTCTCTAAAACCACTCTGTAATTCTTCCATCGTATTTCCGATCTCTTCTCTATTTTTTTTATCAATTATCTGCTCGTACATTTTCGCTCAGTCACTTTATCGCACGATAATTTGTACAGTCTCTCTTGTCCCTTCCTTTGTATATTGGTATTATAAATGCTGTTTTCCATTCTTGTGGTACTTTTTCGTGTTTCCATGCTTTGTAAAATATCTTTCGTAAGAGCTCCATGTCTCTTTCTCCATGTTGTACATCATATCTCCTGTTATTCTGTCCATTCCCGAGGCTTTCCCTTTCTTTTGTCTTTCGATCAGTTCTGGCATTTCTTCTCTATTTATTAATGTATCTCTTTCTTCGGGTTTATCTTTATTTATCTCATTATAGTGATTCCTCTATGCTTACTCCGAGGCTGTCCAATATGCGCTGGCAGTACCAGTCCCACGCGCCACTCTTCCGGTAGTTCCTCCTCTTCACTCCACATCATGTTGATGACTTACAGCAGTTTCTCCCTAACTTCCACCGGAAGGTTCTTGAACGCCTCAGCCTTCAATCCGTCCAAACCCACAGCCATTTCCATCTTCGGCTACCTCCAGTTCATTCCGCGATAATTCCTCTCGTCCAACTACCTACCTCGCGCTCCCCAGGTCCTCTAATGTCCCTGTCATTGCTCTGTAACTCCTCTCACATTCTGCCAGATCTGTATTTATTTTGCAATCAACTCCCACAGCTCTTTTTTCAACCCACATTCTTAAAGCTTATTACCCACCCCTCTGTATCACTTCCAATTTTCTCTTATCGCACTCTGTTCGCCCGGTTGGCCCTCTTCCGCTCACCCTTCCCATTTCTTCAATTCGCCATCTCCCTCGACCATACCGCCTTCGTCTTCTACAGTCTTCTCCGTTTACGTTTCTTCTTCCTCACCAGTGCTGCCCCCGTCACCCTTTTCAATTGCTGGACCGAGTGCAGTTTCTCCTCCCCCACAAACTAGTTTTTTCCGTATAGGCTAGCATTTCCGACTCGTTCTGACTCGTTCCACCCGCCCTCTCGACCATTTCGTCCTTCCTCCCTCTCGTCGCCACTTCCACCAGTAACCCTGCCGCCACGTCCTCTCGACAATTTCACTCTTTCCCCCTCCTCACGCCGCGACTTCCACCGGCATATGATCGGATCCACCCTCGTTCGTCAACTTTGAATTGATCTAACTCATCCCTTATGAACCGCTTGACCATAACATAGTCTCACGACCCTCCTCTGTGACAACAGAATGTTTTCTTCCCTTCCCAATCCCCCTCAGTACATCCATTTAGCATATCCCACCCCGCCATTCACACCCACAACTACTAGATTGGTAACCTTATACGGGGATCGCCTTACTCTCCACTGCTCTCTCAGATTCCTCTTTCTAGCTCACCCACCTTCATATTCCTATCTTCCCCGATGATCCATTGCACTACATCCGTTTCTCTTCCAGCGACAATCTCAGCTTCATCATGTTCTTGTTGGAGTACATGGATCGCAGTAAAATATTACTTCTACCCATTGCTACATTCCCCGTTATCAGCCTTGTAGATTCCCTTATCGACTCCTACGTCCAGCCTGCCAATTTCTTCCTCACTATCAGTACAATTCCCCCAATGGTCCTCCCCATCCTCGTCTAATATATCACCAAATCCCAACCTGTCGGCATGTTCCCTCTCATCTTCCTCCGCTCCTCTTCAGGATTCATATCTTCAACAACCCCACACGTCCTTCGTGTCCTTCTATTCTAACAGTTCATTTCCCCGCAATCCCATCAACAATATTTTCGGTAGATAGGCTACTTTCCAGAATCCTATCCTAGTTTCACCCCTCACCCCCACTTCCTGCTCCATGGTCCGCGCCTCAATTACTACTTTTTTTCTAAAACGTTTCGCTGCCAAATCCACCAGTCCTCCGTGATTCTTAGTTTACGATAACCCACCCTCACCAGCAAGCCTTTCTCAATCTTTACTCTCGCCCTCTTCCTAAGGCCCAATTCACACATAAGCGGCTTCGGGCGGAGGCGCGGTGTAGGCGCAACGTCGCATATACGATTGTGATATCCATATGCAGTGAAGGGGTGGATATTGTACCATATGTTTACATAGAGGCGGCGTGGAAGAGTTGTGCCTCTCGCCTCGCAACCAGCGTGTCTCAGGCGAAGAGGCAAAGATGCGGTGTGGGCATGGCAAGAGGCACTAGGCAAATTCCCGCGCCTCTTCACCTAAGTGGGCATTGCACCATATATTTATATAGAGGTGGCGCGAAAGCGTCATGTCTCTCGTCGCGCCGGCACCGCGTCTCGCGTCTTCGCCTCCTATGTGTGAATTGGGCCTAATATTTCTTTGAACGTCCCGCTCCTCTATCGTCAAATCATCGCCTATATACACGTTCGAGCCCCTTCGTTTTGTCTTCGACGCTATCACCCCTTTCTTATCCTTCAAGGAAGTCAGTTCCACCTCTATACCTCCATATGCGCCTTGATATACACCTGGTTCTCCTTCTCCATTATTTACTTCACCCTTTGCTTCCCAATCCCCGACACAATTATTCTCTGCCTGAATATCAGTATTATCTTGCTTCTTCTGAAGGTTTCTTTCTGGTTTTCTATGCCTTTATACTCACTATCCATTTCCCTTCCTATTTTGTTTCTATTCCTTGAACAGGGCGCTATTTTTATTTACTGTTGTTGCCTTTAATATCTTCGTCATATAAAGCCCTCATGGGTCAACCCCTCCTGCGATTAGTCTCTTGCCGCTAATGCACTATTATCCATTAACTGCCACTTGCAATCTTTTCTGCCGGCTATTCTTATTTTTCATTTGTGCAGCACTGATTCTTGTTGTTGTTTCCCGTTTCTCTGGTATTTCACGTCATTTTGACGGCACACATTTCTTTTATGGATATTTAAATAAATCTGGTAATATAGAGAGCGGAATACTTCAAAGTATTGGAAAAATGTCTTGAATTACACTGGAATCGGGTGAGTTATTCAATTACATGTACTTAAAACGTATCTTGTAATGTGTAGATGACGTCAAAAACGGCCGTATTTATCGACACCGCTTGCTAGGAAACCAGGACTTTACAGATTACTGATTATATTGAAAATCAAAACATAAAATTTATCAAATTCTAATTGAAATGATTCGCCCTAAAACTAGCAGGTTGCTATAACGCACAGTCACTCCATGTGACTTGCTCGCTGCGTGAAATTCCCCGAATTAAAATACCATTTACGGACGAACGCGCCCCCGGGGCCCGGCTAATTCGAATAATTTGTCGCCAAACATCTTCCGGGGGGCTACTGCAACCCCAGCGCGCATACGGCACCCCCCGCTGCGGCCCCCTATCCAGCCAAACTCTGTGTCGCTAATCTAACCGAAATGAAAACGAGAAAAAAACCCGGAGCGCGCGCGTCCCCTCGACGTAGTAGGGGTGGGCACTCGGTCGCGAAATAGAGTTTTGGGGTTGAATTAGCGCGAGCGAACGCACTCGCCGGGGGTGGCTTGGCGGGGGCGCCGCAAACATGTTGCAGGGGGGTGACTTTGCGATGCGAAAAACACAAACACTTAAAAACAGGACATGTGGGGGAGGGAGGAGGTGAGCGCTGATGGGTTGTAATTTTCACGGTGCAACTGCTCCAAGGGCCCCATGGGTGGTAATTAGTCGAGTTATGCAAATGTTGTGACATCGATGATGCTTGCTAATGATGATTTCCAACACGTGAAATGTTTGCCTTTTTTTATTTAGTAAGGATTTTGAGATGTGCTGTATTTGTTACAATGTGTAACCAACTACCAACCTTCGAGTCCTGCCGTGTGTTAGTGTATATGTGTGTGTCGAGTTTTATAAAGTGTTACTAATTGTATACTAACGACAAATGATGGCACAGACTACACGGCTCGGGATTCGAATCCGAGCCAGCGGTTCGGTATAGTCTTGGTTTCCTAGGAAACGGTGTCGACTAAAGCGGCCGTATTTCACGTCATTTTAACGTCACACATTTCATTTATGTATATTTAAATAAATTTGGTAATCCAGAGAGCGGTATACTTCAAAGTATTGAGAAATTGTCATGAATTACACTGGAATCTGGTGAATTATTCAATTACATGTGCTTAAAACGTATCTTGTAATGTGAAAATGACGTCAAAAACGGCCGTATTTCAATAAATACGGTGTCAATACACCGCTTGCTAGGAAACCAGGACTTAAGCGGAGATGTTAATGTGTAACGATGTCGCCAATGCAGAGGTCTAGTTGCCGAGTCGAGGCCGCCAAGGTTGAGGGAAACCACCGCTGTATACCAACTGTTTACCTCTTAGAACGTCGTCGGAAGGAACTGAAAGCATCGCTGCCACTACCTCAATAACTGAGGACTAAAACTATTGCTGTGTTGTAGAAAATTGTGGATCTTGTTTGGGTGAAGACGATGATGTGTGTGTGGCTTCTTGGTCGCTCCGCGACTGTTTCGTCTAAGGGTACTCTTGCCACTGTTCGTTCTCTTCTTTGTCGTCCTAATCACGCTTTCTAATGGGTTCGTAATGACCGGCCGATAATGGGTTGACGGGTCATTAGGGGTTTATTGTGACTTAATGAACGATTGGCTTATTTGCCCAGACAATCGGGCGTCGCTTAAGTATAACACAACAATGTTAACTACTGCAATATATCGGCGTGTTTTCAGATATGTTGTTTCAGTAAAATTATATGATATACACGCCGATATTAACATCCCCGCTTTACGAACGGGCGATCCGGGTTCAAATCCCGGTCTGGGTAGTCTGTACCATTCGTTGTTGGGATACAATTAACGAAAACTCGGGGACGAAGTGACAAGTCCTCACATCACTACACTAATACGTTTGAAGAACCCGAAGGGCGTTAGACAGTTAAAGAATTGTAAGCACTAGTGGTATCAAACTATTGATGTAGATATGAGCTTTATAAGTTCGATCAAAATTCGGTGTGAAGTTTAAAACCATCACAATCCATCAGATTCTGTTTGTTATGAAACCGGACACAAATCTAATTTGTTGTAACTGACTTGGTAATTTATGCGTTCCTTTGTGGCTAGTCCTTCACAAAGGCGGCAGACGGGCGGCGGCGACGCACACATTCCGCCGTCCTCAAACAACAATTTCACACCACTTACCTCTGCGGGTCATACGGAATCGCAATAAACTCTCAATAATAATAATAACAGCGCGCGTTTTACTGCCGCTAATCAATCGAGGCACGAAACAACGCAACGAAAAAAAAAATGAAACATAAATAAATCATCTTTGGGTTTAATAAGTTTTCGTCCGGGGTGGAGGAAGAAGTTGAGGACGGGTCCGGCCTAATTACCATAATAATTAACTCGCGGCCGGGGCACATTTTGACTACCGCATCATCGTAGGGACTGTGCTAGGACACAATCCGGAGGATGGGCGAGCGGTCACAGTCTAGGGCCCCTGCCGCCGTTTATTAGTCCGCCGGTCATTTCTCAACTGTCCGGTTCGGCTATGATGTATTACCCTCGTCGGCGGCGGCGTTCTTTTTTTGCCCGGTTTTCTTTCTGCCAGAGCCGCAATGAAAACGTCCCGGGCGACGCGGTTTTGGGTAACAATTGTTCAAACAAATGAAGACCATGTTCATCTACTTCAGGAGGATGTGTAAATCGACCACAAGTCACATGTTTTGATTGATATATTAAGATATGGAATTGATTATATCTTTTGCCGTGTTTCCCTGCTTTAGATATTCAGATTGTTGAAGTTGAATACAAGTAGATTTTTTCAAATAGAAATTGACTTGGTAATATATAGTACTGGCTTTGTGTCAAAGTGACTAATTAGAAATTGACTCGGAAATTATAATTATATAATTTCCGAGTCAATTTCTAATTAGTCATTTTGAGACAAATCCAGTACTATAGGTGCTAGCATCTTCAGGGCCTGGAAATATTAGGGTTAGCACTATAAACGTTGGCACGTTACATGCAGGAAACCGAACAACATGTTGGGTAAATTTATTTAAAAAATTAATTTTTTTTTAAATTTATTTATTCTTTTTTTCTTTGTCCATACTTATACAGTATAATAATATTTATATAATTGTAAAACTTAAAATAAATTGCATATCAAATAAAAGAGAAAAATTTAAAAAAATTGTAACTTTCTTCCCTCGGTCCTCGCCGCGAGGTTTGTGGTGGTGATTCCTCCTCGGGAAATTCAATTTTTAATTTGAATGGTACATATGCCAGTGCCTTGATTTCGTTGGGTAGTTCGTTATATTGCTGTATTATTTCGGTTGTTAGTATTGGTGAGTATTTTGTTTTTCTGTATTTGTTCGTTCTTAGTTTCGATTTCTTCTTGTTTGGTGTTTATGAATTTCTTTGTTTGTTTTTAGTGTTATGTTCGTTTTTATTTTGCTGTTTTGAATTTTGTATAGTAAAAAAATAGAACTTTATTGGCATTTTCCTCACTGCCCTTCCACATCACAAACCACAACAAAAATATACAAAAATAAAAACGAAAATACAAATATAAATAAAAGTAATACTCCGCAAAAAATTACAAATTACCCTCATCTATCACCGCTTCCTATGCCCTTGCCACTTTCATCTCCCACGTCAGCCTCCTGCAGATTTTCACGCCTTCCCCATCCTCGCTTAACCATTCATTCAGCTTTCTGCAGTTTCCTACCCACTCTGCTTTCACACTCTCACATTCTTTGCTAAGGTGCCACCATGTCGCATCCCTTACTACACAGCGCACACGCGGTGTACCCCAGACCCATCCACACTTTCCTTCCTCTCTCGTCTCACTCACACCTCGCTCTTGCCATGCATACCTTGTTCTCCCTGCTCTACTCACCCCTGGCTAAGTAACTCGGGAGTTTCCCACGCACTTGCCACTTTACGCAGCCAGGGTTGTAAGAGCTCTCATTCATTCTACCGTTCTTGCCACTCAATATCTCTCTCTCTCACCTCAGTTCCTAGGCTTCCCATTTCACTCAGCTTCTCCTCTACCCACACCTCAGACATACCCACTCTTTCATACATCCTTCCTCTATCCTTTCTCCAACCACTCTCCGTCCTACTCTTACACCTCATACATACCTCCCGGACCAGTCTTTCCCCGCCCAATTCCTGCAATCTTTCTTCTAACTTCACAACCCTTACACACGACTCCCACCACATACTCATACCATTCGTCTCCTGCAATAGCACTGCTCTCGGTGTCGACCTTTCGAGATCTAGCAGACTCTTCAGGAGGAAACCTTGATCTCTCTCTATCACATCCCACTCGCGCAATCCCCCACTTCATAAAACAGAATAGGTTTTACACACGCATCCCAGATCTTGCACGCCATTACGAGGTTACCGTCCCACAACCTCTCCCATTTACTTCTCGCTATCCCCCAAGCCATTCTCGCTTTCGCTTGCATACATTCCACATGCACCCGAAAGCCTCCTCCACTGCCAAACCAAAAGCCCAAATATTTAAAGACATTCACTCTCTCAATCAGCCTTCCCTCCCATTTCAGCTCTTCCACTCTACCCCTTCTACCCCTATTCCTAAACGTCATCTATTTAGTCTTTTTCACTTTCACCACTAGCCCTCTACTATCCAGGTACCATTATTTCCAGGATCTCTTGCATCTCCTCCTCTCTCTTGGCTCCTAATACTATGTCATCCGCATATGCCAACATCCACACCTTGGTTCTCCCCACTACGACCCCTCCAGCCTGTCTTCTCCTCAGCACCGCTTCCAACTCGCTTTTGTATAGATTGAATAGGAGGGGGCTTAGCGGGCACCCTTACCTTACACCCACATTCACCCTAAACTTCTCCGACACTTCTCCATTCACTCTTACTTTTGCCCACGACTCTTTATATATATATATATTTCTCATCCACTCCACACCTTCATCTTCCATGCCCAATCTATCCATACACTCCACGAGCTTTCCTCTAGGAACTGAAACATATGCCGCTTTCAGATCCACAAACACCGCATATACTCTCCCTTTGCATTCCAACGCTTCCTCCACCATTCTCGCTAGCGTGAAAATCTGCTCGCTCGTCCCTCTTCCCTTTCTGAAACCCCCCTGGCATTCCGGCAGCAGCCCTTTTCTATCCACTTCCCTCTCTAGTCTATTTTTCACAATTGTCATCATAGCTTTGTACCCGGCACTCATAACGGTAATACCGCTATAGTTGTTTACGACCGATGCCGCTCCCCCTTTATGTACCGGGACCACCACTCCCACACGCCACTCTTCCGGGAGCTCCTTCTCACCGATCCAAACCCTATTGAAAACCTGCAGTAACTTGTCCCTTCCTCCCGTAATCTTTTGAAAGCCTCTGCCTTCAGCTCATCTTCCCTTGGCGCCTTACCCAGTTTCAGCTGCTCTATGGCCACGTCGACCTCTTCCCGCGAAAAGTCTACCACCGGCTTCGGACTCCCCAAATCCACCTCTGACCTCACCATCTCCCAACAGCTCTTCTCCCACTCTGCCAGCTCTATGTTAACTTTGCCCTTTTTTACACTTCCCTTCAGAATTTCCCACAACCCTTTCTCTGTCACACTACATTCCTCGTCAAACCCACTCTGCCTCTGCCCACCACTCTTCTTCTTCTACAACGCAGCCACCATCACTCTCTCCAAGTGGAGCATCGAATGCACATCCTCCCACTTCACGCGTTTTAGCTTTTTCTCATATGCATCCTTATCAGGCTCGCTCCATCCAAACCATTGCTGCCCCTTCCTCGGTTCTCCCTTCACAACGTTCCTCACTCTCACGACCATCTCCACCGGTACATGATCCGACCCCCCTACGTTTTCCACCTTGTAGCACTCCAACACTTCCCCTTCAATCCCTTTGACCACCACGTAGTTCAAAACCGAGCCTCCTCCTTGTCCGCAGAAAGTTGTTTTCCCTTCCCAGTCCCCTTCACAGCAACTGTTGAGCACATCCCATCCTGACTTTCTCACCCATTGCATCCATTCTCTACCCTCCTGGTTGGTCATTTTATCTTGGGAGCACCTATCTCTCCAGTCACCATCCTCTCCTATCCCTCCTTTCAGCTCCCCTGCCCTGACATTCCAGTCGCCCCCGATGATCCATATATCTGCTGCCTTATTCAGTTCGTCTAGTACCTCCGTTAATTCCACCCGGTTTTTGTTAAAGTACACTGCTCCCACCCACACCGCACTTTCCACCTTCCCTATCACGAGTCCTGTAGCTTCTCTTAGCGTCTCTCTGCTCCATTTTCCCAAAATCAATCTCACTCCAATATGATTCCTCCTTTAGCTCTATCCATCTTAGCTTTCTTCATCGCTCCCTGAGTCACCCAGTCCCATCCTGTCGGCATACAGCACTCTACCTGCCCCCATTCTTCTTCTGTCATCCACGTCTCTACTATCCCCACTATGTCCTTTGAGCCCAACCAATCGTCTAGTTCTTTTACAGCACTTTTTTCTTTAGACCCGCAGTATTCCAGAAGCCCACCGTGCAGTTGCCCTCGTCCTCTCTTCCATCTACCCCATACTCCTGCCTCGTCGTCCTGACTCCCTGTAGCACTTTTTTGCCAGTCCATCACCCTGCCAGATCCAACACTGGCCCGCAACATTCATTTTCCGGTAGCCCACCCTCACTTCTACACCTTTCGCTCTTTCCTCCTTGGCCCTCTCCCGTATTTTCTTATGAACTTCCCCTTCCGCTACGGTCAAATCATCAGCGATATATATGTTTGTCCCCTTCAATTTGTCTTTAGACCGCATTAGCTTCATTTTCTCCTCCCAACTGGCCAGCTCTAGCAGCATTTCTCCCCAGCTCCACCTCTCTCCGCACCTGCACACTAACTTCCAGTTTCTGTATAACTCTCTCCGCCCCTTCCTTTCCAATCCCCGATACCACTACTGTTTCTTCTCTCTCTTGTTTGTCTCTCTTCCTCTCTCTTTTCTATCGTGACCGCTTTCCTCTTTACCTCCTTTACCCACTCCGGCGCTGCTTTCTCCCCGGTTCGTTTCTATTAACCCCCATGTTTACCAGCTGGTCTATCTTTCCCATCATCTCCTTTCGAGTATTAAGTATTTTCGATTAATATTAATTGTTACCCAGCTTAGTGTAAGAGGTGTCTTTCGTCACGTACTCGAATCCCATCGCGTCGTGTTTTCTGTGAAGGTAGGGTAAATACCGGGTGAATAAAATCCCCTATGCTTCTCCCTTGACCGGCAGAAAAGCCTCGCGCGGCTGATAGTTCTATAGAGATATATATATATATATATATATATATATATATATATATATATATATACATATCCGGATTCATAGCGAGTCGTTTCGCTTGCCGGTATCCTGCCTTCAGGCTCGGCGATCGAGCCAATCTCCTTCCTTGAGATTCCTTTCAGACATCGATTTCATGATCCCAACCTTCCATGCAAGCGCGGGGCGACCTCTTCGTCTTCTTTCCGGAGGGACCCATTCATATTCACATGCCCAACCCAGATCAGTTATTTTGTTTGTATTGCATGTATGATTGTGTCTTTAGCTTTCATTTTGTCTCTAATCGCCGTATTTTATATTTTGTCGAGCCTGGATATTCCTGCTCATCTTCTCAGGAAGTCCATCTCTACGGCAAGAAGGTTCTTCTCCAACGATTTAGAAATAGGCCATCCTTCGCATCCGTAGGTTAACGTACTCTTAAGATAGATGAGCATTTTCGCTCGGCGTCTTATGTTAGGTTTCCACAGTGTAGAGTTTAGTGCCCCTATTACTTTCCTACCCTTGGTCATACGATTCTTTATATCACTTTCCACTTTACCATTATCATCAATTTCAGTGCCAAGGTAATTATACTTTCTGCAGGTTTTTTTATTGTCGCCCTTGTCCATATTCAGATCCGTAGCTCTACCACCAATGCACATGTACTGACTCTTGTTAAAGTTAATTTCTAATGCCCATTTTCCGTATTCTTCATGAAGTTTTCGGGTCATATACTGCATATCATTGTAGTCTTGAGCCACAACGACCTGATCATCGGAATAGTGCAGTGTATTTAGGGTGTTATCTCCCACCGGCCTTCCTATTTCATGGCATTTCCTTCTCCATTGCTTCAGGCCGGCATCAAGATATATGTTAAACAGTGTTGGCGATACATAATAGACTCTTGTAATTGCGAAACTGCTCGTTAGGTGGGTTCCAAGCTTTATTTGTGATGTTTGTTCCTTGTATAGTTCTTTCAAAGCACCAATCACATTGACGTTAATGTTGCTTCCGTCTAGTACCTCCCACATCTTGCTCATGGGCACGCTGTCATATGCCTTACTTAAATCTACAAACATAAGCTGTACCTCTCTGTTTCTGGCGATGTGCTTTTCTATTAGTTGGGTTATGCAGAATATGTTGTCGACTGTTGATCGGCCTGTTTGAAAGCCACTTTGTTCCTCCATTTCGTGTGGGTGGTATTCTTTGCATATTAACTCTTTTAGTACTCTGCCATACAGCCGACTAAATGTGCTGGTTACGGATATTCCCCGGTAATTATCGCAACAGTTCTTGTTTCCCTTTTTATGTATAAGAGATATCCACGCTGTGGATGACTGCGAATGAGTGGAAGCATTCGCAGTTTATCCCCATTTACGCAATTGGTACAAATTTGTGTTATCAGTTAGAATAGTGTTTTGGTTCCATACTTGAGCAATTGAGCTGGAATAACCCCTGGGCCAGGTGAACTACTATTCTTCAGTTTCTTAATGACATTTCCAACAGCTTCTCCACTTATTTCGACTGTATCGCCTTCTAGGAGGTGTGGTACACTTCGATTTTCGGTAGAGTAGTCTGGGCGGCTTTCCGCTAGCAGATTTTCGTAGTGTTTAACCCATGCACCCGGTTTTATTATGTTAATTCCTGATCTTGCAGTTTTGTCTGACTTTAATGTCCTTATGAAACGCCCCAGGAAGCGACCTTTTACCTCCGTTATAGGTGTCTAGCTCCTTGCATTTCATGCCCCTGTCGTTGTTCTTTTCTGTGATGATAGTACGTTTAAAGCTGTCAAGAGAGGTTCTATATGCAGCTTTGTCTTCCCCCGTTTTAGTTTGCAGCCATTTGAGGTATAGGTCTTGTTTTTCCTTCTTTGTTGCTTGAAGTCCTTCAGTCCACCAGTATTTCCTCTTCATCGGCTTTCCATCTTTTAACCCTATTGCATCCTTGGCTGCAGAATGCAGGCACGATATTATATGATCATACATTTGCAGGGATGATTTATCTTGTATGTCATCTGACAGTAGGGCTTCTAGGCGTCGTAGATATAAGTCGACCGTACTTGCATGGTAAAATCTGTCATATCTAGAAATTTCGATCTTCTCTAGTTAATTGGTTCCGGTATCGTCTGTTTGCTTGTGAGTTTTAAAATATGGTAGATTTATTCTTGTTTTCATTAAATAATGGTCTATTCAGCATTCCACGCCACGGTATGATCTAACTTCAAGTACCTTTAATTTTGACTGCTGTTTTATGATCAGGTAATCTAGTATGGTCTTTAGTTGTCTTGTTTCTTGGTGCTATGTATATGTGTGTATTGCCTTCTGCTTGAAGAACCCATTCATTATTTTCTGATAGTGTTGGGTGCATATATCTATAAGTCGTTGGCCGTTATCGTTCACGATTTCCTCGCCATATTGTCCAACAATTTGGTGTTTTTCTGCACTTCCAGTTCTTGCGTTCAAGTCGCCGAGGATAAGGATTTCCCTGGTGGTTCCACTCTGACTAATCAGATCATTTAGTGTGTTTGCGTACTCTTCCGTCTCGGCTATGTTTGCGTCTTCATTCGGTACATATGTACCGATTACAGTTAAGCGATGATGGGTTTGGTAGTTGATGTTGACCGTTAGGATACGTTCATTGATCGTGTTGTGTGTACTTAAGTGACGCCCGATTGTCTGGGCAGATAAGCCATTCGGTCGTTAAGTCACAACGAAACCCTAATGACCTACTAACCCATTAGATAACGTAATTAGGACGACATAGAAGAGGACAGAGTGGCAAGAGTACCCTTCAACGACCAATAATCCACACACAACATAGTCTTCACCCAAACAAGATCAACAACACAGCAATAGTTTTAGTCCTTAGTCATTGAGGTGGTGGCAGCGACGCTTCCAGTTCCTTCCGACGACATATCAAGAGTTAACCAGTTGGTATCCAGCGGTGGTTCCAAAGGTCAGTACGAGACGAACAACGAGTCTAACGGCGGTTGGACGGATTTCCTAATACTGATCTTAGAAGGGGGTTTTTCTAAAATAAATCTAAATTCAGCATGAAAATAATTCTTCGTATCATAAAGCAATATCTATTTCGACTATATTATTCCTGCAATGTAAAGAAATGTAAATATTAGCGATAACAATTGTTTCCCTACACAGCAACTGGACCTCAGTATTGGCGTCATCGGCAGGATCTTTACATCAATTCACATCAATCGCTTTTTATATTTTTTTTTGGTTTTTTTCAGTATTGATACACTTCTTTTTGCTCTATAATATTTGGGTACCCCGTTATGGATACTAAGATATTTGCCTAGTTCTTCGGTTCCCTGTTCTTTCTTTTTTGTTTCCGTAAGGACCGCTATTTCGATTTTAATTCTATCTAGCTCATTGAGTACATCTTCAGTTTTCCCCCGTATTCCCTGCACGTTCCAGGTTCTAATATTCATAGGCCATTTTCGTTGCAGTTGTCGTCGTCTGTGGTTATCGCATTCATTCCGAGGCTTGGTTGCAGAGTTTTTAGCATAAGGTTTCCTTTTTACAAATACTAGAATGCTAGCCTTGTGATTCAACCCGCATCTTGGAGGACCTTCAATATTCTTTCAGGGTTGATTCCCTTAGACTGACTGTCTTTCTAGACTTAAGCGCTCAGTCCGCTCTTTTGGTTTGTGCCCCTCCGGCCATTGGGAATTAATCCCCATCTGCCCTTGGGACCGTTAACCAGTTTCACCTGTACCCTGGGCAGGGGCCCTTACAGGGTACTATCAGCCGGAGCCAGCTGAACACTGTTTTTTAAACGAGGTTGTTACTCCTCCCGCTCCTTCCTTTTCATCCGGGCTTGGGACCGGCATTGGCGAAGTTATGTAAGATGTATAAAATAAGGATTTGATTCACGGGCGATTCACCTAGTTCATGTATGTTGCTAATGTCTTTCAAGCCACTGCCACTACTGGCGTATGGGTATTATTCTCTGCATAATAGGTGCTTTCGCTTAACATTACTAGTCGCTCCGTGGCGTGCTGCATCGCTCCAAGTTTTGCGGCCGCGCGCCGGTTGTACGGGACGAGGTAGAATTGTGCGCATCGCGGGACGACAAATAGAACAAGAGACAATAAGCCCGGAACAGCGTACAGTGTTAAACGAAAACAGCTATAGTATTGTGAACTAGCACTACAGGTGGACCTACAATTTAACGTGGAATCCGAACCACTGAAAGTACTTAGATGATAATATCATCTACCCCGGTCCAAAGAAAGGTTTTAGCCGTGAAACCTCACGCCTTAAGGGTGAAAATTATATCGCTTTGTTAGGTTTGAACTGTTATGCCCCTTTCGGAGTCACGACCTTGGATGTATGCTCGACCTGGCTTATAAGTTGTTTCGGCCGTGTCGAGACTTTTCGGATTAAAATTAACTCCTTGCTACGGTTTGGCAACTACTCTAAATCTTGTTTATTACTTAAACACAAACAATTTCTAAAATCTTCACTATCCCCTTTGTTACAGGAATTCACTGCTGTCAACAAATTTATGTTGTCTTCTTTACTCCCCAACTCTCACTCGGGTCCGGCCGCACTTCTTCTTCTTTTGTAACTGATATCTTTCTGTAGGGTCTTCTAACTTTCTTCTTGTTGAGGGTCTTGTGGAAATGTCTTTCTTCATCCTTGCGCCAATCTTATATTGATTTTCATATCATGGGGGGGGGGGGGGGGGGGGGTATGTTTTGGACATCCCTGGATTTTTGTCTGTCAATACCATGCATCTGGGGATGGTTACGCTAATTATTGCGAACTCGGAATTGAGCGAAAACGCATTAGTGCACGAAGGTTATTGTTGTGTGTCTTAGGGCCGGTTCTACAATTGACGTTTAACTGGAGAATAAGGCTATTCGTGGAATAAGTTTGAGATATTGGCTTTAAAATCTGAAATTTATTTCCCGAATAGCCTTATTCTCCGATTAAATGTCAATTGTAGAACCGACCCTTAATCTACTTATTTTATGGTGTTTACGAATAGTAAATATAAATGTAAGTATTCTTATATATGTACTTATGCTAATTATATTCTAATAGGGGTTACAAATAATAAGTATAGAATGTTCAAATAATATGTTAAATATGTTGATGGTTGTTGGGACACAACAGAACTCATGAACATTAGCGCAGCAGTCCGACGCCTCACCACTTTGTTATGAATAAATCATACAGGTGCACCAAAACACATTTGACAAATGATATTTTAAAAAAGGGGAGACCAGTGATTATGAATTTTTGCCAAAAATATACATGATCTGGGGGGGCAACCAGATCATGTATATTTTTGGCAAAAATTTATAATCACTGGTCTCCCCTTTTTTATCATGTCATTTGTCAAATGTGTTTTGGTGTACCTGTATGATTTATTCCGGCCAAAATCGTCGCCAGTTTAAGGCGGCCGTAAATACGCGATTTTTCCTCCGGCGCCGCGCATCGCGGCCCATTTCCACATCCCGTCCCCGATAATTAACACATAATTAGTACGAATGCGTGAGCCGCACATGTCCAGTCGGCCGCGCCGAGCCGCTCCCGCCGCCCCGTTAATTATGCACGCCGAGTGCCGGGCCGGACGGGCGTAAATAAATCTTGCGAAATTATGGCATCACAGATTTGTTATGGCAGCCTCTTCCGAAAACACGATTACACTTGGTACGCTGTACAGAAACCAGCACATGTGCCATGTAGAAGTAAACAAACCGGGCCGAATCAATGGCTGAATTATTCCATAGCAAGAGCCTCTGTGTTTGATTTTTTTTTGTTGTTCCTCTCGTTATTTTTGGTGCGCTCAAATGAAATACTGTTTTCATCTGGCCACGCTGCTGCCGGCTGCGGTTTTACGACGCCGCAGGAATGTGTCCGGTAACTGATTGATGTGCTTTTTGCATCACCGACACCGACGTTAACCGCTTATTGCCTCCGCGAGATCTTAAATTTCGAATTCCACGCACACCTCATTCGACGCGCGGCCGACCATCAGGGAGCTCGACTGCGAAAACTCATCAAGGCATTCCATTATCGACAACCAACGGCCATAATAGATGTATAAAAAACACAATTATTTCTGAAATTGCATCAACTGCCAAGTTTTAGTATCATACAAAATAGCAATGATAAAAGATTGATCATAGGATTTTATGATTGCTTGCAATATTCGTCATCAATATGGTAATATTGTTAGATTTCTATATGTTGTATTATGTACAAAATATTGCGCTGCTTAATGACTTATGGAAATATTATCAAATTTCAACGGTATAAAAGTCGTTTTAGACAAGACAATTTCTTGATTCAAAAGTTAGTCAAGATGCGAGACAATTGTCTCGCATCATACAGCAAGCTATTTGAAATATTGAATTGGATGGTAGATCGAATGGACAAAAATAACACGTTGTATTTGTCAAGGACAAATTCTATGCGAGGAGGATATATGAATTCATTTCTTGAACAACTTTTGAGCTAAGAAATTGTCTTGTCCTAAACGACCTTGAGGTAGTAAATAATAATGCTAAAAGGATAATTAAGAGATTTTACGATAGCTCAAAATATTGTTTAACCTTCTTCTTCTGTGTCGTCCCCAACGTTCACGATCACTGCAGTAAACGTTTTTTCGGATTTGTATGCCTGTCCAATCTCGTATGTTCTTTAACAAGAAGTTTTCTTCCTATGTCTCTTCTTCTCTCTATTTTAAACTTCATAATTAGTTGACCGGTGTGAAGATAGCCTCTAAGATCCCAGCCTCTATACCGCACGTTAAGTTAACAAATAGTTTCGACTTTGTCGCCCAAAACAAAAACAGTTACAATCAAAATTTCCTTCAGCCATCTGGTGCACTGATATGTTTTGAACCAGGATCAGTAAAAAAGTTAAACAAAATATGTTGTATTAGCCTCTAAAAACGAATCATCGAAATATGAGCGTACAAGTTAAAAATTAAAAAAAAAAATAGAAAACAAATACGTTGGTAAACAAACTTTCCATTTCACTTTATCATATTGTTATAAACATTAGGCAATTCCTTTCAAATCCATGACGATTGCGCGTCATGGCCAAAAATAATAATTATAATGTTAGTCGCCGAAAAAAAAAATACTTAGAATCAAAGTTTTCCATTTTCCTTCGGCCATCTGGTACACTGATATGTTTTCTGTTAGAATCAGTAAAAAAATGAAACAAAATATGTTGCATTATTTTTTTTTTATCGACTCAGCCTTAAATCGGATTATCCAGATAAGAGCGTAAAAGTTTGAAATTAAAAGAAAAATAGAAAAACAAACACGTTGGTGTACAGACTTTCCATTTTACTTTATCATATTGTTATAAATATTAAGTAATTTTTTTCAAATCCATGAACATTGAGCGTCATGGTCAAAAATAATTAAAATTTACGTTACAACATATATTATACACAAACACCTATAACAATTATTTAAAAAAATTTAGATATATATATATTATGGTCGGCAAAAAATAAATAAAGAATTCCTCAAAATTTGATGATTTTATTGGTCACCCCAATTGGTCAGTATAGAACCGCAAACAAACCGCCGTCGCGCAGTTCCGCGTCGCCGCGCGGTATAGAGGCTGGGATCTTAAAGGCTATCTTCACACCGGTAATTAGTTGTATGTATCCATTATCTCTTAAATTGGGGATATTTTAAGAGAAAATAGATATCGAATCCTACAACTAATTATGAAGGTTAAAATAGAGGGAAGAAGATGTATAGGAAGAAAACTTCTTGGCGCTTTATCGTTGTAAGTAGTTCTCGATGTACTTTCGCCCCCACATCGTTTGTTACATGTTCCACCAATGATATTTTAAGCTTTCACCTATGAATCCATATTTCAAATGCTTTTAGTCGGTTCTTTGAAGCTACTTTTAGGGTCCATACAGTTTCTTTTGGTCTTGTGAGGATGCAATATTCCAAAGACACCCATACCTCACTATCACAAGGCCCAATTCACACATAAGCGACGTCGGACGGAGGCGCGGTGTAGGCGAGGTGCAGGCGCGACATTCACAGACGATTGTGATGTCCATATGCAGTGAAGGGAAGGACATTGCACCATATGTTTACATAGAGGCGGCGTGGAAGAGTTGTGCTTCTCGCCTCGCAGCCACCGTGTCTCAGGCCAAGAGGCTAAAGCCGGCCATACACATTCCGGTATACCGGAGAGGTAAGCCTGTCGGTTTTCGTCTCCGGTTTGCCTGCACAGTTCCTGGAGCCTACTATACACGTTGCTCTATACCGGAGAGGTACGCCTGCACAGGTAAACCGGAGCGTGTGTGTGGACAAGTTTCGGTAAACCAGCTCAGGCGTAGTGACCTGTACAGGCGACCGGAGAAGAATCAAATTCGATTCTTTCTACCCGCAGGCGAGTGATTCTTCGGCTTTACCGCCAAAACAGTACACTTTTTATTACAATATTTTTTCGGAATTTTCTTTGAAAGTAAAAGAGCTACATAATGAAGCCAAACACGGCTTTCTATCATGAAATAAATCCAAAATATACTATATTTTTGTTACAAAGCGACAAATAAATAGCTCAGTACTGTTTACTCTACTGTGTGTGTGTGCAAGGCAATGAGCCGACCCGACAGGTTTACCTCTCCGGTTTACCGGAACGTGTATGGCCGGCTGATTCTTCTCCGGTCGCCTGTATAGGTCACCAAGCCTGTGCAGGTTTACCGAAATTGTCCACACACACGCTCCGGTTTACCTGTACAGGTCTTTGCGCAGGTAAACCCTCGTAAACGGCGAGAGGAACGAGGCAAATGCTCGCGCCTCGTCACCTAAGTGGGCATTGCACCATATGTTTATACAGAAGGGGCGTGAAAGCGTCATGTCTCTCGCCGCGCCGGCACCGCGCCTGCGCCTCTTCGCCTCCTATGTGTGAATTGGGCCTTAGAGGCATAGGTAGTGTCGGATTCACCCCGCGTCCCATTCGAGACGCATACCGACTAAAACTTAACCTCACGCTCTGTCACTAGGGGCTTGTCTCCATCATCTAGGCACCCTTAAGACCTGATTTCCTTGACGTCATTTGCACATGACAACAATATCTAATTGAACCATTTTTCATCGTAATTAATTGCTTTTTTGCAGTACGTTGAGGTATTACACTATTTATGGGGAACCATATTCATTTATATACACGTACAATTATTTGTGTTACGTCAAAATGACGTTAAAAGCGGCCGCTGGTCGTGTTGTCTGTCATACCGGTTGGCCTTTTTGTCTAATTGTCACGTATTGTTAGTCTAGTGTCTTGGCTTACGTCTGTAGGTTATTCTGGAACTTATCTACTACTACTACTAACTACTTTATCGCATTACGGTGTTGGCAAATTTTACCACTGCCTCTCAATGTTCCCGTAATGTAAGCATTTTTTTGTCCTATTGTGGCGTGGGCTCGCCTACCCCGAACTCCGTCCATAGCCTGGCCCGTTCTCGATACCACCTGGGGCATCGGTATAGTGTGTGGTACATGGCATTGGTTTCGAGGCAGTATCGGCATCTGGTGGATGTCAAACCTATTTATACAAGATAGCAAATCTTGTAAAAAAAGACCTTTATTTGGCATACCGCTCAAAAAATACATACCTCCCCCAATACACAATGCTCATATATCTAGAGCAAAAAATAAATAACAATAAAAATAAAAAGTAACACTCCGCACAATACAAATTAAGAGAATATAAGATATATATAGATATTCGCCCTAAACCCCCTCTGCCCTTGCCACTTTCCTTCCCACGACAGCCTTCTGCAGATTTTCACGCCTTTCCCATCCTCTCCTAACCATTCATTCAGCTTTCTGCAGTCTCTAACCCACTCTGCTTTCACCCCCTCACATTCTTTCCACCGTACCACCACGTGTCGTTTCCCTTACTACACAGCGCACACACCGTGTACCCATCCACACTTTCCTTCCTCTCTCGTCTGACCCACACCTTGCTCTTGCCATGCACACTTTGTCCTTCTTTCCTTCTTTGTCCTGCTCCACTCATCCCTGGACAAGTAACTCGGGAGTTTCCCAAGTACTTACCACTCTACGTAGCCAGGATTGTAGGAGCTCTCAGTCATTCTTACCTGCCTTTGCTGCTACTCAATATCCCTCAATATCTCTCTTACCTCAGTTTCTAGGCTTCCCATTTCTCTCAACTTCTCCTCTACCCACACGTCAGACATACCCACTCTTTCATACATCCTTCCTCTATCCTTTCTCCATCCATTTTCCGTCCTACTCTTACACCTCATCCATACCTCCCGCACCAGTCTTTCCTCACCCAATTTCTGCAATCTTTCTTCAAACTTCACCACCCCCACACACGAATCCCATCACATACTCATACGGTTGGTCTCCTGCAATAGCACTGCTCTCGGTGTCGACCTTTCGAGACCTAGCAGACTCTTCAGGAACCAACCTTGCTGTCTCTCTATCACATCCAACTCACGCAATCCCCACACTTCCACTCCATAAAACAGTATCGGTTTTACACACGCATCCCAGATCTTGCACGCCATTACGAGATTACCTCCCCGCAAACTCTCCCATTTTCTTCTCGCCATCCCCCAAGCCATTCTCGCTTTCGCCTAGATACATTCCACATGCACCCTAAATCCTCTTCCGCTGTTAAACCAGAAGCCCAGATATTTAAAGACATTTACTCTCTCCACTCTACATCTTCTACTCCTATTCCTAAACATCATCCATTTAGTCTTCTCTACATTCACCACTAGACCTATCCTATCCAGGTCACAAACACCGCATACACTCTCCCTTTGCATTCAAACGCTTCCTCCACCATTCTCGCGAGCGTGAAAATCTTCTCCCTCGTCCCTCTCCCCTTTCTGAATCCACCCTGTTAATCCGGCAGGTATGCAAATACCAGTATCCCGAAAGTAGTTGGGTGGTCCAATAGCCTGACTCCCCGTGTTCTGTGTCCACTAGTGGTTTGGCTTGGGGAAATATTTTCTAGTCCATACGTCTACTATATAAAGCAGTAATCGACAACACATAACATTTAGCCATGCTCTGTGTTTGTTTTAGGTTTAAATTATCATTGCATTCTTTTTTGTAAAACTATTTTTAGTTATAGTCATGTCCGGTTTCACCTTTCTATCTGGATCTAGATTATCGGTGATGATACATCCTAGATGCTTCAAGCTGTGCGTTCTCTCTCTATCTCTCTCTATCTGTTGACTGTTTAATATTATGTCTGTGTTAGCAGAGTTTGACGACAGGATATCATAAGCTTGGTCTTGTTCACATTTATGCTGAGACTAAGGCCCTGTCCGTTTGGCTACTACTAGTGACTAGTAGTTACACATGCTGACATCGCGCTCATACTACAGCGTGACGTCAGAATGTGTTACTACTAGTCCCTAGTAGTAGCCAAACGGACAGGGCCTAAGTATTCAAGCCTCAATTTCGTCAGTAGCCCCTGTAGACCTTCTATACTATCAGAGATAATACTCGATCTGCGAATCTTGTTGAAATTGTTCAACCATATAGTAATATTCAAAAGTTTCTATATGAGGATTAGTGAACTGTCCTGATAATTGCAGTCGCTGTAACGATTTAAGTAAATATTATCTAATTTGAACTTTGTTCGGTGGTAGCAAACAAACTAGTAATGATAAGAGGAAGATTATGAGATTTTACTGAAAATATTTGTCATTCATAGCATTTGGAAGAGGAGGTAAAGATAACAAGAGAGGAGAGACAGAACTGACTGGATATTCTAAGAGTAGAAAGGGAATAAACAAAGAAAGGGGGAGATGAAGAAAGAAAGGAGTGGATGCAGATAATGAATGGGAGATGCAATGCGAGTGTTTGAAAGTGATGGAGCTGGTCAAGCTCGTAAAACTAGGGGAGACAAGGGACGAGCGCGGGGAGAGAACGGTACCGGTGTAGTACGTAGTGGTGTTGGGGATAGATGAAGACCCTCTCTTCTTCTATTCCCGACACAACGGCAACAATGGTGGCGAAGCCGAGTCTCAAGATACAGATACGTAAGACAGTAGAGCTGGGGAATCAAGATGATCCAGTCCTGCTAGAAGTTGCCAGCTGGGAGGACAAGATGAGCCTCATGCGGTCGAAACGCAAACTAAAGGGCATACATATCTACATAGATGTCGATCTGAGCGTGGAGAAGAGGGAGGTCCAAAGGAAAATCAGGGAATAGCCAAAGGTGTGGAAGCTAGGGTGTGGGGTACCGGAAGCTGAATATTGCTGACGAGCGGTGGGTCTGACAATAAAGGACTGAAAGGGGCGCAGACGGCGAGGGGTATGGGGTGGATAGAAGAGGGGATAAGGAGTAGGGAAAGTGCAGGGTATGTATTTGGAACGTAACGGTTGTAAGAATAAACATTCTGGGGGGACTGTGGGGAATAGAACTGGAAAGAGGGTGGATATGATGGATTACTCTAGACGTGAGTTACAGAAGACGAGTGGGTGCAGGTGGGAAGATGTATGTCAGCACGGTGATGGGGAGAGCCAAAGGAGGAATCGTGTTGGGAGTGACGAAAATAGTGGGAGAATGGAGCAGGAAATCGTTGAGCGAAGTTACGAAATTGCTAATAGGGAAAAAAAAATGGATAAATAATTGGTGAGGGAAATGCACTGCAACAAAAACAGGATGGAACTAACGGAGATACTAGACGGGCTGGAGACGTAGGCAGATGAATGGCTCATTGGGGGTGACTGGAATGTGAGGGTGGGGGAGCTGGAAGAAGGGATCGGAGAATGGAGAGAAAGACGTTCGCAGGACGAAGTGACCACATTAGACATCAGCAATGCCTTCAACTTCCTCCCTTGGGACAAAATCATGACAGCGCTCGGGTATGCCCACCGACGCCGATGCTATGCTTGAGGAGAGTCAAAGTCAAGTGTTGGTAGTGAGGAAGATAGTAGAAGAATGGGACAGGGAATCGTTGAGGGAAGCTACGGAATTGGTAGTAGGGAATATAAAAATGGATACATAATTGGTGGAGGAAATGTTCTACTGAAGATCTAGGCAGATGAATGGATCATCGGGAGTGACTGGAATATAAGGGTTGGGAAGTTGGATGGAGATATCGGAGAATGGAGACAAATACGCTAAGGGGGAGGCCCCTTCCTACCACCTGTTTTGAACTCTCCAGAACCTCTTCATCTTCCTTCTCGCCAAAAGAGATGGAAGTGAAGTTGGAAGAGCTGAAACTGGGAAAGGCGGCGGGAGAAGATGGGCTAAAGGCAAAGACGTTCGAATGGCTACCGGAGGAAGAAAGAGAGAGGCTACTGCATGTGTATAATATGGTGTATGGGGCCACTCTTCCTTTATGTATTTCAGCACATAAAGGGGGAGCGGCCTCGAACGTAAAAAACTATAGGATGATCACTGTTATGAGTGAGGGATGTAGAGTTATGATGACAATGGCGAAAAATAGATTGGATAGTAATGCGGAAAAAAAGGGATGCTGTCGGAATGCCAGGGTGCGTTTAGAAAGGGAAGAGGGACAAGGAAGCATTTGTTCGCGTTAGCGATAATAACTGAAGTGCTGGAATGCAAAGCGAGAGTCCATGTGGTGTTTGTGGATTTAAAAGCGGCGTATGACTCAGTTCCTAGAGTGTATGGATAGGTTGGATTTGGAAATGGAAGGAGTGGAGTGGGTGAGAAGGATTTATAAAGAGTCGTGGGCAAGAGCAAGAGTGAAAGAAGAAGTGACAGAGAAATTTAGGGTGAATGTGGGATTAAGGCAGGGATGCCTGCTAAATCCCCTCCTGTTCAATCTGAACACGAGTGAGTCAACGGAGGTGGTGAGGAGAGGACAGGCGAGAGGGGTAGTGGTGGGTAGAAGCAAGATGTGGATGGTGGAGTATGCGGAGGACGTGATACTGGTGGCCAAGAGAGTGGAAGAGATGCAAGAGATGGTGAAAAGAATAGGGAGGTACCTTGATTGCAGGGGGCTACATTCACTACTTTCTTTCAACTCTGGACATAATTCAGTAGGTGAAGTAAACATTTCTTTATCATAATCTACATTCTCACGTTTCTTCAATCTCCCAAAATATATTCTCCCTCTCCTCATTTCCACATCTAAATGTTGCAATAATTCTTCTTTCACATAGTTTCTTCGCCAGCTGGTATCTTGGCGTTCCCTCATTATTAGGTCCTCATTATTAGGTCTAGATAGGCCGCATTGTACCTGGAGTCCCGTATTCTTGGTGTTATGCCCAATAAAGATTATTTTTATAGTCATTCATGCAGAAAAGTTTATATAATAATATTTGCATACATTCTTAAATTTATTCCAATTTTCCAAATATTTCAACAACCCTATTGTTGAAATATGTGCAAAATTGGAATGTCTTTAAAAATGTATGCAAATATTATTAAATTTTAACTTAAAGTAGTTTTTCCAAACGGAGAATTATGACATTTTATGATGGCCAGAAATAGTGGCCATATGGATATATGGTAAATTGGAAAAAAAATTCTGTGATGGTTGTTGAAATATTCGGGAATTTACAGCTAATTTAATAAGTTTGTCAGGTGATACTAAACACAAAATAGTTATGCCAAAGAGATGAGTATGACATTTTACGATAGCCGTAAATATTGACCAACCACGGTATTATAGGTAGACACATTTCTATTTGAGGTGTGTTGAAATATGTTGAAAATTACAGTCGCTGTAAAGGTTTAATCAAATATTATCTAATTTCAACTGTGGCGGGTGGTAGCAAACAAAATAGTAATGCCAAAAGGATGATAATGGTATTATATAATAACTTAGACTATGGTAATCCATATGGTAATATTGAAAAGTTTCTATATGAAGGTTGTTGAAATATGTTGAAAAATACATTCGCTATAATGATTTATGCAAATATGATGAAATTACAACTTTGCGCGGGTGGTATCAAACAAAATTGTAATGCCAAAATGATGATTATGGCATTTTACGTCAGCTTAAAATATTGGTCATCTAAATGGTAATATTTAAAAAGTTTCTATACAAAGGTTCTTGAAATATGTTGAAAATTTCAGTCGCTGTAACGATTTATAAAAATATTACCAAATTTCAACTTTGTCCGTTAGTATCAAACAAAATAGTAATGCCAAAATGATGATCATGCCATTTTCAACTTAAAATATTAGTCAACCATATGGTAATATTTGAAAAGTTTCTATGTGAAGGTTGTTGAAATATGTTGAACAATACAGTCTCTATAACAATTTATGCAAATATTGTCAAATTTCAACTTTGTCTCGTGGTATCAAACAAAAAATGAATGCCAAATTGATGATTATGACATTTTGCGGTAGCTTAAAATATTGGTCATTCAATTGGTAATATTTAATTAAATAGTTTCTATATAAAGGTTCTTGAAATATATTGAAAATTACAGTAACTGTAAAGATTTATGAAAATATTATGAAATTTCAGCATTGTCGGGTGGTGTCAAACAAAAAAGTAATACCAAAAGGATGATTATGGCATTTTAGGTTAGCTTAAAGAATTGGTCATCCATATAGTATTATTGAAAAGTTTCTATATGAAGGCTGTTGAAATATGTTGAAAAATACAGTCGCTATAACAATGTATGCAAATATTATCAAATTTCAACTTTGTCCGTTGGTATCAAACAAAATAGTAATGCCAAAATGTTGATTATGGCATTTTACGTTAGCTTAAAATATTGGTCATCCATATGGTAATATTGGAAAAGTTTCTATATAATGGTTGTTGAAATATGTTGAAAAAAATACAGTCGCTGTAACAATTTATGCAAATATTATCAAATTTTCAATTTGCGCGGATGGTATGAAACAAAAAAGTAATGCCAAAAGAATGATTATGGCATTTTAGGTTAGCTTAAAATATTGATCATTCAAATGGTAATATTTAAATAGTTTTTATATAAAAGTTCTTGAAATATGTTGAAAATTACAGTCGCTTTATGAAAATATTATCAAAACTTTGTGCGGGTGGTATCAAACCAAAAAGTAATGCCAAAAGAATGATTATGGCATTTTAGGTTAGCTTAGAAAATTGGTCATCCATATGGTAATACTGAAAAGTTTTTACACGAAGGTTCTTGAAATATGTTGAAAAATACAGTCTTTGTAACAATGTATGCAAATATTATCAAATTTCAACTTTGTCGGGTGGTATCAAACAAAAAATGAATGCCAAACTGATGATTATGGCATTTTGCATTAGCTTAAAATATTGGTCATTCAAATGGTAATATTTAAATAGTTTCTACATATAGGTCCTTGAAATATGTTGAAAATTACAGTCGCTGTAACGATTTATGAAAATATTATCAAATTTCAACATTATACAACATACGAGTATTGCATTTTACATTAGCTTAAAATATTGGTCATCCACATGGTAATATTTGAAAAGTTTCTATGAGAAGGTTGTTGAAATATGTTGAAAATTACAGTCGCTTTAGCGATTTATGCAAATATTATCAAATATCTACTTTGTCAGGAGATACCAAACAAAATAATAATGCCGAAAGAGTGAGTATACCATTATACCTTAGTTTAATATATTGGTGGTCCATATGGTAATATTGAAAAGTTTCTATATCAAGGTTGTTGAAAATTGTTGAAAAGTACAATCGCTATAACAACTTATGCAAATATTATCAAATTTCAACTTTGTCGGGTGGTATCAGACAAAATACTAATGCCAAAATGATGATTATGGCATTTTACGTTAGCTTAAAATATTGGTCATCCAAATGGTAATATTTAAAAAGTTTCTATATAAAGGTTCTTGAAATATGTTGAAAATTACAGTCGTTTAAACGATTTATGCATATATTATCAAATATTTATTTTGTCAGGACGTATCAAACAAAATAGTAATGCCAAAAGTATGATTATGGCATTTTACGATAGCTCATATTATTGATTATCCATATGGTAAAATTGAAAATTTTCAATACGAGGTTTGGTGAAATATAAGAGGAAAATTGCAACCGCGTTAATGTATTAATCAAGTTTTAATTTATCAGATGGTTTCAAACAAAATATTAACCCTAATGGATGATAATGGTGATAATGGCATTTTATGATTGCTTAAAATATTGATGATCCATATGGTAATATTAAAAACATTATGTAAGAGGGTTATCGAGTACTTATCAAGTTTCAACTGCAAAATTCCATCCGCTATGAGATTGAAAATCGTGTTATATGGAGACTACTATTAACTAAACATATCCAGCATTAAAAAAAACTACTTAACAAACACCCCTCGTCGTTTTTTTGCTCATTAACTATGCGCGATTGCCAAACGCATTTTTCCAGCTCAAATCGGCACCTAGGGCCGGGAAGTCATCAATAACGCGCGGCAGGGCGCGCGAGTGTTTCAATTTTACAACTTCCGCATGCGGACACAGGCACCAACAAATTAGCGGCAATTTTTCAGCCCGCTAATTAGTTTCGGCGCAGACGGACCGCATCATTGTCGTTTGATGGATGTGGGGGATGTCGGCGCGCGTACAAATATTTATACATATATATGGGCACATATTTCGAAGCATTTTAATTGGGTGCCGGGCGGAAATTGCTGTAATTCCTACAAATTGTGTACCTACACGTTTTTAATGTTGCTGTTGAGATTGTGTAGGTTTTGCAAGGACGCGTCTGTTCTGCAGATAAGTCCGATCCGCTCAAAGGGATCTGGGCCGCCCTCGGGGGAATAAATACTCGGCGGGTCCTTTTATAATTTGATTCACGGCGCGCTGTACGTACGGGGCGGGAGACAATCTCGCCGCCGCTGCCGCCGCCGAGGGGTTACACAAAAGGGATGAACTCGACCGAGCGACGGCGGCGGCGGAGCGCTCGTGTGTATGTGTGTGTGTATTAAGGACGCACTTCTGGATTCGGTCGGGTTTGGAAGATAACGCGCCTCCCTCGTCCCACAGGAGAGGATTTCCGCACCAGGCTTTCGTCCTGGCTGCACAGCTAGGGGGCGACGCACACAAAATATCTCGTTTCTTTTTAAATTACATACAGAAATTGAGTGACAAGTTATTTAAAAACACAGTTTCTTTTAAAAGGGAAGGATTTGTAAAATTATTATTCGTCCTTATTATGTTCAAAATAAATCCTGTCTTTATAATTATCAGCTCATGGCGCCTTTTCACTGGTAAACGGACCGGCCCGGTATTTACCTTAAATTCAGTCATAGAGTTTATTTGTCGTTTATTTTGGTCTTTTTCTACAGAACTAGATTTTAATTTAAATCGTGAATTACATTGTAGATTCGTCGAGAAACTTGAATTAGAATGAGAATTAGAACTAGAATTAGAACTTCAAGCTTCTAATTCTAGTTCTAACTCTAATTCTAATTCAAGTTTCTCGACGAATTACAATGTAATTCACGATTCTACTTTTAATTATTCATGTGGGATCGTTCTGAAATTACATGGAACTCAAGAACACATTCCAGTTAAGATCTCTTATTCAATAAGCAAGGCGTGATTAAGCATGAGATATCTAAATCAACTCTTGCTCTTGTCTCTAGCGATTTTATTAAGTGCATGCATATTTTTTATAGTAAACCGACCGTTCGCTATTTGCCGCCATCCGATCCGTTTGTTTACATCGCCGCCCCCGCGGAGGGGTAGCGCGCGGCGGTGGCGGTTCGCTCGTCTCCCTGTTTGAGTTTCGAGGCTGTATTGACATTCAATTATTTGCACTTTGTGCCCTGTGATTGTGTTCGATCTCGCCGCTCGCCAATTGCAGGTCCGAAATTGTCAGCGTCGATCCAAACGAAAAAACTTCACCGAAACTTCTTTTTCTGGAGGGCGTTGCGGGTTAAAATCTAATCGTTTCTCTAAATTGATTTTTTGTAGGCGCTTTCGAGTCGAGTTTATTTATGTGTCGATCTGAGTACTGCGAGGCACCGTCCTTACAGCAAGGGGGTAGCTCTGACACCAGCCAAGTGCAACCCATGTCCACAGGACTTACAGGCGATGCTCTTGAGTCGATATGTGACGATCTGAGCACCGCGATGTACCGTTCATTGCGTTGTAATATTTATTTATAACTGGCAGTATAGGGCTATCAGCCATAAGGTTTTTCCGCCGATAAAGAGAGAAGCTCAGAGGAGTTGTTCCATTTGGTATTTACCTTAATTTCGGAGTAAACCTCTGAAAGGGGATTGACGAAAATTCCCGTGTTGGGTTTTGAATAATCGTTCTCCAATGCTCAGTATGAGACGGAAGGCGCCTTTTAAAACCCGCCCACTGATCTGGGCGGGGAATATAATATAGACTAAAAAAACTTCTATCTTATAGCTATTAAATAGAGGGCTTTTTCGCTAGTAAAGTGAGATGCTCTGAAAAGCTGTGATTCGCGAAATTTCACCCTAGAACGAAGTTTAAAATCTCGCTCCTCAATGCTCAGTACGAGACGGTGTTAACGAAAAACGCAGGGTCTCCTCGGTCGTCATCCCCGAAATTCCTTCGACATGAAAAATGATGAAAAATCTAACGACACAGGAGAAGAAAACATCAATAGAACAATTATCAGGCTCCAAGAAGAGAGAAAGAAATGGTCTCAAAACGCAGAAGATCCAGGCATCGAAATGCAGAAGACAGCGGGAGACCATTGCATTAAAGGCTCCCTAGAGCATCCTTGGGTAAATCATCATGAATACCAAATAACAAACTTATAACACTACTCATCATGAACATCGGATACCAAGAGCCGTCAGATGAGGTAAAATACAGGGCCTTCTCGGTCGTCATCTGCGAAATCCCTTCGATAAGGAAAATTATGAATACCAAAGAAGAATTCTCCATAGAAAAATTCTGGAGCCCCAAGACGGAAAAAAACCTCTCAAAACGCAGAAGATCCAGGAATAGGCAGTGGAATGCAGAAGGCAGTGGGAGACCGCATTAAAGACCCCTTAGAACATGGGTTAATCAATCTTCATGAATACCAAAAAACAAACTTATAACATTACTGATCATGGACCTCGGATACCAAGAGATGGCAGATGAGGAAAACACAGGGTCTCCTCGGTCGTCATCTGCGAAATTCATTCCAAAAAGAAAATTATGAAAAATCTAACGACACAGGAGAAGAAAACATCCATAGAAAAAACCTCGAGCTCTGAGATGAGAGAAATCCTCTTAAAACGCATAATTTTTAGGAATAGGCATCGTAATGCAGAAGGACCAAGAGACTACTACAAACATATGAATACCTAGGTGCATGGGTTAATGAATCGGACGGCAGTCACAACTTTTCAAACTCAAAATAAAAAATCTACTCATAAACAACAACTTAAAGTAGGATAGAAGACAGAGAAAAAACCACAGCACCCCTCGATACCGTTAGCCCAATATAGAAAACCAAACCGATAAATTCCGCGGCGAGACAGTGGGAAAATCATTATATTTAAACATCTGCACATATGTTGTATTTATATGTAAAACTATGTACAATATTTATAAAAGTTTCAATCAATAAAATGAATCAGTAAAAAAAGATACGAATGCTGCAATGTTATTTTCTCTCAGTCCTACTCTACGGAATGGAAGCATCCATACTCAAAAAAACCTAGAGGCTTATGAGGTACGAATGTCCCGCAGAATAAGGACAAAATTACAAATGAAGAGAGAGATTTTAAGAAGAATCTATAAGGAAAGAGAAATCGTCAACACGGGATAAGTAAGTAAGCTAAAACACCTAGGACACATCGAGAGGCGATCGGTATCAGCTGTTATAACTAATAATCCAGGACATGACACGACATAAATTACATATCAGTATCTCCTTTCTAATAGAAAATTCGACAACTATTTACACCGAATTATCGTAATCTTAACATGTTTTTTTTTCATTACAGACATTTTTTGGAGCAATAATGGAAACCAACGACCATGGGAATATTATATGGAGGTAAGATTATTAAACCTTAATAAGTAGAATGTATCCTAGTCCTTAATGGACATTAACAATTTATGAAACATGAACAAGAACATTAACAAGGATACTATTATAAAATCATATTAAGTAAAAAATCATATTAATGTCTTCACTGGACTAGATAAAATCCTTAAGGTTTAATAAACGTCTATTAAATCTGAAGGAGCAGAAAGCCCTACAGTCCTTAAGAGGCAATAATTAAAAAAAGAACATAAAATAGAATAAGAACCAGTAAGTTAAATCGTAATAAGGAGAATGTTCTACAATTCTTAATAGGTAAGTAACAAGAACAATAACATGAACATGACAACAAGACAAGACCAAGAACAATAATATGAACATGAAAACAAGACAAGACCAAGAACGATAACATGAACATGACAACAAGACAAGACCAAGAACAATGATACACCCTAATGAGTACAATGGCCTACAGTACTTACTGGGCAGTAACAAGAACAATAACATGAATAAGATCAAGATCAAGATCAAGGACACGTTCATTAAAACTTAATGGGGATAATGTTCTACAGTCATTAAGGGTTTGTAACAAGAACAATAATAATATGAACAAGCTAAAAAAAAACAAGGACACGTTTATTACATCCTAATGGGGAGAATGTCCCACAGTCCTTAATGGGAAAAAGCAAGGACAATAAAATAGAAAAGAACAAGAACATGGACAAGTTTATTAAACCTTAATGAGGACAATGTTCTACAGTGCATAGTGAGCGATAACGAGAACAACAACATGAACTAGATCAACATGAAGAACAAGTTTATAGAACCTTTATGAGGAGAATGTTCTACAGTCCCAAGGGAAACTAACAAGAATAATAATAAGAGCAGGATTAAGAACAAGATCAAGTTTATTAAACCTTAATGCATGAAAATATCCTACAGCCCTTAATGGGCAGTAAAAAGAACAATAGCATGAACAAAATCAAGAACAAGGACAAGTTTATTTATTAAACCCTAATGAGGAAAATGTCGTACAGTCCTTAATGAGCAGTAACAAAAACAGTAATATGAACAAAACAAGGACTAGTTTCTTAAACTTAATGAGGATAATGTCCAACAGTCCTTCGTGGATAGTAACGAGAACAATAACACAAACAAGATCAAGAACAAGGACAAGTTTACTGAACCTTAATGAGGAAAATGTTCTACGGTCCTTAAGGGGTAGTATCAAGAACATTTATATGAACAGGATTAAGAATATGGACAATTTTATTAAACCTTTATGAGGAGAATGTTCTACAGTCCTTAATGGACGGTAACAAGAATAATAGCATGAACAAGATCAAGAAGATGCACTAGTTTATTAAACTTTAATAAGGATAATGTTCTACAGTCATTAGTGGGCAGTAACAAGTACAATAACATAAACAAGATCAAGAACAAGGACTTGATTATCAAACCTGAATAAGGAGAATGTCCTACAGTCCTTAATGAACACAAACAAAAACAATACTATAAATAGGATCAAGAACAAGGATATGTTTATTAAACCTTAATGAGGAGAATGTCCTACAATCTTTAATGGACAGTAACATGAACAAGATCTAGGATAAGGATAAGTTTATTAAACCTTAATGAAGAGAATGTCTTACATTCCTCAATGAACAGCAACAAGAACAATAACATGAACAAGATCAAGAACAAGCACTAGTTTATTAAACTTTAATGAGGATAATGACCTACAGTCATTAGTGGGCACTAGCAAGAACAGTGATATCAATATGTGAAGATCCAGAACAATAACATAGAAAAGAACAAGAATATGAACAAGTTTAGTAAAGCTTAATGAGGACAATGTTCTACAGTCCTTAGTGGGCGGTAATGAGAGCAATAACATTAACAAGATCAAGATCAAGGTCAGAGGCGGTCCGTGGCGCAGTGGCCTAAGCCGATGGTCTGAAGCCATTGTGTACGGAACGTTGGTGGTTCGAATCCACCGCTAGCCGGGATATGATTCCACAAAGAATTTACCCGGCTAGCATATTATGGTTGTTGTATTAGTCACAATAGGTCAGTGAAGGGTAGCAGCGCACACAGCCCAGGGGCGGGGGCTGTACTCACCGTAAAAAAAAATTTAAAAAAAAGCAAGGTCAATTTTATGGAACCTATATGAGGGGGATGCTCTACTTTATTAAACCTTAATCAGGACAATGTCCTACAGTCTTTAGTAGGTGGTAACGAGAACAATAACATGAACAAGATCAAGATGAAGATCAAGAACAAATTGATTGAACCTTTATGAGGAGGTTGTTCTAAAGTCCCAAGGGGAAGTAACAAGAACAATAATATGAGCAGAATCAAGAACAAGATCAAGTTTATTAAACCTTAATGAAGTAAATGTCCTACAGTCTTTAATGGACAGTAAGATGAATAATAACATGAACCAAATCAAGAACAAGGACAATTATTTTATACCCTAATGAGGATGTCCCACAGTCCTTAGTGAGCAATAACAAAAACAGTAGACTAGTTTCTTAAACTTAGTGAGTATAATCTCCAAAAGTCATTAGTGGACAACAACAAGAACAATAACATGAACAAGATCAAGAACGAGAACAAGTTTATTAAACCTTAATGAGGACAATATCCTACAGTCCTTGGGCAGTAGCGAGAACAATAACATGAACAAAAGCAAGACCAAGGACAAGTTTATTGAACCTTAATGAGAGAATATTCTACAGTCCTCAAGGGGAGGTAACAACAATAATATGTGTAAGAACAATGACAAGTTTGATAAGCTTTATTGAGGAGAAGGTTCTACAGTCCGTAAGGGGTAGTATCAAGAACATTTATATGAACAGGATTAATAATAAGGACAATTTTATTAAACCTTAATGAGGAGAATGTCCCACAGTCCTTAATGAATGGTAACAAGAACAATAACATGAACAAAATCAAGAATAAGCATTAGTTTATTAAACTTTAATATGAATAATATCCTTCAGTCATTAGTGGGCAGTAACAAGGATAATAACATGAACAAGATTAAGAACAAGGATTAGATTATCAAACCTGAATAACGAGAATGTCCTACAGTTCTTAGTGGACAGTAGGAAATACAATAATATGAATAGGATCAAGAACAAGGATATCTTTATTAAATCTTAATGTGGACAACGTCCTACAGTCCTTAATGGACAGTAACATGAACAAATTCTAGGATAAGGACAAGATTATTAAACCTTAATGAAGAGGATGTCCTACAGTCCTTGGTGGACAATAACAAGAACAATAACATGAACAAGATCAAGGACAAAGATATTTTTATTAAACCTTAATGAGGAGAATGTCCTACATTTCTTAATGGACAATAACAAGAACAATAACTTGAGGATAATGACCTACAGTCATTAGTGGGCACAGAACAGTGATATGAACAAGATCAAGAACAATAACATAGAAAAGAACAAGAACATAGACAAGTTTATTAAACCTTAATGAGGACAATGTCCTAAAGTCTTAAATAGGCGGTAACGAGAACAATAACATCAACAAGATCAAGATCTAGGACAAGTTTATTGAACCTTTACGAGGAGGATGTTCTATAGTCCCAAGGGGAAGTAACAAGAACAATATTAAGAGCAGGATTAAGAACAAGCTCAAGTTTATTATGAGAAGGATGTCCTTGAGTCCTTAATGGACAGTAAATCGAACAATGACACAGAAAAGAACAAGAACGTGGACCAGTGTCCAACAATCATTAGTGGACAGTAACAAGAATAAGAACAATAACATGAACAAGATCAAGATCAAGATCAAGATCAAGATCAAGATCAAGATCAAGATCAAGATCAAGATCAAGATCAAGATCAAGATCAAGAACAAGTTTCTTAAACCTTAATGACGACAATGTCCTACAGTCCTGCGTGGGTAGTAGCGAGAACAATAATATGAACAAAATCAAGATCAAGGACAAGTTTATTGAACCTTAATGAGGACAATGTTCTACAGTCCTCAAGGGGAAGTAACAAGAACAATAATATGTACAAGCACAAGGACAAGTTTATTAAACTTTACTGAGGGAGAATGTCCTACGGTCTTTAAGGGGTAGTATCAAGAGCATTTATATGAACAGGATTAATAATAAGGACAATTCTATTAAACCTTAATGAGGAGAATGTCCCACAGTCCTTAATGGGCGGTAACAAGAACAATAATATGAACAAGAACAAGCACTAGTTTATTAAACTTTAATAAGAATAATGTCCTAATATCCTACAGTAATTAGTGGGCAGTAACAAGAACAATAACATGAACAACATTAAGGATAAGGATCAGATTATCAAACCTGAATAAGGAGAATATTCTACAGTCCTTAAAGGACAGTAACAAACATAATAATATGCATAGGATCACGAACAAGGATATGATTATTAAACCTTAATGAGGAGAATGTCCTACCGTCCTTAATGGACAATAACAAGAACAATAACATGAACTAGATCAAGAACAAGGACCAGTTTATTAAACCTGCATAAGGAGTATGTCTTACAGACCTTATTGGACAGTAACAAAAACAATAACATAATCAAGGTCAAGATCAAGTACAAGATTATTAAACCTGAAAGAGGAGAATGTCCTACAGTCCTTTGTGGGCGGTAACGAGAACAATAACATGAACAAAATCAAGAACAAAGGCAAGTTTTTTAAACTTTATTATTAATTATTATATTATATTATAATTATTATTAATATTAATTATTAACAGAATCTCCTAATGATTTAATGGACGGTAACAAGAACAAGAACATGAAAAAGAACAAGAATAAGGACAAGTTTATTTAACTTTAATAAGGAGAATTTCCTAAAGTCCTCAATGGGCGGTAACAAGAACAAGAACATGAAAAAGAACAAGAATAAAGACAAGTTGATTTAACCTTAATAAGGAGAATCTCCTGAAGTACTCAATAGGCGGTAACAAGAACAAGAACATGAAAAGGAACAAGAATAAGGACAAGTTTATTTAACTTTAATAAGGAGAATTTCCTAAAGTCCTCAATAGGCGGTAACAAGAACAAGAACACGAAAAAGAACAAGGATAAAGACAAGTTGATTTAACCTTAATATGGAGAATCTCCTGAAGTACTCAATAGGCGGTAACAAGAACAAGAACATGAAAAGGAACAAGAATAAGGACAAGTTTATTTAACTTTAATAAGGAGAATCTCCAGAAGTCCTCAATAGGCGGTAACAAGAACAAGAACATGAAAAAGAACAAGAATAAGGACAAGTTTATTTAATCTTAATAAGGAGAATCTCCTAAAGCTCTCAATAGGCGGTAACAAGAACAAGAACATGATAAGGAACAAGAATAAGGACAAGTTTATTTAACCTTAATAAAGAGATTCTCCTAAAGTCCTCAATAAGCGGTAACAAGAGCAAGAACATGAGAAAGAACAAGAATAAGTTTATTAAACCTCAATTACAAGAATGGCCCACAGTCCTTAGTGGGCAGTAACATGAACAAGGACACGTTTATTAAACTTTGTTAAGCAAACTGCCATACAGTCCTTAATAGTAAGTAACATAAACATGAACATGAACAAGAGTAAGAATAAGAACAAGAGTAAGAATAATAACAAGAGTAAGAATAAGAACAAGAGTATGAATAATAACAAGAGTAAGAATAAAAACAAGAGTAAGAATAATAACAAGAGTAAGAATAAGAACAAGAGTAATAATAATAACAAGAGTAATAATAATAACAAGAGTAAGAATAAAAACAAGAGTAAGAACCAGAACAAGAGTAAGAATAAGAACAAGAGTAAGAATAAGAACAAGAACGAGAATAAGATAAATTAAGAATTAATTATTATGTTTTTCTAAAAAAAAATATATATTACATTATTGTGAGTATTTTTGAAGTGATAAAAGCTAAATTTTTGTAATTCTAAGTATTCGTTTCAGCTGAGTTCTAGCTGGTGATTGTTGTTAATACCATGAATCTGCTAAATGAGTTTCGAGCGACTCATTTAGCACTGTGCGGATATTAATTAAAAATTCTTTTCTGCCACTTTATACACGAGTGCCATTGTTTCCTGATTGATTTCGCTAGTTTTATAGCCACAATCATTTTATTGAGATTATTAATAGCATTGCACATGTAAGTGGCTTATAAAAATGCTGTATAATACAAAATGTCATTGTTTCAACCCATATTATGGGTATATAATATTACACTTGGTTATGCAAGAGCTTATTTATTTTGAAAACAAAACGAATTATTATATAACTTAAAAATAAATATAATATATATATATATATATATATATATATATATATATATATATATATATATATATTTAAATATTATAAAGGTTATGGCTGCTTTTGTTTATCGTTTCTAGCTGCCCCGAACGGTACACACCGGAGCTACTCGTCGTCGATAAAAGAATGTACATACTGTCGTCACAACTGTTAATTTTAATTATATAATATAACATTATATGAGCCTGTAAGAATGAAAGTGGCGTAATTCATATTGTTTTGAAAAGGAGATTTGTAGATAATTTCTATGCCAACAATTGAGTTTGTCGTTAACTGTTTCCCCGTAGAATATGAACGAAAATAAATTTATTATTAACATAAAATACAATAGTAACAAGTTCACTACTAACTATTAATTTTCAAAATCATTGTTCTGATATAAAATCCTGGTTTCCTAGCAAGCGTTGTCGATAAATACGGCCGTTTTTATCGTCATTTACACATGACAAGATACATTTTAAGTATATCTAATTTGAATAACTTACTACATTCCAGTGTAATTCATAACATTTCCTCAATATTTTGAAGTATACCGCTCTCTGGATTACCAGATGTATTTAAATATATATTAAAGAAATGTGTGACGTCAAAATGACGTAAAATACGGCCGCTTTTGTCGACACCGTTTCCTAGGAAACCAAGGCTTAAGTATTATTTTCAGGAAAGAAACAAGAATCACACCAAATCATACATGGTCAGTCACGAGAAATGTTTATTGTTTCAAAAGTTAAACAATCATAATTTATCTGGGATATGAAAAAGTTTTCGAACATTTTCAACTTGTCAAACTATTGATACCGCTCGCACGCAAATCACGACAATCATGCACGATTCGTAACATAATATTTTACCCAAAATAAAATTCGTTTTCAAAAACTGTGTATTACATCCGTGCCCGCCATGAGGAAGTATTTTTAGGCATGCATGGTGCATCGAAATTTTTAAGTTTTAAGGAAACATATTTAAATGATTTTGTTTTCAGGCATAGCAAATTTACAAATATTATATATTTCGTTATATATCGTTTGTAGCGATTTTCAACTTTTCAAATTCCACCCAGTCTCGAACAGTGTTGTTTGTTTCAAAAGTTAAACAATCAAAATTTCTCGAGACTGGGTGAGATTTGAATAAGTTGAAAATCTCTACAAACTATATATTTAATAAATTTCCTATGCAAACTTCAAAAATCGTTTAAATATGTTACCCTAAAACAATTTTGTCGCATCATGCGCGTGTTTTGCCTACATAAAAAACCTAGGCACGGGCATGGATATAGTACAGTTTTTAAAACTAATTTTATTTTGGGTAAAAAAATTAGTTACGAGCATATATTTAAAACATTTCCTATGCAAACTTCAAAAATCGTTTAAATATGTTACCCTAAAACAATTTCGTCACATCATGCGTGTCTTGCCTACAAAAAAAGACCTAGACACGGGCATGGATATAATACAGTTTTTGTATACTAATTTTATTTTGGGTAAAAAAATATGTTATGAGCATATATTTAATAAATTTAATATGCAAACTTCAAAAATCGTTTAAATATTTTACTCTAAAATAATTTCGTCACTTCATGCGCGTGTTTTGCCTACAAAAAAAACCTAGGCATGGGCATGGATAGAGTACAGTTTTTGTAAACTAATTTAATTATTGGTAAAAAATATTTTACGAATCGTGCATGATATCGAGATTTGTGGAAGCAAAAAATTGCACGCGAGCGCTCAAAAATCAATGCCTTCAATTCATATACGGAAATTTATTGAAGCCACTGATTTTTGATGGTTCAATAGCGTCGAACATTATCAATAGTTTTTGTGACTAAAAATCTAGTTGATAGCATTAGATCCCTTAACATCACAACTGATTTGAAGGTCAATAGTTGAAAATACTTGTTGCAACTTGAAAACGATTAACATTATAAGGGATGAAGCGTATCGATCTAAATCCGGCTTGACACCTCCACAAACTCGGTCGAATTTCCACGCGCCCCCCACTCTCCGCGATGTAAACTAGTTTTGTTTAATTGAACAATTTTCCGGGTACTCTCGAGTGTCCGCCGGACTGAAACTTTACCCTTTACGGCAGGTAGAGGGCCGCACACCACCCTCCGTTTAATCCGTTTTCAATGGCAACAAGTCGCTTTAACTTCGGACCTCTGTCAACACCTAAGAAATCAATACCGGGTGGTGCGTTTTTGTTATTGCGGTCGTCTTCGGCGCTTCTTCTCCGCCGTCTTGCACCACCCCGCCGGGAGGGGTGGATTAACAAGGCAAAAAAAAATCCGGTAGCCGGAAAAATCGTCCCTGTGGCATGCGCGCATACAGGTCAGGCTTTTTGTGTTGCGCGATAACCATCGCGACTGATGGCTACCACAGAGAGGGCGTGTACTGCGCGTTCTGTGATTGGTTGGTTTTGTGAAGGTGGGGGGTTGAATCAATGAGACGGGGGCGATTTTTGGATGAAGCGGTAGGACTGCAACCAGACGGCAGTACCGCTGCTGTGTAGAGTGTGTGTACAGGGTCTGCATCAGACGCGTGTTTTGAAAGGAAAAAAATTTCGTCGCCGCAGGCATGGATGCAGTACACCGTTTTTGAAAAACTTATTTTTATTTTGGGTACCAGTGCGTGCGAACTAATTTACGAAAAAAAATAAAAATAAATCGTGCGTGATTGTTGTGATTTGCGGGAGAAAAAAGTGCGCGCGCGTGCTCAAACAAAAAAGGACTAAACTAAAAAAAAGACGTTTTTGACGTCTTTCGTTGTGGTTGTCGCGGGGTGCAAAGTGAAGCCTCAACCTGGCGGCCTTTTTGGAGAACGGGCCTGCCTGTACACCTGTAGGCGCCCTTACGTTAAGGGCCGGATTAGCTCATGTGCCCCTTGGGCCGAATACCGCGTACATTCAACACACACCACACAACATAGGTCAGTACAATTATTTGAGTTACCACAAGGTTTGCAATGATAATAAATGAATACATATAAATATGACTAACTAATAGTGCCCCTCCAAAAAAAAAAGATAATATAGGGCTAGGTTTTTAATTTCGCCATATATACACAACAAAATCATAATTATAATAATAATAATAATGCTTTATTAACGGAAAACTCTATTTCAAAATCAACTACAAACAAATTTTAAAACTAAAACTAAAAATTATATAGAAAGTAAAATTAATATTAATTGTATATCTACACACACAAAAATTATGAATGTGGTTTCTTCCCTCGGTCCTCGCCGCGTGGTTTGTGGTTTTGATTCCTCCTCGGGCTACCTACAGCGCGAAAAGGAATCAAAATTGAGGGTTTGTGTTTTTAATTTATACAAGTTTATTCGATAAAGATATCTAGTATTACACTCTTTCTTCTTTCTTGATCTTTATCCTCTTTACCCGTGTAGTACTTTTACTCTTCAAAAGCTATATTTTTGGACATTAATACTACCGCTAAAACTGACAGTAGGCCCTAAAAACGTAGGCTAGGGCTTAGTTTTCAATTCAAAGCCATTTTAGTCCACTGTTAAACATACGTCTCCCTCAACTTTTTCTAATTTATTCATTCTTACGCTTTTTGGATCTTGGATTTTGGATGGAGATTAGTTTTCAAACACGTTTATCTGTTTATGAAATCAATCTATAAGATAAATATATCCAATACTCAACTACTTCAGGTACAAACATTTTTTCAATCGTAATAGTCTAATGCATTAGAAATTTTGTACATGGCCCTATGCCCGACTAACGTCACCTAGGGCTTAGTTTGGTATGCAGACTAGTTTATTCATGCGTGCAATTTAATTTTCCATTTCCAGTATGGATGTAACTTTGTTCAAAAAAATTATTACGATTAAAACTTGCAACAACTCGGAAATGTAATGTAAGGTCTAGGATTATGTTTAGTAAATTTACTAGTTACTTGTTCTAGCGTCCATCATTTTAGGTTTGATATGAAGATTTCTTTTAATCTTCATGTCAAACATAAATGATGGACGCTAGAACAAGTAATTAGTAAATTTACTAAACATAATAAAAAAGCCTAGTACTTACAAAACTTTTTGTAAAATAAATAGTTTATTATCTTCCTTACGGTAGATGGAAGATAAACTATTTATTTCACAAAATATTTTGTAATGATAACTGTCAAATAAATATGAATATTATTAAGTCACATCAGAACCGAATACCCGAAAAATATAGTTGAGCACTTAGTATTGAATACAAATAGAGATGAAAGTTAGAGGCAACTTATAATTATGTTGCTTTATTCATGATGGATACTAGAGACTGTAGATAGAAAATTTACTTAACATATAATACAAACATTTAAGAATTTACGTTTTGTAATGATAATTTTTGAATAAATATGAATATTATTATAAGTAAAATCAGGGCTTTATGCCCGAAAAAAAATATAGCCGGCGCTACAAATAGAGATGTAAGTTAGAGGCAACTTTTGCTCATGTTATTCATGATGTACCCTAAAGCATCTAACTAAGCAAATGTACTAAACATATAACACATACATTTAGCAGTTTAAGTTACGCAAAGTTTGGTCGAATAAATATGATGTTCATGATGGACCATAGAGAGCAACTAGCAAATATATTAAACATATAAGACATATTTTTAGCTATTTAAGTTAGAAAAAGTTTGGTCGAATAAATATGAATATTATTAAGGGTCCAATGCTTGAAAAATATAGCCAAGAGTTTAGTTTTGAATACAAATAGAGACCAAAGTTAGAGATCATGTTGTTTTCTTCATGATGGACCCTAGAGACTGTAACTAGCAAATATATTGAACATATAACACATACTTTTAACTATTTAAGTTAGAAAAAGTTTTGTAATAATATTTTTAGAATAAATATGAATATTCTTAAGTCAAATCAGGACTTAATACCCGAAAAATATAGCCAGGAGCTTATTTTTCAATGCACATAGAGATGAATGTTAAGAGGCAACTTTTGTTCATGTTGCTTTATTCATGATGGACCCTAGAGCATGTAACTAGCAAATATACTAAACATATAAAATAAACATTTAGCTATTTAAGTAATTTGGTCGAATAAATATGAGTCAAATCAGGGCACAATCCCCGAAAAAAATATAAAGCCGAGCGCTTAGTTTTGAATAGAAATAGAGATGAAAGTTAGAGGCAAATGTTGCAAAGAAATGTACATGCCATACTTCAAACTGAAGCAAAAGGTGTACGGAATTCAGCTTAATCATAAACAATCAGGAATAAAATCAATGTAATTTGTTGAGTATTTTTTTAGTCCTGAGTACTTTATAGCAATAGAGAGAGGAATCAATCTTTTTTAGGCTATCAGCTCTTGGCCTTTCCGCCGCACAGCAATATATAAGTCCCTCCATGTTATTTTTTAAACTTTACTAATGCATTAGCAATATTTTAGTCTATCAATTAAAGTCATATTCAAAAATTACGGGTTTGCTAGTTTTTATGCTATTTAATGCCAAACTCAATATTTTATAAAAGTTCGATTTTATATATTTTAACCCTGAATTTTATAAATATTTTTAAAATTCTATTAGCAATATATTAATCTATGCATCAACGATGTAATCAAAAATTACGGGTTAGCTAGTTTTCAAGCTATTTAATACCAAAGTCAATATTTCAAAAAAGTTCGATTTTGTGTGATTAACCGTGAGTTTTGAATATATTTCTAAAATCCCTTCATGGATATTTTTTAAACTTTACTAATGCATTAGCAATATTTTAGTCTATCAATTAAAGTCATAATCAAAAATAACAGGTTAGCTAGTTTTTTTTATTATTTAATGCCAAAGTCAATATTTTATAAAAGTTCGATTTTATATATTTTAACCGTGAATTTTATAAATATTTCTAAAATCCCTCAATGGATATTTTTCAAACTTCACTAATGCATTAGCAATATATAAGCCTATCTACTAAAGTCATAATCAAAAATTACGGGTTAGCTAGTTTTCATACTATTTAATACTAAACTCAAAATTTCCATAGAAACACGATTTTGTATGTTTTAGCCGTGGGTTTTGTAAATATTTCTAAATCCCTCGATAGATATTTTTCAAACTTTTCTAATGAATAAGCAATATATTAATCTATGCATGAACGATATAATCAAAAATTACGGGTTAGCTAGTTTTCAAGATATTTAATACCAAAGTCAATATTTCATAAACGTTCGATTTTGTATGATTAACCGTGAGTTTTGAAAATATTTCTAAAATCCCTTCATGGATATTTTTTAAACTTTACTAATGCATTAGCAATATTTTAGTCTATCAATTAAAATCATAATAAAAAATAACGGGTTAGCTAGTTTTTTTATTATTTAATGCCAAAGTCAATATTTTATAAAATTTCGATTTTATATATTTTAACCGTGAATTTTATAAATATTTCTAATATCCCTCGGTGGATATTTTTCAAACTTCACTAATACATTAGCAATATATAAGCCTATCTATTAAAGTCATAATCAAAAATTACGGGTTAGCTAGTTTTCATACTATTTAATACTAAACTCAAAATTTCCATAGAAACACGATTTTGTATGTTTTAGCAGTGTGTTTTGTAAATATTTCTAAATCCCTCGCTAGATATTTTTCAAACTTTTCTAACGAATAAGCAATATATTAATCTATGCATGAACGATATAATCAAAAATTACGGGTTAGCTAGTTTTCAAGATATTTAATACCAAAGTCAATATTTCACAAACGTTCGATTTTGTATGATTAACCGTGAGTTTTGAAAATATTTCTAAAATCCCTTCATGGATATTTTTTAAACTTTACTAATGCATTAGCAATATTTTAGTCTATCAATTAAAGTCATAATAAAAATTTACGGGTTGGCTAGTTTTCATGCTATTTAATGCCAAAGTCAATATTTTATAAAAGTTCGATTTTATATATTTTAACCGTGAATTTTATAAATATTTCTAAAATCCCTCAATGGATATTTTTCAAACTTTACTAATGCATTAGCAATATATTAGCCTACCTATTAACTCTTCAAGTCACTTGGGAGGCCTTGCTTCCCCGGGTAGTGCAGGATTTCGACCCTCTTGGCCCGAACTACCATTTATACACTACCTTCACCTGCACCCGGCAAATATATCCTATATCTAATAAAATACACGCCGATGTAGTGCAGTGGTTGGCACCTCCGCTGAATGAATGGACGTCCTGGATTCAACTACCCGGGTCGCGATTTGAATTTAGGCCGTCTGTTTGGTACTATTTGTCGTTGGGATACACTTAACGAACTATACTGAATTACAATTCTTAAAATAAATGTATACTGAATTACCCTAGGTTAGCGATGGCGAACCTATGGCACGCGTGCCAATGCCATAGGTTTGCCACCGCTAACCTAGGGTAAATCAGTATACATTTATTTTAAGAATTGTTTGAACTTTTTTCAAAAACCAAGAAATAGATGAAGTGCCAACATTTTTATCAAGCATGCCACTTATACTGAATGACCCTAGGTTAGCGATGGCGAACCTATGGCACTGGCACGCGGGCCATAGGTTCGCCATCGCTAACCTAGGGTCATTCAGTATAAGTTATTTTATGTAAATACTAGGTGAAATTTCCATCATTCGACGGGTGATGAGTTGTAATTGCAATGTTTCCAACAGTGTTTTTTTAAAATTTAAATTGCAGCGATTTTCAAATTTATTTCTGTCACTATTGCTTAGAATATTGTTATTACTTCAAAACTCTTAATACTTTAATTAAATGTTGAATATAAAAACATTAAAAATCTAGTCTCAATGAGAATTCGAGTCGCAACACCTTGCTTAGAATATTGTTATTACTTCAAAACACTTAATACCTTAATTAAATTATGAATAAAAAAAACATTAAAAATTTAGTCTCGATGCGAATTTGAGTCGCGGGTTCGAATTTCCATCGGTACGAGTTTTTTTCAAATATTTTTGAATGACAACAGAAAATACATGAATGACAGGTCGGTCGGCTTCAAAACATTGTATTCGTTTTTATATTATAGGAGGGATTAATATAAATAAAGATTATTTCTCTCTTTGTAAATTCGCACTTGGCTTTTTGCCGTCGCTAGTGGCAGTCGTGTTGAAATATATAAGGTTTTTGTAACTGTTTAATGATATGAACATCAACATGAACATGAACATAAAGCAAAATTTATGTAATTTGTTTTCATTATTAATTGTACAATATGAAAAGCTTCGAGAAATGTAATTTATTATTAAAGTAAAAAATAAATATGGTAATAAATCAAATTTTATTAATTTCATTATTTTGAAGAGTGTTACATCTTAGTCTAGTCTTTCATCTTAATGCTGGAGTATAATTTACTTAATTTATTTCAATATTAACGTTACAGCATGGAAAAGTTCGAAAAAGTTATTTTCTCTAAAATAAGTCTTACGTCTTAACTTTACTGTATTCTTCATATTGAAGCATAAATTACTTAATTTCTTTCATTATTAATCTTACAGTAATGAATAGTTAGAGCAAAGTTATTTTCTGTAAAAAAAATGTAATAAGTTTTTATTTTCATTATTTTGAAGGTTGTTATGTCTTAACTTTAATCTTCATATTGAAGCATAAATTACTTATGTTACGTCTTCGCTTGACTTTAATCTTCATATTGAAGCATAAATTACTTATATTTTGTCGTTTATTAATCTTACAGTATGACAAAGTTTGAGCTAATTTTTTTAGTTATTAATTTTACAATATGGAAAAGTTCGTTTTTGTAAAAAAAATTGTAATAAGTCTTTATTTTCATTATTTTAATAACTGTTACGTCTTAACTTGACTATACTCTTCATATTGAAGCATAAACTACTTAATTTCTTTAGTTATTAATTTTACAATATGGAAAAGGTCGAACAAAGTAAATTTTCTGGAAAAAAAAATGTAATAAGTCTTTATTTTCATTATTTTAAAGACTTTTACATCTTAACTTGACTGATCTTTATATTCAAGCATAAATTACTTATATTTTTTTCGTTTATTATTCTTACAGTATGAAACAGTTTAAACAAAGTTATTTTCTGTACAAAAATGTATTAAGTCTTTATTTACATTAGTTTGAAGACTGTTACGTCTTAATTTCATTTTAATCTTCCTATTGAAGCATAAATTACTTATGTTACGTCTTCGCTTGACTTTAATCTTCATATTGAAGCATAAATTACTTAATTTTTTTAGTTATTAATTTTACAATATGGAAAAGTTCGTACAAAGTTATTTTCTGTAAAAAAATGTGTAATAAGTCTTTATTTTCATTATTTTAAAGACTGTTACATCTTAACTTGACTTTAATCTTCATATTGAAGCATAAATTACTTAATTTCTTTGGTTATCAATTTTACAATATGGAAAGTTGTAACAAAGTAAAGTTTCTGTAAAAAAAATGTAATATGTCTTTATTTTCATTATTTTAACGACTGTTACTTCTTAACTTGACTTTAATCTTTACATTTAAGCATACATTACTTAATTTCTTTAGTTATTAATTTTACAATATGGAAAAGCTCGAACAAAGTTATTTTCTGTAAAATAAGTGTAATAAGTCTTTATTTTCATTATTTGAAAGACTGTTACGTCTTAACTTGACTTTAATCTTCATATTGAAGCATAAATTACTTATATTTTTCGTTTATTAATCTTTTAGTTCTGAAAAGTTTGAGAAAAGTTATTTTCTGTAAAAAAAATTAATGTCTTTATTTTCATTATTTTTAAGACTTTTACATCTTAACTTCATATTGAAGCATAAATTACTTAATTTATTTAGTTATTAATTTTATAATATGGAAAAGTTCGAACAAAGTTAATTTTCTGTAAAAAAAAATGTAATAAATATTTATTTTCATTATTTTAAAGACTGTTACGTCTTAACTTGACTTTAGTTTCATATAGAAGCATAAATTACTTATATTTTTTTTCGTTTATTAAATCTTACAGTATGGAAAAGTTTGAGCAAAGTTATTTTCTGTAAAAAAAATTTAATAAGTCTTTATTTTCATTATTTTGAAGACTGTTACATCTTAACTTCACTTTAATCTTCATATTGAATCATAAATTACTTATGTTTATTCGTTATTAATCTTACAATATGGAAAAGTTTGAACAAAGTTATTTTCTGTAAAAAAAGGTCATAAGTCTTTATTTTCATTATTTTAAAGACTATTATGTTTAACTTAAACCTTTATTTTCAATATTTTGAGGTGTTACGTCTTAACTTGACTTTAATATTCATATTGAAGCATACATTACTTATTTTCTTTCATTATTAATCTTACAGTATGGAAGAGTTCGAGCAAACTTATTTTCTGTAAAAAAAAATTTAATAAATATTTATCTTCATTATTTTAAAGACTGTTACGTCTTAACTTGACTTTAGTTTCATATAGAAGCATAAATTACTTATATTTTTTTCGTTTATTAATCTTACAGTATGGAAAAGTTTGAGCAAAGTTATTTTCTGTAAAAAAAAATTAATAAGTCTTTATTTTCATTATTTTGAAGACTGTTACATCTTAACTTCACTTTAATCTTCATATTGAATCATAAATTACTTATGTTTATTCGTTATTAATCTTACAATATGGAAAAGTTTGAACAAAGTTATTTTCTGTAAAAAAAGGTCATAAGTCTTTATTTTCATTATTTTAAAGACTGTTATGTTTAACTTAAATCTTCATTTTCATTATTTTGAGGTGTTACGTCTTAACTTGACTTTAATCTTCATATTGAAGCATACATTACTTATTTTCTTTCATTATTAATCATACAATATGGAAAAGTTCGAGCAAAGTTATTTTCTGTAAATAAAATGTAATAAGTCTTTATTTTCACTATTTTAAAGACTGTTATGTCTTGACTTTAATCTTCATATTGCAGCACAAATTATTTAATTTCTTTAGTTATTTATTTTACAATATGAAAAAGTTCGAACAAAGTTATTTTCTGTAAAAAAAAATTAATAAGTCTTTATTATTATTATTTTAAAGACTTTTAATGTTAACTTGACATTAATCTGCATATTGAAGCATACATTACTTATTTTCTTTCAATATTAATCTTACAGTATGGAAAAGTTCGAGCAAAGTTATTTTCTGCAAATAAAATGTAATAAGTCTTTTTTTTCATTATTTTAAAGACTGTTACGTCTTAACTTGACTCTAATCTTCATTTTGAAGCATAAATTACTTATATTTTTTCGTTTATTAATCTTACAGTATGGAAAAGTTTGAACAAATTTATTTTCTGTAAAAAAAAATATAATATATTTTTATTTACGTTTTAATTTCACTTTAATCTTCATATTGAAGCATAAATTACTTATGTTCATTCGTTATTAATCTTACAATATGGAAAAGTTCGAGCGAAGTAATTTTCTATACAGCATTCTGTTCAAAAAAAATATCGTAAAAAATTACTAATATTGAATTTTTATTAATTTAAAGAATCTATACTATATCTTAACGTGCCTATAATCTCCAAAATAAATTAGAATTTACTTATTTTCGATTACTATTAAACTTACAGTGTGTGCAAAATTTCTCACGTCTTAACTTGATCTTAGTCTTCTTATTGACGCTTACATTACTTATTTTCATTCCGCATTATTCATACAGTGTGGAAAAGTTCGAGCTAATTTTATTTTCTATATAGCAATCTATTCTATATAAATCTGTTCCTAACGGCCAAAATACGTTGTTGAATTTTTATTATTTTTAAGAAATCTATATTTTAACTCTTTATAATGAATCATAATTTATTTGTTTTCTTTCGCTCTTAAATTGACAGTGTGAGCTAGTTTGAGCTAAGTCACTTTGTGAAAAGTAGTCTGTTTAATTTCATGAAAATTACATGAAAATCTTTCTAGAAAAAATCGTAAAACATTGTTCTTCAATTTTCATTGTTTTGATAAATATTATATCTTAACGTGTCTTTAATTTTCATAATGAAAACTTCTGGCGTTAAAGGGCTATCAACGTGAGGCTTTTCCTCCGATAAAAGCAGACACTAAAAGGAGTTTAATCACCTTAACTTCACAGAAAATCTGTGGAAAACTGTGAAATCAAACAGCTTCTCATCTTCAGAGACGTCTGTTATTAATGCTTTCTTACTGGATATTATGTAATCTATTTGATTCTTCGTTCTGTCAGTTTGTTTATCAAGAATCAATCAAGATCAACTGTTCTCGGTTCTCGATATCCCCCGTTACTAATAGTTTCTGAATTTCTCACTGATTTAGCTTCAATTTGAGGTATAAAATATAAATTTGTTTGCATGAATGAGGCAGTAAAGCGCAGTAATGCCTCTAACATTCATCTCAAACATAGTTTATCTATGTTATCGCTGTTTTCGTTTATCACTGTGTGCTGCTCCGGGCTTATTGTCTCTTGTTATATTTGTCACTCCCACAATTCTACCTCGTTCCTTACAACCGGGGCCCTACGACCGCAAACATTGGGGGGAAACAGCACGCCACGGGGCGACTAGTAATATTAAACGAAAGCACCTTTTATGTTTGCCCAATAATACCTACATTCCAACCTCAATTAAATCATCATTACTAGGTAGACACACCTTAAGCGGTCCTAATTTTTTTGGGAGGGAGTTGTTAAACAGTCGAAGCGTGTCCGCGAGTGTAATTGCACGTCGTGTCAATCCTTTCAGCGGCAGGGGGCTGTAATTACGGTATTGGGGCGACAATCGGAGGCGGAAAGGGCGCGTAATGGAATCGTTAGGAGGAATAATAAGCTGCCGCCGCTAAATTATAGAGGAGCCGGGCCAATTTTCCCTCAGGGGACTCCTTAAAAAAGCCACGGGAGCGTTTAAACAGGCAAGCGCACGCCCTCAAACTTTAACTGAAACGCCACCTATTCAAGTATTAAAAATTATATCAGTAGACTACTTAGCTAGAGGGTGATTAACAATTAGATAATTTAGATCGTCTCGCATCTTGACTAATTTTTTGAGTCAAGAAATTGTCTAAAACGACCTTTAGTTATCATATGACTCCTCAGTTCCTCGACAGTCCCCGCCATCTGTCTGCAACTCCTTTCTCACTGCCAGATCTACGTAGAATAATGTTTAATGGAGGAAATGTATAAAAAAAGAAAGGCAATGAAAGAGACGGTCGAAATATCAAGGAAGGAAAAATGGAAGGAATTTGGGGAAAAATATTACAAATATAAGCAATAAAAACCAGAAAATACTCTATCCAATAAGCCTATGTAGTGTACTGGTTAGCAACCCCCCGCCCCCACCTATACCCAATACGTAGACTATCGCAGAATCGCCGCTCTTGCCGCTGAACGTTTTTTTTTCCTCGCTAGGGATTCAGAATATCTCATTCTCATTGCATCCACTCTCTTTCTTCTTGATTTATTAACTTGCCTTCCGTCTTGTAAAACTCACTGTTTTCCTTTCGAACACACTCTCAAAATCCTTCTTAATAAATTAGTACATTTCGCTTTTCTTACAGGTCGGTGCGAGCCAGCAGCCGGGATGCTCATAGCCTGCGCCGGTTGCGAGAAGCCAATCCTGGATAAGTTCCTGCTGAACGTCCTGGAGAGGACGTGGCATGCGGACTGTGTCCGCTGCTTCGACTGCCACGCACCTCTCACGGACAAGTGCTTCAGCAGGGAGGGCAAGCTGTTCTGCAGGAGCGACTTCTTTAGGTAAGTACCAAAAACAAAAACATACGAATGCTTATGATATGAAATTAGTAACTAATTCTACCTTATCTCTTTCTCACTTTAACAAAAACGGTTTAAGAGATGTTGATGAATACGGGCATTAGTCTGATATCTGTATCAGACTTACGCCTCGGTTTCTCTAACGAATCTTAACTAGTTTAAGATCGTCTTAATAATAAGACGGTCTTAAAGCGTTGCACCAAACAAACATCGGATCTTAAAACGATAAGACGGTCTTACATTGTAAGACTAAGTAAGATCTACATATGTTTGGTGCAACAGAATAAACATTTAAGACGTGGTTATATATAAGACGAGCTTATATAAGACGAGCTTTAAGATTCGTTGGAGAAACCAGACGATAGTGTTATCAAGTAGTCTAAAGGTCGTTTTAGAAAAGACAATTTCTTAGCTCAAAAGTTGTTCAAGAAATAAATTCATATATATACCAAACTATGCCCGTCCACTATTTCAAACGACAGGAACTGTGCTCTACACTATTATCCGTTATTTTCTTTTATTAAATTAATGTCATTTATTAATTTAAGACTAATTAAAAAATATATGTGAAAAATAATGTAATGCATAGTGCAAGTCGTTTGAAATAGTGGACGGGCATAGTTTGGTTGGTAGGGGCCACCCGCCCACCCCACCTTCGCTCGCATAGGTTTTTCATTGGATATAGATTTTTATATATTGTTTAAACAATTCCAAGAAGAGTGTTATCCTATGGAATAACTATGCGAGCGAAGGTGGGGTGGGCGGGTGGCCCCTACCAACCAAACTATGCCCGTCCACTATTTCAAACGACTTGAACTATGCATTACATTATTTTTCACATATATTTTTTTAATTAGTCTTAAATTAATAAATGACATTAATTTAATCAAAGAAAATAACGGATAATAGTGTAGTGCATAGTTCAAGTCGTTTGAAATAGTGGACGGGCATAGTTTGGTTCCTACTCACAATTTCCTCCATACAATTTGTCCTTGACAAATAGGACGCGTTATATATTCCCATTCGATCTATTATCCAATTCAACATTTCAAATAATATGCTGTATGATACGAGACAATTTAGATTGTCTAGCATCTTGATTAACTTTTGAGTCAAGAAATTGTCTTGTCTAAAACGACCTTAATCGGTTTCTATGTTAAAATATTAGCTTCGCGATCGACCGGTCGATATTTTGCTATAGGTGATGCTTTGAAATTTGTGTAAAACGGGGTAGTGGATCAAAAAGATTGAAAAACTCTGGTCTATGGTGCACTAGTCCTATTCCATCCGGAATCAGGATCGGGCCGAACGAAGCCGCGTCAAGCTTTTAATTAACTGCGCTCGTTTCCTCCCATCTCTCGCTGCTTATTTATATTCCGCGGCAGCGCGCTCGAATCGGCCCCGTCCCCTATATTATATTTATTATTGGTGGATAATGTAAGTTATGACACGCTTATAAATTATCGAGCGCATGAGTGGACGTTAATAATTTCATGGTGCCGAGCGAGACCGAGCGCGGTTTGTTTCACTGCTTGTCTCCACATGTGTATGTGTGTGTTGTTTCGAGTGCATGCCCCATTTTAATTAACATTGGAAGTCAAAGTAATATATAAATTTCAGCCCGTCTAATCCCCACCGACAGGTGTTGTAGGTGTAGCCTTATAAGTCGTTATAGTTTATTCGGTGTATAATTTACTAGTAAATTACACAGACACACACACACACACACACACACACACACACACACACACACACACACACACACGGACAAACACACGGACAAACAAAAGCTCGACCTATCAGCGACGGAACGAAAACACTTCGACCCTCGTCATTGTTTGGTGAACGCGCGCCCCGGCGGTGATTATTCTTGGCCTGATTCTGACGATGGAGTGAAGTTAAATTCCCACCGTGTGCCCAAAAGCCATACAAACGATTCACAAGTTAGCTGGCGTGACCTTCCTGTGAATTAATATTGATTGGTCAACTAATTTCTCAAGATGTTTCTTGAAATTTAGGGCATTTTATTTGATGGAAGATTGATTTCTCTTGCTAACTTTTATTAATTGAATGCTATATATCAATATTTCTCAAAAACATTTTGGTCCGCGAGCCCCTTTTTCACTTAAAAAAGTTCAAAGGACCAACTGAGGTATGCGTATGTATCATTTTTTTTGGTACCCACCAAATATTTGTCTGGCAAAAGAGTTGTAAAATTGTGTCTCAAAATATCTCGAAAATAGTAGCAAATATAACTTTTCAGTATTAAATAGAGTAGTGATTCTCAAAGTGGAGGACTTAGAGAATCACTACTCTATTTAATACTGAAAAGTTATATTTGTTACTATTTTCGAGATATTTTGAGAAAATATGTTACAACTCTTTTGGCAGTATTTCCAATGCGCACACATACCCGATGATTTTTAATTAGACTCTCGTTAGTTGGCGGGCAGGTGGGGCGGGGCAGCCGCGTCGAATTTCGCGTGTGATTTTCAGGCCCCCCAAAAATACATATTCAAACTTCTTTTCCACACAAAAAGCGGATTCGTCACGCGCCCGAGTAGCGTTTCGTGTCTCGTTAACGCGCTCCGTGTCGAAAATTACGCCCCATTAATAACCGGGAATTCGAACATTCGACCAGGGGGCGGCCACACAAAATATAAAACCGGCCGGTCTCGAATTATGCAGCACTAATATTTTTATTTGCATGAATTTGCGTGGCAACATAACGCTATTGGTAATTGAAGAATTTATAGTTTCAAATATTGGATTGTTAAGGCTTTGTGATAATTAATTTTCAAGGATAAATAAAACAATTTTCTACTTTGTTTTATCACACTGAAGTGTGATAATAAACAAAGTAAAAAATCGCGTTGTAAATCATGAAATAATATCGCCGAAATTCTCAAAATCGTACCATTTATAGATAATAAATTGAAGATATAATATTTTCAAACAATAATGCTTTGTCTTGTTAGTTTTGAAGTTATAGAGCGTCAAAATCAGAAGTTTATTTGCACGTCTCCCTCCCAAATTTGTTGTAATCTAAATCGCGTTGTAAATCATAAAATAATATCGCCCAAATTCTCAAAATCATACCATTTATAGATAATAAATTGAAGATATTATATTTTCAAACGATAATGCTTTTGTCTTGTTAGTTTTGAAGTTATAGAGCGTCAAAATCAGAAGTTTATTTGCACGTCTCCCTCCTAAATTTATAGTAATCTAAATCGCGTTGTAAATCATGAATTAATATCGCCCAAATTCTCACAATCATACCATTTATAGGTAATAAATTGAAGATATTATATTTTCAAACGATAATGCGTTTGTCGTGTTAGTTTGAAAGTTATAGAGCGTCAAAATCAGAAGTTTATTTGCACGTCTCCCTCCTAAATTTGTAGTAATCTAAATCGCGTTGTAAATCATGAAATAATATCGCCCAAATTCTCAAAATCATACCATTTATAGATAATAAATTGAAGATATTATATTTTCAAATGATAATGCGTTTGTCTTGCTAGTTTTGAAGTTATAGAGCGTCAAAATCAGAAGTTTATTTGCACGTCTCCCTCCTAAATTTATAGTAATCTAAATCGCGTTGTAAATCATGAATTAATATCGCCCAAATTCTCACAATCATACCATTTATAGGTAATAAATTGAAGATATTATATTTTCAAACGATAATGCGTTTGTCGTGTTAGTTTTTAAGTTATAGAGCGTCAAAATCAGAAGTTTATTTGCATGACTCCCTCCTAAATTTGTAGTAATCTAATCGCGTTGTAAATCATGAAATAATGTCGTCCAAATTCTCAAAATCATACCATCTATAGATAATAAATTGAAGATATTATATTTTCAAACGATAATGCTTTTGTCTTATTAGTTTTGAAGTTATAGAGCGTCAAAATCAGAAGTTTATTTGCACGTCTCCCTCCTAAATTTGTAGTAATCTAAATCGCGTTGTAAATCATGAAATAATGTCGTCCAAATTCTCAAAATCATACCATTTATAGATAATAAATTGAAGATATTATATTTTCAAACGATAATGCGTTTGTCGTGTTAGTTTTTAAGTTATAGAGCGTCAAAATCAGAAGTTTATTTGCATGACTCCCTCCTAAATTTGTAGTAATCTAATCGCGTTGTAAATCATGAAATAATGTCGTCCAAATTCTCAAAATCATACCATTTATAGATAATAAATTGAAGATATTATATTTTCAAACGATAATGCGTTTGTCGTGTTAGTTTTAAAGTTATAGAGCGTCAAAATCAGAAGTTTATTTGCACGTCTCCCTCCCAAATTTGTTGTAATCTAAATCGCGTTGTAAATCATAAAATAATATCGCCCAAATTCTCAAAATCATACCATTTATAGATAATAAATTGAAGATATTATATTTTCAAACGATAATGCTTTTGTCTTGTTAGTTTTGAAGTTATAGAGCGTCAAAATCAGAAGTTTATTTGCACGTCTCCCTCCTAAATTTATAGTAATCTAAATCGCGTTGTAAATCATGAATTAATATCGCCCAAATTCTCACAATCATACCATTTATAGGTAATAAATTGAAGATATTATATTTTCAAACGATAATGCGTTTGTCGTGTTAGTTTGAAAGTTATAGAGCGTCAAAATCAGAAGTTTATTTGCACGTCTCCCTCCTAAATTTGTAGTAATCTAAATCGCGTTGTAAATCATGAAATAATATCGCCCAAATTCTCAAAATCATACCATTTATAGATAATAAATTGAAGATATTATATTTTCAAATGATAATGCGTTTGTCTTGCTAGTTTTGAAGTTATAGAGCGTCAAAATCAGAAGTTTATTTGCACGTCTCCCTCCTAAATTTATAGTAATCTAAATCGCGTTGTAAATCATGAATTAATATCGCCCAAATTCTCACAATCATACCATTTATAGGTAATAAATTGAAGATATTATATTTTCAAACGATAATGCGTTTGTCGTGTTAGTTTTTAAGTTATAGAGCGTCAAAATCAGAAGTTTATTTGCATGACTCCCTCCTAAATTTGTAGTAATCTAATCGCGTTGTAAATCATGAAATAATGTCGTCCAAATTCTCAAAATCATACCATCTATAGATAATAAATTGAAGATATTATATTTTCAAACGATAATGCTTTTGTCTTATTAGTTTTGAAGTTATAGAGCGTCAAAATCAGAAGTTTATTTGCACGTCTCCCTCCTAAATTTGTAGTAATCTAAATCGCGTTGTAAATCATGAAATAATGTCGTCCAAATTCTCAAAATCATACCATTTATAGATAATAAATTGAAGATATTATATTTTCAAACGATAATGCGTTTGTCGTGTTAGTTTTTAAGTTATAGAGCGTCAAAATCAGAAGTTTATTTGCATGACTCCCTCCTAAATTTGTAGTAATCTAATCGCGTTGTAAATCATGAAATAATGTCGTCCAAATTCTCAAAATCATACCATTTATAGATAATAAATTGAAGATATTATATTTTCAAACGATAATGCGTTTGTCGTGTTAGTTTTAAAGTTATAGAGCGTCAAAATCAGAAGTTTATTTGCACGTCTCCCTCCCAAATTTGTTGTAATCTAAATCGCGTTGTAAATCATAAAATAATATCGCCCAAATTCTCAAAATCATACCTGAAGATATTATATTTTCAAACGATAATGCGTTTGTCTTGTTAGTTTTGAAGTTATAGAGCGTCAAAATCAGAAGTGTATTTGCACGTCTCCCTCCTAAATTTGTAGTAATCTAAATCGCGTTGTAAATCATGAAATAATATCGTCCAAATTCTCAAAATCATACTATTTATAGATAATAAATTGAAGATATTATATTTTCAAACGATAATGCGTTTGTCTTGTTAGTTTTGAAGTTATAGAACGTCAAAATCCGAAGTTTATTTGCATTATTGTGTCTTGTCTCTTTGTAATTGGGTTGTCATTGCCTGTTGAGGGTTATTAATAAATAAATAAATAAATTACTCCCTTCCAAATGTGTAATAATCTAAATCTTATTGTAAATCATAAATTAATATCACCAGAATACTAAAAAATGGTATGATTTTTGGGTATTGTGGCGATATTCTGGTGATATTTCTAGCTAATAAATTGAAGAATTCATACTTATAAACAAAAATAATTGGTTTTGATTTAATTAAGCAACAAAATCATTACCACAGCACTAAATCTAATTAAATTGGTGACAACAAAAACAACACCATTTTATATGGACAAACAGGAGGGAGGGAGGGGTATGATGTGAAAGGGTAATTGAATTTTTGTAGTCTGATATAAAGGCGCCTGGTCGAAAAATAAATAAACAGCCGCATTGGAGATCAAGCCCCGCAGACATAAAACGCTGATTTATCACGAATATTAATGACAGAATTAATTAACAACGTCCATAATTAAATAAATATTATTGCTAAACATAAAACGCGTAAATCCTTATCTAAATGAGTATTGGAATTAATTCGAGCGGCAGCACACACGGCGATAACTTAGCCCGTAATCGTCGCACAGTTGTCACATGCTAGGCATCTTTATTAGGAGGGCGATAGGGGAGCTTTACGAGTTGTTAGACAATAAAAAAAAATGTTCTATTGGATTTATTAGTTATTTAAGTTGTCTAAAGCGATAATCGAAATAATTGATTAATTTTTTTTGTTGTAAAACTGATTTGGGGGATTGGCTACTGCTTTTAGTTTTATAATTTTATTGCTATACTAAATATGTAAAATAAATATATAGTGTTATTATCAGCTGTTATAATAACAATATATATTTATTTCGCAATTTTAAATAATAATAAAATAAATCAACAGTTTAAAATTTCTCAATTTTGGATTATTTTTTAGTATGAACAATGTTAGTAACCATCTAAAAACCTTAACTCATTTTCATAAGTCAAGAAATGGCTGATTTACTACCGCTAGTACCAACGACTAATAATTTTAGAGTAGCTCGTGTCAAAATACATTAAATCACCTTGAATTTGATATATTATAATTTTTGAGTATGAAAGCATGTGCGTAAAGTATAATATATATATATATATATATATATATAAGTCTAAAAATCGCGGTTTTACCAACGCTAGCACCAATCAAAAATAATATTAGAGAAGCTTCTATCAAAATACATTAAATCACCTTTAGTTTGATATATAGTTTCTCAATTTTGGATTATCTTTGAGTATGAAGACATGTCCGTAAAGTATTGTACATATACAAATCTTAATTTATTTTATACGTCCAGAAATTGCTGATTTGCCACTGCTAGCACCAATGAAAAATAATTTTAGGGTAGCTCATATTAAAATACATTAAATCACCTTCAATTTGCTATATATTGTTTTCAATTTTGGATATTTTTTTGAGTAATAAAGCATGTGCGTAAAGATAGTGTATATAAAAACCTTAACTTCACTTATAAGTCTAAAAATCGCGGATTTACCAACGCTAGCACCAATCAAAAATAATTGTAGAGAAGCTTACATCAAAATACATTAAATTACCTTTAGCTTGATATATAGTTTCTCAATTTTGGATTATCTTTGAGTATGAAAACATATCCGTAAAGTATTGTACATATACTAATCTTAATTTATTTTATACGTCCAGAACTTGCTGATTTTCCACAGCCAGCACCAAGAAAAAATAATTTTAGAGTAGCTCATATCAAAATACATTAAATAACCTTCAGTTTGTCGTATAGTTTGTTAATTTTGGAGTCTTTTTGAGTATGAAAGCATGTCCGTAAAGTATGGTATATATATAAAAACCTTAACTTCATTTGTTAGTCTAAAAATCGCGGATTTACCAACGCTAGCATCAATCAAAAATAATTTTAGAAAAGCTTACATCAAAATACATTAAATCACCTTTAGTTTAATATATAGTTTTTCAATTTTGGATTATCTTTGAGTATGAAAACATGTCCGTAAATTATTGTACATATAAAAATCTTAATTTATTTTATACGTCCAGAAATTGCTGATTTGCCACCGCTAGCACCAATCAATAATAATTTTAGAGTAGCTCATATCAAAATATATTAAGTAACCTTGAGTTTGATATATAGTTTCACAGTTTTGGATACTTTTTGAGTATGAAACCATGTCCGTAAAATATAGTATATATACTAACCTTAACTTCATTTACAAGTGTAAAAATCGCGGATTTACCAACACTAGCACCAATCAAAGATAATTTTAGAGAAGCTTACATTAAAATACATTAAATCACCTTTAACTTGATATATAGTTTCTCAATTTTGGATTATCTTTGAGTATGAAAACATGTCTGTAAAGTATTATAAATATAAAAATCTTAATTTATTTTATACGTCCAGAAATTTTTGATTTGCCACAACTAGCACCAATAAAAAATAATTTTAGAGTAGCTCATATCAAAATACATTAAATAAGCTTCTATTTGACTTATAGTTTCCAAATTTTGGATTCTTTTTGAGTATGAAAGCATGTCCGTAAAGTATAGTATGTTTAGGCCAAAAATGGTTGATTTACTGCCTCTAGCACCCAACTAAATTAAATCACCTTTATTTCGACATATATTTTCTAAATTTTTGATTAGTTTTCAGTATGAAAACATGCCCGTAAAGTTTAGTAGCTATAAAAGCCTAAACGTCTACAAATAGACTAATAGAATTAATTCCCATTTAACCCAGCTCAGCTGGTTAGAGGCGTCGTCCGTCTCGTACTGAGCATTGGGGAGCCTGAGTTCGAACCCCACTGGGGCGAATTTTCGCGAATTACCTTTCACAGTTTTTCAGAGATGTTCTGTGAAGTTAAGGTAAATACCGGGTGATTAAACTCCTCTGAGCTTCTCGCTTGATCGGCTTAAAAGGTGGTCTTACAGGACCTACAGCACTTCGTCTTCTGTAGAGCTTTTGTGGTGTCTCCGGCGTGTCCTAAATGACTTCTATGAGCTCTAGCAGACTGCAAAGCCTTGATGTCGGTTCTTTCATGTATTGGGATGGTTGTGGTTTGCCGTTTCCGAGTTCGTTGGATCGTAATATACATAGGGCCTTGCAGCGGCATAGTATATGCTCTGCTGGTTCTTCTTCTTCTTGGCAGAACCTACAGAGGAGAAAAGAATTCCTCTGTAGGTTTTGCCAGGCCTATCCGTGCCATGGTTAAGCCTGTAGAGACCTGTTAGGATGCCTACTATAATTCCGACGGTTTTCCTGACTTGGGTTTGTATGTTCTTTGTGAATTTGGGGCTTCGGGCTATTATCCATGTCTCTGCCATGGGGTACAATTATTGATACCACTCGTTTCAAACGTATTCGTTTAAATATCAAAGTCGCTGAGCAAAATATAGACAATTGAATTGGTGGCGGGAATATCGTTGTATGTTGGTTTGACTTTCCAGAAGGGCCCAAAACCTTCAACATTATTCCACAAAGATAAAGTTGGTTTCGGAGAGCTAGCGCATTCTCTGTGGACAGAGTTAAACTAATAACCATATTTCGGTTTACTAGCCTTAAAAACATTGATAAAGCGAAAATTTAATCATTGTACGAACTCAAATCACCACCAGAGTCTTTTGTGGACAAAAAAATTGACTGAATACGGATATTTTGCGGACTCACTTTGACCGCTAACCGAATCCATTCGAAACGAATGGTTTCAAGAATCGTACCGCTGAATGGTTTGTCCACCAGTCCTCAAACTTTGTTGCCATTCATTTGTCGATAGATGTCTTTGTGATTGTTTTTGAAAAACTGCAATAGGTCTCTGTAAAGGGTTTTGATGCGCCTTCTCGGGCGACGTCACCTAGCCAGTTATTGCCTCGGATGCCACTGTGCCATAGCACCTACGCTAGGGTCAGTTTGTTTGTCCACTTGTCCTCAAACTTTACTGTCATCCATTTGTCGATAAATGTATTTGTGATTCTTTTTGAGAAACTGTAATAATAGGTCTCTGTAAAGGGTTTTGATGCGCCTTCTCGAGCGACGTCATCTACCTAGTTATTGCCTCGGATGCCACTGTGCCATGGCACCCACGCTAGGGTCAGTTTGTTTGTCCACCAGTCCTCAAACTTTATTGCCATCCATTTGTCCATAGATGTCTTTGTGATTCTTTTTGAAAAACCGCAATAGGCCTCCGTAAAGGGTGTTGTACCGACTTGGGGCCTAAGTCGGACGAGTAAGGAGGGTCAGAATGTACACTGACAGACAAAAGGCAATACTTGTGACTTCTTTTTATTCCCAAGAATAAAGAAAAATCAAAAAGGAAAGCGTTTTCAGAACATAGAAGCCGTTAAGAAAAAATCTCTAAACACACTTCACAGCACCAGTTCTGAATAATGTAAAAATTGATTAAGAGTGGAAAACTCAGTGGGACAAGTAACCTTTAAAATACTGTCCATTGGGTGATATACCATAATGGGCAGTATTTTAAAGGGTATTGATGTTTTCAAGACGTTATAGTAGTAGTAGTAGGTATTGTATTTGTTACAATTCTGTAACAGGCTATAGGCTATAGGCCTTCGGGTCCTTCCATCGTGTGTTGGTTTGTGTGCGTATGAGTGTTAGGACTTGCTACTTTAGAAAATCCTCGCATCATTAATTGTAGTCCAACGATAAATGGTACCGATCACCCAGGCCGGGATTCGAAACCGGGTTGCTCGCTTGTAAAGAGAGGGTGCTAATCACTCAGGCCGGTCCTAGCGGGCGGCTAAAATTAGGGGCGGCCAAATCCCGAGCGGGCATGAGCTATCAAAATAATTCTAAACATAAAATCTGAATTCGCCTCTGTTATAAAAGATATTTCTCAGTATTTTCACAAATTAGCGTTTATAAATGATTTATAAATTTCTTCACATATGTTCCTACCCTAATATTCTAAAAAAAGAAACTGTATATATTTGTTATCAGCAGTGAGGCTTTTCCGATGGTCAAGGGATAAGCTCAGAGGAGTTTAATTACCCAGTATGTACCGTAACTTCACAGAAAACCTTTGAAAAACTGTGAAAATTGATTCGCGAAAATTCGTTCCCCCTTGGGGATTGAACTCAGGATCCTCAATGCTCAGTACCAGACGGACGTCGCCTCTAACCACTAGCCCACTGAGCTGGGTTCTAATATTCTATATAATGCTAATTATAAATTTCTTACGTACAGCATGTCATTATCTAGGGGCCGATTTTTGAGCGATCGCATTGTATATAGCGATCGAAAGACTTTGACTATTATTGCGAAATGTATCGATTTTTGGCCCTTCGCTTCGTGAAAGGTGATCGCTATCTCTGATGGAACTAAAAGCTTGGTAGTATATATATACTTTGACTTTAATGTTTGAGCTAATGCTATTAGTCCATCGCTATTAAACTATACGTTTTATAGCGCATGCCCATAACGATCGCTCATAAATCGCACACCATGTCGAATGATCGAAACAGGGCTTGTGACCTCGTTATCATCATCTAATCCTCTGTTATCATCTTACTTCCGTTACTTTTGAGTACACCTCAGAACAGTTTCGCCGAACGTGCCGCTCACTCCTCTTCTACGCTCAGTAGGATAGGAAAAACCGGGTTGCGTGCGCTGTTTCAAGGTAAGGTAGAGTTTGTCCTATATAAAAAACGTTTAGGCACCCCTAAGTTTTCGGTTCTCCGTCACCACGACTCTGAGAACCGTTTCGGGTACATCCTATCTTCCCCATAAGGCGGCCTGCCAGTTTACAACCCTCCCCGTGCCTGTCTTATAAAGAGCTTACTCCACCAACGGACTGCTGCTTCCTTCGCCAATCGCAAGATTTGGATTTTTATTTGCGTTATAAATTGTTTTAACATCATCTGTTTTCCACTTTTTATCTTCCTTTTTAGTCTTCTTTTATGTCCCTTCCTTATAGTTTGATCTGCCTCTCTATCTTCTTTATTTAACTTCATCCGGCTGCTTTATTTAAGTTCATCCGCCTTCCGTCGTTATCATTCCTTCCGTTTTATGTGTTTAACTTCCTGTACCCTCCGTTTCTAATTATTCCTTCATATGTTCTGCTTTTCTTCCATCTGTGTTTAATTTTGTCCACCCTTCTCCTTTAACTTCCTCCCACGTATTTCTGTCTCTCATTTCCGGATTTACCTTCTAGTTTTAACATCCTCTGTGGTCTGTTTGTATGTCCCTCTCTCCTTCCAAGATTTACCTTCTAGTTTTGACATCCCTCTCTCCTTCCAGGATTTACCTTCTAGTTTTGACATCCTCTGTGGTTTGTTTATATGTCCCTCTCTCCTTCCAGGATTTATCTTCTAGTTTTGACATCCTCTCTGGTCTATTTGTATGACCCTCTCTCCTTCCAAGATTTACCTTCTAGTTTTGACATCCCTCTCACCTTCGAGGATTTACCTTCTAGTTTTGACATCCTCTGTGGTCTGTTTGTATGTCCCTATTTCCTTCCAGGATTTACCTTCTAGTTTTGAGATCCTCTCTGGTCTGTTTGTATGTGCCTCTCTCTTTCCAGGATTTACCTTCTATTTTTGACATCCTCTGTGGTCTGTTTGTATGTCCCTCTCTCCTTCCATGATGAACCTTCTAGTTTTGACATCCTCTCTGGTCTGTTTGTATGTCCCTCTCTCCTTCCAGGATTTACCTTCTAGTTTTAACATCCTCTCTGATCTGTTTGTATGTCCCTCTCTCCTTCCAGAATTTACCTTCTAGTTTTGACATTCTCTCTGATCTGTTTGTATTTCCCTCTCTCCTTCCAGAATTTACCTTCTAGTTTTGACATCCTCTCTGGTCTGTTCGTATGTCCCTCTCTCCTTGCAGAATTTTCCTTCTAGTTTTAACATCTTCTCTGCTCTGTTTGTATGTCCCTCTCTCCTTCCAGGATTTACCTTCTAGTTTTGACATTCTCTCTGGTCTGTTTGTATGTCCCTCTCTCCTTCCAGGATTTACCTTCTAGTTTTTACATCATCTCTGGTCTGTTTGTATGTCCCTCTCTCCTTCCAGGATTTACCTTCTAGTTTAGACATCCTCTCTGGTATGTTTGTATGTCCCTCTCTCCTTCCTGGATTTACCTTCTAGTTTTGCCATCCTCTCTGGTCTGTTTGTATGTCTCTCTCTTTCTCCAGGATTTACCTTCCTCCAACTTATGTGTTTAACTACCTATCCTTTCGTATCTTACTTTTCCGCTTCTCTATTTGACAACTTCAATTTCTAATTTACTCTATGGCCTGTTTTTGTATCCCTCTCTCCTTTCTGGATGTAACTTTCTATACCTTCTGTTTCTAACTTTCCTTTGCGTATCACTCCTTTCATTTAATTTATATTTTTGCTGTTCTCTTATGTTAACACCTTTCGTTTCACTTGATTTCAATCAGAAAAAAAAACGTATCGATTCGTTTCCCTTTAAATCCTGTACCGAAGTGATAAGCTAATCGCCTCGTGGCTGACTTTACTCATCACAGAAAGTTTTTTTTGTTTTAACAACTACAACATTAAAACAGGTAGTGTCCATTGCAATTAAACTCCACATCTCCGTGGTGCGGAGTTCGATAAACTCATCCGGAGGAAAATTACGCGCGCTTTGGCCGGTGCGTTATGCGCGTTAACGGTCTTAATCCGGCGGAGAAGCCGCTGCTGCCGTCGCTGTGGTATGCGGCCCCTATTTGGCGGCGGCCGACGCGAAGACGATTCGATCCTGCGGCCGCTCGCCCTTGCCAGTTTAACGGCGCCGGCGACGATTGGAAGCGAAACTGCCTGCACAATTCGACACGAGCGAACAGTTTACGTTTTTGGGAGACAAAGAGCCGGCAGTGCAATGCACAAATGCCAGTATGGTAGTTTTTTTTTCCACATCATACAACGTAACTTTTTACTGAAGTAACTAAATTTATATCATGCAGCTTATTCTGGCAAATTCTTGATACTTTATGATGTTTAATATAACGATGCTATACACCAGGGGTGGCCATCGAGCAAAATTGGCATCGCGATCGAATTGTTGTCTACTCCTGCTCTACAATGGTGTAGAGCGGGATGAGAACCTATGGAGGTTTCCAATTTATACTCGAACCCATAAACAAAATCGAGATTTGTCACTAAAGATGAGTCCATTGCACATTCTAATGCAAGCTCTCGTTATACCATTGCCGCTGTTCAGTACGATGGCGTGGAGTTAGATAACTGCTTATGATCGACGTATTGAAGAATTCGATCTTTTGGGCTCAGATCATACCGATTTTGAGCCTAAAAGATCGAATTCTTCAATACGTCGATTGTAAGGAGATATGATGATCAACTTTTCATCTATCACTCATTTCATTAATTTAAAAATGATCCCAGCTACCTGCAGCTATCGCCCCCTGAAATGTTAAAGCATCCGGTAATATCGCCCACTGCTCTACACTAAAATTAGTTATTAGTAAATTTCGTAAGATCAGTTTCTCGCTTCTTTAAAAATCATCAGAAATATTACAAAAATCTTTACAGGATTATTTATGGCATTGAATATTGTTATAAGTTAGAAATATAGCAATTAAACCTTCCAACGTTTATGATTTTTTTTTGTAACATCGCATCAAGCAAGAATATTTTTGAAGCAATAGTAAAATCGCTGTTAAAACCAGCTCGATTAAAAATGCAAACCGCCATCAAAGCTCGACCTAAAGTAAACGTTTCTCCCTCGCTACCAAATAATAAAAAAAACTTTATTGTGGCATCAAACGGAGATCCTCCTCCGCCGCCCCCCACAGGACGATTACCATAAATAAATTAAACCGCACTTATCTACAAGTGCAGGCCGTTTGAGAGAGGTTGAGCCCTTATCTAATTCAGCACAGCTCTGCGCCCCCTCTCTGTCTCTTGCACACACACACACATATATAGACCATCTGAACAAAAAATCGCAACCCTTAACATTCAATCGCGCAACCGAGAAGTTTCTTGTTACACATCCAGGTGGGCCATCGCTCGATATCCCACGAGCCCTTTGTTTGGGTTGGTAGTCAAAACACGGGCCGATTTTTACGAGCCACGACCGTAAACATCTTGCGTTTCGATTTTAATTGGTGGGGCGGCGCAATAATTAATGCAGTTAATACAAAAAAAAACAATAATGTGCGCGTGGTTTAACGCAGAGGCTAATACGTCTGGCAGGGTTTGATTTCATGTTTATTAAAGGCCTTAGCGCGTTGCAAAGCATTGCAATTTAGCTAGTTAATGGCGCATGCTGTAAGTGCTTGGCGTTACTAGTAACTGTTCGCGTTCGAAACCCTTGAGACACAACACGAGTTTTTAGTTTGAGTACGTGGAGATGAAATGCAGAGCTTAGTCGGGTCACGAAATTAAATTATCAAGTTTTCACAATTGCTACGTATGAAGTTATAAATTTATTTATTCAATACCTTATGGATATAAATTGTATTAGACCTTGGTGGATATGGACATTAATGTAATAAATATACAATTAAAAATTAATATTATATGTAAGAATGATGGAACTTAATGAAAAATTATTAAAGTTAATACAACTGTACTCGTCTTAGATGTTAGTGCCTTACACTGTTACGTTATGTATAGATATCTGTAGTTATTTAAACCGATTTCGCGTTGATTGTGGGTTAATCTTAGTTCTTGCTCGTTTCAGGAGATACGGTACAAAATGTGGCGGTTGCGGACAGGGCATTTCGCCCAGCGACCTGGTGAGGAAGGCCCGTGACAAGGTGTTCCACCTGAACTGCTTCACGTGTCTGGTGTGCCGGAAACAGTTGTCTACGGGCGAGGAGCTCTACGTGCTCGATGACAACAAGTTTATCTGCAAGGACGACTATTTGGCGGGCAACAAAACTGCGATACCTGGACACCACCAAGGTAAGTCAAACTTATTCAAAATATTAAAACAATTATGGTATTGTATTCACTTATGGTTTTACAAAAATGCAATATGATTTTTTTTATTCATGTTTTTCGCGATACATACACAACATAATCATAATTATATAAAAAGTAAAATTACAATCAATTGTATATCTACAACAACAAAATAATGATGAATGATGGTTTATTCCCTTGGTCCTCGGTCCTCGCCTCGAGGTTTGTGGTTCCACATCTCTGATTTATCACTCCTCAAATTGAGCTCGCGTAGGAGTATTGTCTTCAATTATCAAATTCGTAATATTATAGGGCATGTACTAATGTAAACATTTACCTAACAAATCGTAATAGATCATACGAGGGTTTTATATAAAGTTGTGACAATACAGATACAATTCGATGTATATATTTTTTCCCCTTTGTTATTTATTTAATAAGACTAAAATATAATAATATATTCAAAAGTAATACAGATTGTTAAAAAAAACATATTTCCTGCAAGCAAATGGATCATAGCTTCCTCGGTGAAGGGCTCGTCCGTCTACTTGGTTTAGAAAACTGCTTCCATTGTCCGTTGTCTTGGATGTTTGGTTAGATGGTCAAAATATTGAATCTACAAATAAAAAATACATTAGATTCCTTCAATATAATCACCAGCAATGTTTATTACTTTTCAATGAGTCGATTGAGTTAAATATATTGAACTTACAAGTCAAATTGCATTACATTCCTTCAATAAATTCATCAGCAAAGATTTATTACATTTAAACAGTTAGAATTTTATTTTTGTTATCATCCTTTAGATACTTTCCATTTCAATCCATACAGCAACTACCCCATTGCTGTATGCGTTGAAATGGAAAGTGTCTAAAGCATGAGTACAACAATAACATTCTAACTGAATCGACTGTTTAAAGGTAATAAATCTTTGGTGATGAATATATTAAAGGAATGTAATGCAATTTTACTTTTTAAGTTCAATTTGATATTGATTTCTATCTATGTTGCGACTACTTTATTAACAACCCTCGTATTGACGTTGCCTATATTGTCTGTGAATGTGTTTTATAAGTTTGTAGGTAATCCCTGGTAAAAATAAATATAATATTCGAATTTCAATTAATTAACTAATTAAATTGCTGATTTATTACGGTTTAAAATGATGTATCGTATATATATATATATATATATATATATATATATATATATATATATATATATATCGGGTAATCGGGTATATGATTCAATTAACAAAGTTGTAATAGTGAAAATTTCAAGAAACGTTTATTAAAATATGAATCGACTTTTATTCGAAAAATTGTTATAAATCATACGTATGTATTTACAACATTTCAATCAGTATTGAATTACTGATTCATTATGCTTCAAATTTAAGTACGCATGAGAATATTTTTCTATTATCATCGATAGTTGTTGAAAGGAAAAAAATTCATGAAGGCATGCTTGTCTTGAGTTAAAATATTAATCGACTTTTGTTTATAAAACGTAATAAATCAATAATAATTTATAATGTTATATAAAGATAAGAAAATTGTATTCTCAAAATGAAGTGAATTTTCTTCATTTAAGTCTTACTAGGGAAAACTTCATGACACCTTACTTTGTTGCAAATATTTAGTAAAATGTATGATAAAAAAATATCATATAAATCACGAATAAATCATTAATGAACAATTTCAATAGTATTATTATTGTTGTTGTTCGTGAAAACAAGGGGGAGACCGCAATTGCTGTTCGAGCGTGACGCGGCCTTGCGGCGCCGAAGGCCCCGTCATCGTCGCCGTCGCAATTTTTCGCTTTTTTCGGTTTTACGGTCAACCGGAGCGGCGGCGGCGGCGGCAAAAAGCGCATCCAGCGCGCGGCCAGCCGCGACTGCACGGAGCAAAAACGAGCCGCGTGATGGCCGTGAAAATCGCGGTAATTTCCCCCCGCGCGTACAAGACACCGTCACGGGCCGCCGGGAAAATAAAAATCAATCGGTGTAAAACACAGAGGGGGCACGTGGGGTGGACCGGGGGCCTTCATGGATGCGACCGCGGGTTTAATCAGCGAGAAAAATGCTTGGGAGCTGAGTTTAAAACGACGAATTTCGTTAACAATTATAATGTGAGCTACACCACTTTCATTCTCACAGGCCCAAATGGTACAATTTTCAAAAAATTTGATGTTTGACACGATATGTGTTGACCTAGGAATGATTTCATTTTGCCATTTTCCAGTCATAACTGAAAAACTAGCAGGTCGAAACAAGTGAAACTCACTAAATACTATTTCTTAAGGCGAATCTTCGAAAATCTCGTTCAAGGATTCGAGCTGAAAATCTATTCGAAAAACGCGTTGTGAGACGCGCGCTACTTCTTTTGCGGAGTGTATAAACCGTGGCCCCAGGAAAAACTGGAGGGGTGCGCACAGAGAAATAAATTTATTTCGAAATAATGAAGCATTTTGGGATAATTGCGCGGATGTCTATAAACTATACTACTGTACTTAAGCATTATCAGATTGTATTTATCAAAACTTGAAATATGAAACTGAAATCTCTTAGAGAAATTTCTGTTGAATTTTGATTACAAATCGGAGTAAATATATACTTTTCTGATGCAAATATTGACTACTTTTGCATATTTTTTACAACTAATTCGAGACAAAAAATTAACTTTTTCGTCCTAACAAAGTATAAAATCATCCTTAGATTGGAGAAATATCCAAACATATTTTCAGAAAATTATAAAATGTTGACTAGAAAAGACCGCGCGATTAGGTCAACATTGAACCGTATTTCATTTTCCGAGATTCGCCTAAGTCCGGTATAATATATATATGCAAATTTTAAGTGATGGCGAAAATCGAAAGTGGTTGAACTCTACATTACATTATTCCCTATATATTTTTTAAATTAAATCTGAATTAATAAATGAAATTAATTTAATCATAAAAAGTTATGGATAATTTTGTAGTGCAGCCATTTGAAATAGTCGATGGGCATAGTTTTTGTTTTCGACGTTTCCTCTTTACAATTCAATTCGAATAATTTCCGTTTTATAAATGTAGCCATACAGTATTCAGCACCCTTCATCCCGATCCCCATCCTCACATTTATTATCGTGTCTTTAATGGAAAACAAACTCATTCTCACACGCTCATATGGTAAAAGATTCAAAAAATTTCGACACTCGACGTATCCCTCTTTAAGTCCTTCCTTTTACAATTAAATTCGAATATTTTTTGAACTCTCCGTTTTATAAATGTACCCATACAGTATTCAGCACCCTTCATCCCGATCCCCATCCTCACATGTATGATCGTGTCTTTAATGGAAAACAAACTCATTCGCACACGTTCATATGGTACAAATACCAAAAAATTTCAACACTCGTCACTCGCCGTATCGCTCTTTAAGTCCTTCCTTTTATAATTCAATTCGAATAATTTTTGAACTCTCCGTTTTATAAATGTACAGACACAGTATTCAGCACCCATCATCCCCATCCCCATCTCACATTTATGATCGTGTCTTTAATAGAAAAAAAACTCATTCTCACACGCTTATATGGTACAAATTTCAAAAAATTTCGACACTCAACGTATCCCTCTTTAAGGCCTTTTTTATAATTCAATTCGAATAATTTTTGAACTCCCCGTTTTATAAATGTACCCACACAGTATTCAGCACCCTTCATCCCCATCCCCATCTCACATTTATGATCGTGTCTTTAATGGAAAACAAACGAGCGCGCACGTCGCATCACAGGATCATCCCCGCTGTTGTCTTAGGCCTGGGGGGGGCGGCGGCGGCGAAACGGAGGGTGCGCGCGTCCCGCTCGTGTTTGCGTTGCGAAATTGAAACGGGATGCGATTTTGATCGCGCCGCTCGCGCCCCGAGGGGGCGGCGTTTTATTCATCCGCATACTTTGCCGCTCGCGCGCCCCGGCATGTTTACCAATTGTTTAGAGTGTCTTCCGAACGAATTACGCATTCATGGTGGGGTGGGGGAGATCCCGCACCAAAACGCAAGCACCCTCAGCCCGAAACCACCAACCAAACACTACAGGCACGCGGTTTGAATTTAAAGGGGTGATTTTCTAAAAATTTATATGGACGAGTGAAATGCATATTTACTAGCCCGTATCTTCCGCAAATTTTGAGATACAGTAGTAATAATAATTACATATTATCCTTTAAACGAAATAATTTTGATAATTCTACCTTAACTAGTAGCTGCAATATGCTGAGTTAATCTTCTAATATTTTCGCGATTTACTTGCGAATGTTAGTAAAAATAAACAATTTGTACATTAGCAAGCCGATATCTTTCGAAATGTGTGTGCTACATTAGCCATATTTTCATATGATAATAACGACATATTATCCTTGAAGCGTACCAGTTTTGAAATTTGTATCTTCACGCGTAACTGAATAATCGCCATTATTTGCGAATGATTGAAATGTTAAACATTTTGTACATTCACAACTCGATATCTTTCATAATGTTTGTGCTACATGTCTCATATCTTCAGATGATAATAACGACATATTATCCTTAAAGCGTACTAGTTTTGAAATTTGTATCTTCACGTGTAGCTGAATCATCGTCATTATTTGCGAATGTTTGTAATGTCAAATATTTTATATATTCACAAGCCGATATCTTTCGTAATTTTTGTGCTACATTAGCTATATCTTCAGATGATAATAACGACATATTATCCTTGAAGCGTACTAGTTTTGAAATTTGTATCTTCACGTGTAGCTGAATCATCGTCATTATTTGCGAATGTTTGAAATGTTAAACATTTTGTACATTCACAAGCCGATATCTTTCGTAATTTTTGTGCTACATAAAACATATCTTCAGATGATAATAACAACATATTATCTTTGCGGCGTACCAGTTCTGACCTTTGTATCTTCAGCGTAGCTGAATCACCCCGATTTTTATTGGGAATGTTTAAAATTTTAAACATTTTGTACATTCTCAAGCCGATATCTTTCGCAATTTTTGTACTACATGAGTCATGTCCTCAAGATCATAATAATGACATATTATCCTTGAAGCATACCAGTTTTGACATTTGTATCTTCACGCGTAGCTGAATCACCGCCATATATTTGCGAACGTTAATAATGTCAAAAATGTTACATATTCACAAGCCGATATCTTTCGTAATTTTTGTGCTACATTAGCCATATCTTCAGATGATAATGACATATTATCCTTGAAGCGTACCAGTTTTGAAATTTGTATCTTCACGTGTAGCTGAATCATCGTCATTATTTGCGAATGTTTGTAATGTCAAACATTTTATATATTCACAAGCCGAAATCTTTCGTAATTTTTGTGCTACATTAACTATATCTTCAGATGATAATAACGACATATTATCCTTGAAGCGTACTAGTTTTGAAATTTTTATCTTCCCGCGTAGCTGAATCACCGCCATATATTTGCGAATGTATTGTATAATAGTAATGTCAAAAAAAATTCATATTACAAGCCAATTACTTTCATAATTTTGGTGCTACATTAGCCATATCTTCAGATGATAATAACGACATATTATCCTTGAAGCGTACCAGTTTTGACATTTGTATCTTCACGCATTGCTGAATCACCGCCAAATATTTGAGAATGTTTGTAATGTCAAACATTTTGTACATTCACATGTCGATATCTTTCGCAATTTTTGTACTACATAAGTCATATCTTCAAGATAATAATAATGACATATTATCCTTGAAGTATACCAGTTTTGAAATTTTTATCTTCACGCGTAGCTGAATAGGCTGAATCACCGCCATATATGTATATGTAATGTCAAACATTTTATAAATTCACAAGCCAATATCTTTCGTAATTTTTGTGCTACATGAATCATATCTTCAGATGATAATCACAACATATTATCCTTGCAGCGCACCAGTTTTGACATTTTTATCTTCACGTGTAGCTGAATCATCGTCATTATTTTTGAATGTTTGAAATGTTAAACATTTTGTACATTCACAATCCGATATCTTTCGTAATTTTTGCACTACATGAGCCATATCTTCAGATGATAATAATTACACATTAACCTTGATGTGTACCAGTTTTGACATTTGTATCTTCACGCGTAACTGAATAACCGCCATTTATTTGCGAATGTTTGTAATGTAACACATTGTGTACATTTTCAAGCCGATATCTTTCGTAATTTTTGTACTACATAAGGTATATCTTCAGATGATAATAATGATATATCATCCTCGATGTATACCATTTTTAACATTTGTATCTTCAAACGTAGCCGACTCACCGCTATTTATTTGCGAATGTTTTGAAAGTTGAACATTTTGTACATAAGCAAGTCGATATCTTTCGCAATTTTTCTACTACAGGAGTCATATTTTTAGGTAATAATAATGAAATATTATCCTCGCAGTGTATCAATTTTGACATTTGTATCATCACATGTAGATTAATTACAACGATTTAATGCGAATATTTGCAATGTTAAACATTTAAAACATTTCAGATACGCGTTAAGATAAATATGTCAAAACTGGTATGCTTCAAGGATAATATGTCATTATTATCATCTTGAAGATATGATTCATGTAGCAGAAAAGATACGAAAGATGTGTGTACATTCACAAGCCGATATCTTTCGTATATTTTATGCTACATGAAGCATATCTTCAAGATGATAATAATGACATATTATCCTTGAATCATACCATATTGACATTTTTATCTTCACGCGTTGCTGAATCACCGCGATTTATTTGAGAATGTTTGAAATTTTAAACATTTTATACATTCACAAGCCGATATCTTTCATATAATTTTTGTGGTAGATGAGTCATATCTTCAGATGATAATAATGACATATCATTCTTGAAGCATACCAGTTTTGACATTTTTATCTTCACGCGTAGCTGAATCACCGCGATTTATTTGAGAATGTTTGAAATGTTAAACTGTTTGTACATACACAGGCTGATATCTTTCGTAATTTTTGTGTTACATGAGTGATATCTTCAGATAATAATAATAGAATATCATCTTTTAAGCATACCAGTTTTCATATTTTTATCTTCACGCGTAGCTGAATCACCGCGATTTATTTGAGAATGTTTGAAATGTTAAACTGTTTGTACATTCACAGGCCGATATTTTTTGTAATTTTTGTGTTACATGAGTGATATCTTCAGATAATAATAATAGCATATCATCTTTTAAGCATACCAGTTTTCATATTTTTATCTTCACACGTAGCTGAATCACCGCGATTTATTTACGAATGTTTGAAATGTTAAACTGTTTGTATGTACATTCACTGGCCGATATTTTTTGTAGTTTTTGTGTTACATGAGTGATATCTTCAGATAATAATAATAATAGAATATCATCTTTTAAGCATACCAGTTTTCATATTTTTATCTTCATGCGTAGCTGAATCACCGCGATTTATTTGCGAATGTTTGAAATGTTAAACTGTTTGTGCATTCACAGCCCGATATCTTTCGCAATGTTTGTACTACATGAGTCATATCTTCAAATAATAATAAAGACATATTATTCTTGAATCATACGAGTTTTGACAATTTTATCTTTACTCTTAGCTAAATCACCACTATTTATTTGCGAATATTTGAAATTTTAAACATTTTGTACATTCACAAGCCGATATCTTTCATAATTTTTGTGGTAGACGAGTCATATCATCAGATAATAATAATGACATATTATCATTGAAGCATATCAGTTTTCACATTTTTATCTTCACGCGTAGCTAAATCACCGCGATTTATTTTAGAATGTTTGAAATGTTAAACTGTTTGTGCATTCACAGGGCGATATCTTTTGCAATTTGTGTTCTACATGAGTCTTATCTTCAGATAATAATAATGACATATTGTCTTTGAAGCACACCAGTTTTGATATTTTTATCTTCACGCATAACTGAATCATCGCGATTTATTTGAGAATGTTTGAAATGCTAAACTGTTTGTGAATTCACAGGCCGATACCTTTCACAAATTTTGTGCTACAAGAGTCATATCTTCAGATAATAATAATGACATATTATCCTTGAACCATAGCAGTCTTGACATTTTTACCTTCACGCGTAGCTGAATCACCGCGATTTATTTGCGAATGTTTGAAATGTTAAACTGTTTGTGCATTCACAGCCCGATATCTTTTGCAATTTTTGAGCTACATGAGTCCTATCTTCAGATAATAATAAAGACATATTATTCTTGAAGCATACGAGTTTTGACAATTTTATCTTTACTCGTAGCTGAATCACCGCCATTTATTTGCGAATATTTGAAATTTTAAACATTTTGTACATTTACAAGCCGATATCTTTCATAATTTTTGTGGTAGGTGAGTCATATCTTCAGATAATAATAATGACATATCATTCTTGAAACATACCAGTTTTGACATTTTTATCTTCACGCGTAGTTGAATCACCGAATGCGAATGTTTGAATTGTTAACTGTTTGTACATTCACAGGCCGATATTTTCCGCAATTTTTGTGTTACATGAGTCATATCTTCAGATAATAACAGTAACATATCATCATTAAAGCATACCAGTTTTCATATTTGTATCTTCATGCGTAGCTGAATCACCGTGATTTATTTGAGAATGTTTGAAATGTTAAACATTTTGTATATTCACATGCCGATATCTTTCATAATGTTTGTGCTACATGAGTCATATCTTCAGATAATAATGATAATAACATATCATCCTTGAAGCATACCAATCTTCACATATTTATCTTCAAGCGTAGCTGAATCACCGTGATTTATTTGAGAATGTTTGAATTGTTAAACTGTTTGTGCATTTACAGCCAGATATCTTTCACAATTTTTGATCCACATGAGTCATATCTTCATATAATAATAACAACATATTATCTTTGAAGCATACCAGTTTTGACATTTTTATCTTCACGCGTGGCTGAATCACTGCGATTTATTTGAGAATGTTTGAAATGTTTGTGCATTCACAGGCCGATATCTTTCGCAATTTTTGTTCTATATGAGTCATATATTTAGATAATAATAATGACATATTATACTTGAAGCATTCCCGTTTTGACATTTTTATCTTCACGCGTAGCTGCATCACCGCCATTTATTTGTTAATGTTAAACTGTTTGTGCATTTATAGCCATATATCTTTCGCAATTTTTGTTCTACGTGAGTCATATCTTCAGATAAGAATAATGCCATATTACCCTTTCACCGTACTCGTTTTGACATTTATATTTTCACGCGTAGGTGAATAATCTCCATTATTTGTGAACGTTCTCAATGATATACATTTTGTATATTCGCTAACCGATATTCTTCACAGTTTTTGTACTACATGAGTCATATCTTCAGATGATAATAAAGACATATTATCTTTGTAGTATACCAGTTTTGACATTTGTATCCTCATCCGTACTTGAATTATCGCTATTTATTTGAGAATAAGAATGAGAAAAAAATTTTACATTCACAACCCGATATCTATCGCAGTTTTTGTACTACAAAAGTCATATCTTCAGATAATAATAACGACATATTATTCTTGAAGTCTACCAGTTTTCACATTTGTATCTTGCGTAGCAGAATTACCGCCATTATTTGCGAATGTTAAACATTTTGCGAATGTTAAATTTTTGTACATTCGTCAATATCTTTCGTAATTTTTGTACTAAATAGGTCATAACTTCAGATAATAATAATATCATATTATCCTTGAAACGTACTGGTTTAGACATTTGTATCTTCACGCTTAACTGAATAACCGCCATTTATTTGCGAATGTTTGAAATGCAAAACATTTTCATTCATACGCCGATATCTTTCGCAATTTTTGTGCTGAATTTGTCAAATCTTCAGATGATAATAACGGAATAATATGTCGTTATTATCATCTGAAGATATTTTTAAAGCGTACCAGTTTTAACATTTCTATCTTCACGCGTAACTGAATTACCGTGATTTATTTTCTAATGTTAGGACGATAAACAATGTTTATCTTTGTAATCCCATATTCTTATATTTGCAGGTCATACCAAAAGACATATTGTGCTCTAAATATATTATTTTTAACAGTTTAATATACAAAAGGATGGTAAATATAGCGATTATAATTACTGATGTAATAATCAAGCCTGTATTTTCTACATATTTGATGTTACAAATTTCAAATTTAATTTACTAGTATGGTGCGAATATCAAAATGAAAATTGTAGCTGTTTAATGTGTTTCAACAGCGGTTTATACAGTTTTCATATTTTTGTATGTCGAGTCTATTTTTTGTGATACTAATTATATATGATAGGACAATAATCTAACATATATAATTAGTATCACAAAAATATAGACTTGAAACATATAAAAACTGTATAACCCGCTGTTGAAATACATTGAACAGCTACAATTTTCATTTTCATATTCGCACCGCCGTTTTAAAATCGTTATTTTCCCTCCGCTTTACGCGCTGCTTCGCTCCGCTTTTTTCCCCCTCGTGCCGCCTCCGCGCCCGGCATCGATTCCCCCGGTTTTCCCCACGCAACCCAACGCCAATCGCGCGGCTCGGCGTCTTCCCGCGATTGGAAGTTAAAGGGGCGCCCGAGGGGTGATTCCTGGCTGCTTCCGGTAGCAGTCAGAAGAAAAAAAAATGTCGAACGTTATCGCAGCCACCACCGCCGCCGGCAAAATAAGATAATGAGAATTGAGAACTCAAAAATAAAATCTAAAAACTATACAAACTTATATTATATGTGAATATTATATTTATATGTGAAGATACAAATGTCAAAACTGTTATACTGCAAGGATAATATGCCTTTATTATCATCTGAAGATATAAATCATGTAGTACTAAAGTTGCGAAGGATATCGGTCTGCGAATGTATAAAATGTATTGCATTGCAAACGTTCGCAAAAATGGAGGTATATATATATATATATATATATATATATATATATATATATATATATATATATATATATATATATATATAGAGAGAGAGAGAGAGAGAGAGAGAGAGAGAGAGAGATTTTCTGTGATGCCAAGATAAATACCGGCTGATTAAACTACTATGAGCTTCTCCCTTGACCGGCGGAAAAGCCTTACGGCCGATGTCCCTATAAAGTGCTGTTTGGAGAATATTATTCAATACACAAATATAATAAATCCTTAATCAAATCAACCCAACCAACACATTTTATAACAACTGAGTAACTCCATGACTCTCATTATTTGCGAATGCTAAACATTTTATATCAACTGAGTAACTCCTTTTGCTTCACCCTTGGCCGTCGGAAAAGCCTCATGGCTGAGAGCCCTATGAAGGAGCTCTTAACAAGGATATTTTTAAGGAGAACCCATAATTAGACGTGTAAAATATAACGGTGATTACTATAACTTAGGATCTTTTTACAAATAATATCTTATGTACTAACGTTGTAGATTTATATTGTAAATTACTGGATGCAGTTTTTTTAATGACTTTCATATTTTATAGTATACAGATTGTTAGAGAATACCTATAGTTACATACTAGTATATTGTATAGTATATTATTTATTTCTCCTCTTGTTGTTTCCTCATTATCTTCGTCTCGTGATTTGAGGATGGTTCTTCTCATCTCCGCCTATTGGTACTGCATTTTATTTCTTATTCCAGTTTTTAATTATGATTCAGCATTTTGTAGTTATATCGTCATTGGTTAGATGGGATCAGATTTCTAAATTCAGGTTATTTCGCACAAAAACGTCTAAAATATTCCGCTAGCACGTGACGCGCAGATATGACACACCGCGAGTTCAGTCATCGCCGTGTCGTCGTGTGCAGTGCTCGTGTTTCTCAAATTTGTGGCGTTTTGCACTGTAATTGCATGTGTTAATTACAATGTATGGACTATTGTATACGTGTATGCGTGTGTCGAATTTATCGGGAAGGCGGCGAAACGGATTTAAGTGTGAGTTATTACAATTTTTTATAGCGCGATAGAAAATTACGCCAGTTTAATTTTTGATTCCAAATCTTCGCGATATCATAATAATTATTTAGTTGTTGTGACAATGCAATATTTTATCATACTCTAATTACACTATGGGTCGGTTCTACAATTGACATTTAAGCGGAGAATAAGGCTATTCATGAAATAAGTTTGAGATATTAACATTATAAACAGGAAACTTATTCCACGGATAACCTTATTCTCCAGTTAATTGTCAATTATAGGCCCTAAATAGCATTATATTCATAATTGTGAGTTTTCTTCACCATGATAAACCCTTTTGTGGTTTGTTTTGGTAGTTTTAGTTGTACTGCCATTACACGCTCTCGGGCACCGGAGTTGTTGGCGTGAAGGTCGTTGGGGGGCAACAGAAAGCAATACGGTCGGGAGGCGGGGAAATAATCGTAATAATAATGGTCGGGTGAATTTAAAAAAAGAAGAAAGAAATAATAATAAAGAGACGAGCACGTTTTGCTGTATGTGTGTGTGTGTGTGAGACGTGGCTTTTCGGCAGCGGCGGCGACGGCGGGGGCCCCACGCGATTAAAGCGGAACGGAAATCGTTAACGGCTCCCCGTTTTTTATTGTCCAATAAAATCCAATCAGGATTCCTAATTTCGGCGCGATTTCACGCTGCGGGCCCCCACCGAGCCGCGGGATAGTGTGAGAAAAAAAAACGACACAAGGAGTTGTGTATAGATAACAGGTGTATTATTCATTTGAAAGGTTTGTTTTTTTGTGTGTGTAGTGGTTCGATTGTTGCAGTCTCATCCTGGCGTGCAGTTGTGCACAATTCTCTAAAATGAAAAGCCTTACATATAGAATATATAATAGGTATAACAATTTTTGAAGGCAAAAAAACGCATAATTTCTTTACTGTTGCAAATTAATTACTAATTATCTGATGGAGGATGCGGCCGAAATAACTCACACATTTAAAATCGCGGATTGAAAAAGAATACGGTATCACCAAAAACTTTTCACATCTTAAATGTAAATATAAAATAGTAATTTACATTATTAGTGCAGGAAGGCAAGTTTCCCGAATGAGCGAATGAGTTTACAGCACGAGCCGAATGCGAGTTCTGTAATAAGAGCGAATTAGGGAAACCATATAGTTAGTTTTTAATTCTATTTGAAGTATTAGAGGTGTACGCTGTGCTTGCATGCATTCTCATATTTATAAATACACATTTACATTGGTATCGAATTTTAAGTTGGCAACAGTGGCTACTTCCCGCACTAGTGCGGGAAGTAGTATTTCCCGTACCCAAACCAATGCGGCAAATGACTTGTCTTAGGACATGAGTACAAAAAATACTATTTTGTGGCATAAAAATTATTTCTAGGAAACCAGATCTTAACAGTACTTTAAGTACAAATAATTTCAAGTTGCTATCTTTACAAGAAACCGAAAAAAAAGGCGATTATATGACCAAACCTTACAAATTTGCTTTTCAAACTGTGTAAGGCTGTAATTTGCATACTTTTTCATTATTTTTATTTTCTTAAAAAATATAGTTATTAATATTACTGTAAGCAAATGCAATCTACGAAAAATTGTAATAAAAATCCACAAATAAGTGGTGGGCGACAAATATGCACGCACTCAATCGCATATTCATCTGTTGTACATTTGGCGTCGCGACGCTGCTGTACGTATTAGTCGTGGGGGCCTGATGCAGTGTGTTGGGCGCCGACGTTCCTACGCTCCGCCTTGGCGCCGGCGGCAGCCCAATGGAGGCAGCTCGCTCGCCCGTGCGTGCTCACAATTTCTCACAGCTGGTAAACCAGATACAACGAGGGGAAGAACGGGAATCATAGGGAACGATTACAAAAAATTACTGCAATTGTGTAAAAATTAACGAGCTAGATTTCCAAACAAAAAAACTGAGACAATTCACTAAGAGAGTCTGTTTAAATTGAAAACAGATAATTTTGACTTATTTTTTTGAATTAAATTTACGAATGAAATTGTGTGAAATCTGCAATAAAATGTGCAGAGTGCAATCAAATTATTAAAATAAGCGTAACTAGTTTTGTTTGATAGCACCAAATCAAGAATGGTGTTCGTTAGCGCCTAAAATTAAGCAAATTGTAGCCTTGCAAACTTTAAAACGCCTATCGTATCGCGACCGTCACGCTACCAACTGCACCACGCATGTGCTATGGACTATAACCCTCCGTGGAGCAGTTGGTAGCTGGAGACGTGGATTCGAGTCCCATCGGAGTGTGAATTTTTGAGCTTAAATAAAATAAAATTCTAATATTTAATGTATTTGTAATTTGCTATGAATATAGCGTATTAAAATTGTTTTTGAATAAAGTAATATACTGACTACAATTTTTAGAAAAAAATATGTTGTTGCTGATTCAAAATTGAGCAAAATTGAGCCTCATTTATTTCAATCACTCATAAAAATATGCAAATATTTGCAATAGTTTCCTATGAATATAGCGTATTGAAATTATTTGTGAAAAAAGTAATATAAATAGACTATAATTTTTAGAAAAAAAAACTGTTGTTGCTAATTCAAAATTGAGCAAAATTGAGCCTTGTTTATTCCAAACACTCATAAAAATATGCAAATATTTTCAATTTTTTTTGTTTTGAGTTGAAATTGCGCATTGAAATTATTTTTGAATAAAGTCATATAAATAGCCTATAATTTTTAGAAAAAATCTGTTGATGCCAATTCAAAATTGAGCAAAATTGTAGCCTCATGTATTCCAATCACTCATAAAAATATGCAAATATGCCCGAATAACAATAGGGGGACCCTCTCGAAAATTCCCAGAACCATAAATAATCCGCGTTAGGTCATCAACAATCCGTTGTTTTCGCATCTTTTTGCATCCCTCGTATATATATATGCGCATATATATATTTCTCGCATCATCTCGGCGTGTTGTTGACCAATTATCCGGGCACGGGACGGCATGAGGTCCGGTACCGCGAACCCCAATTAGTACCCGACCCGCTGGGATACAAGCCATTACGGGCCGCGCGGGGCCCGGTCACCCGGCACGACCCCCCGCCGGGCCTGGAGGGGCCGGCGCGGCTCTCGCACCCCGCGACGTTCGGCGATATTTCAAGTGTTTGGGGAAGGCATTACGCTGTTTGCGCAACTAATAACGCAATGGGCTGAGTGTTTTTCCCCGAGTGGAGTTAATGCGAATGTTTCGAGGGTGGTATTTCATCTGGGGTTCATATATTCGTGCGCTTAAGTGGATTCAGAGTTAATTGTATATAGTTGCTTTCATTATGGCGGACAAACAACAAACAGCATTTTTAATATAAACTAAAAATGCAAATTCGTGAGAATAAGTGCAGTATAAGCTGTTTTCGTTTATCGCTGTGTACTGCTCCGGGCTTATTGTATTTTGTCGTGCAAGCCGCTCCCGATGTGCACAATTCTAGTCCCTTACAACCGATATACAACCGCAAAACTTGGAGCGATACGCCACGAGGCGACTAGTAATATTAATTACCTTTCTAGGTGCTAGTTTATCCTATCTAGACATTAGGATCCTTATTTTCGATCCTTGATTCGATTTTAAGTCAATAGCAAAACTAGTTATGACTATACCTCATTTGTATTGCACTTTTAGCCATTTCTCTGCACAATATATTGCAGGTTTGCACAGTTTTATTCATCAATTACCTTTCTAGGTGCTAGTTTATCCTATCTAGACATTAATTTCCTTATTTTCGATCCTTGATTCGATTTTGAGTCAATAGCAAAACTAGTTATGACTATACCTCATTTGTATTGCACTTTTAGCCATTTTTCTGCACATTTTATTGCAGTTTTGCACAGTTTTATTCCTCAGTTACCTTTATATGCGTTAGTTTATCCTATCTGGACATTAGTTTCCTTATTTTCGATCCTTTATTCGATTTTGAGTCAATAGCAAAACTAGTTATGGCTATACCTCATTTGTATTGCACTTTTAGCCATTTTTCTGCAAATTTTATTGCAGTTTTGCACAGTTTTATTCCTCAGTTACCTTTATATGCGTTAGTTTATCCTATCTAGACATTAGTTTCCTTATTTTCGATCCTTGATTCGACTTTGAGTCAATAGCAAAATTAGTTATGACTATACCACATTTGTATTGCACTTTCAGCCATTTTTCTGCACAATTTATTGCAGGTTTGCACAATTTTATTCCTCAATTACCTTTCTAGGCGTTAGTTTATCCTATCTGGACATTGGTTTCCTTATTTTCGATCCTTGATTCGATTTTGAGTCAATAGCAAAACTAGTTATGACTATACCTCATTTGTATTGCACTTTTAGCCATTTTTCTGCACAATTTATTGCAGTTTTGCACAGTTTTATTCCTCAATTACCTTTCTAGGCGTTAGTTTAACCTATCTGAACATTGATTTCCTTATATTCGATACTTGATTCGATTTTGAGTCAATAGCAAAACTAGTTATGACTATACCTCATTTGTATTGCACTTTTAGCAATTTTTCTGCAGAATTTATTGCAGGTTTGCACAGTTTTATTCCCTAATTACCTTTCTAGGCCTTAATTTATCCTAACTGGTTTCCTTATTTTATCCTTGATTCTATTTTGAGTCAATAGCAAGTCATGTTCTACCCTTGATTCCGTTGAAAAATAAAACTAGATATTAGTGCTTACTATAATTGATACAATTATGTAACTGGCTATCGACCTACGCGTCCTTCTGCTGTAACTAGTTATTTTACTGTGTATTTAAATCCTTTTATTGGACTCTATCTCTGTTTTGTGTATTTTATTGTTGGTTTCCACTTTCTTCGTCTCCAATTTACACACATTTTGATATTGTGTTATATTAATTGCCTTGTTTTCTTTCTTACCATATTTTTGATACCACTAGTAATTTTCTTGTTATCTTTTTGTTGTTCCCCCTACACACAACAACTGTTATTACTATCCTGCGAATTTCGGGGTGACGGTGGTGGTGCGGCGAGCACGTCCCCCCGAAACCGTAATCAGGCGCATTTTTGGTCCATTAAGTATCATCGCGGCCCGAAGAAATCACGGCCTAATTGCGCCCACGTAGCCACGTACGGGGCCGTAATCACCGGTGTGCTGGAAAAATAAATACAGTAGATCGACGCCGAGACTGATTATACATTATTTGCATCCCCCCTGTCCCCCCCCGAACAAGCCACGTACAACCGAGGACAAAACGAACAGCCGCGCTCGCGTTAAATTTAGACGAAATCGCCGCCTGCGAGGGGCCTCGCGTTACAGCAAACCGCTTTATATTCATTACGGGGACCATTACTCGGACACGCGGACCACCAACAATCAGAAAAATTAACAGTTGCGACTGTAAACCGTCTACTGGCGTTTTGGAAGCGGAAAATGCTATAACATTATATCCTGTCGCAAGATTTTCTGATGTAACTCACGTTTTAAATGAAGAATTTATACGTTCAAATGTATATACCCCTAAAAATGATTTTATAATCGAAATAGAGATATAAATAAAAGTACAAAATACTTGAAACTATACCAAATAAAATTGACAGGACCAAAAACATTTATTGAGGAGATGCACTATTTTTAGTAATCTTGGTTTATACATCCAACCGTTTTAGTATCTTCTTGATAAATATTCACAAGCGCCTCATTTATTAGCATTAAATCGCAACAAATTGCAATCAAACGGCGTTTTTACTTTTGTTTTCTGTCGTGGCAAAGAACGCGACGGGCCCTCCCATTTCATATTCACTGTCTTATAAATATTCAAAGGGGCCTCGGCGTTTATCAGCCCGGCTCGCCGCGAGCGGCAAGGACTTTTACCATGTAAATTTTAATGTTTATATTGGAGCCCCCTTTTGAACGAGAGAGAAAAGGGTTCGCGTTTCGTGGTTTTTATTAATTAACCACCACCGAGCAGCCCGACTGCTAGTTAATTAATGAGGATCGGGAAATATTGAAGATTGTAACTCGAAGCTTGATTATTTATGCAAACAATTATTCACTAATATCTGTATTTAATTCTGAAATTGTTTATATAAAGGTTTTTTTAAAAAGCAGAAAGGAACCAACCCACAAAATATGTTTGTTTCTATTACCTTTATGCTCATGGTAAACAATTTAACTTAACAAAATAAAACATATATAGCCCTAAAGCTTTAGAAGTCCACTTATAGTGGATTGCATCGGAAAATTTGATTCTATTTGAGTTTGAAGGCGAAAAACGTATAGAAGTAGTTGAGTTACATTTTCCAAAATTTATATGTAACAAATATAATTATTTGCAAATATATTTTGAAAATTTGATGAAATTTGCTATACAAGAAAACAAGTTATAGTCACTTTTTATGGCCCCCATCATAAGATTTTGATATATTAGAGTTTGAAGGCCTATAACATGCAGAAGTGCTTGAGTTACAATTTCCAAAATTTGCATCTAACAAACTTAATTATTAAGGGGCATGTTTTTAAAATTTTGTGAAATTTTATAAACAAAAAAACAAGTTACAGTCACTTATAGTGGATTGCATCGGAAAATTTTGTTGTATTTGAGTTTGAAGGCGAAAAACGTATAGAAGTAGTTGAGTTACATTTTCCAAAATTTATATGTAACAAATATAATTATTTGTAACTATATTCTGAAAAGTTGGTAAAATTTTCCAAACAAGAAAATAAGTTAGTCACTTTTTATGGCCGCCATCATAAAATTTTGATATATTAGAGTTTGAAGGTCTAAAACATGCAGAAGTATTTGAGTTACAATTTCCAAAATTTGCATCTAACAAAGTTAATTATTAAGGGGTATGTTTTGAAAATTTTATGAAATTTTATAAACAATAAAACAAGTTACAGTCACTTATAGTGGATTGCATCGGAAAATTTTGTTGTATTTGAGTTTGAAGGCGAAAAAACGTATAGAAGTAGTTGAGTTACATTTTCCAAAATTTATATCTAACAAATATAATTATTTGCAACTATATTTTGAAAATTTGGTGAAATTTGCTATACAAGAATACAAGTCACAGTCACTTTTTATGGCCCCCATAATAAGATTTTGATATATTAGAGTTTGAAGGTCTAAAACATGCAGAAGTACTTGAGTTACAATTTCCAAAATTTACATCTAACAAACTTAATTATGAAGGGGAATGTTTTGAAAATTTTGTGAAATTTTATAAACAAAAAAATAAGTTACGATCACTTATAGTGGATTGCATCGGAAAATTTTGTTAATTTTGAGTTTGAAGGCGAAAAACGTATAGAAGTAGTTGAGTTACATTTTCCAAAATTTATATCTAACAAATATAATTATTTGCAACTATATTCTGAAAATTTGGTAAAATTTGCTATACAAGAAAATAAGTTACAGTTACTTTTTATGGCCCCCATCATAAGATTTTGATATATTAGAGTTTGAAGGCCTAACACATGAAGAAGTACTTGAGTTACAATTTCCAAAATTTGCATCTAACAAACATCATTATTAATGGGCATGGTTTGAAAATTTTGTGAAATTTTATAAACAAAAAAATAAGTTACGGTAACTTACGGTAACTGCATCGGAAAATTTTGTTGTATTTGAGTTTGAAGGCGAAAAAACGTATAGAAGTAGTTGAGTTACATTTTCCAAAATTTATTTCTAACAAATATAATTATTTGCAACTATATTTTGAAAATTTGGTTAAATTTGCTATACAAGAAAACAAGTTACAGTCACTTTTTATGGCCCCCATCATAAGAAATTGATATATTAGAGTTTGAAGGCCTAAAACATGCAGAAGTACTTGAGTTACAAATTCCAAAATTTGCATCTAACAAACTTCATTATTATTGGGCATGTTTTGAAAATTTTGTGAAATTTTATATACAAAAAAATAAGTTACGGTCACTTATAGTGGATTGCATCAACAATTTTGTTGTATTTGAGTTTGAAGGCGAAAAAACGTATAGAAGTAGTTGAGTTACATTTTCCAAAATTTATATCTAACAACTATAATTATTTGCAACTATATTCTGAAAATTTGGTGAAATTTTCTATACAAGAAAACAAGTTACAGTGACTTTTTATGGCCCGCACCAAAATGAGTTTTTAATTTATATAAATCTTCGTAAAATTTTCTATATAAATCAGGTTTCTCAACTTTAATATTAGGTGGATTGATTCCCTTCTGCAGAAAGGCGTTCATATTTAAAAAAAAACCTTTATGTAAACAATTTCAGGATTAAATATAGATATTAGCGAATAATTGTTTGCATAAATAATCAAGCTTGAAGTTGAGTTGAAATCTTCAATATTTCCCGATACTTCTCTTGAATAAAAAACAGCAGTAAATACAAATATTATTGAATAATTGTAACTTTTGAAAAACGTTTTATTTTACTATTTGAAATCTAGATTCTTGTTGCTATTCAAATTATTGATGAACGGACATTAAAAAATATCCCGAAATCATGAATAAAGAATGAGGATGCGATGCGTTCAGTTATTTTTCTCCTCTTCGTTTTTCCATCTGCATAAATCAAGAGGTGCGCGTTGGTGTATATGCGTGTGTGTGTGTGTGTACGGCCTGAAGGGGGCAAAGGCCGAAAAGTGTCCGTCAATCAACTGCCCCCCCTGACAACCCGCCGCTAGCGCCCTGCAGGCCGCACCGTACATAAATAACCTTCCTGAGAATCGCAGGCGAAGACGACACGACCTAAAAAAAATTGTATTTTTTACTCTTACAGTTTGTTCCTGATTGTTGCTAAAGGTCTTTGTAGACAAGACAATTTCTTAGCTCGAAAGTTGATAAGAAATAAATTTATATATCCTCCTCCCATACAATTTGTCCTTGACATATAGAACGCGTTATATTTTTCCATGCGATCTACCATCCAATTCAATATTTCCAATAATTTGCTGTATGATACGAGACAATTAAAATTGTTTCGCATCTTGACTAACATTTGAGTCAAGAAATTCTCTTGTCTAAAACGACCTTAAAGGATTATTAGTCATTCAAAATGTTGGGTATTCATACATACACTAAATTGCAAATTTAAATATAATTGATATTTACAGAGGTAGCTTATATTTTTCAGGATTTTGAAAAATATGCATGTTGGATATTTATAAAAAGTTTAGTATTTACCAACAATATTCTACGTTAACCAAAAAGAAAGAATACAGTAAGACTCCAAAAGTCATGGGAATTTTTTTTTTAAGTCAACTGTGGATTATATTTTTATTTTTATAACATACAATTTTTATGAGGACATAACAAAACTGTAGAAAAATGGTTTCCTATTCGTGCACCAAAACATAAAACTAGTTTCATCAAACCAGTTTCACAAAACTAGTTTCTAGAAACTTGTTTCCCAAGTGTGCACCGTGCCTAACTTGTAAGGGAAGCCCCACAGATCGTTCTCGACCTCCCTATAAAGCTATTTCCAACAAGCTTCCTGGCTGTCCTCTATCGCCCGCCTGAAATCCCTCCATGATCGGTATTTCACTCCTCCAATTAGCGCGAACTCGTCCTGGCGGGCGAACACCAATCAGACGCATTAATAGCTTGTAGGGGAGGCCCCACAGGTCATCCTCGATCTCCAAAAAAAGCTGTTTCTAACAAGCTGCACTCTATCGCCCGCCAGAAATCCTTTCTCCATGCTCGGTATTGCTCTCAGGAGAGTTCCTGAATCACCCGCTCTTGTTCATTGCACCCGTCGCGACTCCTTGTTGGCCTTCTTCCCACACTCAGCTACCCCTTGGCACCATCAGTATACAGTTTTCTTCCTGCTAGAGGGGGATAGTCCATTCGCAGACTGTCTGCACCTTTGCGCTCAATTCTTCCACCATTTGGGCTGGGTTGGCTAATTGTACTCGCGGCACTCTGTTTAAGATTGCCCTGAGTGCTATCAATTGATTTCGTCAACCACCTTCTGGTCTTTCACGTCTGTGTTTGTAGTTAGGGCTGAGTGGCCCTTCTGCTTGGCTTGATGCAGTATTCAACAACGTTCCTACTCTTTGAGAACATTCCATTCCCGTACGCTTCCTATCAGGTAGTTCGTTGCCAGCGTAACGTCGATTATCGATGTTGATTCCCCTCTAAATAAAATCGGGGTACTGCTGATGTTGCATACCTCCAGGCCAACTGTAGAGGCGAGGTCTAGCACTGCCTCCATCCTCGTATCTGTGACTGTTAATCCCCACGCTGTGGATTTAGCGTTTAGTTTAGTTTAGTTTAGTTTAGTTTAGTCCCCTGCCACTGTATCATGCCTATTATTAGCTCTTATAGACCTTTCGAGTGTCTCCAACCAGCCTGTGCCGTACCTCCAAGTTCAATTGGGTAAAGAATAGAGCTTATAGTGTTACGCATCCCCTTTGTGGGTGAATCGTGTAAAGAGATGAGCCGGTGATGATCGCCTATGATTTTGATACGTACATCATCTTTTGACTCATCCGTCACCCACGAGGCGACCAGCTTGTTGTTATTTGGTTTCCTCAAGAGGATCGCATGGGCTCCGACTTTTGCCACCATGGCAAGCAGCAGTTTGTGTGTATTTGAGTTCGCTGGTCATTCTGGGCTAAGTTCATCGAACGTTGGTGTTCACCTCGTCCCTCGGCCCTGCGTTTGTTAGGGAACCATAGTCCGCTTACTGCTAGGTAAAGGGCACAGTATGGCGTCTCACTCTTGAACATTCTCGCCTGATGGTCAGCTTCCCTGCACTTCAGGCACAGGTTGCTTCCATTCTCACCTGCCTTTCTTGCCACTCAATATCTCGTATAATATTCCGTAGCTCTGTTCTTAGACTTCCCCTTCCTTTCAGCTTTTTTTTCTACCCACACCTCAGACATACCTATTATTTCATACATCCTTCCTGTATCTTTCTCCACTCTTTCTCTGTTTTACCTCTACATCCCATCCACACGTCACGCACTAGTCTCACCTCACCCAACTCCTGTAATCTTTCTTAGAACTTTACTACCCTCAAACACAATATGTTCATCCGATTCGTTTCCTGTAGCAGCACCGCCCTTGGCGTCGATCTTTCGAGTCGTAGCAGGCTGTTCAAGAACCATTATTACTCTCTTTCTATTAGATTCCACTCTCTCTATCCCCCCAATTCTATACAACAAATATTGGTTTGACAAACGCATCCCAAATCTAATACGCCATTACAAGATCACTATTCCAGAACCTCGCCTATTTTCTCTTCGATATCCCCCAAGCCTTTCTCGCCTTTTCTTGCACACACTACACATCCTAAACCCACCTTTGCAGTCAAACCGAAAACCTCAAATATTTACAACCATTCAGTCTCTCAATTATTCTTCCATTCCATTTCAGTTCTTCCACTCTACCCATCCTACCCCTTCCTGAATTTGTACATTTGGCATTGTCCTACTTCCATTCCAATTCAGTTCTTTCTCTCTACCCATCCTACTCCTATTCCTGAAGATGTCAATATGGTCTTGTCCTTCTTCCATTCCAATTCAGCTCTTTCACTCTACTCATCCTACCCCTATTCCTGAAGATGTCCATTTGGCCTTGTACTTCTTCCATTCCATTTCAGGTCTTTCTCTCTACCCATACTACCCCTATTCCTGAAGATGTCCATTTGGCCTTGTCATTCTTCCATTCCATTTCAGCTCTTTCTCTCTACCCATACTACTCCTATTCCTGAAGATGTCCATTTGGCCTTGTCCTTCCTCCATTCCATTTCAGCTCTTTCTCTCTACCCATCCTACCCCTATTCCTGAAGATGTCAATATGGCATTGTCCTTCTTCCATTCCATTTCAGATCTTTCTCTCTACCCATCCTACCCTTATTCCTGAAGATGTCAATATGCCATTGTCCTTCTTCCATTCCATTTCAGCTCTTTCTCTTTACCCATCCTACCCCTATTCTTGAAGATGTCCATTTGGCCTTGTTCATATTCACAACTAACCTCTTCTTATCAAGGTACCTTCCCATTTTTTCCAACATCTCTTGTATCTCTTCCACTCTGTTGGCCACAAGCACTACATCATCCGCATATGCTAACATCATCCATACCTTGAAACCATCTAGCATGACCTCTCCCGCATGTCATCTCCTTAGCAACTCCGCCAACACACTCGTATACAAATTGAACAGGAGGGGACTTACTTAGCGGACATCCCTACATTGCTCCCGCATTCGCCCTAAATTTCTCCGAGACTTCTCCATTATTAGCTCTTATGGTCCTTTTTAGCCATTTGGTGCCGTACAAATTGGGAGAAGGATAGCGTTTATACTGTGACGAGATGTGCCGGTGATGAGCGCCTATGATACTTTTTGACTCATCCTTCATCCACGAGGCGTCCAGCTTGTTGTTTCATTTCAGCTCTTCCACTCTACCCATCGTACCCCCTCCATACACTCTTGCTCTTGCCCATATCTCTGTGTATATCCTTCTCGCCCATTCCACCCCTTCCTCATCCATCCCTAACTTTACCATACACTATACAAGTTTACCCCTTAGAACTGAGTTATATGGTGCTTTCAATCCACAAACACCGCATACATTATCCCTTTGGAATGCAAAGCACTTCCTCCACCATTCTAGCAGGCGTGAAATCTGCTCCCTCGTCCTTCTTACCTTTTTAAACCCAGCCTAGCTTTTCAGCAGCAGCCCTTTTCTATCCAGTTCACCTTTCAATCTCTTCAAATGTATGACCATAATCCTTGATCATCAAATTATACGAAATAAGTTTCATAGCCCTAACAAAGGAGCGTGTTCGCCAACTGGTGTAGCAGGGGTTTGATGATTAAAAAAAGATAAATGAATCGAAACGAAATGGTGATGAATCAAATAATATGAAATAATATGAATCAAACGTGTATAAGAGCTGCAGCTCTCATACACCTTTTCGGTGAAATCTCTCTATCCTTTTCTAATGTTTAAAAACGTTGTTATTTCTTTGGAATATGGAATTTCCGTAATTTTTAAATTCTTAGGGTCCCTAAGAATTAAAAATCAGGGAAAAACCCGATAACTCCCCTTGAAACCGCAACTACCCCAACAAAAACCTGTTTTAATCAACTACAACAAACTACTCTTATACTTTTTTTATGAAACGAATTATAAAATCGTATTTAGGTTTTAACAAAAACTATGCTGAGGAAGGTCACACTCTGCATAGTTTTTGCTAAAACCTAAATACTTATTTATTATAATTCGTGCCATAAAAAGAGTATAAATGTGTGATTCCATCCTTAAAGGATGTTGTATAAAGCTATTTTCAATAAATTATCAAAATACAATACGAAAACATTTTGCTAATAACTATTATTTTTAAAGGGGGGGCGACTGTTAATCCAGCTAGTGATAGGACATCGATACGTGTACGCAAGCAAATCCGGGTTAGGGGTGGCGGCGAAATAATGCCGATACACACACATATACAGTCCCTCCAGCCCCGGCAAGCTGTAAAAACATTCCTTTATCGCGAACTGTTACCCCGTGGTGCTCATAAATATTATTTTAAAAGGGCTCTCGTTTCCACCCTCCCCCTGTTTATATACGTTCCGTTTTGCAACCCGAAAAATCCGACAATCAAAGGCGCGGAATTAATTTGCCGGTTCACGTTCCTGCGCCGCGCCATTCACGGTTTTAATTGGTTTTTCTGATGGGCGCAGAAGCGAGAGCAACACAAAAAAAATGTAGGAAGAAGCAGCAGCAGCGAGGTGTTCGACAATGGAGTCTGCCGGCCAATAATGAAACTCCTACCGCTTCCAGTAATGATAGGGCAGCGCGTTGTGGTTCTCAATAAGTGGCAGGCTCTGTACAATTACGGCGAGAGCCGAGAGGGGTAATTAATTATGGCTCGAACAATGCTGGAACTATGTGAAGTTGGATGAAGAATTAATCAGTTTTTTTTTGTTGTTACTCTTGTTGTTTTGGTTTAATTGCGTGTGCGTGTGTCTTCTGGTAGAGTTCAAAATATTTTCATTAAAATTTTAATCAAGATAACATGAATACCGAGGTAGTACCTAAGAAACACACTTTTTTTGCTCAAAAAGAAACTGAATAAGGCACCTTACACGGTCAATAACACTGTCAATATTTTAGAATGACAGTATTTCTGTACGATAACATATTTAAAAAGTTCATTATTCGAAAATACTTATCGTGTAAGGTATGGTAATTAAAGAATGAAGAGAATACTGATGTGAAAAATATATATAAATATAAAAGGAGGGTTGAAGCAAATACTGACAGTACTAGGAGTGACAGTATTATTGACCGTGTAAGGCGCCTTAATGCATATTTATTCATTCCATAACAATAAAGCGACCCCTTTGTTGTTAATCTATGTAGTGATAGGACATCGCTACGTGTACGCAAGCAAATCCGGTTTATGGGTTTTTATGTTAGTACTAATAATAATAATGATAATAATAACATAAAACTAAATTTTTAAATTTGAGGCTCTTACCGTATTCGCGCTATAGCGCTGAGAAAATGTGAATATGATGAAATTTCATGTTATATAGCATTGTACAGGGTTGAAACAGGGGGAAAATATGACATTTCTTCATATTCAACTTTTCTCAGGGCTGTAGCGCTAAAACGGTAAGAGCCTCAAATTTTACAAATCTAGTTTTTATTATCTATATTATATATATTATATATATTATATATATATTATATATATTATATATATATATATATATATATATATATATATATAATATAAATATTATAATAAAAAAAATGGCTCTCGAACAAAAAGTTATTGGTTTATTTGGTTTTTCCGCTTCAAACTTTGTCGACCCCTATTCTAGGCTGTATAAATAGAACGTCCGTTACGTCACATTTTGTGAGCCTTTTGAACTTTTTTATTTGAAGTAGTTTTTTTGGGTGTAATATAAGTTGTTTTTCAACATTTTCAGTACCTTCTAATATTGAAAACCAGTAGGAGGCAGTTAAACTAATTTGATAATTAATCAATATTTCGTTTAAATTCTTAATCTTAATGCAAAATCTTCACAGTAGCACGTGTTCCAATATTAAATTAAGCAATTGGTCCCTGATTATTACCCTGCTAATTCCTTCTCATGTCCATTTGCCCAATTTGTACGCGAATTAGCGCGGAAAGAAAAGTGAGGACAAAACCGTCGGCATCGATAGGCTCATCAATATTTATATGCAGCGCCCGCGGTCGATGTAAACAGCGAATAAAATTTGAATAATCTGGCCGCTCGTAAATAAACCGCGCCGATCGTTATGCAAAACACAAAACTTAAAGTGCAATAAAACAAAGCAGCGACCGATTGATGTAAATAAATGAATCGCGATTTTTGCACGATGCGGTAATTTATGATGTGGGAAATTTGCATAGTTGCGCAGGAAACTGGACGAGATTTATGGGGTTTAATTGGGGAATGTACGAGGCTGTCGTGGGAAGTCGTTTGAAGTAGTGCAAACTCAATTTTTGAAACGGTTGTTGGTAATCAATCTAAAATATTTTGTAAATTAATTCAGTTCAGATTATTATACCCTTTTGCCGTTCTATTCAAATTCCGTCAAGGCTAATTGTTTGTTCTGTCTCTGTAATGCTTACTACTGATAGTTTCTTTATAAGCTGTTTTCGTTTATCACTATTTGCTGCTCCGGACGTATTGTCTCTTGTTCTATTTGTCGCTCCCGATGCGCAGAAATCTACCTCGTCCCTTACATCCGGTGCGCAACCGCAAAACTTGGAGCGATACAGCACGCCACGGGGCGGTTAAACGAGAGCACCTATAATAAGGTTTATCTCAACTGTATACCTGTTGTCTTTATAATTCGATTTCGAACGCTAATATTTGTGGTTCTGTTTTTAATTAGGTTTAATACAGGGGTTTGAAAAGTTTTAAACGTGTCTACTAGGTTTGATGCTTGGTACAAGGCGTGAAACTTGACTTATAACATTTTAAGGTTTTGAAACTTAACTCCACGACTTGAATCTTGACTATTAGGTTGACTTACAGTGTTTAAAACTTGCCTACAAAGTTATAAATTCGACTACAAAGTTTTAAACTTGATTACAAGGTTTGAAGCTTATACAAGGCTTGAAATGTGGCGTTTTGATACTTGACTATTACGTTAACTTACAAGGTTTACAACTAGTCTGCAAAGTTTTAAACTTGAATACAAGGTGTACACAAGTTTGAAACTTGATTATTAGTTAGATTTACAGGGTTTGCAACTTGATTAGAAACTTTTAAACTTGACTTACAAGGTTTTAAATTTGACTACACGGTTTAGAACTTCATTTGTAATGTTTTAAAGCTGACACTAAGGCTTGACACTTCACTATTAGGTTTACATGCAGGGTTTGAAACTAGACTACAAGGTTTAAAACCTGTACAAGGTTTAAAACTTGACTTATAACATTTTAAAACTTTGAAAATTGATTCCAAGGCTCGAAACTTGTTTATTAAGTTGACTTACAGGGTTTTAAACAGTTTTAAACGTGGTTTGATGCTTAGTACAACGCATGAAACTTGACTTATAAGTTTTTAAAGTTTTAAAACTTAACTCAAAGACTTGAATCTTGACCATTAGATTGACTTACAAAGTTCTAAATAAGACTATACAGTTTTAAACTTGATTACAAGGTTTGAAGCTTATACAAGGCTTGAAATGTGGCTTATAACATTTTCAAGTTTTGACACTTGACTATTAAGTTAACTTACAGGGTTTTCAACTAGGCTGCAAAGTTTTTAACTTGAATACAAGGTATAACACGTGTACAAGGTTTGAAACTTGACTATTAGTTAAATTTACAGGGTTAGAAAGTTGACTGCAAAGTTTTAAACTTGAATACAAGGTTTAACACATGTACAAGGTTTGAAACTTGAAGTTAGATTTACAAGGTTTTAAACTTTTAAACTTGACTTACATGTTTTAAATTTGACTACAAAGTTTAGAACTTCATTTGTAATGTTTTAAAACTGACACCAAGGCTTGAAACTTCACTATTAGATTTACATGCAGGATTTGAAACTTGACTATAAGGTTTAACACCTGTACAACGTTTAAAACTTGACTTATAACATTTTAAAACTTTAAAACCTAATTCCAAGGCTCGAAACTTGTTTATTAAGTTGACTTACAGGGGTTTAAACAGTTTTAAACGTGTCTAAAGGTTTAATGCTTGGTACAAGGCTTGAAACTTGACTTATAACATTTCTAAGTTTTGAAACTTAACTCCAAGGTTTGAATCTTGAACAATAGGTTGACTTACAGGGTTTAAAACTTGCCTACAAAGTTCTAAATTCGACTATAAAGTTTTAAACTTGATTGCAAGGTTTGAAGCTTATACAAGGCTTGAAATGTGGCTTATAATATTTTTAAGTTTTGACACTTGACTATTAAGTTAACTTACAGGGTTTGCAACTAGGCTGCAAAGTTTTAAACTTAAATACAGGATTTAACAGGTGTACAAGGTTTGAAACTTGACTATTAGTTAGATTTACAGATTTTGAAACTTGATTAGAAACTTTTAAACTTGACTTACAAGGTTTTAAATTTGACTACAAGGTTTAGAACTTCATTTATAATGTTTTAAAACTGATACTAAGGTTTGAAACTTTACTATTAGGTTTGCAAGCAGGGTTTGAAACTTGATTACAAGGTTTAAAACCTATACAAGGTTTGAAGCTTGACTCATAGCATTTTAAAACTTTTAAACTTGATTCCAAGGCTCGAAACTTGTTTATTAAGTTGACTTACATTGTTTTAATCAGTTTTAAACGTGTCTACAAGGTTTGATGCTTGGTACAAGGCATGAAACTTGACTTGTAACATTTTAAAGTTTTAAAACTTAACTCAAAGGCTTGAAGCTTGACCATTAGGTTGACATAGAAGGTTTAAAACTTGTCTACAAGGTTCTAAATTCGACTACACTTTTAAACTTGATTACAAGGTCTGAAGCTTATACAAGGCTTGAAATGTGGCTTATAACGTTTTTAAGTTTTGATACTTGACTTTTAAGATAACTTACAGGGTTTGCAACTAAGCTGCAAATTTTTAAACTTGAATACAAGATTTGAAGCTTGTGCAAGGTTTGAAACTTGACTATTAGTTAGATTTACAGGGTTTGAAATTTGACTAGAAAGTTTTAAACTTGACTTACAACGTTTTAAATTTGACTACAAGGTTTAGAACTTCATTTGTAATGTTTTAAAATTGACACTAAGGCTTGAAACTTCACTATTAGGTTTACATGCATGGTTTTAAACTTGACTACAAGGTTTAAAACCTGTACAAGGTCTGAAACTTGTCTACAAGGTTTAAAACCTGTACAAGGTTTAAAACCTGTACAAGGTTTATAACTTAACTTATAGCATTTTAAACTTTAAAGCTTGATTCCAAGGCTCGAAACTTGTTTATTAAGTTGACAGTGTTTTGAACAGTTTTAAATATGTCTACAAGGTTTGATGCTTGGTGCAAAGCTTGAAACTTGACTTATAACATTTTAAATCTTTGAAACTTGATTACAAGGCTTGAAACTTGTTTATTAAGTTGACTTACAGAGGTTTAAACCGTTTTAAACGTGTCTACAAGGTTTGATGCTTGGTACAAGGCTTGAAACTTGACTGATTACATTTTTAAGTTTTATAACTAACCAAGACTCCAAGAAACTGTTTCTTTATAATTTTTTTTTTAATCTAACATGTCTGTTGCCTTTGTAATCTGATTTCCCTCAAGCCTGCTGTGTCTTTAGCTTTTCCATTCTAATTTGTCTTTAATGTGTTGTCTGTTTTGTTTGTACAATCGAATTACTCCTACTGCTGTTTCTTTATAGTTCGGTTTCTTCCAACTTTGACGTCTCTGTTGTCCTTGTAATCCGATTTCTCTCAAGCCTGATGCATCTTTTGCCTTTATAATAACATTTACTCGGGTATGATGTCTATTCTGTCTGTATAATCCAATATCTCCAAACGCGATATCTTTGTTTCCTTATAATATTATATTCTTCCAACGTTTACGTCTATGTTGCCGCCTTTCTAATCAAATTTCTCTCAGGGCTGATGTCTCTGCATAATCCAATTTTTCTCAACGCTGATGCTTCGGTTTTTTTATAATAAGTTTTTTTTTACTCCGACATTTCTGTTGCCTTTGTAGTGATTGATTTCTTTCAAGCCTGTCTTTGTAATCCGATTTTTCTCAACGTTGAAGTCTCTGTTATCTTTGTAATCCGATTTCTCTCAACGTTGAAGTCTCTGATGTCTTTGTAATCAGATTTCTCTCAAGCCTGATGCATAGTTTGCCATACTCATAAACTCCAATTACGTTTCTATCTGTGTAATCCAATTTTGGCTACGTTTAATTTACTTATTTCTTTGCAATCCTGTGTCTCATAATTCTTGTAAATCTACTGTTTTATTTTTATTTTTCCTAAATTTGGAAGCTTTTTTGTAGGCTGTAGGGAGGGTTTAGATTGAGTAGGGTAGAGAGCGTTTGGAAGAAGGATAGAGGAAGGATGTATGAAATAGTGGGTATATATGAGGTGTGGGTGGATGATAAACTAAAAGCGTGCGAACTGAGGTCACGGAAAGAATGAGGAATGTTGAGTGGTAAGAGCGACAGGAATTATTTAATGATGGCTTGTACAATTCGGGGTATGTGGAGTGGTAGTTACGGGGAAAATGCCGGATTACATAACTAGGTTTAGGTTGATCAGAGAGGAGAAGGTATGCATGACATGAGCGAGTTGTAGGTTGAAAGAAAGATGAGCGAATGTGTGTACATGTGTACAGTGTAGTAAGGGGAGTGGCACGTGGTGGCATCTGAGCAACGAGTATGAGGGTGCGAAAGAAGAGTAAGTGGGGATTGCGGAATGGTGAGGTCATGGCTAAGAGAGGACATTAATGGCGTTGAAATCTACAGAAGTCTGTCGTGAGAGAGGAAGTCTGATTCACTTCCTCTCTCACGACAAACTTCTGATGATCTCAACGCCATTCACGTTCTCTCTTAGCCAGATACTCACCATTCTGCAATCCCCCTGGACTGGGGATTATAGACTGTTTATTATGTAGAAAGGGATGTTATGGGCATGAGTTTTTGTGATGACCTGAAAATGCCAAATAAAGGTTGTCTTTTCTCCCTGTAGGCTGTATAATTAGAAACTTTAACATCTCAGTGATCTCTCGAAGCAAGCACATTTTTACTCTCTATATCTTTGTGAATATTGGCTATACATTAAATCTATATAATTTAAAAATAAGGTCAAAAATGTGTAGCTATGGTAGTCGTAATAAAGACGTGTTGCCATCATTACTCTTGCCACAGTGCAGAGTTTATTATGATTGACGACCCTCGCATTGTTGCGCGCATTACTTACTTTCTTCTGGTGCCCAGCTAATCATCATTAGCGCCACACGAGCATCGCTGTGTTAATTTTTTTTTTCGCGCTCTCGCCCGTAATTATGATTGATGTCAGGGTACCCTCCACTAATCAGTCTTCTTTACCATTTGCAGATTCGCTGTTGGGTTCCGCGTCCGAGGACGAGGAGGACGACGACAACAGCACGGCCTCCTCGGTGCTGAAGCACCATGCCCTGCACGGGGCGCTGCCCCCAGCCGCCGGCGAGACCAACAACAACTCGCTGTCGCACTCGGACATCGGCAGCTCGATAGGGCAGGTGAGGGGCATTGTGGTGGTTCGAAAAGTAACGCGGACGCAATTTCACAGCCATTACGGCCCGTTTAACGTCTTCTGTGCGCCGCGAGATATAATATTAACACACACACATACAAAAAAAAAACGCGAAAATTGTTGTGAACAAAACGCGGAACGGAGACGATTTCACGCGCGCTCTCGCTAAAAATGTTATTGCCCGTTTTGATGGTTGGTGCTGGATGGGCAGTGACACGCACTTAAAGGCTTTTAATTACTCCTGCCTGGTGTACAAAAAAAAAACCTGCCGGTTTTTTTTTAGAAAGTCATGTTTTAGTCATGCCTAAAGAATCGTAATCAGTATTTAATAGGATTTTCAAAATTGCAATGAGTTTATCGAATCAGTGAATTACTATTATATTATATTACATATTATAGTGTATCATGTGGAAGCTCATGATATACTATAGCTGTTTTCGTTTATCACTGTGTGCTGCTCCGGGCGTATTGTCTCTTGCTCTATTAAGGCGCTTTAGTTTGGTTTATCATAGCTAGTCGCCCCCGTGGCGTGCAGTATCGCTCAGGTCTTGCGGTCGTGCGCCGCCGGTTGTAAGGACCGAGGCAGAATTATGCGCATCGGAAGCGACAAATAGAACAAGAACCAGCCCAGAGTGATAAAAGAAAGACACTTTAGTCGTGCAAGCCGCTCCCGATGCGCACAATTCTACAACGTACACCTTACAACCGGCGCACGACCGCAAAACTTGGAGCGATACAGCACGCCACGGTAGTACTGTTAAACGAAAGCCTCTTATATTAGTACTTTTTTCAATTAAATAAAGTTACAGTTCATGAATCGTTACTTTTTGCAAATTATTAATTTATTATTTTTACAATCATAATAAATCCAGTGTTTTTAATTGTTTAATTTTCAATTAATGTATTTATTAAATATAAGTACAAATAGTTAACTGAGGCAGCTTCAAAATGAGTTATGACCTAAGCATTTTTATCAGTTAGGAAATGTGAATGTGATAGTCTACACCGAAAGGTAAAAGGCTAATAGATAATAGATAGAACAATTGTGGCAAAGTGTATGAAACGTTAGTTTAGTTAATAAAGTAGCAACAATTCGTGAAACGTTTACTGCAATGCCTAGTTTCTCAATTGTGTTTGTTTATAGGACTCAAAAACGGGCCAGGATGACTCCGAAGACCAGAACTCGCTGGACGGCGATCCCGAAACGCGCGACTCGCAGACGGAAAACAAGAGTCCTGACGACAACAGCGCGGGGTCGAAGCGCCGGGGGCCCAGGACGACCATCAAAGCCAAACAGCTCGAAATCCTGAAAACAGCCTTCTCGCAGACGCCGAAACCCACGAGACACATACGGGAGCAGCTCGCGAAGGAAACGGGACTGCCCATGAGGGTCATACAGGTAGGTGATTGATTGTCCGGAATGCAGCTGTCGTGTCCTTTTTATGTTGTTGCACATTTGCGTATATTCGGGGAGGGAAATTGGCCATAAAATTGTTAATTTCGCGCGTGTTACAGCTGTAAAATTAAATCACTAATTATGAAAGCTGTAAAATTGTAATAGGAAGCTCTTTGTGCCATAGACGGTGCGCTGCTGCAGCACTTTAATTCCAATTGGAATGTGTTTATTATTTACGGCGACACTGTTTTTGGACGAAAACAATAAAACGCGTTACGCAGTAATTCCTAATAACTATGCAAGCTGTTTCGGCGACAGTTGTTTCTTTTAATAAAATGTAGTCACTCTTCAATCGGTTACCATCGAAAATGAGGTACTTAAAGTTTCTAAATAATCGTTGCCCACAATCCGGGATTTATTTATGCCACCCGACTGGATTTCCCCGGATGTGTCTTAGATTTTAGAGGCGTCCTAGGGCGTCCGGGCGGGTTTATAAACTTTATAGGCTCAATTTTATGAAATATGTAAATATTTTGAACTTTTTTGCGGGTATTAACTTTCACAAATTTCTCATATCTCGGAATTTAGTTTACAATTTTATATTAGTGGTTATTTTCAGATTATTAATTTTGATTTTTAAAAAAGAAAGATTATTTATGTTTATCTCAACCTTATAGATTAGACAAATGCGACTGATTTTAGTTTTCATTGATCATTAATTAATTAAGTTTTGACTTCATAGTATACTATAATTTATATTTATACGTGTTAACTATACCGGTGTGAAGTTATCCTCTAAGATCCCAGCCTCTATACCTCGCGGCGCCGCGGACCGCGCGCACGGCGGATTGTTTGCGGGTCTGTACTGACGAATTAGGGTGACCAATAAAATCCAAATTTTAAGGATTCCTATGTTTATGTCTTGCGGACCATAATATATAGTTATATATTTTTATCAATCATTTTTATAGGCATTGTTGTATAATATATGTTGTAACGTAAATTATTATTTTTAATAATGCCTCCGTAATACAATTGATTTGAAAAAATTATTCAATATTTATAACAAAATGACAATAGAAAATGGAAAGTCTCAATCGTCGCAAATTGTTTCTTCTATTTATTTTTTATTTTTAACTTTTACGCTCCTATCTCGATTTTAGTGGCTGGGTCGATAAAAAAATTATGAAACATATTTTATTTAATTTTTTTACTGATATTAGTGCAAAACATATCAGTGCACCAGATGCCCGAAGGAAATTGGATTTTTTTTATTATTTTTTGTTCGGCGACTAAATTTAACAAATTTCATTATTACTAGTTTTTACCATGCCTCCGTCATACAATTGATCTGAAAAAAAAATGACACAATGTTTATAACAAAATGACAATAGAAAATGGAAAGTCTCAATCGTAGCAAATTGTTCCTTCTATTTATCTTTTATTTTAATCAATTGTATGACGGAGGCATGGTAAAAAATAATAATAATGAAATATGTTCGCCGAAAAAAAAATACTTCTAATACAAATTTTCCAATTTCCTTCGCGCATCTGCTGCACTTATATGTTCTGCACTAAGATCAGTAATTTTTTTTTTAAATACGTTGCATAATTTTTTATCTACCCAGCCTCTAAAATCGGTATATCCAGATAATAGCGGAAAAGTTAAAAATAAAAAATAAACAGAAGGAACAATTTGCTACGATTGAGACTTTCCATTTTCTATTGTCATTTTGTTGGAAACTTTCTGTAATTTTTTCAAGTCAATTGTATGACGGAGGCATGACTAAAAATAATAATTTACGTTACAAAATATATTATACAACAACGCCTATAAAAACTATTAATAAAAATATATAACTATATATTATGGTCCGCAAGACATAAACAATAAGAATCCTCAAAATTTGGATTTTATTGGTCACCCCAATTGGTCAGTACAGACCCGCAAACAATCCGCAGTGCCCGTTGTCACGCGGCGCCGCGGGTATAGAGGGTGGGATCTTAGAGGATAACTTCACACCGGTGTTTACTATACAGTATAGTGGTAATTAAAGAGAACTGTTGTTCTTTTAACTAACTTATAGACGTTGACATAACGTTGGAAAAAAAAATTTACGGGTTTTAAGCTGAAAAAGTCCGTGGTTTGGCCTTCGTAATTTTGGTAATTTTACAGGCCATGTAAGATCTTAAGTTACCTAATACCTATCTTTAAAAAGAAGCAGATAAATTGGTATCATGGAATCTAAAACTATTTTTATACGGCCAATTTAGTTCTAGATTTAAGGGTACCAACTTTTCTACTGTTACTGTTACATTTACTAGGGAGAAATTTGTTGAGATATGGCATGTTGACAGTATTAAAACTCGTTTTTTACTTTATCGATGTGTTGCTGCTCTTAGTTAGATAAGATTAGATTAAGAATGGGTGGCCTTCCTACTCCGCCTTCTGTAGAGCTTTTGTAGTCCCTGTCGTATCTTAAAGGACTTCCATGAGCTCTGTACTGGCTAGCTAAACTGCAAGTCCTTTCTTTTTGGTTTGGCGCTAGCCGGAAAGTGCTTAAAAAACCTTACATAAGACGAATTCCTTTAAAAATAGTCCATCAGACAGTGTTAGGCCCAATTCACACATTAGCCGGGTCGGGCGCAGGCGAGACGCAGGCGCGACGTTGCACAGGCGATTGTGATGTTCATATGCAGTGAAGGGGTGACAATTGCACCTTATGTTTACGTAGAGGCGGCGTGGAAGAGTTATGGGCCATTCACAATAAGCGCGGTAGGGGTAGTGTAACGGTAAGCGAAATTGCAAACATGTATAAAAATGCGGGCGTTTACAGCAGCGCAGTAAAACTATGACAGAATATGGGTAATTATCTCTACCATAATTATAGCATAGCATTACTGCCCAATTGTAAACGTCTGAATTTTTATAGCCATGCAAAATATTGCTTACCACTACCTTACCACTACCGCGCTTTATGTGAATGGCATTATGCCTTTCGCCTCTTCGCCTACCGTATCTTAGGCGAAGACGCGGTGCTGGCGCGGCGAGAAACACGGGGCAAATGTCCGCGCCTCGTCACCTAAGTGGGCATTGCACCACATATTTATCCCTCTATATAAATATGTGGTGCAATGCGCACTTAGGTGACGAGGCGCGGACATTTGCCTCGTATTTCTCGCCGCGCCGGCACCGCGGCTTCGCTTAAGACACGGTAGGCGAAGAGGCTAAAGGCATAACTCTTCCACGCTGCCTCTACGTAAACATAAGGTGCAATGTCCACCCCTTCACTGCATATGAACATCACAATCGCCTGTGCAACGTCGCGCCTGCGCCTCGCCTGCACCCGACGCCGCTTATGTGTTAATTGGGCCTTAGATCCTTAGTAACTAAAAACGCACTCCTCGCTGCAACATACCGAAAAAAAATATTTTGTCTAAATTTATATCAGTGGTAATCACATTAGAAATTTATGAATGGTCCTGGGGCCCTGGGGGCTTCACTTTAATTGTTTGCTCAATTCACCAATTCACAGCCGTCCATTTACAAGGATCACCCTGGACGCGCGTTCTTTTTACTAGGATCGCCCTGGGCGTGCGGTCTTTTAACAAGCATCATCACCCTGGATTGTTTTCATAGTTGGAACATGACTTCATTGACTATTCAATGCTCCTTCAATCTCTCGCGAAAGATTTATACTGCCACAAGCTTTCACGAAACATTGAAGGAGCAATGCATAATCAATGAAGTCATGTTCCAACCATAATGAAATTTTCTCCTAGAAAAAAAAAATACAAAAATCCCCCAATACACAATGCTCATAACATAAATAACAAAAAAAAATACATAAAAATAAAAATAAACAGTAACAATCAGCAAAAATACCAATTAACAGAAAATTATTTACATAATGCCTTATTCCTACACCGCCTCAGCCCTTGCCCCTTTCCTCTCCCGAGTCAGACTCCTGCAGATTTTCACGAATTTCCCATCATCTCCTAACCATTCATTCAGCTTTCTGCAATCTCTAACCCGCTCTGCTTTCACACCCTCAAATTATTTGCTAAGGTCCCACCACGTGTCGCTTCCCTTACTACACACGCGGTGTACCCTAGATCCACGCGGTCTTTCCTCTCTTTTCTGACCCACACCTCGCTCTTGTCATGCACACTTTTTCCTCCCTGCTCCATTGCACCACTGGCTAAGTATCTCGGTAGTTTCCCAAGTACTTACCACTCTAAGTAGCCAGGGTTGTAAGTGCTCTCGGTCATTCTTACCTGCCTTTCCTGCCACTCAACATCCCTGAACCTCTCCCTTACCTCAGTTAATAAGCTTCCCATTTCTCTCAGCTTCTCCTCTACCCACACTTCAGACATACCCACTCTGTCATACATCCTTCCTATATCATTTCTCTATCCACTCTCCGCCCTACTCCTACACATCATCCATACCTCCCGCACCGGTTTTTCCTCACCCACTTCCTGCAATCTTTCTTCAAACTTCAGAACCCTCACACACGACTCCCACCACATACTCATACGGTTCGTCTCCTGCAACAGCACTGCCCTCGGTGTCGATCTTTTGAGTCCTAGCAGACTTTTTAGGAACCAACCTTGCTCCCTCTCTATTACATCCCACTCACGTAATTCCCACACTTCCACTCCATAAAACAGTCACGCATCCCAGATCTTACACGCCATTACGAGATGACCGCCCCGTAAACTCTCCCATTTTCTTCTCGCTATCCCACAAGGCCATTCTCACTTTCGCCTGCATACATTTCACATGCGTCCTAAAGCCGCCTCCGCTGTCAAACTAAAAGTGCAAATATTTATAGCCATTCACTCTCTCAATCATACTTCTTTTCCAGTTCAGCTCTTCCACTCTACCCCTTGTACCTCTATTCCTAAACATTATCTATTTAATCTTTTCCACATTCGCCACTAGAATATTGTTTGGGGCGCCTACCGGCTAAACCAAAACTCAGGTTCTGTTACAGAAGGGCTGGTTTGCCAATAGACATTGCCCTCCTGGACATCTTTTAGTCAGTTACGTTTCCATGTCTCTTGTGCGGGTTTTGTTATGACAGACCACAAAACCCGCACTCGAGACATGGAAACGTAACTGACTAAAAGACGACCAGAAGGGCCTAGCAATGCTTTTTGGTGAATCCTCCTGGGATAGAACCTGAGTTTTGGTTTAGCCGGTATGTCTTCCGTCAGCGGGTGTTGAGGTCATCTGCGAATTTTTTCATTACTTGTTGTAGGTAGTTCGTGATCGCGTCCTTGTCTTCTATCATCTTCTCGCCCAGCTGTTTCTACATAATCACTCCTATTTTGTGCCATAGTTCTGTTCTGGGTGTATACCATCTTGTGCAATTGAATATCGTGTGTTCCGGGTCGTCTTCTGGATCACCACAGCAACGGGAGGCAGATATGTCTGCCTTCCCTATCCGGTGTAGAAACACTCCATGGGTCATAGGGCCATAGGGCCTGAGTGATCCAGTGGTCCATGTTTTCTGTTCATCCATAGTTCAACATCGGGGATTATTCTTCCTGTCCATGCTCTATTTGATGTCGCCTCCCATTTCTCTTTGCCACTTTCCAAACGTTATGGTTCTGGCGATGTTCCTGGCCTCCTTTGTATGTTTTCCTGCTTTAATTTGTGCATACTCTGCCGCTCTCTCCTCGATTAATAAGTTAGCTGGACTTTTTCCCTTTAACTTTCCCAAAAGATAGAAAACGGCCCTTCCATCTTTTGGGAAAGGTACCCTTTTCTAGACTTTTGTTCTCAATTTTCGTAATATTTGCGGCTATGGTTATGAATTTCGTAATTCCATCAGGTTCAGTAGTAATCCTTCTCCTTGGGTAGTCACTCTTATATCCTTCGCATCCCAGGTCGTAAGCGTTTCATTATATTCATCACTCTCCGCATGTGGTGTTGTATGGATTACATGTGTAGTGCCAGGAAACAGGGTGCCAATAATAGTCCTGACCGCTCCCTGCTCTGAGGACCCTCCATACTCCATTTCGCAACAATTGTTGGGTTGGTATCATAGAATCTAAAACTAAAACCACGTTTCTTCCTTAACCACCTTTATTTATCGAAAGCTCTCAAGTTAGTAAATAGTATTATTGCTATCCTTGCTATGTGGTATTCTATTATAAACATAGGAAAATTAATGTCTTTGTTATTCTACCACTGCTTTATTAGTTGTATAAAAACTTTTCCTATGTGTCTCTAAATTTAAATATATTACCTAAATCAATATATAATTTAAATAAATTTCCCACCTTTAATCAGAGGGTGAAAGTTAGTTTGGTTTTAACCCAGTCAAATTAAAAGGTAAAGGTCGTTTTAGACAAGACAATTTCTTGACTCAAAAGTCTGTCAAGATGCGAGACAATCTTAATTATCTTGTATTATACAGCAAATTATTTGAAATATTGAATTGGATGGTAGATAAACAGACAAATTGCATGGAAGGAGGATATATCAATTCATTTCTTGAACAACTTTTGAGCTAAGAAATTGTCTTGTATAAAACGACCTTTACAAATAAATTGTACCAATTAAAGCGCAAAATATACTGAAACTGCAAGAAATTGTATACAACTATATTTTGAATGTCACGTCTAAACATAGCAGAACTAGAGGTGTTGAAATTTATCACATATTTTTTTTGGTTGGCGTGTCGAAAAATAAAACTGTGAAACTTCTATTAATTTTTGTGTGTGGCGTGCTGTGGTGCGAGCAAATTGCGGCGCCTGAAAAATGTTAATTACGTTGTCAAACGGGGCATGTGTGTGTCGCATCCTCTCGCCACTCTCGCCATGCCTGGCATAGCGTCCTTAATTGAAATTTCTTCAAACACCCGTCGTGGGTTTCTTCCTTGCCCCGCGCGCCGCCGCGGCGGGATTAAATCTGGTGCAGCTACAACCAAGGTTTATTTTTTTTTCGTTCAATTAAAACCGCTGCTGGTGGTCCGCGTGTGATTCCACGCGCGTGGAAATTTCAATTCATCGATCGATTTATTTATATCCCCCCCTCGTTCCGGCACTTTATTTTGGACGCGGCGTGACACACGAGACCACACCTCGCGGAGAGCAGTCGCGCTCAATTTGCGCCCTAAAAATAAATCGTATATATGTATATACGTATAGATGTATGTGTGGGTGGGTGGTGGTCTCTTGTGTTTTCGAAAATATTATTTAGTAATCGCGGTGAAATACGCGTCCGCGGGCGGTATAAGGGCGCCCCTTTGTGCGGCGGACACGCCGGCCCCCCCGTCGGTTCGCCCGTGTGTCAGGTGGCGCACGGAACGGACCCCGAGGAGGCGAGCGGTGTATCGACAACGCACAATAGCGAGGAACAAAGGGCCCCACGTTTAAACCATATTCGTATCGGGGGAAATCGATAACCGAACGATAATAATTGAAAAGTTGAACGTAGACTTGTGTTTCAAGGGTTGTTACTATAAAAGTTGTAGTGTTGCTACTAAAATTATCTCAGTATCTTATTGTACAATCAATTTCTGATTAAAAAAGATATGTCTTCGTACTTTAACCGAAAATAATAATAAGTATAAAGGATTGTACACATATACAAACGATTTTAGATATAATCTCATTTATTTAACAAATGTTACTAAAAGAACTTGTATGTTTACCTGTTTTCTTATAAACGAAAACAGGTAAACATATGATTTAATTTTATATTTAAAGGGCCATACTACAAACATTGTTTACCTATTGGTATAATTACAATATATGTTTTGATCAATTTACTCTCAAAAAAATATCTATTTAATTATTCCAAATCTCGATAACACCAGTTTCAAAGATTTTTTATGAAAAATTAACATACAGTATTTAATCTTATATTTCAAGGGCTTGTACTACAAGGGTTGTTTAGTTATTGGCATAATTCCACTACTACCGTATTTTATGATCAATTTACTACCGTAATCGATATAATTTCATACTTTCAAGTACCAATAATACGAGTTAAAGATGATATTTCATCACTCAAATGATTTTACATTTTTTTAAAGATCTAGTACTACAAAGATTGTTTAGTTATTGGCGTAATTTCACTTTGTATTTCTTGGTAAATTTCCTGTTTAAAATGATATAATTTTATACTTTCTAGTACCAACAATACGATTTACAGAAAATATTAATATATTTTTGATCAATTTACTATCAGAAACAGTATAATTTCATACTATTGAGTGTTAATAAACGAGTTAAAGATACAAAATACTAACAAAGTATAAACAATCTTGTACTATAAAGGTTTATACTACAACAGTTATTAGTATAATACAATAACTGTTATATTAATGCATTTATATACAATTTTCGTATCTTATACGTTTTAATTTCCCCTTTTTAAGTATTTACATCCCCTGTCAGGGCCAGTAGCGCACCCACTTTGCAGTATATCAATTTTTAACGGTTTCTTGTTCTGACACTGACGAAATTCTGGTATCAAAAAAAAAATAAAACTGCAGTTCCCCGAAAGATCGCCGCACGTATTGTTCGGCGCGGCGGCAACGGTACCCATCGCGCGCGCTAATGCCCCCTCGCTCATGCCCCGCGGCGGCGGCCGCCCGTAAAAGTACCGTGCCCCAGCGCGTAAACGTCACCGCGGAATATACGTCCCGAAAAAATATAAATTATCCGACAAACGCTCACGGGACGCCTTTCTAAAGTTTAACACAACACAGAGAGAGAGAGAGAAAGGGAGAAAAAATCAAAATAAATAACGCGCGAGCGCATAAAACGGGAGTTACGGCGTCGCCGGCGTTTTACGAGCCGGCCCATAAATTATAGCTATAGGGGGGAGGGATGATCATTAAAGCGGCCCGCGATGACACCCCCAATAATAATTGACTATGAATTAATTAGCGATTAAAATTGCACCGGATTATTGATATAAAACGAGAGCGCACGCCGTTTTGGCAGCGTAATACCATACAATTTTCGTTAGGCTAGCTAATTGGGGCTGGCAGGTCTTCGGGGGGCGAATTAAAAATTTAATTAAGGGGCGATTTGTCTAATCGCCCCTTAATTAAATTTTTAATTCGCCCTCGAAGACCAGCCATTGAGTCATCACTTGAGAATTATAGTTTTGTAATGACCGGCCTTTTAAAACGTATGTTTCTAAGAGGTGTGCTATTAGTGTTTTTGAAAAATAAAGAAAAATTACTTTATACGGCTTTTCTCGAACATAAATACAAAAAAATATTAACATTTTATGAAATCATTTGAAAAGTAATGAAAAACTGTTCAATCCTCGCTCTCAGATTTACATGCTCCATAGACGAGTATAATGTCTATTTTATTATCTTCTGTAACTCTACAAAAAGTTGTGAGCAATGAGCTATGAGCTATGAGCTATGGGCTATGAGCTATGAGATATTAGCTATGAGCTATGAGCTATGAGCTACGAGCTATGAGTTATAAGCTATGAGCTATGAGCTATGAGCTATGAGCTATGAGCTATGAGCTATGAGCTATGAGCTATGAGCTATAAGCTATTAGCTATGTTACAGAAGAGAGTGAGAATTGAATAGTTTTTCACTACTTTTCAAAGAATTTCATAAAATATTTATGTTTTTGGTTTGTTTTATGTTCGATAAAGCCGTATAAAGTGATTTTTCTTTATTTTTAAAAACCCTCTGAATATCCTAGAAATCATCTGTAGCACCTATGAAGACTGAATTTACAGCATACTGTATTTGAATTGTTTCTTGTCGAATTACATTGTTCTTAGACGAATATGATTTCAGTTTACATTTTTATCTGAAATCCTCTAAAAGGCTCTGAAATCCTCTGAATGCTTTTGAAATCATTTAAAGACTTTAAAAACTGAATTTACGGCAGATTTGGTTTGGAAGTTTCATTTCTAGAATAGCACCGTTTATAGACGAATATTCTTGTTCGAGATTCCCAGGATCGCTTCCTTGACCTCGTCCTGCTCCCAGGTTATATGTTATATACATTAAACCCTCTAAAACATCTGATATCCTCTTAGTACCTCTGAATACTTTTGAAATCGTTTAAATACTTATGAAAAATGAATTTACAGCAGATTTGGTTAGAAGTTTCATTTGTAGAATTGCACCGTATATAGACGGATATTCTTGTTTGAGAGTCCCAGAATCGGTTCCTTGACCTCGTCCTCATCCCAGGTTATATGTAATGTATATGAACCCTCTAAAACATCTAATATCCTCTTAGTACCTCTGAATACTTTTGAAATCGTTTAAAGACTTATAAAGACTGCATTTACAGCAGATTTGGTTCGAAGTTTCATTTCCAGTATTGCACCGTTTATAGACGAATATTCTTGTTCGAGAGTGCCTGGATCGTTTTCTTGACCTCCTCCTCCTACCAGGTTATATGATATGTACATTAAACCCTCTAAAACATCTGATATCCACTTAGTACCTCTGAAAACTTTTGAAATCGTTTAAAGTTTCATTTCTAGAATTACACCGTTTATAGAAGAATATTCTTGTTCGAGAGTCCCAGGATCGCTTCCTTGACCTCGTCCTCCTCCCAGGTTATATGTTATGCAACCCTCTAAAACATCTGATATCCTTTTAGTACCTCTGAATACTTTTGAAATCGTTTAAAGACTTATGAAAACTGAATTTACGGCAGATCTGGTTCGAAGTTTCATTTCTAGAATAGCACCGTTTATAGACGAATATTCTTGTACGAGAGCCCCAGGATCGCTTACTTGACCTCGTCTTCTTCCGAGGTTAAATGTTATGTATCTGAAACCCTCTAAAACATCTGATATCCTCTTAACACCTCTGAATACTTAAGAAATCGTTTAAAGAGTTATGAAAACTGAATTTAGCGCAGATTTGGTTTGGAAGTTCAATTTCTGGAATTGCACCGTTTATAGACGAATATGATTTCTGATAGATATTACTCCCAAACCCTCTCAAATGCTCTGAAATCTTCTGAAAACGTTTAAAATCGTCTGAATATCTATGAAAACTGTGAATTTACGGTAGACTGAATTCGAATTGTCAACCTTAAAATAATATTGTTCATGAACGAATATGATTTCTGTTATATTTTTATCTGAAACCCTCTGAAAAGCCCTGAACTCCTGAAAACATCTAAACATGTATAGAAACTGTGAATTTACGGCAAACTCGATTCGAATTATTACTCCTAGAATTATATTGTTCATAGACGAATATGTTTTCTGTTCGATTTTGATCTGAAACCTTCTGAAAGGCTCTGAAATCTAATTAAAACATTTGAAATCATTTGAACATATGAAAGGAGTGCATTTACGGCAGACTGAATTCGAATTGTTACTCCTAAAATCATATTATTCATGGGCGAATATGATTTATGTTATATTTTTATCTGAAACCCTGTGAAAAGCCCTGAAATCCTTCGAGATCCTTTGAAATCATCTAAACATCTATAGAAACTGTGAATTTACAGCAAACTCGATTAGAATTCTTACTCCTAGAATTATATTGTTCATAGACGAATATGTTTTCTGTTCGATTTTTATCTGAAACCCTCTGAAAGGCTCTGAAATCCACTTAAAACTTTTGAAATCATTTGAACATATGAGTAATGTGCATTTACGGCAGAATGAATTCGAGATGTTACTCCTAAAATCATATTATACATGGACGAATATGATTTATTTTATATTTTTATCTGAAACCCTCTAAAAAGCCCTAAAATCCTTCGATATCCTTTGAAATCATCTAAACATCTATAGAAACCGTGAATTTACAGCAAATTCGATACGAATTATCACTCCTAGTATTATATTGTTCATAGACAAATATGTTTTCTGTTCGATTTTTATCTGAAACCCTCTGAAAGGCTCTGAAATCCATTTAAAATATTGAAATCATTTGAACATATGAAAGCTGTACATTTACGGCAGACTGAATTCGAATTGTCACTCCTGTTCGCGGTCCGTTCGTCCGCTCACTGGCCACGTCGCCGGGTCCCCCTAATTTATGAAATTATTTGAACACCTATGAAAACTATGATTTTTCGTTAGGCTTGGTTCGAATTCTCTCTCCGAGAGTTACATTCTTCACAGACGAATATGATTCCTGTTACATTCTTATCTGAAACCTTCTAAAGGACTCTGAAATCCTCTAAAAACCTTCGGGTTCCTGACGGCAGTAGCAGCTGGTGTTAAGTTCCACCTTCAAAATCCTCACTACGTATGTCTGGAAGATACCATGCCCGGTGAGGAATTGAGTTGTTCAAAATGCGGAATGCCTAGCTCGCTCAATACTTCGTTAAAACAACTCCAGGGGATGGATTTGAAAGCTTTCTGACGTCGTGGGTTACCATCACACAATGCCTTCTACCCCTTCTGGGCCGCTGCTGTCGATATGTTCGATATGTTCGATATCGCGCCTGTCGTGGAGTGCCCCTTTCGGAAGCCATATTGGGTGGACTAGAGGTCTCCGGCCTCCTTCGCCATTATCTCCAACTTGTTGACTATTAACCGCCCCATTGTTTTCACTAGGCCATCAAGGAGACCCAAGGGCCTGTACGCAGTCACCTCCGTGAAGGTTTCCCCTTCTTGGCAATGAGAAGTTTCGCCCTCTTGCACCTCTGAGGGAATTTGCCCTTGTTCAGGCATTTGTTGGCAATTGTCTTCATGTCTGGTGCTATCTGCGTTGTTACTGCCTTGATGATTTCGTTGCGGAGGCCATCTGGGCCCGGCGCCTTCTTCTTCGAGAGTCTCAGGATCGTTTCTTTGACCTCGTTCTCCTTCCCGGTACATATAACCTGGGAGGAGGACGAGGTTACGGAAGATGTACCTGAAACCCTCCAAAACATCTGAAATCCTCTTAGTACTTTTACGACGAGTACGAGTCCTGGGATCGCTTCCTTGACCACGTCCTCGTCCTAGATACATATAACCTGGGAGGAGGATGAGGTCAAGGATGATGTACCTGAGACCCTCTAAAACATCTGAAATCGTCTTAGTACTTCTACGACGATAATGAGTCCTAGGATCGCTTCCTTGACCTCGTCCTCCTCCCAGGTACATACATATAACCTGGAAGGAGGACGAGATCGAGGATGATGTACCTGAAACCCTCTAAAACATCTGAAATCCTCTTAGTACCTTTACGACCAGGACGAGTCCCAGAATCGCTTCCTTGACCTCGTCCTCCTCCCAGATACATATAATCTGGGAGGAGGACGAGGTCAAGGATGATGTCTCTAAACTCCTCTAAAACATCTTGAATCCTCTTAGTACCTTTACGACGAGGACCTTTAAAATCAACTGAACACCTGACTGTTTTTGAAATTTACTTCTAGAATTACATTGTTCATAGATGCATTTGATTTCTGTTATATTTTTTTTTTAGATCCTCTAAAAAGTTCTGAAATCTTCTGAATTCTTTTGAAATCACCTATGAAAACTGTGATTTTACGTTAGACTTGGTTTGAATTCTCACTTCTAGAATTACATTGTTCTCTAGACAAATGTGATTTCTATTATATTTTTATCTGATACTCTCTAAAAAGCTCTGAAATCCTCTGAGAACCTTTGGAATCAACTTAATACTTATGAAAACTGTGAATTTACGGCAGACAGCAAACTCTTTGCTCCTAGATATACATTGTTAATAGACGAATATTATTCCTATTAAATTTTTATCTGAAACTCTCCAAGAAACTTGAAAATCCTCTGAAATATTTCAAAATGATCTGAACACTATGAACTATGAATTTAGGGCAGACGGGTTTTCTAATTCTCATTCTCAGATTTACATTGTTCATAGATGAATATGATATCTATAAATAATGTTTCTGAAACCCTCTATGAATACTTTGAAATCATCTGAAAACTCTGGAAATCATCTGAAAACTCTGAAATCTTCTGAAAACTTTCAAAAATTAACTTACACATTTTCATACTTCTAGACAATTTTCTTTTCTTTCGGAACCTCTAAAAGCTTCTTATATTCTCTCGAAATTTCTGAAATCACTTGAAAAGTCGTGAAATCAATGAAAAACTGTTGTCAGTGGTTCCAATTCACACTCACAGATTTACAAATAGAAACAGATTTAGATTTATATTCAATATTTTTCTTAAAATTGAAGGTTTTAAGAACTCTATATGTAAATATGTGAGTGTGAATTGGTACCATCTGAAATCCTCAGATTTACATACTCAAATTTGATTTGTACTTCATGTTTACTATATAAACAAGGTGAGGAATTTATTAAGGAAGTTATTGTAAGTTTCTATGATATGAGCCTGTGAGAATAAAAGTGGTGTAAGTCACTTTTGACGAAGAAGAAGAAGATATATTTTTTGTAATATACATACATACAAGATATACAAGAGGCTATCGACCGTGGTCTTTCAGCCTAAGTCACTTTTGAATTGTCTTGAAAATGAGAAGATTTTGGGTTTGGTATTTATTTAAATAGACGTGCGCAGTTACAGACTTTATTCATAAATAAAAATGTAACTTATGTCGATTTACAAACGAATACCAAACACAAAATCTTCTCCTTTTCAAGTCAATTCAAAAGTGACTTACGCCACTTTCATTCTCACAGGCTTATATATTGAAATAAATTATAAAACAATTCTTATAATCAAAAGAATGATTGAATCTCATTTTAGACACGTTATAGAATTAAGGGAAATTTCAAAATAATATATGAATTTTGTAATTTTTCTAAATTCTAAACGATGGATTGAATATTTTTTATTCTTATAATCAAAAGAATGAGTTAATCTCATTTTAGACAGGATATAGAATTGATGGAAATTTCAAAATAATATATGGAAAAAAAAAGAATGATTGAATCTCATTTTAGACACGATATAGAATTGAGGGAAATTTCAAAATAATATCATCATAAACGTGATTTACAAAGTTCTGATACATATTACATGTAAAGGTACTAGTAACACGATGGTTTTTAATTGTAAGACGAAACACACATGAAAATAAATCATAAAACAAATATAATAATAATAAAAAAATTCAATACATCGTTTAGAATTTAGAAAAAATATGAATTTTGTATTTTTTCTAAATTCTAAACGATGGATTGAATATTTTTTTTATTCTTATAATCAATGACTTAATCTCATTTTAGACAGGATATAGAATTGATGGAAATTTCAAAATAATATATGAATTTTGTAATTTTTCTAAATTCTAAACGATGTATTGAATTTTTTTATTATTATTATATTTGTTTAATGATTTATTTTCATGTGCGTTTCGTCTTACAATTAAAAACCATCGTGTTACTACTCCTTTTACATGTAATATGTATCAGAACTTTGTAAATCACGTTTATGATCTAGCGTCTGATCATAAACGTGATTTACACATAATCCACACTGAAATTTATGTTAAAACTTCAAACGGATTTAAACCATATATTTTTTTTTTAAATTCAGTGAGCGTTTCGAGAAGCATCTCAGCGCATCGTTCGACTTATTGTGTTTTAGTTTTATGCCCTCTTCAGAGCTGGGGAAAGACAAAATTCCACTCTCATCTCCGCTCGGGCGTATAATCCTGACGCGCGTTCGACGTTTATATTCAAAAAAACTTTAAAAAATTACGACCGCCGTCCGCGCCGCCAAAGAGGGCCGCCTATAAACTATCAAACGTACAAAAATCTTAACACCTGAATGTATAAAATATTTATAAAGTCGTAAAAGCCGTATTAAAAATAATATTTATATACGTGAAAAGCACCGCGCGCCGGCCCCGGTTTGACCGGGCGATTTCGAGATGTTTACGACTGCCGCACACCCCTAGTCATGATTATTACTATTTTATTATTCGGGGCTATTTTAACTTAACGACGATTAGCCGGCGCACATGTCGCCCCCCCTAATACAAAACGAAAATTCGCAATTGTTGCGGTGTGCGGCGTCCCCCGGCCCGAAAATCGGTGGGCGGGCCGGCCGTCTGTTCGCTTTTCGATTTACGGGGACGCGATTTATGGGGCAGGAAATTAACGACCGGGACTGACACACACACAAAAAAAGAAGAAAAGACGCCGAGTGAAGTGAGAGACCAGGCCGAATACGAGTTTATTAAAAAAATTGAGGGGCTCACTATGTAAAAGGGAGCTGAACTGTTACGGTTTTGCAAAACAAAAGAATTTGGGGGACTGATGAATATTATTACACATTTGATTATAAAATCAATTTGTAATCTAAAAATTTGATTTTTTTAGAAATATTTAAACATTTTTTAATAACTTTTGATCACTACGATTTTATTAGGCGAGCTATAATGCCGGATTTACACGTGTATAGTAGCTAAAGCAAGTTACTAAATGAAGTAACTAAATTTAATTAGTTGCATCATATAAACACTTCTACTTGTGCAAGTAAACAATTTAGAAATCTATTTAGTAAAGTGAGCTACTTGCGCAAGTAAATAGAAATGTTTATCTTATTTACTTGCGCAAGTAGCTTACCCCCTTCAAGTTTTTTCAACTTGTCATCAAATTTGCAGGTCTAGACACTATACTATAGAGTGTAGCTACTCTACACGTGTAAAAGCGGCATAAGTGATAGTTCGTTATCAAAGTATTTAGCATGGTTTTAAAGAAGATTTATCAAAGCCCATAGAAGCAGATAGCTCGAATAATCAGAATGGGCGAAGATAGAACAGCCACATCAATAATTGAGTGGCCTGTTGAAGCAAAACAATAACTTTATTAGAAATTTTAAATTAAGTTTAAATGTTACCTTTTTATAACTTTCGTCCTTGTAAGGAGAATTTTTGATCACTGCAACAATATTTGTTAAGCCAAATCAACCAGTAACAGTTCATTTAAAAACTTTTTCATAGGGTTTTGTTGATGATTACATATTTTATAACAAAAGCCTATGAAAGAGTTTTGAAATGAACTGTTAGTGGTTGATTTTGCTTAACAAACCAATTAATTTTTTTACGAGCAATTTTTCATCCGAATTTTGTTAGTACTTTTCATAACTCTGTTTCTTCTATTTTTTCCAGGTGTGGTTTCAGAATAAACGGTCGAAAGAGCGTCGCCTCAAACAGCTGACCTCGATGGGCCGCGGCCCGTTCTTCGGGTCGACCCGCAAAATGCGCGGCTTCCCCATGAACCTGTCGCCCGGCGGCCTCGAGGACGGCCCCGGCGGCTTCCCCTATTTCGCCGACGGCAAGTTCGAGTTCGGCTACGGCGGACCACCCTTCCACCCCCACGACAGCCCCTTCTTCCCCGGCCATCCGGGGCATCCTGGCGGCGGGCCCGCCGGCCAACCCATGAACTTCAGCCAAGGAGGTAAGAACATTCAAATATTTTAATTTTATTTTTAATACCTCATATTTATTATTTAGTGAAAGTGGTAAATGAAAAACCAATATAATTAATTAATGGCCGAATTGGTAGAGCAAAGTTTTTGATCTGAAAGTCATGTTGTATAAAGTTTTTCATAAAAATTGTTGTTGTTGACAAAACTAGTAGAGTTCTATATGACATGTATAGATTTTTTCACTCGTTTTAGTCATGTTGTAAGGTTTCATAACAAATAAATTAATACAAATTACTATTTTCTTCATTATTGGCGAAATACTTTTGTGGTATGTTCATGTTTTGCATCTCCCCTAGTGTTTTCTTCCTTCTCATTGTGTCATAAGCGGCTTTAAAGTCCATGAAAAGCTTATGAAGATATCTCTACAGGATCTTCAAAATTGAGTTCCCAATATATATATTCTGTTAGAATCAAATATAATACTGAAGTTTAAATCATGATGTATATGTTTTCATTACAATGAAATTACACATATTCATTTTCATTTTGGTTGTGTGAAATAAAAAAAGTTACGACCAAAAAAATCTTGTAACACAAACACATTTTTCACAATATGATTTCTATTAGAATCAAATATAATATTGAAGTTTAAATCATGATGAATATGTTTCATTACAATGAAATTACACATATTTATTATCATTTTAGTTGTGAAATGAAAAATGTGACTGCCAAAAAATTTTATAACGCTAAAACACATTTTTCACATACACACAAAAAAGCCATTTTTCGAGGAAAGCGGTACGAGATAGTGGAAGACATTCAGACGGCCGTTTATGGGACTTGCAATTCTCCTTAACTTTGCAATTTGAATCATCCTTCTAGCATTTGAGGATAATAATAATAAAATATATAAAATCATCATCATCATCATCAGTTGTCTCCACAGCCCCTGGGGGGCTTCGGCCGTTCGTTTCCCGAACTCCCGTGTTTTGAGGAGATCAGCCTCTGTTTTCCTTCATTCTTTCTTTCAGGGACCTTTGTGCCTTTTCTACTTTCTCCATTCCTTCCTGTTGTTATGTACGTTTTCTTTCCAGTTTTGTACCCCTAGTTTTTTAGGCCTTGTTCTACATTGCCTGTCCACCTTGTCCTAGGTCTTCGTCTCCTTCTGTTTTCCCTTGGCTTCCATGCCATCATTCCTCTTATTCAAAATTATACAACTAACCCCTAAGTTATACGCCATCTGGCGACCCCCACATCAATTAGCAATGCATATGATAATCTCTCTTGTCTCCTCCTTTGTATATTGGTACTATAAGTGCTGTTTTCCATTCTTGTGGTACTTTTTCGTGTTTCCATGCTTTGTTAAATATCTTTCGTAAGAGCTCCATTCCTCTTTCTCCCATGTTGTGCATCATATCTCCTGTTATTATGTCCATTACCGAGGCTTTTCCTTTCTTTTGTCTTTTGATCAGTTCTTGCATTTCTTCTATATTTATTAATGTATCTCTTTCTTCGGGTTTCTCTTTATTTATCTCATCTCGCCCCTCTTCTTCGAAATTAATCGTTTCTTCTATCTATCTATCTATCAGTTCTTGAAAGTATTCTCTCCATCTCTCTATTATATCTTCCTCCTCTTTTAATATTTCTCCTTTCTTGCTTTTAATTACTTGTATATCGTCACTTTTTCTTTTCTCGTTGATTTTAACGTTGTTTCTGGTTTTCTTTGCTATTTTTCTCTATTTTGTCTCCAAATTCCTTCCATTTTGCTTTCTTTGATATTTCTACCATTTTGTTCATGTTCTTCCTCTCTTATATAGGTCATATTTCAGTGTTGTCTTGTCTGTTAAATAGTTTGTCCATGCTGTCTTTTTTGTTTTCCTTTGCATCTTTATTTCTTCCGTCCACCATGCCGTTTGTCTTTTTTATTGTTTTTCTTGCTCGTCCCACATGTTTCCATTGCTGTCCCTATTAGTGCTGTTTTATATACTTTGTATAGATGTTTTACGTCTTCTTATTTTGCGCTTTCTTCTAGACTTTCTAATTTCTTTTCTATTGTTACCTTGAATTTTTGTGCTATTTTCTGTTCACTTAATCTATATGTTTTTATTGTTATTTTTTTTCTTCTTCATTTGTTTTCCATTCTGTTTCTTTACATTCAATGGCAGTATATCAAACAATTGACTGCTTCAAAGTTGAGTATGTTGTTTTCTATGCTCTTGTCTGCTATGAAGCCTGTGCCATTTCTTTATCTCCTCCATATACGAGTATGTGGTTTTCTAAATTAATGTCATTTATTAATTTAAGACTAATTAAAAAGATATATGTGAATAATAATGTAGTGCATAGTTCAAGTTGTTTGAAATAGTGGACGGGCATAGTTTGGTAGGTAGGGGCCGCCCGCCCACCCCACCTTTGTTCGCATTTAGTATTTTTCTATTTTGTTTGCCACATCTTTTGTTTTCACAGTTTTCAGCATCGTTCTTATGTTTCATGTTCCTATTTTCATTGTTTCTTGTTTTCTGCCTCTTTTGTTTTTATCTTTTCTTGTCCTTTTCGTTGCTTGTTTCGTCGTGATTGGAGCTTGTTTTTTTCTGTCTATGAGGTTGTCGGTCGTTTTATCCGAAATATGTAATATTCCATTTATTGTTAGCTTTTTCTATCTTTGTATTGCTTCCTTCCATTTTATCCCTTCTTGCTGTTTCTCTAGTCTTATTTTGTATTGCCATTTCCTCTTTTGTTAAGTCATCTGTTATTATGCTAGTCCTTTCTAGTTTTTTCTTGTTTTTCATTGTTTCCTGTTTTTGGTCCCATGTTTCAAGTTTTGTTATTATTGCCTTTCGTTCTCCTCTCTTTCCTATTTCATAGGCTCCCATTACCTTAACTTGCACCCTCAGGGTATTTGATAGGAACTTTTCAACCTCCTTTTTTGTATCTTTGTTCTTGGGCAGGTTCATTCCCTTTAGTGCCTTTCGTTTATCACTCTGGGCTGCTACGGGCTTACGGTTTCTTGTTCTATTTACCGCTTTCGATGCGCATAATTCTACCTCGGCCCTTACAACCGGCGGTACACGACCGCTATACTGCACGCCACGGGGCGACTAGTAATGCTAAACCATGCTAAACGAAAGCGCCTTTTATAATGATGTTCTTCCTTTTCCTTTGTTTTTCTTGCGATTCTATTTTTTCTTCCATTTCATCAATCTTTTTTATCATTTGTTCTTTCTCTGTTTTCCATTCTTCTTGTTTTCTCGTTATTTCTTCTTGTAGTTTCTTGATCTCTTTACAACTTTCTTTGAAGCCTTCACTCATTTCGCTTCTCATCTCTTGTATTGCTTTCAATAATGTCCCCATTTCTTCCTCTTTTTGTTCTATTTTAGTTGATGTCTCGTTCTTGTTTGCCATACTTGTTTTTTTGTTTGTTTGTGGTGCACCGTTTGCCTCTTCTGGTTCTTTTTTTTCCCTCCTTCTTTTTATATAGATCGTTATATCCCCCAGGCTGCTATATCAAATATAAATTTAAAATATATCTCTACGAGATCTTGGAATCTCAGATTCCAATACTTTTGTTCATTAGAATTCACTCGTGTTGGGCTTAAGTCAGGAAATGTAAAGCTTACAAGCCGTTTATACCAATGGAAAGACCAGAATTTTTTAGATAATAAGACATAAAAACCTTATTTTCATAAAAATGATGACTTAAGCCCTTTTACCCAAACATCAGTGAATAATAAATAGTAGCAATTACTGTATTTGTTACAATTCTGTAACTGGCTATCGACCGTCGTGTCCTTCTGCCGTGTGTTATTTTATATATATATATATATATATATATATATATATATATATGTTTTTTAATATAATCATATTAATCATGATGGAGCTCTGAAGCAAGAGCGAATAATATATACGGGCTCTAAGTCTGAGTCTGAGTACCTTATTCAGCAAATATAACAATCAAACACATTTTTATATTCTGTATAGTAATCATAGATTTGTTAGAGTATTCAATTTCTTAGAATGTGTGTTTTTGTTTAAGGTGGTCCAATGGATCATGGTGGTCCGCTCCCCATGGGCGGCGATTTTGGCGGCATGCCGAACGAGCAAGGCGGCTTCCTGCAGCAACCCCCCGGCCCCGAGCAGATGATGCAAGGGGCTGGCAGGGGCGGCAGTCCCGAATTCATGTCGCCCGGCAACTTCTCCGACAACCCGCAACAGTTAAACGAGGGGCTGGTGTGGTAGCTAGCGAAGGCCCTTGCTAAAAGGGCTCGCGAAAACTAACACACATTTGTACATTTGAACTAAACACATACACACACACAAAATTATATTATATATATAGAGGGGGAACAAAAACTACACTGTAAATAGAGAGGAGAAGGAAAAAGAGGTATATCCCCCAAATCTCGTGCAATCTGTAAGAAACTGCGCTGTACATAGAAGGCTGTACAGAACCGTGCCAGGGGGGCTTTTGTTATTAATATTGTACATACTACGCCGGAGATACGAAGAGAAAAGAGTTCACGATCTACAAACTTTATTATATGTAAGTAATAATTGTAGGCTTTTTAAAATGGATCATCCTAAAAAAAAGAGATTTAATTTAATTAAAAGTGCCAAGTACGCTCCTGATTACGGGGGGCGGAAACTATCTCGTTGTAAATATCCCGCATACATGTTCTCATCATCCCGTAACAAAAAAACTGAAATGTTGTGTGTCTCTCTTAATTATTTTTTTGTACTATAAAAAAAACAAAACGACGAGCGCTGCAGGATTATTGTTGGACGAACTTGCAAGACCTATGTATATAGAATTTATCCTAATACTGTATCTGTATATTGTTAAATATAGCTGTGCCCTAAGTAAATAACTTATATATTAGTATGTTTTGCAATTTCCTTTATTACTTATGTTTTTTAATCCTATACATTTTGGGATGATACATTCATTCTTTCGCTCCCTTCAATTTCCTTCATGACTATATTTTAATCCTACTGATAATGGGATAAAATGTTTACTCCCTTCAGTTTCCTTGAGTAATTGTTTTTTTTATTATCAATAATCCTACTATATCCAGCTATTGGGATCTTAAATATAACGACTAACAGTGGTTGTAAAACTGAAGGTAAGGAGTTTTATAGATTTTTTACAGCGAAATGCCAGTTGTTATGTTTGATTGGATAGAGAGTTAACTGGCATTTAATGGTTTTTTAAATTTATTTATTTTTTATTTTTATTTTATTTTTTTTATTATTAATCATATATATATATATATATATATATATATATATATATATATATATATATATAATATATATATATATATATATATATATATATATATATATATGATTAATAATAAATATAAATATATCTATATATATATATATATATCCGCATTCAGCCTGGTGTTGGTGGCGCTCGCCCAGGCGGGGGCTGCGTATGTAAGTTGGGCCTGGGACACCAATCTCCTCCTGCCCGTACTCGGTCCCCCGACGTTCGGCATGAGTCGCGCCAACGCCGCCTCGGTCCTCGCTGTCTTTTGTGTGGCCTCCAGTACCTGGGAGTTGTGATGCACGTTACTCTCCAGTAACGTGCCCAGGTACTTAAAATAACCTATCTAACTAGCGCCAGCGAAGTAAACAATTATTCAGTCTAACATTTTGAAAGAGGTGGGGCTGGAGAAGGCAAGTTGGGATGGGTGGAGGGTAGTCATGTTCACAACCAAATGACTAAAGTTAACCTTGAACTCTGGTCGTTTTGTTGCGTCAGCTTCCTAAGTTGATCAAAGCAGCTGTTAAACGAGAAGATACAGAGGTGACAAGACCCACAAGGGCTTCCACTTAGCAGTTCAACTTCAGAGAACAGTGTTTTCTATGTGGAGAATTTTTGCAATATGAACTCACAAACAACTGAACAGCATGTAGAAATGAGTCCATTGCGAATTTCTCTCGATAAAGCTAATGCAAAGAAGCTGAGCGACTGGTATTTGAAGTACCCTCCATTTCGTAAAACAGATGTGATTATGTCCTTAAGTAGTCTACTTGTAGGAGAGAAAGGGGTCAAGTGTCATATGGCCAGATATATTGGGATGAAATCAATGTTTAAGCTCTCACCATTCCCGATAATAGACATCATTCACTCAAGAGAGAATGAGGAAAGACAATAAATCCTCTTTCTATGCAGCATTCAAACCTGTCAATATTGATGAGTCGCACAGAGAAAGTAAATTTGTGATTGTTGATGGTGGTCATCTCCTCCACCAGGTGGTGTGGTGCCAGCACTTCTCATTTGATCTTATACCTGTCCGATATGTAAAATTTCTCGAGACACGGTACGGTTAGAGGATACATATTCTTCTGCAGAGGTAATATTTGAGGACACGACCACTCCTAATGTTTCACAAAAAACTGTTTTAACAATGATAAAAACAAATTAAGATTAATTCAACTAATGAAGGTGAAATTTGAAGCCAAAAACTTTGATGATCTTCAGCCTGATATGCTAATCATCACTACAGGTATCAGAAAGGCCTCTGATTTTCAGGTCGTGATTGATTGCAGGAGAGGACGTAGATTTGTTGGTGATCCTCATTGGTCACAGATGTCCCACAAAAGGTTCCATATACGTTCAGAAGTGTAGAAGAGACAAAAATTCAGATGTCTTCTACTCAACCACCTCAAAATGTACATACAGTCAGCTCATTACTTGCCTTTACTGGATGTGATTCCACCTCGTGCTTCTTCGGCCATGGAAAACTAAAGTTGCTTCAAATACTACAGAAGTATGTAGACCTTAAAGAGAAAGTTGCAGCTTTTTCTTCTAATCTAGCTGCGACACCTGCCCAAGTAGCTGAACCGGGGAAAAAATCCTCATTCAACTATATGGTGGAGAAAAGTCTAGTCAAACCCTCAACGACCTGCGCTACAAACTCTAAGGCTACAGTCAAGAGCAGTTTCAATCTGGCCAAACTTCCTCCCACGCAAGATGCTACAAAGCTACATTCGTTTCGCACATACTACCAGGTGCAGCAGTGGCTAGGCTACAAAAAGAATCCGCTCGAATAGGGGGGGGGGGGGGGGTTGCTACAGCCCGAGCCCTTTCTTCAAAGATAATGTTCAGGGAAGTAGGCCCCTCAAACCTGCTGAACATGATTTTCTGCAATTGCAAGAAGGGATGCAGGAATGCTTGAAATGTTTGAAATGTTCCGTTGTCTGCGGGACCTGCAATGGCCAGTCCAGCGAAAGCTGCCGGAAATTAAAATAGATGTGGACGACACCACCTTCGACTTGGACGACCTCGACGACAACTTCGCTTAGTTGGCTGACTGTATCGTCGAGCAGGCTATCAATCCTGCTCGACGATACAGTCAGCCAACTTAGCGAAGGTAAATATATTTTGGATTTCAAGTCGTTTGGTTGTGAACAGTGACTCCACATTCCACCAATGTCACCTTTCCCACCTCAAAATGTTAAATTAAATAAATGTTTACTTCACTGACTCATGTTAGACAGGTTATTGAAGATATAAAGATAACTGAATATGATGAAACATGTGCGCGAGTGAATGGAGAAGTGTCTGAGAAGTTTGGGTGTAAGGCAAGGGTGCCCGCTAAGCCATCTCCTGTTCAATCTATACACAAGCGAGTTGGAGGCGGTACTGAAGAGAGGACAGGCTGGAGGGGTCGTGGTGTGGATGTTGGCATATGCGGATGACATAGTATTAGTAGCCAGTAGAGTGGAAGAGATGCAAGAGATGTTGGAAAGAATGGGAAGGTACCTGGATAGGAGAGGGCTATGGTGAATGTGGAGAAGACTAAATGGATGAATGGATGTAGGAATAGGGGTAGAAGGGGTAGAGTGGAAAAGCTGAAATGGAAGGAAAGGATGATTGAGAGAGTGAATGTCTTCAAATATTTGGGCTTTTGGTTTGACAGTGGAGGAGGATTTAGGGTGCATGTGGAATGTATGCAAGCGAAAGCGAGAATAGCTTGGGGGATAGCGAGAAGGAAATGGGAGAGGTTGTGGGGCTATAACCTCGTAATGGCGTGCAAGATCTGGGATGCGTGTGTAAAATCTATTCTATTTTATGAAGTGGAAGTGTGGGGATTGCGTGAGTGGGATGTGATAGAGAGGGAGCAAGGTTCGCTCCTGAAGAGTCTGCTAGGTCTCGAAAGGTCGACACCGAGAGCAGTGCTATTGCAGGAGACAAATCGTATGAGTATGTGGTGGGAGTCGTGTGTAAGGGTTGTGAAGTTTGAAGAAAGATTGCAGGAATTGAGCGAGGAAAGACTGGTCCGGGAGGTATGGTTGAGGTGTAAGAGTAGGATGGAGAGTGGTTGGAGAAAGGATAAAGGAAGGATGTATGAAAGAGTGGGTATATCTGAGATGTGGGTAGAGGAGAAGCTGAGAGAAATGGGAAGCCTAGGAACTGAGGTAAGAGAGAGATTGAGTGGCAAGAATGGCAGACTAGAATGAATGAGAGCTCTTACAACTCTGGCTACGTAGAGTGGCAAGTGTGTGGGAAGCTCCCGAGTTACTTAGCCAGAGGTGAGTGGAGCAGGGAGGACAAGGTATGCATGGCAAGAGCGAGGTGTGGGTCAGACGAGTGAGGGAGGAAAGTGTGGATGGATCTCGGGTACACCGCGTGTGCGCTGTGTAGTAAGGGAAGCGACACGTGGTGGCACCTTAGCGAAGAATGTGAGGGTGTGAAAGCAGAATGGGTGGGAGACTGCAGAAAGTTGAATGAATAGTTAAGTGAGGATGGGGAAGGCGTGAAAATCTGCAGGAGGCTGAATTGGGAGAGACAAGTGGCAAGGGCACAGGGAGCGATGATAGATGAAGGTAATTTGTATTTTTTTGCGGAATATTACTTTTATTTATATTTGTATTTTTATGTTTGTATATTTTTGTTGTGGTTTGTGATGTGAAAGGGCAGTGAGGGAAATGCCAATAAAGGTCTTTTTTATGAAACATGTAAATTAGCTTATAATTTTAAGTTTGGAGACAAACTTTTAAAAGCTGTATCTCGGAAACTATTAGGGCTACCGAGTCCATCCTGTTCTCAAATTGTAGCAGTTTTAATCTAGTTTAAAAATGCATAGAATGGTTTTTCGAAAACGTGCTCCTTTAGGGTCAAAATCGAAAAAATTGCAAACATACGGCAGTTTTTAAGATATTTAAAAGTATTCCGAAGGGCTGCCGAAGTCGAAAACTTGGATTTTGGATCTCCAGCACATCCCATATAAGAAAATATAACGAAACTAACTACCCCCACTTGATGCAACTTATGATGTAGTGGGTTAGTGGACTATTTAGTCGTTTCAGGCTTTTACTTTTTCAGTTATAATTGAAAAACTAGTGAAAACATGGTATTCGCATTTTTTTTAGATATCGACTGAGAGATATCCCAAAAAATAAACAAATGACATATATAGTTTTTATTATTTAAAAATATATTAATTAGGAATGCCACATCCGTTTAGAATTTGTTATTATCTGGTTTGAAACAAAAGTTACAGCTCACTGAAAAGTTTGATTTTACTGAAATTTCAAGTTTTTTCAATTTTAGATTTGTATTCTATCTATCTATTATTTATTTATTTAATCGAATGCCTATCTACTTGATAATTTTTTTGTGCAAAAGAGAATTTAAAGGAATACTAGAAGAAAAAGAATTAATTAATAATAATGAACCAAAAAATAACCCAACAGAGAGAATTTTGATTAACTATGGCAGTCAAAAGGATGAGAAGGATAATAATAATAATGTACTAAACTTACTAAAATTCAAATTTTAGACATGTATTCTTTTTATCTATTATTTATTTATATAATCGAATGTCTATCTACCGTATGTTGGTGTAAAGCAAATTAAAATCTATCTAAATCAATGTAATTTAACAGTTTCAGAAAAAAAATTCATCTAGTTGTTTTGTAATTCGGAAAAAAAATATAAGGAAAGAAATTTGACGTAGAAGGGTCAAAATTTATCTTTACAATTTTTTTCCGACTTAAAGGTCGTTTTAGACAAGACAATTTCCTAGCTCAAAAGTTGTACAAGAAATGAATATATATATTCCCCTCCCATACAATTTGTCCTTGGCAAATAGAACGCGTTATGTTTTTCCATTCGATCTATTGTCCAATTCCATATTTCAAATAATTTGCTGTATGATATGAGACAATTTAGATTGTATCGCATCTTGACTAACTTTTGAGTCAAGAAATTGTCTTGTCTAAAACTACCTTAACAAAACAACTAGATACATTTTTTTTCTGAAATTGTCAAATTACAATCATTTAGATAGATTTAGATTTGCCATACAGCAAACTAAAATGTACGTCTATGTAGTTAAATATATTTCTTTTTTTTGTTTATTTTTTGTGGGGACAAGATAAAAGTGACTAGGCACTTAAAACAAAATTGGAGTAGTTAAAATCTACACTAGGTTGGCTTGGTTTTATAAATTCTATGTATATATATATATATATATATATATATATATATATATATAATTACATTATATTGTTAGATGTTGCATAAATTGTTTTTAACTTTTTATTTCATAGCGTCATGCACCTCTGTTTATATATCACTGGTATTTGGGCAAAACGGCTTAGGTCATATTTTTTTCGAAAATCAGGTTTTTATGTCTTTTTAACCCACAAATTCTGCTCATTCACTTATTACAAACGGCTTGTAAACTTTACATTTCGTGTCTTAGGTCCTTTTGCCTAAACACCAGTGATATGGCAACGTCGCATTATGTGTCAAAGTTGGCAAAAGTGAGGTTAAAATCACGGATGTCAATTAACTCGAGAGTTATCTGCTTTATACAACCGTGCCTAAATATGACTTTATGCCTGGAATAAAAAATAAACCATTTAGTAATCAATATATTTTTACTTTTATATTTATAAATTCATTCATTATTATTAGTTTCTTCTGTGTATATTTTCCTGTAAATGGGCAACTGTTGGGAAATAAAATGTTATTATTATTATTATTATTATTAATAATATAAATAAGGATTAACCCACTAACAAAGATTTTCATACCCCACACAATTATCATATCATGTCGACTATACTATCGGTATCATTGTTTAATTTTCCTTAATTGTGTGTTGTCCTCGCTAGCTCGCTATCAAGATGCAAACTAATTTGTACCATCGTTGTCGCGTTTTGTCCCTCGATGTTATTTTTTAATTTTTTATTATTATTTCTGTCTTCATGATTATTTACGTGCCCCGCAAACAAAACAGGCGTGTGCACGCGATCCGCTCGCTTACAAATTAATATATCAAACAAACGATAATAAAAAAAATAAATATAGCAGGGGGCGCCCGCGATAAGATCGCGCAATTACGGCGGAGAAGTCGCTAGAATTTATAGTGGCTACAAGCGCGAGACATGATAAAAAATAAGTGAACGAGGGGCGATATTTATGAATGGGCGTATTAGTTTTTATTTGTGTGTTAATTAAAATAGTGTTCATTGTAGTAATTAGATCAAGAAACCAAAATTATTATTTGTTTGGCCCTATATAAACCATAAACCATTCTAAAGAGATTACTGTTAGAAATATAGCAGGGTAGCCACCCCTGCAATATTTCTAACAGTAATCTTCAGTAATCTTCAGAATGAGTATATACATGATATAGGGAATTTACTTCCAATTACTTCAAAATAATCCGAAATGTATCAATCTAACGAAATTAGTGTGAGCAGAATTACAAAAATAGTAAAACATGATAGTTTTCTTGATATTTCATGCATACAAATTTGTATTGAAAATTCAACTTTTTGATTTTGATTAGAAACAGATGTTTTATGCATAGCTCTATTATAAATCTTCAAAATAAACCGAAATGTATCAATCTAACAAAATTAGTGTGAGCAGAATTACAATAATAGTAAAACATGATAGTTTTCTTGATATTTCATGCATACAAACTTGTATTGAAAATTCAACTTTTTGATTTTGATTAGAAACAGATGTTTTATGCATAGCTCTATTATAAATCTTCAAAATAAACCGAAATGTATCAATCTAACGAAATTAGTGTGAGCAGAATTACAAAAATAGTAAAACATCCTAGTTTCCTTGATATTTCATGCATACAAACTTGTATTGAAAATTCAACTTTTTTATTTTGATTAGAAACAGATGTTTTGTGCATAGCTCTATTATAAATCTTCAAAATAAACCGTAATGTATTAATCTAACGAAATTAGTGTGAGCAGAATTACAAAAATAGTAAAACATCCTAGTTTCCTTGATATTTCATGCATACAAATTTGTATTGAAAACTCAACTTTTTGATTTTGATTAGAAACAGATGTTTTGTGCATAGCTCTATTATAAATCTTCAAAATAAACCGAAATGTATCAATCTAACGATATTAGTGTGAGCAGAATTACAAAAATAGTAAAACATGCTAGTTTCCTTGATATTTCATGCATACAAATTTGTATTGAAAATTCAACTTTTTGATTTTGATTAGAAACAGATGTTTTATGCATAGCTCTATTATAAATCTTCAAAATAAACCGAAATGTATCAATCTAACGAAATTAGTGTGAGCAGAATTACAAAAATAGTAAAACATCCTAGTTTCCTTGATATTTCATGCATACAAACTTGTATTGAAAATTCAACTTTTTGATTTTGGTTAGAAACAGATGTTTTATGCATAGCTCTATTATAAATCTTCAAAATAAACCGAAATGTATCAATCTAACGAAATTAGTGTGAGCAGAATTACAAAAATAGTAAAACATCCTAGTTTCCTTGATATTTCATGCATACAAATTTGTATTGAAAATTCAACTTTTTGATTTTGATTAGAAACAGATGTTTTGTGCATAGCTCTATTATAAATCTTCAAAATAAACCGAAATGTATCAATCTAACGAAATTAGTGTGAGCAGAATTACAAAAATAGTAAAACATGCTAGTTTCCTTGATATTTCATGCATACAAATTTGTATTGAAAATTCAACTTTTTGATTTTGATTAGAAACAGATGTTTTATGCATAGCTCTATTATAAATCTTCAAAATAAACCGAAATGTATCAATCTAACGAAATTAGTGTGAGCAGAATTACAAAAATAGTAAAACATCCTAGTTTCCTTGATATTTCATGCATACAAACATGTATTGAAAATTCAACTTTTTGATTTTGGTTAGAAACAGATGTTTTATGCATAGCTCTATTATAAATCTTCAAAATAAACCGAAATGTATCAATCTAACAAAATTAGTGTGAGCAGAATTACAATAATAGTAAAACATGATAGTTTTCTTGATATTTCATGCATACAAACTTGTATTGAAAATTCAACTTTTTGATTTTGATTAGAAACAGATGTTTTATGCATAGCTCTATTATAAATCTTCAAAATAAACCGAAATGTATCAATCTAACGAAATTAGTGTGAGCAGAATTACAAAAATAGTAAAACATGCTAGTTTCCTTGATATTTCATGCATACAAATTTGTATTGAAAATTCAACTTTTTGATTTTGATTAGAAACAGATGTTTTATGCATAGCTCTATTATAAATCTTCAAAATAAACCGAAATGTATCAATCTAACGAAATTAGTGTGAGCAGAATTACAAAAATAGTAAAACATGCTAGTTTCCTTGATATTTCATGCATACAAATTTGTAATGAAAATTCAACTTTTTGATTTTGATTAGAAACAGATGTTTTATGCATAGCTCTATTATAAATCTTCAAAATAAACCGAAATGTATCAATCTAACGAAATTAGTGTGAGCAGAATTACAAAAATAGTAAAACATCCTAGTTTCCTTGATATTTCATGCATACAAACTTGTATTGAAAATTCAACTTTTTTATTTTGATTAGAAACAGATGTTTTGTGCATAGCTCTATTATAAATCTTCAAAATAAACCGTAATGTATTAATCTAACGAAATTAGTGTGAGCAGAATTACAAAAATAGTAAAACATGCTAGTTTCCTTGATATTTCATGCATACAAATTTGTATTGAAAATTCAACTTTTTGATTTTGATTAGAAACAGATGTTTTATGCATAGCTCTATTATAAATCTTCAAAATAAACCGAAATGTATCAATCTAACGAAATTAGTGTGAGCAGAATTACAAAAATAGTAAAACATCCTAGTTTCCTTGATATTTCATGCATACAAACTTGTATTGAAAATTCAACTTTTTGATTTTGGTTAGAAACAGATGTTTTATGCATAGCTCTATTATAAATCTTCAAAATAAACCGAAATGTATCAATCTAACGAAATTAGTGTGAGCAGAATTACAAAAATAGTAAAACATCCTAGTTTCCTTGATATTTCATGCATACAAACATGTATTGAAAATTCAACTTTTTGATTTTGGTTAGAAACAGATGTTTTATGCATAGCTCTATTATAAATCTTCAAAATAAACCGAAATGTATCAATCTAACAAAATTAGTGTGAGCAGAATTACAATAATAGTAAAACATGATAGTTTTCTTGATATTTCATGCATACAAACTTGTATTGAAAATTCAACTTTTTGATTTTGATTAGAAACAGATGTTTTATGCATAGCTCTATTATAAATCTTCAAAATAAACCGTAATGTATTAATCTAACGAAATTAGTGTGAGCAGAATTACAAAAATAGTAAAACATGCTAGTTTCCTTGATATTTCATGCATACAAATTTGTATTGAAAATTCAACTTTTTGATTTTGATTAGAAACAGATGTTTTATGCATAGCTCTATTATAAATCTTCAAAATAAACCGAAATGTATCAATCTAACGAAATTAGTGTGAGCAGAATTACAAAAATAGTAAAACATCCTAGTTTCCTTGATATTTCATGCATACAAACTTGTATTGAAAATTCAACTTTTTGATTTTGGTTAGAAACAGATGTTTTATGCATAGCTCTATTATAAATCTTCAAAATAAACCGAAATGTATCAATCTAACGAAATTAGTGTGAGCAGAATTACAAAAATAGTAAAACATCCTAGTTTCCTTGATATTTCATGCATACAAACATGTATTGAAAATTCAACTTTTTGATTTTGGTTAGAAACAGATGTTTTATGCATAGCTCTATTATAAATCTTCAAAATAAACCGAAATGTATCAATCTAACAAAATTAGTGTGAGCAGAATTACAATAATAGTAAAACATGATAGTTTTCTTGATATTTCATGCATACAAACTTGTATTGAAAATTCAACTTTTTGATTTTGATTAGAAACAGATGTTTTATGCATAGCTCTATTATAAATCTTCAAAATAAACCGAAATGTATCAATCTAACGAAATTAGTGTGAGCAGAATTACAAAAATAGTAAAACATGCTAGTTTCCTTGATATTTCATGCATACAAATTTGTATTGAAAATTCAACTTTTTGATTTTGATTAGAAACAGATGTTTTATGCATAGCTCTATTATAAATCTTCAAAATAAACCGAAATGTATCAATCTAACGAAATTAGTGTGAGCAGAATTACAAAAATAGTAAAACATGCTAGTTTCCTTGATATTTCATGCATACAAATTTGTAATGAAAATTCAACTTTTTGATTTTGATTAGAAACAGATGTTTTATGCATAGCTCTATTATAAATCTTCAAAATAAACCGAAATGTATCAATCTAACGAAATTAGTGTGAGCAGAATTACAAAAATAGTAAAACCTGCTAGTTTCCTTGATATTTCATGCATACAAACTTGTATTGAAAATTCAACTTTTTGATTTTGATTAGAAACAGATGTTTTGTGCATAGCTCTATTATAAATCTTCAAAATAAACCGAAATGTATCAATCTAACGAAATTAGTGTGAGCAGAATTACAAAAATAGTAAAACATGCTAGTTTCCTTGATATTTCATGCATACAAATTTGTATTGAAAATTCAACTTTTTGATTTTGATTAGAAACAGATGTTTTATGCATAGCTCTATTATAAATCTTCAAAATAAACCGAAATGTATCAATCTAACGAAATTAGTGTGAGCAGAATTACAAAAATAGTAAAACATGCTAGTTTCCTTGATATTTCATGCATACAAATTTGTAATGAAAATTCAACTTTTTGATTTTGATTAGAAACAGATGTTTTATGCATAGCTCTATTATAAATCTTCAAAATAAACCGAAATGTATCAATCTAACGAAATTAGTGTGAGCAGAATTACAAAAATAGTAAAACATCCTAGTTTCCTTGATATTTCATGCATACAAACTTGTATTGAAAATTCAACTTTTTTATTTTGATTAGAAACAGATGTTTTGTGCATAGCTCTATTATAAATCTTCAAAATAAACCGTAATGTATTAATCTAACGAAATTAGTGTGAGCAGAATTACAAAAATAGTAAAACATCCTAGTTTCCTTGATATTTCATGCATACAAATTTGTATTGAAAATTCAACTTTTTGATTTTGATTAGAAACAGATGTTTTGTGCATAGCCCTATTATAAATCTTCAAAATAAACCGAAATGTATCAATCTAACGAAATTAGTGTGAGCAGAATTACAACAATAGTAAAACATCTTAGTTTCCTTGATATTTCATGCATACAAACATGTATTGAAAATTCAACTTTTTGATTTTGATTAGAAACAGATGTTTTATGCATAGCTCTATTATAAATCTTCAAAATAAACCGAAATGTATCAATCTAACGAAATTAGTGTGAGCAGAATTACAAAAATAGTAAAACCTGCTAGTTTCCTTGATATTTCATGCATACAAACTTGTATTGAAAATTCAACTTTTTGATTTTGATTAGAAACAGATGTTTTATGCATAGCTCTATTATAAATCTTCAAAATAAACCGAAATGTATCAATCTAACGAAATTAGTGTGAGCAGAATTACAAAAATAGTAAAACATGATAGTTTTCTTGATATTTCATGCATACAAACTTGTATTGAAAATTCAACTTTTTGATTTTGATTAGAAACAGATGTTTTATGCATAGCTCTATTATAAATCTTCAAAATAAACCGAAATGTATCAATCTAACGAAATTAGTGTGAGCAAAATTACAAAAATTGTAAAACTTTCGAGTTTCCTTCATATATCATGCATACAAACTTGTATTGAAAATTCAACTTCTTGATTTTGATTAGAAACAGATGTTTTATGCATAGCTCTATTATAAATCTTCAAAATAAACCGAAATGCATCAATCTAACGAAATTAGTGTGAGCAGAATTACAAAATAGTAAAACATGATAGTTTTCTTGATATTTCATGCATACAAACTTGTATTGAAAATTCAACTTTTTGATTTTGATTAGAAACAGATGTTTTATGCATAGCTCTATTATAAATCTTCAAAATAAACCGAAATGTATCAATCTAACGAAATTAGTGTGAGCAGAATTACAAAAATAGTAAAACATCCTAGTTTCCTTGATATTTCATGCATACAAACTTGTATTGAAAATTCAACTTTTTGATTTTGATTAGAAACAGATGTTTTGTGCATAGCTCTATTATAAATCTTCAAAATAAACCGAAATGTATTAATCTAACGAAATTAGTGTGAGCAGAATTACAAAAATAGTAAAACATGCTAGTTTCCTTGATATTTCATACATACAAATTTGTAATGAAAATTCAACTTTTTGATTTTGATTAGAAACAGATGTTTTATGCATAGCTCTATTATAAATCTTCAAAATAAACCGAAATGTATTAATCTAACGAAATTAGTGTGAGCAGAATTACAAAAATAGTAAAACCTGCTAGTTTCCTTGATATTTCATGCATACAAACTTGTATTGAAAATTCAACTTTTTGATTTTGATTAGAAACAGATGTTTTATGCATAGCTCTATTATAAATCTTCAAAATAAACCGAAATGTATCAATCTAACGAAATTAGTGTGAGCAGAATTACAAAAATAGTAAAACATGATAGTTTCCTTGATATTTCATGCATACAAACTTGTATTGAAAATTCAACTTTTTGATTTTGGTTAGAAACAGATGTTTTATGCATAGCTCTATTATAAATCTTCAAAATAAACCGAAATGTATCAATCTAACAAAATTAGTGTGAGCAGAATTACAAAAATAGTAAAACATGATAGTTTTCTTGATATTTCATGCATACAAACTTGTATTGAAAATTCAACTTTTTGATTTTGATTAGAAACAGATGTTTTATGCATAGCTCTATTATAAATCTTCAAAATAAACCGAAATGTATCAATCTAACGAAATTAGTGTGAGCAGAATTACAAAAATAGTAAAACCTGCTAGTTTCCTTGATATTTCATGCATACAAACTTGTATTGAAAATTCAACTTTTTGATTTTGATTAGAAACAGATGTTTTATGCATAGCTCTATTATAAATCTTCAAAATAAACCGAAATGTATCAATCTAACGAAATTAGTGTGAGCAGAATTACAAAAATAGTAAAACATGATAGTTTTCTTGATATTTCATGCATACAAACTTGTATTGAAAATTCAACTTTTTGATTTTGATTAGAAACAGATATTTTATGCATAGCTCTATTATAAATCTTCAAAATAAACCGAAATGTATCAATCTAACGAAATTAGTGTGAGCAGAATTACAAAAATAGTAAAACCTGCTAGTTTCCTTGATATTTCATGCATACAAACTTGTATTGAAAATTTAACTTTTTGATTTTGATTAGAAACAGATGTTTTATGCATAGCTCTATTATAAATCTTCAAAATAAACCGAAATGTATCAATCTAACGAAATTAGTGTGAGCAGAATTACAAAAATAGTAAAACATGATAGTTTTCTTGATATTTCATGCATACAAACTTGTATTGAAAATTCAACTTTTTGATTTTGATTAGAAACAGATATTTTATGCATAGCTCTATTATAAATCTTCAAAATAAACCGAAATGTATCAATCTAACGACATTAGTGTGAGCAGAATTACAAAAATAGTAAAACATGCTAGTTTCCTTGATATTTCATGCATACAAATTTGTATTGAAAATTCAACTTTTTGATTTTGATTAGAAACAGATGTTTTATACATAGCTCTATTATAAATCTTCAAAATAAACCGAAATGTATCAATATAACGAAATTAGTGTGAGCAGAATTACAAAAATAGTAAAACATGCTAGTTTCCTTGATATTTCATGCATACAAATTTGTAATGAAAATTCAACTTTTTGATTTTGATTAGAAACAAATGTTTTATGCATAGCTCTATTATAAATCTTCAAAATAAACCGAAATGTATCAATCTAACGAAATTAGTGTGAGCAGAATTACAAAAATAGTAAAACATGATAGTTTTCTTGATATTTCATGCATACAAACTTGTATTGAAAATTCAACTTTTTGATTTTGATTAGAAACAGATGTTTTATGCATAGCTCTATTATAAATCTTCAAAATAAACCGAAATGTATCAATCTAACGAAATTAGTGTGAGCAGAATTACAAAAATAGTAAAACATCCTAGTTTCCTTGATATTTTTGAAGTAATTGGAAGCAAAATATGTTTTGATTACTTTGGGCTATCTGTTTTTTAAATTATTGGTGGCTAAGTAATGCTAAACCATGCTAAACGAAAGCACCTTATAATAAAATCTAAAATTCATTGGAAGGGAAATTTAATTTCAAAATGTCAAAAACAAGTATGTTTAAGCAATCTAAGCACAAATAACAGAAAACAATTTCAGCGGGTTTTTAAGCGAAAATATTTCAATAACTGAGTTAAATATTAAAATAAGAGAGTTTGCATGTACTTACAAAATAATTGGAATCAAATATTAACGAATTTTTCATGTAAAATGTTTTGAAAACAGTACGACAAAGCGGGAAATTAAAAATATATCTGCTGTTTTTACTGTAATTTTTGTAATGATAATGTTGAACACATTATGAATTGCAGTAGACCGGTGTGAAGTTATCGCAGCCTCTATACTGATCTTAGTGCCGAACATATTAGTGCACTAGATGCTCGAAGGAATTTGGAAAATTTTGATTACAAGTATTTTATTTTCGGCGACCAAATCGAACAATTTCATTTCGCACACTGTTTGTTTTAATTAATTAAATTCTTAATTGAATGAACACACAGGTGCTATGAATAAAAACCTGTAAAAAAAATGTTTTGTGTGTCTCTTCCGAAAACAAGCCGCAAGAGCAAACAAATCCGCGCGCCCCCACATGCTTTTGACGTTTGCGGTGAGCCCTCCGTTTTTGTTGTTTTATCGGGCCATTGGGGGGATTCCACCGGGACAGGTGTCTCATTAATCATTCATCTAATTACCGGGAAGCCGGGCATGCACGCAAAGGTCACCTGGAATTTCAACAGAATGCACACGAAACGCAAATGGCGCTGTTTATTGTTTTGTAGTTATTTCATCAGAATTTCTACAAGTGTTCGTATATTTACGTATTTATTATCTAGTTACTTGTAGAATAATACAACAATTACTAAAGTAACAACGAAGACTAGCTATAGAAACAATAACTACATGGTGAATCAATTTCCAGAAAATTACCACGTTTTTCTTTAATTCCTTAAAAACTACGAAAATTACGGTTACTGTTTTTAGTCGATATTTCAAAAAATATAGTACTAACTTATATGTTTCTTATTTTTATCGCAAAGTAGACTAACAGGCTATCCAGAAATTAAAAAAAGAATAAAATTTGATTCATTTCATTTCTCATAATCTACTAAACTAGTGTCTGAAAAGAATAAAAAAAGACAAGACAATTTCTTAGCTCAAAAGTTGTTTAAAAAATTAATTCATATATCCTCCTCCCATACAATTTGTCCTTGACAAATAGAACGCGTTATATTTTTCCATTCAATCTACCATCCAATTCAATATTTCAAATAATTTGCTGTATGATACGAGATAATTTAGATTGTCTCGCATCTTGACTAACTTTTGAGTCAAGAAATTGTCTTGTCTAAAACGATCTTAAGTATCACAAATAGTTTTTTTATTCTTTTCAGACAATAGTTTAGTAGATTATGAGAAATGAAATGAATCAAATTTTATTTATAAATTTTTTTCTTTCATATTTTTTTCAGCATAAATGCACAACACAATCCGAATTATATAGAAATTAAAATTAATTGTATATCTACAAAAAAAAATGATGAATGGTATTTTTTTCCCTCTCCGCGAGGTTTGTTGTCTTATTTTACATAAACAAATTAATGTAATTTGATAATTTCAGCATTTTTTTTTCAGCCAGTTCTTTTTTAATTAAAAATTATTTAAAAATATATCTGTCACGTTTAAGTTTAAACATTTGTACTCCTTGCTAATTCTATAATATCCTAATCTGACAAATAACACAGTATTAATTTGCATAAATGGTATTACCACATCTTTCTTTTGCAAAATTTCCACAGCGATGCTTTCTGCCAGTAATATTAACAAGCTTAGTCCAAGACCAAACGCCATGATCATCAAAGCCGTGTAAAAAAAATTAGTGGAGCCATTTTCGGTTGATATCTCAAAAAAATATACTACCGACCTAAATGTTTTTCATTATTACCTCAAAGTAGACTAATCAGGCTATCGAAAACTGTATCACAAATAGTTATTTTCTTTTCAGAAACTACTTTTATAGCTAACTGAAATAAACGGTGGAAATTAGTTTTCATACGAATTCATTCGTTAATAACTCAAAAATGTGTTTGCTGAAATTGGTTGAATACCACCTCCGATGTTGAAACAACTGTAATAATTATGCAAAAAAATCATATCGATCGCTAAAACAAATATTTTGAAGATGAACTACTTTCGATTTTTGGCGAAATTTTTTTAATTTGTTTTAATATTTATAAATATATTATGACGGATCTAATAAACATTTTTTGAGTGTTTCAGTCGTTTCAAACGTTTACTTTTTTAGCTATACCTGAAAAACTTTTGAAATAATTAGTCTTAGTTATCAGTCATTATTTCAAAAAATTTAATAACTATAGAATTATTTTTATTATTTTCTGAAAATAAACTAATCAGGTGAGCTAAAAAAATATTAATTTGCTTTTTATCGCTTATAAAATAAGAGTTTTCCAAACAACCCCATTCGATTTTAGACGAAATTTGGCATTTTTTCGATTGACTTTAAAATTTATAAATATAGTATAAAGGATACAATAAACATAATTTTGAGTGTTTCAGTTTTTTCAGGCTTTTACTTTTTCAACTATACCTGAAAAACTTCTGAAATCATAGTTTTAGTTATCAGTCATTATTTCAGAAAATATAATAACTATGGAATGATTGTTATTATTTTCTGAAAATAAACTAATCAGGTTAGATAAAAACATATTACATTGATTTTTATCTCTTATGAAATATGAGTTACAGCTTATTGAACAACCCCTTTCTATTTTTGACGAAATTTGGCATTTTTTCGATTTGCTTTAAAATTTATAAATATATTATGACGGATGTAATAAACATTATTTTGAGTGTTTCAGTCATTTCAGGTGTTTACTTTTTCAACTATACCTGAAAAACTTCTGAAATCATAATCTTAGTTATCAGTCATTATTTCAAAAAATATAACAACTATGGAATTATATTTATTATTTTCTGAAAATAAACTAGTCAAGTTAGCTAAAAATCTTATGAAATAAGAGTTACAGCTTACTGAACAACCACTTTCTATTTTTGACGAAATTTTGCATTTTTTCGTTTTGCTTTAAAATTTATAAATATATTATAATGGATCTAATAAACATTATTTTGAGTGTTTCAGTCATATCAGCCGTTTACTTTTTCAGCTATGCCTGAAAAACTTCTAAAACCATAGTCCTAGTTCAGTTCCTCATCAGTCATTATTTCAAAAAATATAATAACTATGGAATTCTTTTTATTATTTTGTGAAAATAAACTAATCAGGTTAGCTAAAATCATATTACATTGCTTTTTACCTCTTATGAAATAAGAGTTACAGCTTACTAAACAACCCCTTTCGATTTTTGACGAAATTTGGCATATTTTTATATGCTTTAAAATTTATAAATATATTATAAGGGATCTAATAAACATTATTTTGAGTGTTTCAGTCATCAGCTATACCTGAAAACTTCTGAAATCATAGTCTTAGTTATAAGTCATTATTTAAAAAAATATAAAACTATGGAATTATTTTTAATATTTTCTAAAACTAAACTAATCAGATTAGCTAAAAACATATTACATTGCTTTTTATCTCTTATGAAATAAGAGTTACGGCTTACTGAACAACCCCTTTCGATTATAGACAAAATTTGGTATTTTTTTTATTTGCTTTAAAATTTATAAATATATTATAAGGGATATAATAAACATTATTTTGAGTGTTTTAGCCATTTCAGGCGTTTACTTTTGCAGCTAAACCTAAAAAACTTCTGAAATCATAGTCTTAGTTATCAGTCATTATTTCAAAAAATATAGAGAAAATGCATGAAAATTCATAGTATTCAGATTTGCTCAGGCCTATAGCGCGAAAACGGTAAGAGCTAGAGAAAAGTGCCTAAGCCTCAATGTATGGAGCCAGAAATACTCTACATTTTGATATATAAACCATCCCTCTAGCATTTTAAACAAAGAGGCTACCGAGTTTAAACCAAGAAAATGCATGAAAATTCATAGTTTTTAGATTTGCTCACCGCTGTAGCGCGAAAACGGTAAGAGCTAGAGAAAAGTGCCTAAGCCTCAATTTGTGGGGTCAGAAATATTCTACATTTTGATATATAAACCATCCCGCTAGCATTTTAAACAAAGACGCTACCGAGTTTAACCGAGATAATGCAAGAAAATTCATAGTTTTCAGATTTGCTCAGACCTGTAGTGCGAAAACGGTAAGAACTAGAGAAAAGTCCCTAAGCCTCAATTTGTGGGGCCAGAAATACTCTACATTTTGATATATAAACCATTCCTCTAGCATTTTAAACATAGAGGCTACCGAGTTTAAACCAAGAAAATGCATGAAAATTCATAGTTTTTAGATTTGCTCACCGCTGTAGCGCGAAAACGGTAAGAGCTAGAGAAAAGTGCCTAAGCCTCAATTTGTGGGGCCAGAAATAGTCTACATTTTTATATATGATCCATCCCTCTAGCATTTTAAACAAAGACGCTACCGAGTTTAAACCGAGAAAATGCATGAAAATTTATAGTTTTAAGATTTGCTCAGACCTGTAGCGCGAACACGGTAAGAACTAGAGAAAAGTGCCTAAGCCTCAATTTGTGGGGCCAGAAATACTCTACATTTTGATATATAAACCATTCCTCTAGCATTTTAAACATAGAGGCTACCGAGTTTAAACCAAGAAAATGCATGAAAATTCATAGTTTTTAGATTTGCTCACCGCTGTAGCGCGAAAACGGTAAGAGCTAGAGAAAAGTGCCTAAGCCTCAATTTGTGGGGCCAGAAATAGTCTACATTTTTATATATGATCCATCCCTCTAGCATTTTAAACAAAGACGCTACCGAGTTTAAACCGAGAAAATGCATGAAAATTTATAGTTTTAAGATTTGCTCAGACCTGTAGCGCGAACACGGTAAGAACTAGAGAAAAGTGCCTAAGCCTCAATTTGTGGGGCCAGAAATACTCTACATTTTGATATATAAACCATCCCTCTAGCATTTTAAACAAAGAAGCTACTGAGTTTAAACCGAGAAAATGCATGAAAATTCATAGTTTTTAGATTTGCTCACCGCTGTAGCGCGAAAACGGTAAGAGCTAGAGAAAAGTGCCTAAGTCTCAATTTGTGGGGCCAGAAATACTTCTACATTTTGATATATAAACCATTCCTCTAGCATTTTAAACAAAGGGGCTACCGAGTTTAAACCAAGAAAATGCATGAAAATTCATAGTTCTTAGATTTGCTCACCGCTTTAGCGCGAAAACGGTAAGAGGTAGAGAAAAGTGCCTAAGCCTCAATTTGTGGGGCCAGAAGTATTCTTCATTTTTATATATAAACCATCCCGATAGCATTGTAAACAAAGACGCTACCGAGTTTAAACCGAGAAAATGCATGAAAATTCATAGTTTTCAGATTTGCTCACCGCTGTAGCGCGAAAATGGTAAGAGCTAGAGAAAAGTGCCTAAGCCTCAATTTGTGGAGCCAGAAATACTCTACATTTTTATATATGAACCATCCCTCTAGCATTTTAAACAAAGACGCTATCGAGTTTAACCCGAGAAAATGCATGAAAATTCATAGTTTTCAGATTTGCTCAGACCTGTAGCGCGAAAACGGTAAGAACTAGAGAAAAGTGCCTAAGCCTCAATTTGTGGGGCCAGAAATACTCCACATTTTGATATATAAACCATCCCTCTAGCATTTTAAACAAAGACGCTACCGAGTTTAACCTGAGAAAATGCATGAAAATTCATAGTTTTTAGATTTGCTCACCGCTGTAGCGCGAAAACGGTAAGAGCTAGAGAAAAGTTCCTAAGACTCAATTTCTGGGGCCAGAAATACTAACTATGGAATTATATTTATTATTTTCTGAAAATAAACTAATCAGGTTAGATAAAAACATATTACATTGCTTTTTATCTCTTAAGAAATAAGAGTTACAGCTTACTGAACAAACACCTTTCGATTTTTGACGAAATTTAGCATTTTTTCGATTTGTTTTAAAATTTATAAATAAATTATGACGGATGTAATAAACATTAATTTGAGTGTTTCAGTCATTTTAGGTGTTTACTTTTTGAACTATACCTTAAAATCTTCTGAAATCATAGTCTTAGTTATCAGTCATTATTTCAAAAAATATAATAACTATGGAATTATTTTTATTATTTTCTGAAAATAAACTAATCAGGATAGCTAAAAACATATTACATTACTTTTTATCTCTTAAGAAATAAGAGTTACAGCTTGCTAAACATCCCTTTTCAATTTTTGACGAAATTTTGCATTTTTTCGATTTGCTTTAAAATTTATAAATATATTATGACGAATCTAATAAAAAAAAATGTGTGCGTTTCATTTGTTTCAGGGGTTTACATTTTCAGCTATAGCTGAAAAATTTCTGAAATCATAGTCTTAGTTATCTGTCATTATTTCAAAAAATATAATAACTATGGAACTATTTTAAATATTTTCTGAAAATAAACTAATGAAGTTAGCTAAAAACTTATTACATTGCTTTTTATCTTTAATGAAATAAGAGTTACAACTTACTGAACAACCCCTTTCTATTTTTGACGAAATTTGGAAGAATTTTTTTGATTTGCTTTAAAATTTATAAATATATTATAACGGATCTAATAAACATTAATTTTAGTGTTTCAGTCGTTTCAGACTTTTATTTTTTTCAGTTATGACTAAAAAAGTTTTGAAATTATGGTCGTGGTTTTCAATTTCTTTAAAATAAAAAATGCAATAACTATGGAATTATTTTTATTATTATCAGGCTAGCTAAAAATATATTACATTGCGTTTTACCTCTTATGAACTAGAAGTTACAACTTACTGAAAATTCCTGAAAATATTGATTTTGGCTGAAATTCTAAATCTTTTTATTCTAAATTCTAATCGAAAATAATAAATATGTTTATATTTTATCTATCCAATTGAAAATATATAAGTGTGAACCCACCTCTTAGCAATCTACATATTTAGATTTCGATCTTATTAGATCTCGTCAGTGTAGCTCAGCTAGTGAGGATGAATTCACACAAAATCTCGAGTGGTTATATACAAAAACAGTATAACTTACCCTCGTAGAGGGAAGTTAAACGCCATCTGGCGGCACCACATCAATTAGCAATGCACACCCATATGGTAATAACCGTCAACATGCTCATGTTATCGGATCACCGGGTACTGCCCTCTAGAGAATATGAATAATATTCCAATAGAGTGCTTGAGATATCAGCACAAAGCCAATCGTATTACCATATGGGTGTGCATTGCTAATTGATGTGGTGCCGCCAGATGGCGTTTAACTTCCCTCTACGAGGGTAAGTTATACTGTTTTTATCCAATTGAATGTAATTTGAGAATTTAAGCAATTTTTTCAATTATAGATTCTTTCAGTCGACTAAAATTTTATATAGCTTTGCTAATTGATGTGGTGCCGCCAGATGGCGTTTAACTTTCTTCCTCCTAGGGGGTTAGTTGTATCATTTTAAATTTTTTTTATTTGTACCTTTGATTTATTATTTATAAATTATTTTTACTTGAATCAACGTCTATTAATTTGAATATAATTTGAAAATTTCAGCAATTTATTTCAGTCAGTTCTTTTTTAATTAAAAATTATTTAAAAATATATCTGCCATGTTTAAGCTAACATTTGTTCTTCTGCTAATTCTATAATATCTAAACCTAACAAATAGCACAGTGTTCATTTGCATAACTAATTAATAAATGGTTTTACCACATCTTTCTTGTGCAAAATTGATACAGATACTATTTCTACCAGTAATATCAACAAACTCAGTCCAAGCCCAATCGCCATGATCACCAAAGCCGGGTAAAACTCATTCAAACCAACCGCGTAGGTTGGAGCGTGTAATCGAATACACTCAGGTTTTTTAGCCTGATATATCATCCTCAATCGGTGGTGAACTCCGCGTTCAATCATCTTGTGTACCCTAAAATTTATTATATAATCACTCAAATATTATTTTTCATCAAATAATATCTTTTAAAATATTTCACAGTAACTATTTTATTAAATATCATGAGAAATATTTTGTTAGGGCATCAATATATATATATATATATAGCCAAAAGACAGTTTTGAAGATCTAATTTAAAATTCAGATTACTTAAAGAGTTTTCTCTGAGGGAAATCATTATAACTTAATTTCCACCAGTAGTTTAAAAAATACTAGCATATATGATGAAACTCCTTTCTTGTTTTGTAAGTCACTTTTGTAATAAAATAAGATTTGGTATCAGAATTTTAATGTAAAATTCAGATTACTTAATAAGTTTTCTTTAAAAAAAGTCATTATAATTTAATTTCCACTAGCTAGTTTAAAAAATACCAGCATATTTGTATGGGCTTATATGATGAAACTCATTTCTTGTTTTTTAAGTCACTTTTATAATGAAATTAGATTTTATATCGCAATTCTATTACAAAATTCAGATTACTTAATGAGTTTTCTTTAAGAAAAGTGATTATAATTTAATTTCCAGCAGCTAGTTTAAAAAATATTAGCATATTTATTTGGGCTTGTATGACTAAACTCATTTATTGGTTTGTAAGTCACTTTTGTAATGAAGTTAGATTTAATATCGCAATTTAATGTAAAAATCAGATTACTTAATGAGTTTTCTTTGAGGAAAGTCATTACAACTTAATTTCCACCAGATAGTTTAAACAATACTAGCATGTTTGTATGAGCTTATATGATGAAACTCATTTCTGGTATTCTAAGTCACTTTTATAACGAAATTAGATTTGATATTGCAATTCTAATATAAAATTCAGATTACTTTATGAGTTTTCTTTTAGAAAAGTCATTACAACTTAATTTCTACCAGCTAGTTTAAAAAATATCATATTTGTCATTAAAACTAGTTTTTTTACGTACATGAAATTCAACATCTTCCTAAAAGGCGAGCCTTTGCGGAAGTTCTGCACAACAGGTTTCGCTTTAAACAGTGGTATCTGCACCAAGTCACACAGAGCATCCTCTTGAAATGTTTTTTCAATAATAGGGTATGCCGTGGATTCTTCCAAGTGAAACGCGTACCCTCCCAGAGCAACCCATTGCAAGCCAACCTTTGGTATCTGATAGAACTCTTTACCTGGATACAGTTTCTCCCCCAAATGTCTCATTTCAACATCCTGGCTAAACAGCAGCTATAAATAAATTAAATCATTATGGAATAAACTGAATTTTTGAGTTACATTACTTTCAAATACTCTGATGTGAATCGAACATCCTCCGAGCCGATTTTAAGATCACTCCTGGCCAACTGGCGTACAGTTTTGATCAACATCGGAGGGTCCATTAACAGAAACGACACCACACTGCCCGAATAAAATTGATACAGCAGCAAAGACATTACAAAGACAAAAACTGCTACTATTCGTCCGGATAGGAAATGCGGGATCTGAGGAGAATCTAAAACACTAAATTGTTTTTTAAACAAAAGTCAATTTTGTCAACAGACCTTGTTGGCATAACGAGGATGATATGAACAAAATCAAATTGCTCCAACTGGAGTCCATCGGTTCGGCCACGATTTCAGATGGTGGGAGCAGCTTATGTTCCACGGTGAGGACGAAACGCATGGTTAAAACTATGACCACGCTTGAGATTATTATTACAAGCCATACGAGGGTGTCTAGAGGGCGCAGGAAGACCTCAAAGGATGAATTTTGGCGTGGGTTGCGAAAGAAAAATGACGAGCTGAAAAGTTACTATTCAGCTGGTGATGTTTTGAAAATTCCTTACTTTAATTTCGAAAATCTTTGGAATTTAATTTAAAAAATACAAGACGTTATTAATAAAAGTATGTTAGTACATCATAAATAGAAGAGGAGAATAACCGATATTAATACTTATAAAAAATAGATATGTACATACATTAATTTTTTAGGGGTGGTCAAAGTGTCGACCGCCGTCGATCAGTCGCCCGCAAGACTATTGTTAGTCGCTCGCCTGTCTGAAAAGTAGAAATTTAAGGGCCAAAATAAGTTTAAATTTAAAATACATATAGTACTAATACATATTTAGTATCAAGTCATATTAATATAAAAAAAAGTGAAATTCGTTTTTATATAATAATATATATATATATATATATATATATATATATATATATATATATATATATATATACATATATTTTTATATATATATTATATTTATTTTTATTGATAAACGAATTTGTTACGAAGAAATAATTTTTTTCTCTTATTAAAATGACTTGATATTTAATATGTTTTAGTATTAGACCGCGGTCGACGCTTTGACCACCCCTGAAAAATTAATGTATGCGCATATCTATTATTTAGTACATAACTTATTTTTGCCCTTTTCTACTTTTCTTATGATCACTAAATACATACGATGTTGGTAGAGCGCCACCTATAATTTAAGAACTAGGTCGCCCAATGAGATTTTGTCCATCCCTAATCTAGAGTCATACAAAATACAATATAATATAATAATAAATAAGATTACTCATTTTTAAATTCCTTTTAGATGGAATAACCTTATTTATTATTATATTATTTTGTATTTTAAATTACTCTAGTTGATAATTTTGTAAATTTTTGAAATTTAAAATACAGCCATTTTGTCTCACCCCAATGACCACGCTCTTATACCATAATCCACGAACTCAAAACGATCCACCAACATGAATAGCGGCGAACCGCCGAAGTCGGAAGTGCCCCGACCTAGGCTTGCCACTAGCCCATCGAACGAGCCATTTGATAACTTGTAGCCCCATGATTTTGTTACCTCCAACTCAACTCTGCACACATATATATAAACAAAAAAAAGTTGTTTATTGTTCTATAGCAGTTTTCATTTTTTTTTTATTTATTTACGTGAAATTGTAGTACTCTGCACTGTAATAATTAAGACGTCCGTTAATTCTATTGAAGGAATTTATCTCAGGATGATCATTCCATCTAACATGATTCTCCAAAGTACCCTCAAATTTCGCAGGCAACTAAAATAGCAAAAGACAACTGTTAAATATTAGTCTTGCAATAGCAAACGCTAAAGGTTTTCTAGGAAAACATTTTGTTACGCTTTTGAGGCTGTGCTTTCTTCGGGGAAACCAAGGGTGTGATGTTTGAGCGATTGGTATACATATAGCGATCCCTCAAACAGAGAGACGATTCGACCCCACTGTGAGACGTTGTAAAAGATCCTTTATAGACTACAGAGTCATTCTACCAATACCTATATACAACCTAGCCTATATACAACCTAGCCTATATACAACCTAGCCTATATACAACCTAGCCTATATCAACCTAGCCTATATACAACGTCTTTGATTTAAGAAGGTGATGTTGATAAAAGTTATAAACTATTTAAATATCTCACAACTATCATAGTATGAAATTTGGTGCCATAAAAATCTCTCCTCCTCTCATAAAGATGAATATTCCGGTTGTTGATGGTAAACCCTTCAGATGCCCCATACTTTCCCATTTTAGTGACATTTAGAGGTGTATTGTGTTGCGCTGACGCCTTGTACACATCGAAAACATCCCCATCGTGACTAGCAACCCAAACATCCGAATTTATATTGAGCCATAAGTTTGAGAATATTGTGGCGTTTCGTGATGTTACAGCCACAAGCCAGTGGTGCTGGTAGTGGAACAGTTTTAAGTAGTTGCACTAAAAAATAGTTTTAATGAAGAGTGAACAAGTACTTGTAACTACTTTTTTTTCGAATATAGCAGTATTTGTATAATGAAAGTATTGTTATCGTGTAATATTTTGACTTACTAGTTTTGACTTTGCATTGCATTTTCATCATTAATTTAGTCGAAATAGCCTAAATACACGTCGCAAGACAAAATACAGATGATGGACATACAAAACAATTCAGTGGAGACCACGAAGAACACAGCGTGGTATAAGATGATCACAAATGCGATTGGAGGACGACATCTGGAAAGTAGCCAGAAGATAATGGATACAAATAGCACAGGACATGAAAGCATGGAGAGGCTTATATACAGCAGTGGATGGCCAATAAAAATTAATATTTTTAACATATAAGTGTGAATCCACCTCTTAGCAATCTACATATCTAGATTTCGATCTTGTTAGATATCATTAGTGCAGCTCAGCTAGTGAGGATGAATTCACACAATAATATTGTCATTATTGAGTGCTATGCTCACTCAATAATGACTATATTAGCTGCAGCTCAATGGGAACACAAACTAAGCTTACTTTCCTGAGTTGTATCATTTTTAATATTTTTATTATTAAAATTATATTTTGGTTCCTTCTTGCAGTTAATATTGTCATTATTGAGTGCTATGCTCACTCAATAATGATAATATTAGCTGCAGCTCAGTGGGAACAAAAACTGAGCTTACTTTCCTGAATATAAAATCCAAATCGTGACAGTCTCCATCCAGAATGTACCCCGTCTGGCGGTTATGATTTTTGAATGCATCGTCTGTTATGTTTGCAGAAATTTGGATGATTGATATGGGGATTGGTACTGTTGCGGTGAAGTGTTTCAAAAGGTTTATTCTCTCTAAAACAAAGATTTAATAGTGAAAACATAGTTTTGGGATGTAGAACACACACTTTTCTAATAAACGCAGTTGTGTCTTTACAATTATATATATATATATATATATATATATATATATATATATATATATATATATATATATATTTATATAATAATTGAACTACTTGAAGGGAATTAGCAAGTAATGACTTTCCTCAAAGAAAACTCATTATATAATATGAAGTTTACATTAGAAATGCGATATAATATCTAATTTCATTTAAAAAGTAACTTACAAAACATGAAATGAGTTTAGTCATATAAGCCCATACAAATATGATAGTATTTGTTAAACTAGCCAGTCATAATGACTTTCCTCAAAGAAAACTCATTACGTAATCTGAATTTTATATTAGAATTGCGATATCAAATCTAATTTCATTATAAAAATTACTTACAAAACAAGAAATGTGTTTCTTCATATAAGCTCATACAAATATGCTAATAATTTTTAAACTTGCTGGTGGAAATTAAGTTGTAATGACTTTCTCTAAAGAAAACTCATTACGTAGTAATCTGAATTATATATGAGAAATTCAATATCAAATCTAATTTTATTATAAATTTGACTTCAATTGACTCATTCAAGCTTTGTAGTAGACAATTTCATTGGGATCACTAAAAAAAAAGACCTTTATTTGGCATATCAGCCCAACTTTCACAGAAAGAAATTTAAAAAAAGCAAAAAAATACAAATTAACATAAAATACATTTTTTTTCTAACCACTAAAATAAACCCTCTGCCCTCGCCAATTTTCTTTCCCACGTCAGCCTCCTGCAGATTTCCACGCCTTTCCCATCCTCTCCTAACCATTCGTTCAGCTTTCTGCACTCCCCAACCCACTCTTCTTTCACTCCCTCACATTCTTTGCTAAATGGTGGCGTGTCACTCCCCTTCCTACATAGCACACACGCGGTGTACCCCAGCCCCATCCACTCTTTTCTTCCTCGCTCTTCTGATCCACACCTCGCTCTTGCCATGCATACTTTGTCCTCTCTGCTCCACTTTCCCCTGGCTAAGTACCTCGGGAGTTTCCCCTGCACTTGCCACTCTACGTAGCCAGGGTTGTATGAGCTCTCAGCCATTCTCACTTACCTTTCTTGCCACTCAATATCCCTCAATCTCTCCCTTATCTCAGTTCCTAGGCTACCCCTTTCTCTCAGCTTCTCCTCTACCCACACCTCAGACATACCCACTCTTTCATACATCCTTTCTCTATCCTTCCTCTATCTACTCTCTGTTCTACTCTTACACCTCATCCATACCTCCTGTACCAGTCTTTCCTCGCCCAAATCCTGCAATCTTTCCTCAAACTTCACAACCCCCACACACGACTCCCACCACATACTCATACGATTTGTCTCCTGCAACAGCACTGCCCTCGGTCTCGACCTTTCGAGCCCTAGCAGATTCTTCAGAAACTAACCTTGTTCCCTTTCTATTACCTCCCATTCACGCAATCCCCACACTTCCACTCCATACAACAAAATAGGTTTTACACACGCATCCCATATCTTGCACGCCATTACGAGGTTACCACTCCACAAACTCCAAACATTTTCTGCACGCAATCCCCCAAGCCATTCTTGCTTTCGCCTGCATACACTCCACATGCATCCTAAGCCCTCCTCCAGCTCCAAGCCCAAATATTTAAAGCCATTCACTCTCTCAATCAGCCTTTCCTTCCATTTCAGCCCTTCGTCCTTACCCCTCCTGCCCCTATTTCTAAACAACATCCATTTGGTCTTTTCCACATTCACCACTAGCCCCCTCTTATCCAGGTATCTACCCATTCTATCCAACATCTCTTGCATCTCTTCCACTCTCTTGGCCACCAGCACCACGTCATCTGCATAGGCCAACATCCACACTTTGGATGTACCCACCACGACCCCTCCTGCCTGTCCTCTCCTCAGCACCTCTTCCAACTCGCTCGTGTACAGATTAAACAGGAGGGGGCTCAGCGGGCACCCCTGCCGTACTCCCACATTCACCCTAAATTTCTCAGATATTTCTCCATTCACTCTTGATTTCGCCCATGACTCTTTATACACCTTTCTCACCCACTCCACTCCTTCCTCTTCCATACCCAATCTATCCATACATTCCACCAGTTTCCCCCTAGGAAGTCATACGCCGCTTTGGGATCACTATGTATTTTAAGTTTTAATCATGTGAGCAGACTTATTTGAGAAATTTACAAAAATCTATAGTAACCGATTTTCTACCAACAAGTTGCAACCTCATTTGAAGATTATAAAGAAATTAGTGGACTTACAAACAGATACATTTGAGCGTTTTTGTAGACAATTTAATTGAGATCACTATGTGTGTTGAGTTTTAATCATGTGAGCAGACATTTTTGAGAAATTTACCAAAATCTATAGTAACCAATTTTCTACAAACAAGTTGCAACCTCATTTGAAGATTATAATGAAAATAGTGGACTTACAAATATATGCGTTTGAGCGTTTTTGTAGACAATTTCATTGAAATCACTATGTATTTTGAGTTTGAATCATGTGAGCAGACAGTTTTGAGAAACATACAAAAATCCAAGGTAACCAATTTTCTACCAATAAATTGCAACTTCATTTGATGATTATAAAGAAAACAGGAGACTTACAAACAATTACATTGAAAATTTTTGTAGATAAATTTATTGAGATCACTATATATTTTGAGTTTTAATCATGTGAGCAGAAATTTTTGAGAAATTTATAAAAATCCATAGTAACCTATTTTCTACTAACAAGTTGCAACCTCATTTGAAGATTATAAAGAAAATAGTGGACTTACAAACATATGCATTTGAGCGTTTTTGTACACAATTTCATTGAAATCACTATGTATTTTGAGTTTTAATCATGTGAGCAGACATTTTTGAGAAACTTACAAAAATCCATACTAACCAATTTTCTACCAATAAGTTGTAACTTCATTTGATGACTATAAAGAAAACAGGGGACTTACAAACATATACATTGAAGATTTTTGTAGACAAATTTATTGAGATCACTATATATTTTGAGTTTTAATCATGTGAGCAGAAATTTTTGAGAAATTTACAAAAATTCACAGTAACCTATTTTTTATTAACAAACTGTAACATTTGAAAATTATAAAAAAGATGGTGGACAAACATATCCATTGAAGCTTTTTTTTGTAGACAATTTAATTGAGATCACTATGTATGTTGAGTTTTAATCATGTGAGCATACATTTTTGAGAAAATTTCAAAAATCCATAGTAACCACTTTTCTACCAATAAGTTGCAACTTCATTTGAAGATTATAGAGAAGATAGTGGACTTACGAACATAGACATTGAAGATCTTTATACAATTTAATTCAGATCACTATGTATTTTGAGTTTTAATCATGTGAGCAGACATTTTTAAGAAACATACAAAAATCCATCGTAACCAATTTTCTACCAATAAGTTGCAACTTCATTTGAAGATTATAAATAAAACAGTGGACTTACAAACATATACATTGAAAATTTTTGTATACAAATTTATTGGGATCACTATATATTTTGAGTTTCAAACATGTGAGCAGACATTTTTGAAAAATTTACAAAAATCCATAATAACCTATTTTCTACTAACAAGTTGCAACCTCATTTGAAGATTATAAAGAAAACAGTGGACTTACAAACATATGCATTTGAACGTTTTTGTAGACAATTTCATTGGAATCACTATGTATTTTGAGTTTTAATCATGTGAGCAGACATTTTTGAGAAACAAATTTCCATAGTAACCAATTTTCTACCAATAAGTTGCAAATTCATTTGAAGATTATAGAGAAAACAGTGGACTTAGAAACATATACATTGAAGATTTTGGTAGACAAATTTATTGGGATCACTATATATTTTGAGTTTTAATCATGTGAGCAGACATTTTTGTGAAATTACAAAAATGCATAGTAACCTATTTTCTACCAAACAAAACAACAGATGAGTTTCATCATATAAGTTCATACAAATATGCTAGTAATTCTTAAACTAGCTTATGGAAATTAAGTTGTAATGACTTTCCTCAAAGAAAACTCATTACGTAATCTGAATTTTATGTTAGAATTGCGATATCAAATCTAATTTCATTATAAAAGTGACGTACAAAACAAGAAATGAGCTTCCTCTTATAAGCTCAAACGAATATGCTAGTAATTTTGAAACTAGCTGGGGAAATTAAGTTGTAATGATTTTCTCCAACGAAAACTTGTTAAATAATCTGAATTTTACATTAGAATTGTGATATCTAATCTAATTTTATTATAAAACTGACTTACAAAACAAGAAATGAGTTTCATCATATAAGCTCATACAAATATGTTAGTAATTTTTAAGCTAACCTGTGGAAATTAAGTTGTAATGATTTTCCTCAAAGAAAACTCATTATCTAATCTGAATTTTATATTAGAATTGCGATATCATATTTAATGTCATTACAAAAGTGATTTTCAAAACAAGAAATGAGTTTCATCATATAAGCCCATACAAATATACGACTATTTTTTTAAACTAGCTGATGGAAATTAAGTTATAATGACTTTCTCCAAAGAAAACTTATTAAGTATTCTGAATTTTATATTAAAATTGCGATATCAAATCTAATTTTATTATAAAAGCTACTTACAAAACAAGAAATAAGTTTCATCATATAAGCTCATACAAATATGGTAATAATTTTTAAACTAGCTAGTGTAAATTAAGTTGTAATGACTTTTCTCAAAGACAACTTATTAAGTAATGTGAATTTTATACTAGAATTGCCATATCAAATCTAATTTTATGACAAAAGTGACTTACAAAACAAGAAGCTCATAATAATATGCTAGTAATTTTTAATAGACTTTCATCAAAGAAAATTCATTACGTAATCTGAATTTTATATGGCAATTCTAATATAAAATTCATATTACGTAATGAATTTTATATTAGAACTGCTATATCAAATCTAATTTCATTATAAAAGTGACTTATAAAGTCATATAAGCCCATTGTATTTTTGAATTATTTGTTATAATATATTATTATAGATATTACGTACCTTGGATGTTAGTGCATGTAAAAACGGTACCAAACCGTACGTTTTTATACAGAAAAAACGCCGTAAACATAGACGCATCCAAATGTGCGTTTATCGCTTTCAAGCAGCCAGCCGCAAGGATCAGCAGGATCAACATGTTTGCACTTTGCGACTGGTAAAAAGCGCGATTTTATATCCGAACCATTACCGTGTCTTCCTCGACAGCGTAATTGATTGCGATGCAAAATGAAAAATTGTCAGCGCGAATACGAAATGAGACAGTGGAATTAATTTTGCAAAACATTTCGACTTGCAAAACAATAAAGAATATATATATATATATATATTAGCACTTATCCAGCAGACACAATCGATTTGCCGAATTATCGATTGCCCGTTTAAAATAAATACACACTAGCCTAGCGACGGGCGAGGGCGCAATTTGGGATAATGGGGCCCCCGTAATTTTCGGGGCACCCGCGTTTCCGGGGCACCGGGGTCGCAAATTGCCCCTAATTTCTCCCATAAAACACCGGCGTTTATGGGAAGCCGAAGAAATAACCCTTCGGCCGTGACCGATTACAGCGAAATTGTTTAAATTGGCGGCCCCCAAAATTTCGAAATTACCGCCGCCAGCCGCCCGATGCGTCTTTCTTAATAACAGAAGATTAGTGTGGCGGTTATTATGTTGTTGGATGTTATATATTGTTGGGGGTTCCAACTAATTCAGAAAAAATTACGGTAAAGTTTACACATTTAAAAAAAATTGAGTAAAACATCTCAACAAAAAATAGCTGTGACAAATATTTGCTTCACACGTATTTATTTATTAAGGATAAATAAAATGATTTTGTACGGTTTCATTTTATTTATCAGAAATTGAATGGTTTTGGCGTCTACTACGTGGTAATTCATTTTCAATAAAGCATAGGCGAAACTAGTTGTTTCAAACAATTAAACAAGTGGTAAAAAACATAGTAGTTTTATTCATCTCCTTTATTGTTTTATTTATCCTTTACAATGAATTATGTAGACGCCTTAACAATCCAAAATATGTTCATCATCATCATCATCATCATTAGTTGACTCCATAGCCCCAGGGGAGTATCCCGAACTCCCTTGATCCGTGTTTTGAGGCGATCAGCCTCTGTTTCCTTGGTTCTTTCTTCCATAGACCTTTGTGTGTTTTAGCCTTTTCTACAATATTTCTCCATTCTTTCCTGTTATGTACTTTTTTTCCAGTTTTGTACCCCTACCTTTTCTAGGTCTTGTTCTACATTGTCTGTCCACCTTCTCCTTGGTCTTCCTCTCCTGTTTTCCGTTGGCTTCCATTCCATCATTCCTCTTTTGCATTTCTGTCTTTCCTCTTAGACATGTACTTCTAAACCATTGTATTCTCCACGCTTTAATTTCTTTTAGATGTCTGTTCCTCCATTGTGTTCCTCCTCGTCTTTTTTCCTCATGTTTCTCGTTTCTAGTGCGTATGTTACCGCTGGTTTTACCACTGTGTTTAGATTTTTACTTTGGTCCCCTTACTAAGACTTTATGACTTAAATAGATTCTTGTGTATGTATTGCGTATGTTCTGTGCCCTGCTTGTATTCTCGCATTTTTTTCCCTATTGCAGTTGACGGTACTTATTTGTGTCCCTAGGTAATTAAAGTTTCCCCGACAAACAGAACACATCTTGTAGCGGTGTGGGGGGGCCAGTGAGGCGACATCCGTAAACGGCCCAGCTATGAGGGTATACATAGCTGGGACTAGGAAGTCGTCGCATTGCTAAGATGTTCGGGACCCATTGCAACTCCCTGCGACAATGGGTCTCTCAAATAGAGCCAACCACCTTTGACCTATCGGCCTCTCTTGGCCAACCTCTACAGCCACCCTGGCTTCTTTCTGACCCCGACGCTATTAGGTATCGAGGGCTATGGGTCAAATTACTGTCGAACAGAGTCACTTCATACCTTTGAACTATCGGCCTCCCTTGGCCACCTCTTCAGCCTCTCTTGGCTTTTTTCTGACCCCGACGCTATTAGAGCTACTCGAGGGCAAGGGGTCAAACCATCTTCTCTTCACCTATAAAAAAATTTAAAATTAAAAAATTAAAAAAATAAAAAAAAAACCCTCCTGGAGGAGACGAGTTCAGCCGAGACGGTCACCAGCCACTACACAGTCGGATCGGGACGCCATGGATGACTTGCCGATTCCGGTGGCCCGCCAAGAAAAGGAGGAGACAGCCCCAGAACCAGACCAGGAGTTGTAACAAACTGAAGCAGTAACACGAGTCGGCCCTTGTGAGCGAAGAGAAGGAAAACTCTCTAAAACCAAGCACATAATATGACATGAACAAGGAAATAGAAAGGATCCATACCGAACAGGGGAGGGACACCCCAGTTCCGGTGGTCATGCATTCCGTGGCGAGATACACGCCACCGTCATCCAGCGACCGCCATGACCCTCCAGCCTGCCGGATGGGGGGCCTACAAGAAGCGACCGGCAACACTGACATAGGAAACGACGAAATCTTCATGACCTCATCGGCACCAAGCAAGAAGAAGTCCACGGAGAAGACGGAGACAAAGCCGAGAAGGAACAGTAAGGAATCTTTAAAATACTGGTTAAGGACAAGACGCAACAACCTGGACAGCTCAGACTCGGAGTAAGGAAATAAAGCTCAAACTACCAAGAGGAAAGTCTCCTCGCTACCGGAAGAAGGGGACGGGAAGGCTGAACAAACAGGGCCAAGAAGAAAGCAGTCTAAACACCAATTGACTAGCAGTGAGGACGAGGACGAGTACAAAGAGGCCGTCACGCAGTTGGCGGGACTCATGGAGGTCATGCTAAGGTTGACTGACACAGCAGTAACCACACGAAACATCCCCAAGGACGCGAAAGTGGATGCGGCAATACTCCGAGAGGAATATGAGCGGGCCTTTGGAAAATCTGGAACGCCGCTCAAATTCCCCAAGAATAATAAGGCGGAACTAAGGCGCCAGCTTGAAGATCTGAGGGCTGAAAAAGCGAAATGCAACAAGGAATGGAAAAAATGAGAGCAGAAATGAATGAGATGCAGGCACGGTTGGACCAAATAACTAGCCAAGCAACCCAACCATACCCCACGTTAGAGAAGAAAGAACCACCGGAAGAAGCAACAGCCAGAATAAGGAGCGCCTTTAACAGGTACCGCACCTACAATGAGGCGGTTGCGACACTAGATAAGAACTGGCCCGAGGGCACCTTCCTAAATATGAAAGTGACGGGCAGGGAGACCACAAAATGGCCACCATGCGTAGAGGTGGTCAAACACATCGACGCACAATACACGTCTGTGACAAATGGCCGGAAAAAGAAAACCGGCAGACTGATAGAAGAACTTGCAAGCCTAAATTTAAAGGTGGGGGACGTAGCCACAATAACCCACACCATAGAAGTGCATCTTAACGAAGGCCCAATGGGGAAAACGGAGAAGTTCACCCACTATATTGTGTGTGATACCACCAACGAGCTTAGTCTAAAGGAGTGCACCTACCGGGGCATTCAGAAAATAATCGCAGAGGTGAATGAAACAAAGGAGCTGGCAATCGAGAACCCGAGGCTCCATGCACACTTTTTAAGGAAGATGGCCGAGTTTATCCTAGTAGGCTCAAGAGTAAAAGCCACTGTATGGGATCTTGAAGGACACCGCACATCGAGCAGTCTCCAAGGAACAGCTACAGAGGCAAAACCTAATGTAATGAAGGAAGAGACAATCCTGATAAAGCCAGCAGAAGGACAAAGTTACGCAGACCTAGTTCGGCGGATCAGGGACATCGACAGCGGGGACAACAACGTCATCCGACTATAAAGAACAGACAATGGCAACCTCATGATTAGAATGAGGGGCAGTGGCGCCAAAGTTGACGAACTGTGCGACGCCATCAAGGCAAGGGAACCGACTACGGAGGCCAGAGTCAGGAGGTCCGGCGTAGCTTTGCACATAAGGGGCCTGGACCTCCTGACCACGAAAACCGAGGTCGAAACGGCCATCCAGAAGGCAACAAATTGCGGAGAGGATAGGCGAGCCGAGACCGGCTCGAAATAGGACAATCAACATAACGCCAACGAACTCGAAAGAACGAGGATAAAAGTCGGCATGGTACAAAGCAGAGCCACCAGGCGAGAAGAGCTACCGCAGGGCTGCAGCCGCTGCTGGCTGGACGACCACCGGGCCCGCGAGTGCAGTGGGGATGACCGACGCCTTCTACCTTGCAGATCGCACAGTAGGCGGTTGGCTTCCTGCATTGCCACATCTCAGACACAGGCTGTCTGAGATGTGGCGAAGAAGGCCACCAGGCCAGACACTGCAGAAAGTCAACCGCCTACTGCGCGATCTGCAAGGCAGAAGGCCATGCAGCAAGGAGTCCCCGATGTCCGATCAAAAGAGGAGCAAGGGATGAGTCTAGGCACAAGACCAGAGCCGATGGCGGAGGGGGGCTACCCCCCGCAACATAGGAGCCAAAAAAAGTGAATACACAAGAGAACTAGGATGAGTAAAAGGTAAAAAAGAAACCTCGAACACCCCGGGATCCCAACCCTAGGCCCAGGAACGAGTGGAGCGCTTAGCAGTGCCTCGAAGGCGGACAAGGCTCCATCGTGGGACGTGAGGAGGTTTAGTCGGTATGCGCCCCATCAAAATGTCGGAGTGAATCCGACACTGCCCATGCACTCTAATTAGAGCATGGGCGTCTTTAGAAGATTCCTCCTCATGGAAAAAAAATGTAATTAAAGTTGTTCACTTCTTCAATGTCGCTGTTGTTTCATTGTACTTTGTTTTCGTTTGGGACCTTTCTTGTGCTTTTCATGTATTTTGTTTATTCTTTGTTTATGTGTAGTCCTGCTTCTTTTGCCCCTACTTACGATCACTATGTCATCTGCGAATGCAGAAGTATGTGATTTCCAATCTTCCGTTCTCCTCTTTATTTTCATACCTATTACAATTTACCAGTACTTGAAAAAAACGCTATATCACACTGCTTCTTAAAGTAAAGTTATATAAAAAATAACATAAAACTAATATTTTCTGATAAATCCTCCTTGACATATTTTTTTATGGCTGATCATTTCATCCAGCTCTCAGATGCGTACATAAAAATCAGCACTGGGCCGCAGCACGCAAACGAAGACATAGCCCTCTTTACGAGCCGATAAATTCGGGCCTGCCTCACGGGGGCGAGCTGTAAAAGAAAAAAAAATGCATACAGATATATTTAAATTGCCGCGCCCGATAATTTATCGTAATTACGGGGCGCGGATTATGTAAGCGACCTTCGCGATCGTCGTAATTCGACCGTCCCGTAAATCAATCCCGCGCGCCCGATCGTCGATTTGAATTTTTGATTTATGCAATCGATGGGGGCCCCGGCCGCAATCAAATATGGATATGAGGGAAATACGGGAGCCGCTGCACCGCCACCGCCGCCGGCGACGGGCGCCGCGGATGTATACATCATTTTAATTATTTAAATGGCGACCGCGGGCTACCCCCGTTTTACTTCCAACAAGATTTATAATAAGAATTTATTTTAAAAAAAAAGTCTTCTTATTTTTACTAGGAAATTGTAGCCACCTTCATAGGTTGTTTTTTATTCAAGTAATTCTTTAAATTTACAATATCATACATGTAATTATATAGAATATACATTTTATTTATTTAATCGAATGCCTATCTACCGTATTTTGGTGTAAAACTAGATATATAATATACATATTTATTATTAATTTTATGGCATTATGGTTTCCCCTGTACTTTCTTCTTGGCCTTCGATACCAATAGCCTTAGATGAGACATAGGTTCACATTTTTGGAGCTATGTCTCATCTCAGGCTATTGGTATTTAAGGAAGTTCCGGTGTTTTTATTTAATTTTATTAATTATTTGTATTAAAATAAAATACCTTTATTTGGCATAACCACAGGGGATGATGGCGGGATATTGTACGAAGAGCGACAGCAAAACCATAATCACGACCTCGCTGAAAAGAGAGAAAACAAAGAAGAAGGAGAAGGCATATTATATGTTCAATTTTTCATATAAATGGGGTGAGTTTTGAGTTCTTTTATAAAAAATAAAGTTTATAAGATACCCAGGGGCTTTTTTTAAATTTTAAATTTTCCAGAAAATTCAAAATTGGTAAATTAAATACTGAGTAACCAGCTCAGTGATCTAGTGGTCGAGAATCCGTCTGATACTGAGCATTAGGGAGCGAATTTCAAAAAACCTTGTAGGCTAAATTTCGCGAATCACAGGTTTTATGTGAAATTAAGTTAATTACCGATTAAATTCCACTGAGCATCTTCCTTTATCAGAGGAAAAGCCCTCGGGTTGATAGCTATAAAGATAGAAGTTTTTTTTAAATACTACTATATTACAAATATGTTGTTACTAGAAAATTGTAATTGACTAATGCCTGTATTCACCAACATCCCATAAACTTTAAAGGCCCCATCGCTATTGATTGGATAAATTGACAATGTCATTGTGACAGGATCTGTCAAAACACTTTGAATAGCGCTTGCAATTGGAGCTTTGATGACACCTTTTGTTTAATTATTCATTGTTTCCAATAGAGAGAATCTAAAGTAACTACATTTCCTAGATTTATTGTTGCTATAACAACGAATTCTTATGGGTTCAATAGCTATTGATAGCTTCATAAGGCACCTTATACCATTATTTACAATATTCTGTTACAGTAAACATAAAACGCGACTGTAGAAACTAAAATTTCCTAGTAAGAACATCTTATCAAAAGAAGATTGATATTTTATTTCGGTATATAACATCGTGCCGTTTTCGGCGAGCTTTGTACCCCTCAAAGGGGATTGACATGTGTCTGGAGCAGGAGGCGAGTTCCCAAAACGAACTCGTGCCACTGACGTGACACGACCGCATTTATTCGAATCATTTATTACCTTTGGCGATGATCGAATCGCACGGTCCACCCCCCCAAGTCTAGCCGAATAAACCCAACTATACACTTTTGTCATCATAACGACGAGAGCTACACACACACACACAAAAAAAGAGCAAAACGCGGAGGCGATGAGAATCGGCGTGGGCTGTGCGATCGGAGGCGCATGAAGAAGACGAAAATAAAAAACGACGACCAAGAATAAATAATAATAAAAGGTACCGTGAGCGCGGTGAGCGAGCGTCACGTATTTAGAAGCACGTTCTTGGGGCCCAGGCGTAATTACGGTCCGCGAGCTTCTACGCTAATAATACACCAATACTTCATCGTAATTACAGTCTTTAAACCGTTCGACTTCTGCGGACGGATATTTCTAAACGGCGGACGCGCGGGGGCTCGACACGGAGAAAAAAATTACCGAGTTTTATAAACCTCCAGTCTCTTCCTAGACTAACTAAAAAATTAAAAACAAAATTCTAACTAGTCACACTGTTAATTCAATTCAATTCAATTTATTCGTGTTAATAACTAAAAGTTTTACACATGTCATTACAAATGGCAATACAAATACTTAAAATATACATATTAATTAAACTAGTACATTAATATGATAAATTATTAAAAGATATAAACATATAACAACAGATAAGTCTAACCGTTTTGCTGTACCTTTTTATCCTAAAAAAGGTACAGCAAGGAGCTCACGTGCACTTATACATACATAAATACATAATGGGATAACATTAGTATGTGTGTTTGTTTGCATTTACGTTTACATAGCTTACTGTACAACATTAAATACTTATACAACATATATATTAATAAAAATATTTCCGAATTTATAAATTCTTCAAAGGAATATATGGGGTGATCAATTAGGCCTTGATCTTCCGTTTGAACGATTGCATTGGGAGCTGTCGTATGTCTGTAGGCAATTTATTAAAAAAGGCTATAGCGTAACACCTTGTACCATTCTGGGATTTTTGCAACCTCAGTCTACGTGGATATATGCTGCTTTTATTGTACTGTAATCATGGTGCTCATGGGTTGCATAAAGATGTCGGTTTTTCTTTATATGAAGCAAACACTCTAGGATATAAAGTGCAGGTATTGTTAATATTCCGAGTTTACAAAAATTGCTCCTTGCAGTCATCTCTGTATGAGAGTCTTCAACCAGTATCGGTCTAAAATTACTTATATAAGACGTTCAAAATTTTGCGAGGAACTAATTTAAAATTGGTGAACTGAGTACTGAATATATTTCAACTAATTTGTCTAATTTTCAAAACTTTTAGAGTATTGTAACTATAGTTATGGCGATTTATTTAAACGAGTATCTATCTAAAACAAATTGCATGGGATGTTAAAAGGTCAGCCATTAGTACAATTTTACAAACAAATAACTCAAAATTGGTGCACTGAATACTGAGTATATTTCAACTAATAGGTATAATTTTTACTGTATTGTAACTCTAGTTATGGCGATTTATTTAATCGAGTTTCTATTTAAATCAACGTGCATGGGATGTCAGCCTTAGGTGCAATTTTGCGAGTAACTAACTCAAAATTGGTTGACTGTACACTGAGTATATGTCAACTAATTTGTCTAATTTTCACAACTTTTAGAGAATTGTAACTCTAGTTATGTCGACTTATTTAAACGAGTAGCGATCTAAAACAACTTACATGGGATGTTCAAAGGTCAGTCATTGGTGCAATTTTACAACTAACTAACTCAAAATTGGTGAAATGAATAATGAGTATATTCTAAATAACTATTCTAATTTTCAAAACTTTCACAGTCTTGTAACTCTAGTTATGGCGATTTATTTAAACGAGTATCTATCTAAAACCAGTTGCATAGGATATTTAAATGTCAGCCATAGATGAAATTTTGCGAGTAAGTAACTCAAAAATTTTAGTGAATTGTAACTCTAGTTATGTCGACTTATTTAAACGAGTATCTATTTAAAACAACTTGCATGGGGTGTTCAAATGTCAGCCATAGGTGCAATTTTGCGAGTAACTAACTCAAAATTGGTTGAATGAACACTGAGTATATGTCAACTAATTTGTCTAATTTTCAAAATCTTTACAGTATTGTAACTCTAGTTATGGCGACTTATTTAAACGAGTAGCGATCTAAAACAACTTACATGGGATGTTCAAAGGTCAGTCATTGGTGCAATTTTGCAAGCAATTTGCATGCGATGTTCAAATGGGTGACCTTTGGTGCTATTTTATAAACAACTAACTCAAAATTGGTGAAAGGAATAATTAGTATATTTCAAATAACTATTCTAATTTTCAAAACATTCACAGTCTTGTAACTCTAGTTATGGCGATTTATTTAAACGAGTATCTATCTAAAACCAGTTGCATAGGATATTTAAATGTCAGCCATAGATTCAATTTTGCGAGTAAGTAACTCAAAATTGGTTGACTGAATACTGAGTATATATCAAATAATTGATCTAATTTTCAAAATGTTCACAATATTGTAACTCTAGTTATGGCGATTTATCTATCTAAAACAACTTGCATCTGTTCAAATGTCAGCCATAGGTGCAATTTTGTAACTAACTAACTGAAAATTGGTGAACTGAATACTGAATATATTTCAACTAATTGATCTAATTTTCAAAATATTTACAATATTGTAACTCAAGTTATGGCGATTTATATAAACGAGTATCTATCTAAAACAACTTGCATGCGATGTTCAAAGGTCAGCCATCGGTGCAATTTTACATACAACTAACTTAAAATTGGTGAACTCAATACTGAGTATATTTCAAATTATTGGTCTAATTTCCAAAACGTTCACAGTATTTTAACTTTAGTTATGGCGATTTATTTAAACGAGTATCTATTTAAATCAACTTTCATGGGATGTTCAAAGATCAGCCATTAGTGTAATTTTGCAAGCAACTAACTGAAAATTGACGAGCTGAATACTGAATATAATTCAACTAATTGGTCTAATTTTCAAAACATTTACTGTATTGTAACTCTAGTTATGGCGATTTATTTAAACAAGTATCTATTTAAAATAAGTTGCATGGGATGTTCAAATGTCAGCCTTCGGTGCAATTTTGCGAGTAACTAACTCAAAGTTGGTTGACTAAACACTGAGTATATGCAAACTAATTTGTCTAATTTTCAAAATCTTTACGGTATTGTAACTCTAGTTATGGCGACTTATTTAAACGAGTAGCGATCTAAAACAACTTACATGGGATGTTCAAAGGTCAGTCATTGGTGCAATTTTGCAAGTAACTAACTCAAAATTGGTGAAAGGAATAATGAGTATATTTCAAATAACTATTCTAATTTTCAAAACATTCACAGTCTTGTAACTCTAGTTATGGCGATTTATTTAAACGAGTATGTATCTAAAACCAGTTGCATAGGATATTTAAATGTCAGCCATAGATTCAATTTTGCGAGTAAGTAACTCAAAATTGGTTGACTGAATACTGAGTATATATCAAATAATTGGTATAATTTTCAAAATGTTCACAATATTGTAACTCTAGTTATGGCGATTTATTTAAACGAGTATCTATCTAAAACAAGTTGCATGGGATATTCAAATGTCAGCCTTAGGTGCAATTTTTCGAATAACTAACTCAAAGTTGGTTGACTGAACACTGAGTGTATTTCAACTAATTGATCTAATTTTCAAAATATTTACAATATTGTAACTCAAGTTATGGCGATTTATATAAACGAGTATCTATCTAAAACAACTTGCATGCGATGTTCAAAGGTCAGCCATTGGTGCAATTTTATATACAACTAACTCAAAATTGGTGAACTCAATACTGAGTATATTTCAAATAATTGGTCTAATTTTCAAAACGTTCACAGTATTGTAACTTTAGTTATGGCGATTTATTTAAACGAGTATCTATTTATCTATTCAAATCAACTTTCATGGGATGTTCAAAGATCAGCCATTAGTGCAATTTTGCAAGCAACTAATTCAAAATTGACGAGCTGAATACTGAATATATTTTAACCAACTGATCTAATTTTCAAAACATTTACTGTATTGTAACTCTAGTTATGGCGATTTATTTCAACGAGTATCTATCTAAAATAAGTTGCATGGAATGTTCAAATGTCAGCCTTAGGTGCAATTTTGCGAGTAACTAACTCAAAGTTGGTTGACTGAACACTGAGTGTATTTCAACTAATTGATCTAATTTTCAAAATATTTACAATATTGTAACTCAAGTTATGGCGATTTATATAAACGAGTATCTATCTAAAACAACTTGCATGCGATGTTCAAAGGTCAGCCATTGGTGCAATTTTATATACAACTAACTCAAAATTGGTGAACTCAATACTGAGTATATTTCAAATAATTATTCTAATTTTCAAAACGTTCACAGTATTGTAACTTTAGTTATGGCGATTTATTTAAACGAGTATCTATTTATCTATTCAAATCAACTTTCATGGGATGTTCAAAGATCAGCCATTAGTGCAATTTTGCAAGCAACTAATTGAAAATTGACGAGCTGAATACTGAATATATTTTAACCAACTGATCTAATTTTCAAAACATTTACTGTATTGTAACTCTAGTTATGGCGATTTATTTCAACGAGTATCTATCTAAAATAAGTTGCATGGAATGTTCAAATGTCAGCCTTAGGTGCAATTTTGCGAGTAACTAACTCAAAGTTGGTTGAGTGAACACTGAGTGTATTTCAACTAATTGATCTAATTTTCAAAATATTTACAATATTGTAACTCAAGTTATGGCGATTTATATAAACGAGTATCTATCTAAAACAACTTGCATGCGATGTTCAAAGGTCAGCCATTGGTGCAATTTTATATACAACTAACTCAAAATTGGTGAACTCAATACTGAGTATATTTCAAATAATTATTCTAATTTTCAAAACGTTCACAGTATTGTAACTTTAGTTATGGCGATTTATTTAAACGAGTATCTATTTATCTATTCAAATCAACTTTCATGGGATGTTCAAAGATCAGCCATTAGTGCAATTTTGCAAGCAACTAATTCAAAATTGACGAGCTGAATACTGAATATATTTTAACCAACTGATCTAATTTTCAAAACATTTACTGTATTGTAACTCTAGTTATGGCGATTTATTTCAACGAGTATCTATCTAAAATAAGTTGCATGGAATGTTCAAATGTCAGCCTTAGGTGCAATTTTGCGAGTAACTAACTCAAAGTTGGTTGACTGAACACTGAGTGTATTTCAACTAATTGATCTAATTTTCAAAATATTTACAATATTGTAACTCAAGTTATGGCGATTTATATAAACGAGTATCTATCTAAAACAACTTGCATGCGATGTTCAAAGGTCAGCCATTGGTGCAATTTTATATACAACTAACTCAAAATTGGTGAACTCAATACTGAGTATATTTCAAATAATTATTCTAATTTTCAAAACGTTCACAGTATTGTAACTTTAGTTATGGCGATTTATTTAAACGAGTATCTATTTATCTATTCAAATCAACTTTCATGGGATGTTCAAAGATCAGCCATTAGTGCAATTTTGCAAGCAACTAATTGAAAATTGACGAGCTGAATACTGAATATATTTTAACCAACTGATCTAATTTTCAAAACATTTACTGTATTGTAACTCTAGTTATGGCGATTTATTTCAACGAGTATCTATCTAAAATAAGTTGCATGGAATGTTCAAATGTCAGCCTTAGGTGCAATTTTGCGAGTAACTAACTCAAAGTTGGTTGAGTGAACACTGAGTGTATTTCAACTAATTGATCTAATTTTCAAAATATTTACAATATTGTAACTCAAGTTATGGCGATTTATATAAACGAGTATCTATCTAAAACAACTTGCATGCGATGTTCAAAGGTCAGCCATTGGTGCAATTTTATATACAACTAACTCAAAATTGGTGAACTCAATACTGAGTATATTTCAAATAATTATTCTAATTTTCAAAACGTTCACAGTATTGTAACTTTAGTTATGGCGATTTATTTAAACGAGTATCTATTTATCTATTCAAATCAACTTTCATGGGATGTTCAAAGATCAGCCATTAGTGCAATTTTGCAAGCAACTAATTCAAAATTGACGAGCTGAATACTGAATATATTTTAACCAACTGATCTAATTTTCAAAACATTTACTGTATTGTAACTCTAGTTATGGCGATTTATTTCAACGAGTATCTATCTAAAATAAGTTGCATGGAATGTTCAAATGTCAGCCTTAGGTGCAATTTTGCGAGTAACTAACTCAAAGTTGGTTGACTGAACACTGAGTGTATTTCAACTAATTGATCTAATTTTCAAAATATTTACAATATTGTAACTCAAGTTATGGCGATTTATATAAACGAGTATCTATCTAAAACAACTTGCATGCGATGTTCAAAGGTCAGCCATTGGTGCAATTTTATATACAACTAACTCAAAATTGGTGAACTCAATACTGAGTATATTTCAAATAATTATTCTAATTTTCAAAACGTTCACAGTATTGTAACTTTAGTTATGGCGATTTATTTAAACGAGTATCTATTTATCTATTCAAATCAACTTTCATGGGATGTTCAAAGATCAGCCATTAGTGCAATTTTGCAAGCAACTAATTGAAAATTGACGAGCTGAATACTGAATATATTTTAACCAACTGATCTAATTTTCAAAACATTTACTGTATTGTAACTCTAGTTATGGCGATTTATTTCAACGAGTATCTATCTAAAATAAGTTGCATGGAATGTTCAAATGTCAGCCTTAGGTGCAATTTTGCGAGTAACTAACTCAAAGTTGGTTGAGTGAACACTGAGTGTATTTCAACTAATTGATCTAATTTTCAAAATATTTACAATATTGTAACTCAAGTTATGGCGATTTATATAAACGAGTATCTATCTAAAACAACTTGCATGCGATGTTCAAAGGTCAGCCATTGGTGCAATTTTATATACAACTAACTCAAAATTGGTGAACTCAATACTGAGTATATTTCAAATAATTATTCTAATTTTCAAAACGTTCACAGTATTGTAACTTTAGTTATGGCGATTTATTTAAACGAGTATCTATTTATCTATTCAAATCAACTTTCATGGGATGTTCAAAGATCAGCCATTAGTGCAATTTTGCAAGCAACTAATTCAAAATTGACGAGCTGAATACTGAATATATTTTAACCAACTGATCTAATTTTCAAAACATTTACTGTATTGTAACTCTAGTTATGGGAGATTTATTTCAACGAGTATCTATCTAAAATAAGTTGCATGGAATGTTCAAATGTCAGCCTTAGGTGCAATTTTGCGAGTAACTAACTCAAAGTTGGTTGACTAAACACCGAGTATATTTCAACTAATTGGTCTAATTTTCAAAACTTTTAGAGAATTGTAACTCTAGTTATGTCGACTTATTTAAACGAGTATCTATCTAAAACCACTTGCATGGGGTGTTCAAATGTCAACCACTGGTGCAATTTTACAAGTAACTAACTCAAAATTGGTGAACTGAATATTGAGTATATTTCAAATAATTGGTCTAATTTTCAAAAAGTTCACAGTATTATAACTTTAGTTATAGCGATATATTTAAACGAGTATCTATCTAAAACAACTTGCATAGTATGTTCAATGGTCACCCATTAGTGAAATTTTACACATCTAACTCAAAATTGGTGAGCTGAATGTTGAGTATATGAGTGAATACTGAATATATTTCAACTAATTGGTCTAATTTTCACAACTTTTAGAGCATTTTAACTCTAGGTATAGCGATTTATTGAAATGAGAATCGTAAAACACCTTGCATATGATGTTAAAACGTCAAACATGTGCATTTTTTCATGTAGATTATTAAAAAATAGTAAATTATGTACTGACCCAGCTTAGTGACCGAGTGGATAGTCTCGTTCTGAGGCTCCCCAATCGCCTGAGTTCGAACCCCACCAGGACAAATGTTCACCTTTCACAGTTTTTCAGAGGTTTTCTGTGAAGAAAAGGAAATACCGAGCGATTAAATTCCTCGGAGCTTCTCCCTTGGCCGACGGAAAAGCCTCACGGCTGATAGCTCTATAACTGTAGAAGTTTTTTTATACTGAATATATTTCAACTAATGATTTTTACAATATTTATAGTACTACTACTCAAAATCTGGCAATTTATTGAAACAAGTAGTTACAAAATTATCTTACAATCCCTGCACATACATAAATCCGCCATACACTTTATATTCGTTCAGTTAACATTTTTTGTTGACACACAAATTATCACCACCCCCTATTTCATGAAAACGAATTAGCGCGCGTAAATTGAAACGCAACCAGCTATTATTCCAGTAATTGTGGATATTAATTATCGCATTAGTGTCGTCCGTCAGTGGCCGACTTTTATTTATGGTTCTGCTGAGGGGGAGGTGGGTGGTTGTTAACATGTGTTTGTGGTCGCGTGAGAGGTGCTGCACACGGGGAGCGCGCGCGCCGCCGCCAAAACAAGGGCGCCCCCACGAAAGTGACCCCCGCGGCGCTCGCACAATGGAGAGCGCTGGGAATCGCGTGGCCCGCGGGTCATAACTGTTCTGGCAAGAATGGGAGAATGATTTCGGTGCGTACAGCTAGGAGACTGGGTTTAATGAGCATCACTTAATATTATTAATTGCCAAATAGTTAGTCATAGACTAGATTGTCAGTATGTGTTTCAGTTTAAATGCTATTTCAACTGAAACACTATATAGTGAGACGCTACTCACGTTAAAACTAAAATATTCGTAAAAATTGTTGAAATTACCATTTCAGAAACGCCCTTTTCGAGCTGTATCTCAGTAAGTATTTGTTGTACCGACTTCTAGTGTGTGTTTTTTGATTTAGGGGGTGTCATTTTATCCAGTACTAACCCGAATCTATCGCCCGGTTACTTCAAGAAAGGATAGAGGTAACAGAAATAGAGGAGATACAAGCCATAAAAAAGGTAAAATTAGGGAAAGTATCCGGGTTAGATAACATAATACCTAAGATGATAAAGTATATGAGCAAAGAAGAAAGAAAACAACTAACAGATATTATGACTGACATAGTGCAGAAAATAAAAATACCAAAATAATTGAATACAGGAATAGTATTGCCAATATTCAAGAAAGAAGATAAGAGAACGTGCAGTAATTATCGAGGGATAACGATTACTTGCATTCCACAAAAGATTCTAATTCTAACAACACTAATAGAATCACGGAGAAGATAAAAGAAACAATCGAAGACACACAGGAACAGGAGTGAAACAAGGATGCATTATGAGCCCATTACTATTCTCTTTAGTACTAGATGAAGCCATGAAAGAAGCGAAGAAAAATATAAAGTTGCTAAAAATGAAATATTGAAGAATGATAATGATACGATAACGGAAATAATGTTAGCGGATGATATGGTGTACATAGTGTCAGAGACGGGCGAAGACCTACAACATAGCCTAGAGAAGTTGGAGAAGGAACTCGATAAAATTAACATGAAAATAAGTATATAAAAACAAAGCCCATGATACGCTCCAGGAAACAGAAGAAAACATGCAATAAAACTTCAAGGAAAAAGGATTGAACAGGTAGAACGTTTTAGATACCTAGGGTCAATAATAGAATATAAGGGCAACATCGGCCAATAGATAAATGAGAGAGTAGGAAAAATAGTGAATATCTTCAACATAATGAAAGCGACATTCTTGTAAAGGAAAGAAATATGGAATGGAATAAAAACAGAAATAGTGAAAAAAGTTCACTACATTTTCACTATTCTAGTATATGTCTTGGTTTGGCAATACCGCAGGGCGGTTGGTAAAACAAGGGGCCTGTCTCCCAAGATCACCCAATGGATATATACCGCGATCATAAGACCAACTATCGCATATGGTGCAATAGTCTGGTGGTCGAAAACCAAAGAAGTTACAACAATCTTAAAGCTATCACACATCCAGCGGATGGCGTGTCTTGCCATCACCGGCGCTATGAAAACAACGCCCACAGCAGCTCTTGAAGCACTGTTATGTCTACAACCACTCGACCTTATTATAAGGGAGACTGCAGTAAAAACAGCATTAAGGCTATCTTCACTCAACCTGTGGCATGATAAAGGTAGAATCATTGGACACAGGAGCATACTGAGTGAAGCTATCAAACTAGACCCCCTCATAGAAGGTAAGTGCGACATAATTCTACCCAAATACAGTTTTGTCAAACACTTTCAGACCATCATCACAATGGATGGTATCCCACAAGGCGCCAACATAACCATGTATACTGATGGATCCAAAACTAAGACGAGAGCTGGCTATGGAATATTCTCACCAGAACTCGATCTCAAGATAAGTGCACCACTTGGAAGACTCATCAGTCTTCCAAGCTGAATTAACAGGAATACTAAAGGGTGTTCAAATTTTAGCTGAACCGAATATTAAGGATAAACATATCCAAATACTCACCGACAGCAAAGCAGCTCTAAATGCACTAAATGCCAACACATTTGTGTCGAAAGAGCTATATTCATGTCTACACAGCCTGGAGGAGCTAGTTAAATATAACAAACTAGAACTCTGCTGGATAAAAGGACATAGAGGCATAAAGGGGAACGAAATAGCAGATGAACTTGCCAGGAAGGGATCCTTACATCCTCTAAAAACCCAAGAGGATGAAATAATTTCTGCAGGTACTCTGAAAAAAATAATAGAGCATAGGACACATGCTCTTCACAAGGTACGATGGCGAGAAACGCCGGGCTGCAAGCAATCAAAGGCAGCAATTAGGCAACCTTGTAAAATTGCAGCCACGGCCCGCCTTAACTTATCTAGAACTAATGTGAAATTATTGACAAACATCCTAACTGGCCACTGCCGGCTAAACAAACACCTACACACGATGGGTCTGGTGAACAGCCCGTTATGTAGAGGGTGCAATGAAGAACTAGAAACAGCAGAGCTGTAATATGTCTCTGCCCAGCTCTAGTAAACACTAGGCATCTAATACTAGGGGAGTACTGGACTAGTATGGTCAGCATTGGCAGCTCCTCACCCGCCAGAGTTTTGCAGTTTGCACGCAAAATTGACTGGTGGGACGAGTGAGCAGCCTTGAAGGGAAGTTTCACAATGGGCCCATTTTGAAGCCTAAGCGCCTCCAGCCAACTATCCAGAACAGAGAGTAGATGGAGGAAGGATAGAGAAAGGATGTATGTAAGAGTGGGTATGTCTGAGGTGTGGGTAGAGGAGAAGCTGAGAGAAAGAGGTAGTCTAGGAACTGAGATAAGGGAGAGATTGAGGGATATTGAGTGGCAAGAAAGGCAAGTGAGAATGGCTGAGAGCTCATACAACCCGGGCTACGTAGAGTGGCAAGTACAGGGGAAACTCCCGAGCTACTTAGCCAGGGGAGAGTGGAGCAGAGAGGACAACGTTAGCATGACAAGAGCAAGGTGTGGGTCAGAAGAGCGAGGAAGAAAAGTGTGGATGGGGCTGGGGTACACCGCGTGTGCACTGTGTAGGAAGGGGAGTTACACGTGGTGGCACCTTAGCAGAGAATGTGAGGGAGTGAAAGCAGAGTGGGCTGGAGAGTGTAGAAAGCTGAACGAATGGTTAGGAGAGGATGGAAAAGACGTGAAAATCTGCTGGAGGCTGACGTGGGAAAGGAAATTGGCGAGGGCAGAGGGGGTTTATTTTAGTGGTTAGAAAAATGATGTATTTTATGTTAATTTGTATTTTTGTGGTTTCTTTTTTATTTCTTTACGAGAAGAAGCCGTAAGAAAGGATATAGCATGGGAAGGAATAAAACAACTAATACACGATAGAAAAAAATTAAAAGAAAAATACAAATGCAAAAAGGATAAAAACGCGTACACCTTACGGTAGAAGGCATATGATTAAATACTAATACTATTATTATTATTTCGTCTATTATTAATTGTTATTTATTTTATTATTCATTTCAAAATTCAAATTTAATGCATGCTGCGCCAAATCCACGAACTAAACTTCTGTTCGATAGCACTGGCAATATTTAACAAAAAACAATATTAATATAATTAATTTAAAAAAAAAGTTCTATCTTTATTATCAGCAATGGGGCTTTTCCGCCAGTCTAGGTAGAAGCTCAGAGGAGTTAAATCACCCGGCATTTGCCTTAACATCACAGAAAACCTCTGAAAACTGTGAAAGGTGATTTGCGAAAATTCGCTCCCCGCTGGGGATCGAATTCAAGCTCCCCAATCCGAGACGGACGACGCCTCTGACCACTCGGCCACTGTACAACAATATTAAAAATAATTACCCAGGTTAGTGGCCGAGTGGTTAGAAGCGTCGTCCGTCTCGAACATCGGGACGAATTTTCGCAAATCACTTTTCACAGTTTTTCAGAGGTTTTCTGTGAAGTTAAGGTAAATACTCGGTGATTAAATTCCTCTGAGCTTCTCCGTAGACCGGTGGAAATGCCTAATGGCCCTATAAAGATAGAAGCTTTGTTCAAAATAATAAAATATAGAAGCTAAAACATATGTTGTTGTACGAAACGTGTATAGAATTAAATTTTCACTCGTTTTTCAACTATATCGCATCATTTATAACTAATTTTGTGGGATGAGAGACATAGCAAATGATGAGAAGTGGGATGAAGAAAATGAAAATATAGAATTGACGACTATGAAACGATTGCAGCGGATCATTTGGGATTGAATTAATTTGGTATTTGCCTCGTTAAACATATTAAATGTTTTTTACATATTAGTATCTGAGGTATGATTAATGTATAAACAAAATAAATAAATAAATAAATCAAAAATCAAAATTTCATGCCACAACTCTACAAAGATAAAAATTACTTGAAATTAGCATTTCAAAAAAGACTTTTCCGAGCTGTATCTCAATAATTGTTTGTCGTTTCGACTTCTAGTTTGTATTTTTGGATTTAGGGGATGCTTTTCTATCCGGAAACAGCATTAACCCCAATCTACATCTATTTGTTTTAACGTGGAATGCGAAAATCTACGAAATCGCCCAAGGGGAGACGTAGAGTTTTTAAAAATCAAGAATTTAAAAAATTTGCACGATATCAATGCCCACAAAAATGCAGAAATTTCATAATCACAAGACAAAAAATGCCACCCCCACGCGTGACTTTAATTTCTTCCCGCCTGTACAACGGTGGTCTTGTTTTTCAAAAATTCGCTGCTATAAGCGTTCCCAATGCCCATAAAGAGCAGAAATTTCGGAATCGCATGACGCATGAAATTGCCACCCCCAACCCCCTGCGTGACTTTAATCCATAGAATTTCTTCCCGTCTCTAAAACGTTGTTCTTGGTTTTTAAAAATTAGCTGCCATAAGGGCGGTACAAGCGTTTAAAGAAGTTACGGGTTGATCGCGAAATTATGGTGAAACCGTGTTTTTTGAACGCCCGCCGAGTTCGAAATCGAATCTACGGATCAGGGGAGCAGGAGTAAGAGTCGGTCGACGCAACTTCAAACGGCTACAACTCAATAACTAGAGCGATTTGAACGACTAACCAGATACCAATCGTTAGGAAATATTATAATCTACTTATTAGTAGTATTAATTAAGCAAATTAACCCGTATTTAATTCACAATTAATGCAAACCGCCGCCATAAAAAAGAGAGGAGATGAGTGCGACCAAAACTAATGTTGGTGACGCTGCTAGTTTAGATTCAGTGTTGTCAACTTATTATTTAATTCATTCGAACTACTGAAAATGCGTTGATTTGAACTACTAACTTATAAGGCATTACGGCGGTGGAATAATATTGGCAACACTGATTTGTATGCATCTGTTTCAGTGTTGCCAACTTATTATTTAAGTCGTTCCAACTACAGTAATACTGGTAATACTGTTCATTTGAACTATATATAAGTGAATAACCTAAATAAATATAAATTAGTTTAAAATGGTTGCACGTCTGCAGGCATTATTTCTATCTTTATAGGCTTTGGGGTTATTCCGTCCATCAAGGGAGAAGCTCAGTGAAGGTTAATCACCTTAAATTAAAAAATTCTTTGTATATTGGATTCTTTTAGTAGCAACCAGTTTGGAGTGTATAGTGGTAGATTTAGTATTGTTTGAAGAGCTTTATTTTGGAAATGTTCAATGATTTCTAGGGTTGAGTTGCTTGCAGAACCCCAGAGTTGTATGCTATACATCCATACATATATAACAGGTACACCTACATCTCATGGTAGAAGGCATATGATTAAATAAATAACATCCATACAGGTTTTAGTATAGATTTGTAGACAAATATTTTGTTTGATGTCATTAGTTGGGATTTCAGACCTATTCAGTTCATTTGATGTAGCTTTTCTCCAAGTTGTAACCATTTTTGCCATATGTGACTTTTCTAAGTTAGTCATCTATCTAGATGCATGCCAAAGTATTTAGCAGATTCCTTTTGGGCAAGTTGTTGGTTGTTTATAAACACTGCAGGACATGTTTCTTTTCTTAGTGTATATGTGGATAGTTGGCTGGAGGCATTGATTGAAGTATATAAATACTTCAATCAATGCTGGATGGTAGCATAGCTACAGACACTTAGGCCTCAAAATGGGCCCATTCCCTTTAAGGCTGCTCACTTGTCCCACCAGTCAATTTTGCATGCAAACTGCAAAACTCTGGCAGGTGAGGATAGTGTATATGTGACTTTGAGGCAATTCCTTCAAACTCAATGCTCAGTAAAAGACAGCTTCTAATTACTGGCACAGGCATTCATTATTGTTATTATATTCAAAACCAAATTTAAGCAAGTAATATAAAATAATTGTTAACACAGTTATTTGGAAAACATTGTCTTTAATTCAAAAAATTACAAATTCATTAGCTGGAAAGTATTGCAGACACAGAAATGATAATAAATAGTAGTCAATAATTTTTAAAACAGTTGTAAAGCAATAAAGTCACATCTGATGCTATAAACCCAACAAAATAACTCACACTTGCTGGTATAAACATAATGGGGTACAATAAAAAAATGTCATTGGGTTTAAAGTTGACACTTAGCTTTACACATGTACTGCACACACATCACTTATATTGCAAAATAAAATGCACTTATCACAGTTTATTTCGAACATGTGGCAGATAAAAACTATTGACTTCACAAAGTAGAAATTACACAATCTAAAACACAGCCAACAAATTTGTTGGTGTGTATCAGTCAGGTGTGAACATAAATAAATTAGATAACCTAATAAACAAAAACAAACTGGAAACAGCCTAGAGTTCTGTGTGTATCGGCTTGAGCTCCTCTATTCTCTTGATATACTCAGATTTCTCAATGCAGCCAGTACAGTCCTCACCCCAATCATTGATGATTTTCTTGAGGTCACGCACTTTGAGTTTCTTCAGGTCAACAGTTTTCAGGTCAATTTGCACATCGTAGCGCAGCTCACAGATCTGTGCATCCTTCTTTTTCAGCTTTTCACAAATTTTGTCGGCTGGCATGGACCATGACAGTGGCTTCGAGATCTCACCTAGGATGCCTGTTGCACTCTCTTCAAGGCCACCAAGATAGTAACACTAAAATCAAAATTTTTGTGAATATTTATGTATTAGACCTGAAATCCAATTGTTTTTACATGTCAAATGTAATGTTATGTAATTAGTTGTGGGGAGAAATAAGAACTCTGTTCTCACGAACATACAGGAATCAAGATCTTAGATTGGAGTACCAAAAAAATGAGAACTGAGAACTGTTTTCTAAACTATTGAGAATTGAGACCTGAAATCCAATTGTTTTATATGTCAACCATAATGTTATGTAATTAGTGGTGGGGAAAAATGAGAACTTTGTTCTCACGAACATTCAGGAATCAAGATCTTAGATTGGAGTACAATAAAAATTAGAACTGAGAACTGTTTTCTAAACAATTGAGAATTAAGACCTGTACACAGAGAACCATGCACCAATAACTGAGACCTACACACCTATAACAGAGACATATGCACCAAAAACACTGACATACAGACCAAGAACTCAACCCCACACACCAAAAATCCTGATCTGCACCCCAAGAACTGTGACAAGCACACCAAGAACCTTATTAGTAGTATTTATAACCCATGTACATCTAACAATACAGTAGTAAGGTAGTTGTAATAAATATATTATTTTGAAAAAATCACAGTTCTCATAAGAATATAACCATGACTACTTACTACATGGGGTTCTTGGAAATTGGATTCTCAGTTAATTAAAGTTCATGATTTGCTGTTCTCAGTTCTCAAGATCTTTTAAGAATCAAACATTGAGTTTTGACAAGAATTGAGAACAACTTCTCAGTTCTTAGAAGCCCCCATTGCCAGTTTGGATTGAAAATTGGGTTGGAATAATAAAATTAACTTGCATGCATACAATCCAGCTAATGAATTAATTTAGACACATATCTAGAATGTATGCCTTATCCTTATAAGGCACCTTACACATTCAATAATACTGACCAGTGCAGTCCCAAAGTGTATGGTACTGCTGTGGGACTGATTTATGCCACCTATATGTTACCTTATGGCTCAATGTACACGACATGGCATGCCAGAGTGGCATTTATGAAGCATGGCAAACTAACACCTTCCAACAGTTGTTTAGTTGGTTGCCATGGGTAACAGGCCAGTTGGAACTTACAGAATAGACACCTAAAAGGGACACCTTACATGATCAATAATACTGTCAATATTTTAGAATAATGACACTATTACTGTATGATATGTTCATTATTCTAAAATATTGACCGTATTACTTATCATGTAAGGTATAGTAATGATGGAATGATATCATAATTGTATACTTGATAAATATAAAAGGAGGATTGAAGTAAATACTGACAGTACTACGACTGACAGTATTATTGACCATGTAAAGTGCCTTTATGATTCAGATAAGATTTAGGCTTAAATTCTAACATTCACAAAGCATACCAACAGTAGTTTAGGTAGTTGCCATGGATAACAAACCAGTCTGAACTGAATAAAATAGACCCCCTGATACTTACAAATCTATTTTCTTTGTCCCTTGCTGTCTTACAGTACTTCTTAAACTCAGTTTCAATTTTCTTAGGGTCTTCTTTCACCCCACTTTCTAGTTTTGCAGAGAATTTCTCTAATGTCTTGATACAAACTGCAATTGAGAAAATATTAGCTCATGCTTGAGTCAACTGTTATGCCTTACCTTCACACTCTCCAGCCTTCAAGGCACTCACCATTGAGACCATTGCAACCAGAGCCAACACACATGCTTGCAGCTCCATTTTATTATTTATACCTGAAATTGCCAAAAAAATCAGTCAACAGTTGACAGGTTATGTGAGAAAAGCCCGACCCGAATGCTCGTTGTTAGCGAGTTGCTAGTTACCTGAGAGTTAGCTACTGTAGGGTTTAATTGACGCGTCTGTTGTTGCTCTCGCCCGGAAATCGTTCGGAAGCAACACGTTGCAAAATACCGTTTTTGACAGGGGGGCCGGCTTGAAAAACCTGGCAGTTCGCGTTAAATTTGTCCTGACGCGATTGGCCCACGTCAACACCAAAAAGTTGCTACTAGCAACGACATCTAATTATTGCTAGCTATATCCTTTTGAGCTGTCAACTATTGTTAGGAAATGTAGAAAACTTTAAGTACATGAAAATTTGAGGTTATGTTTACCTAAACAATGTGTAGGTATACAATAAATAAAGCTCTTCTTTTGAACTATTTGCAATACATAGAACGGTATTTTAAACGACTCTGAAAAATATATAGCAGGGGCGGATTATATTTTCTTTGGGCGGCACAAAAGTTCGACATCACGACATATTTTGAAGATAAAAAAATTAGATTATATGTGCTTGGCCACCCCTGATATATAAAATCATTAAATCGTCTTTATAATAGCTGAAAATAACTTGCAAAAGCTTAAAATTATCTGTTGCGTTTATTCATTTCAATTTTATATTTTATGAAAATAGTTTAATTGATATGGTACTGATTGAACTATTTTCATTAGATATAAAATTGAAATTAATAAATAAAACAGATGATTTATAAAGTTTTGACGTTATTTCAGCAATTATAAAAACGATGTAGTATCAAATTTAATGATGGTTTAAAAATGTTAAAAAGACCGTTCCAGATATCGGAAATAGTTCAAATAAAGTGGTTTATTTATTGTATACCTTCACATTGTTTAAGTAAACATAACCTCAAAGTACATTGATTAATTTCAGGAACCCACCAAACAAAACAGAAATGGGCGCGCTATTTCAGCCGCGGTCAGAACCAAATTTACCTAGAAACTAAAGTTTATTTAAAGAAATCATAAACTCTAAATAATAACATCAGTATTATTCATTTAATTCCCATTCTAGTTTTTACCACACAAAAAAAATTGATATACAAAAAAAAACGTTTAAAATCTTTTCAATGTCAGCTGTCAAAAACATGCATTGACTAATCAAAAAATTTTGGCCCGACTTGTTTTTTTTGTTATCATTTCCCTGCCTGTCTGTTTGTGTATGTAATTGAACCCGGCGCGATCCATGTGAATAGCTGCGTGCCGTGGGGTGCAAACACCAGATCCAGCCATGGGCGACGAATGTGAGTTCAAATTTAATTTCAAGCCCACTGAACATCTGGAATACAACTATGATGAGAACATTAGGGAGATCTTGTACCCCCATGTGGTGGACCCCACAGATGATATAGCAGAATATGCGGTGCAACAGCTGAAACCGGATGAATACCGCTGTTTGCTATGCCACTTGTCTGTGAATACAGCTCCAGAGGTGCACCTTCAGTCCAAAGCACATACCAAACGCCTTCTCCGCAGCCACAATGACACTGCCTTCAAGTTTTATCATGAGGTGTTCATGAATATTAAAGTTAATCCCATTATACAGGTTTACTTTAGCCCTTGCAGTGCCAAACAGGTGGTTTGTGTGATCTGCGGAGACAAATTGTTTGCCAATCAAGTTGTGAAGCATGTGCTCACAAAAGATTTGAATGATTTTGATCCTAATTATGCTGACCATATAGTCTATAGTGATCTTATCCATGAAATCCGCCCCGAGTTGGCTGAGTTTGAAAAGTTTGCTACAAGCCCAAACTCGCCTGTTTTCAATGTCGTTGGCAAGGCAAATGTTTGTGTAATATGCAAGGATGTGTTTGAGAAGCCTACTTCAGAACATGTTCATACTGTCAGTTTGGATGCTAGGACCTTGCTGGGGTTTCATAAGTATAAGAACTTTTGGCCTAAACAGAGGGAGGAGGTGCAGGAGTTTCAGTCGTTTTATGTTATACACAGTATGCTTTATTTGGAATGCATTGTGTGCCGGCAGCATATCAGTTATGATAAGGTTGTTGGGCATATTAATGAGCATCCATGTGGGTTTCTTCATCCAGATGATCCACTCAATGGTAAGTGTTTTTGAGTTGTTGATAATTTTATTGTATTGTTAATTTGATGTGATTTTTAGAGTCAGCTTGCGAGTGGGATGAACTGCGCAGGGAGTTTATCCAGGAAACTCTTTGTTTTCCAATGGATTATGATGACAATATCTTGATGACATATTATCCTGAGCGAGTTATGGATGAGGCTGCTAAGATTGATGAAATTGGATGTTATTTTATACAACGACAGCTGGATAGTACACGTTGCTTGATTTGTAGAGATTTGCTGGAAGGTGCGACATTTTTTATACTATCTGTATGTAATTTAACATAAATATTTACAACACTAACACATAAACTTGAATATCTATCTATATATATTATAATTATTTATTATTATGTATCTACATGTATGATAAAATAAGATGCGCATATTTTTTTTAAATATAAAATTCAAAGAAGTATATAAAAATTAGATCTATATCTAATCTATATTATAAAAAAATTCTTTTCCAGGTGTTTTCACCATAGAAGACATCCTGGCGCACATAAAGTCAGAGTTCCACGCCATGATGGCGTACAAAAAGGAGAATCTATCAGCTCTGGCCGCATACCATAAGTTCTGGTTGCAACAACCAGTGCACCAGCAGATGTTGCAACACAAATTCAGGCCATACACTGAGAAGCAGTTGAAATGTGTCACGTGTCATAGTAAAGTACCCACCCTTAATATCCTCGAGCACGTGTCTGCAGGGTGTACCATCGGTGCACGTCCTAAAAAGAAGCCACTGCAAAACGTGCAAAACGTACCGCCGGTGGCGCAAACCAAGCCTGCCCAACCGAAGCCTACCCAAAAGAAGCCTACAAAAAAGCCGAAAAAACGCTTTTTCGCACAGGTGTACCCACCGGTTGTTCAAGTCCCAGCCACATCGGTTGTACTGAATAAACTGAGTTCAACATATATTTATCCCACACACAAGCCGGTTGTACCAAATAATCCGAGTACAACACATATTCCACCCACGCACAGGCCGGTTGTAGAAATTTCGCAACCGACTGCAAGTTCGTCGGCCCAGCAACTACCGCGTGCAAGTTCGGCGAACGAAGTCTCAGTACCGATTGCACCAGCAGTCGCATACAAAACGCGGATGGTACGTAGCAACTCAAGCACGCCGCCTCCGAAAACCAAACGCGTACGCCAAAGGAAACCGAAACAAGTAGTTGAGCCTGAAGTGGTGTCGGAACCGCCGCCCAATCCGGAGTTGTACGAGAACTTGCAGAAGGACAGGTTTTTGCTGCGCACACCTACCGAAGAGCTGTTATACTTGATGTCCGTAGTGAATCCTGAGAGCTCGAGTGGTGGATTTGAGGATGATAGTGAGAGTTCATCAGGGTCCAGCTCGGTTCAACTCGAGGCGGCTAATAAAGCAGGTAGTGCGCATGTGCAGTAATTACGTAACAATGTATGGGCGGGGCTTCTTTTCTTATAAATCTGTTTATTCTCTACAATGTAGTCATTCAAATTTCTCTCTAGAATCTAGAGTCATGCAATATTCTCTCTAGATTTTAGAATTCTAGTGAGAGAAACTTGCATGGCTTAATTTGTTTTTGATTAAACTTTTAAATCATCCGTATTTAGTAAATTATATAATCAAAAGAATGACAAATTATGGTTACGATGGTTTAGATTCCATGCCGGAGACCGAGTACGCCCACGAAACAATCTCAACAATCTACGGGAATTACAATGTTAACAAAGGCCAACGCCGGCCGGACTTGTACTTCATGCAGAAGCGGCCTTGGGGCGAGTTGTTTTGTCTGATTTGCGATTGCTCCGTGCAGAGGGGCTCTCCATACGCGCACATCAATGGCAAGAAGCATTCCACTGGAATGACTGACAAAGTGCTGCGGGCAATCGTCATAGCGTACCATCGCTACTGGACTGCGCAGGCTCCTACTTTTCAACTGGATCAGGTTGGTTATGAAATTTAAACTTGTATATTCCAACTACATTTAATTTGTTTGCAGGTGTTTTACGGTGCGAACACTGTGGACACCACGCTGTGCAGCATTTGCGATAAGGAATTGCGGTATAGTAATGTTGCTAAACACAATTGTCCTAGGAAATTTGAGGCTGACGTTGCAGGTGGTATGTTACTATTACTCATTTTTATTTTATATTAGTAATCGCTATATTCTCAAAAAAAAACTTCTTATTATAAAGTTCTCAAACGAAAACATGTTTACAAAAAGCTCTAATATCAATAATCTAGTATCACCTTTTGAAAATATTTTCTAGTATGTAGGTGTCCTATAAATTCTAGGAACAGGACCTAGGGGTGCGATCACTGAAACCACTCGTTTGAGCCGTATTCGTTTAACAGTCAAAGTTGAACAATTTACGCATGTAGCGCAACACCGAGGTTTGAAATTGGGTGTGCTAGTAAACTGAGTACATACACAATAGTCAATAGTAAAAATAACAGCTGTTCGGCTCTTCCGCCGGTAAAATTTTAACACATTTCATACTTCAAGACCTCACTTCTGATTATAAATAGAGATATATCTGTAGTTATATATCTTTATATCATTGTTTTCAGTTCTAGCAGCTCTAATTTTAAATTTACTATATTTCTTACTTTGATTCCTTACATCTGAGGATAAATTAGAGATATAAGTGTAGTTATATATCTTTATATAATTGTTTTCAGTTCTAGCTGCTCTAATTTTAAATTTATCTCACTTCTTACTTCGATACCTCATTTCTGAGGATAAATAGAGATATATCTGTAGTTATATATCTTTATATCTTATGTTTTACAGTTCTATCTGCTCTAATTTTAAATTTATCTCACTTCTTACTTTGATACCTCATTTCTGAGGATAAATAGAAATATATCTGTAGTTATATATATATTTATATCTCATGTTTTTCAGTTCTAGCAGCTCTAATTTTAAATTTACATTTTTTACTTTGATACATCACTTCTGAGTACAAATATAGAGATATATGTAGTTATATACCTTTATATCATAATTTTTTCAGTTCTAGCAGCTCTAATTTTAAATCTACCCCATTTCTTACTTCGACACCTCACTTCTGAGGATAAATAGAGATATATTTGTTGTTGTATATCTTTATATCATAAGTTTTTCAGTTCTAGCAGCTGTAATTTTAAATATACCTAATTTTTTACTTTGATACCTCACTTCTGAGGATAAATACAGATATATCTGTAGTTATGTATCTTTATATGATATGTTTTACAGTTCTAGCAGCTCTAATTTTAAAGTCACCTCATTTCTTACTTCAATACCTCACTTCTGAGGATAAATAGACATATATCTGTAGTTATATATTTTTATATCTCATGTTTATCAGTTGTAGCAACTCTAAATTTACTTAATTTCTTACTTTGATACCTCACTTCTGAGTATAAATATAGAGATATGTGTAGTTATATATCTTTATATCATATGTGTCTCAGTTCTATCAGCTCTAATATTGAATTTACTTCATTTTGAATTCGTTACTTCATTCTTGAGAATAAATAGAGATATATGTGTAGTTATATATCTTTATACCATAAGTTTTTCAGTTCTAGCAACTTTAATTTTAAATTTACCTCATTTCCTACATCGATACCTTTCTTCTGAGGATAAATAGAGATATATTTGTAGTTATATATCTTTATATCATGTTTTTCAGTTCTAGCAGCTCTAATTTTAAATTTACATCATTTCCTACTTCGATACATCACTTCTGAGGATAAATAGAGATATATTTGTGGTTGTATATCTTTATATCATAAGTTTTTCATTTCTAGCAGCTCTAATTTTAAATTTACCTAATTTTTTACTTTGATACCTCACTTCTGAGGATAAATAGAGATATATCTGTAGTTATATATCTTTATATCTTATGTTTTACAGTTCTAGCAGATCTAAGCTTAAATTTACCTCATTTCTTATTTCGATACCTCACTTTTGAGGATAAATAGAGATATATCTGTAGTTATATATCTTTATATCTTATGTTTTACAGTTCTAACAGCTCTAATTTTAAATTTACATAATTTATTACTACGATACCTTATTTCTGAGGGTAAATAGAGATATATCTGTAGTTATATATCTTTATATCTCATGTTTTATAGTTCTAGCAGCTCTAATTTTAAATTTACATAATTTCTTACTTCGCTACCTCATTTCTGAGGGTAAATAGAGATATATCTGTAGTTATATATCTTTATATCTCATGTTTTACAGTTCTAGCAGCTCTAATTTTAAATTTACATAATTTATTACTTCGATACCTCATTTCTGAGGTTAAATAGAGATATATCTGTAGTTATATATCTTTATATCTCATGTTTTACAGCTCTAACAGCTCTAATTTTAAATTTACCTCATTTCTTACTTTGATACCTCACTTCTGAGGATAAATAGAGATATATCTGTAATTATATATCTTTATATCTCATGTGTTACAGTTCTAGCAGCTCTAATTTTAAATTTACCATATTTCTTACTTCGATTCCTTACTTCTGAGGATTTTTTAAAATTTACCTCACTTCTTACTTCGATACCTCATTTCTGAGGATAAATAGAGATATATCTGTAGTTCTATATCTTTATATCTTATGTTTTTCAGTTCTAGCAGCTCTAATTTTAAATTTACCTTATTTCTTACTTCGATACCTCATTTCTGAGGATAAATAGAGATATATTTGTGGTTATATATCTTTATATCATATCCTTTTCAGTTCTAGCGGCTCTAATTTTAAATTTACATAATTTATTACTTCGATACCTCATTTCTGAGGGTAAATAGAGATATATCTGTAGTTATATATCTTTATATCTCATGTTTTACAGTTCTAGCAGCTCTAATTTTAAAGTTACCTCATTTCTTACTTCAATACCTCACTTCTGAGGATAAATAGAGATATATCTGTAGTTATATATTTTTATATCTCATGTTTTTCAGTTGTAGCAACTCTAAATTTACTTAATTCTTGCTTTGATACCTAACTTCTGAGTATAAATATAGAGATATGTGTAGTTATATATCTTTATATCATATGTGTCTCAGTTCTATCAGCTCTAATATTGAATTTACTTCATTTTGAATTCGTTACTTCATTCTTGAGGATAAATAGAGATATATTTGTGGTTGTATATCTTTATGTCATAAGCTTTTCAGTTCTAGCAGCTGTAATTTTAAATTTATCTTATTTTTTACTTCAATACCTCACTTCTGAGGATAAATAGAGATATATTTGTAGTTTTATATCTTTATATCTTATGTTTTTCAGTTCTAGCAGCTGTAATTTTAAATTTACCTGATTTCTTACTTCAATACCTCACTTCTGAGGATAAACAGAGATATATCTGTAGTTATATATCTTTATATCTTATGTTTTACAGTTCTAGCAGCACTAATTTTAAATTTACCTTAATTTTTACTTTGATGCCTCACTTCTGAGGATAAATAGAGATATATCTGTAGTTATATATCTTTATATCTTATGTTTTACAGTTCTAGCAGATCTAAGTTTAAATTTACCTCATTTCTTACTTTGATACCTCACTTCTGAGGATAAATAGAGATATATCTGTAGTTATATATCTTTATATCTCATGTTTTACAGTTCTAGCAGCTCTAATTTTAAATTTACCTCATTTCTTACTTTAATTCCTTATTTCTGGGGATAACTAGAGATATATATGTAGTTATATATCTTTATATCTTAGGTTTTTCAGTTCTAGCACCTCTAATTTTAAATTTACCTCATTTCTTACTTTGATAACTTAGTTCAGAGGATAAATAGAGATATATTTGTAGTTATATATCTTTATATCATATCCTTTTCAGTTCTAGCAGCTCTAATTTTAAATTTACTTCATTTCTTACTTCAATGCCTCACTCCTGAGGATAAATAGAGATATATCTGTAGTTATCTATCTTTATATCTTATGTTACAGTTCTAGCTGCTTTAATTTTAAATTTACCTCATTACTTACTTCGATACCTCACTTCTGAGGATAAATAGAGATATATCTGTAGTTATATATCTTTATATCTTATGTTTCTCAGTTCTAGCAGCTCTAATTTTAAATCTACCTCATTACTTACTTCGATACCTCACTTCTAAGGATAAATAGAGATATATTTGTGATTGTATATCTTTATATCATAAGTTTTTCAGTTCTAGCAGCTGTAATTTTAAATTTACCTCATTTCTTACTTCGATACCTCACTTCTAAGGATAAATAGAGATATATCTGTAGTTATATATCTTTATATCTCATGTTTTTCATTTCTAGCAGCTCTAATTTTAAATTTACCTCATTTCTTACTTCGATACCTCACTTCTGAGGATAAATAGAGATATATCTGTAGTTATATTTCTTTATATCTTATGTTTTTCAGTTCTAGCAGCTCTAATTTTAAATTTACCCCATTTCTTACTTTGATACCTCACTTCTGAGGATAACTAGAGATATATCTGTAGTTATATATCTTTGTATCTTATATTTTACAGTTCTAGCAGATCTACGTTTAAATTTACCTCATTTTTTACTTTGATACCTCACTTCTGAGGATAAATAGACATATATTTGTAGTTAAATATCTTAATATCTTATGTTTTACAATTCTAGCAGCTCTAAGTTTAAATTTACCTCATTTCTTACTTTAATACCTTATTTCTGGGGATAACTAGAGATATATCTGTAGTTATATATCTTTATATCTTATGTTTTTCAGTTCTAGCACCTCTAATTTTAAATTTACCCCATTTCTTACTTTGATACCTCACTTCTGAGGATAACTAGAGATATATCTGTAGTTATATATCTTTGTATCTTATGTTTTACAGTTCTAGCAGATCTAAGTTTATATTTACCTCATTTTTTACTTTGATACCTCACTTCTGAGGATAAATAGAGATATATCTGGAGTTATATATCTTTATATCTTATGTTTTACAGTTCTAGCAGCTCTAGTTTTAAATTTACTTCATTTCTTACTTTAATACCATATTTCTGGGGATAACTAGAGATATATCTGTAGTTATATATCTTTATATCTTATGTTTTACAGTTCTAGCAGCTCTAATTTTAAATTTACCTCATTTCTTACTTTGATAACTTAGTTCAGAGGATAAATAGAGATATATTTGTAGTTATATACCTTTATATCATATCCTTTTCAGTTCTAGCAGCTCTAATTTTAAATTTACCTCATTACTTACTTCGATACCTCACTTCTGAGGATACATAGAGATATATCTGTAGTTATCTATCTTTATATCTTATGTTACAGTTCTAGCTGCTCTAATTTTAAATCTACCTCATTACTTACTTCGATACCTCACTTCTAAGGATAAATAGAGATATATCTGTAGTTACATATCTTTATATCTCATGTTTTTCAGTTCTAGCACCTCTAATTTTAAATTTACCCCATTTCTTACTTTGATACCTCACTTCTGAGGATAAATAGAGATATATCTGTAGTTATATATCTTTGTATCTTATGTTTTACAGTTCTAGCAGATCTAAGTTTATATTTACCTCATTTTTTACTTTGATACCTCACTTCTGAGGATAAATAGAGATATATCTGGAGTTATATATCTTTATATCTTATGTTTTACAGTTCTAGCAGCTCTAGTTTTAAATTTACTTCATTTCTTACTTTAATACCATATTTCTGGGGATAACTAGAGATATATCTGTAGTTATATATCTTTATATCTTATGTTTTACAGTTCTAGCAGCTCTAATTTTAAATTTACCTCATTTCTTACTTTGATAACTTAGTTCAGAGGATAAATAGAGATATATTTGTAGTTATATACCTTTATATCATATCCTTTTCAGTTCTAGCAGCTCTAATTTTAAATTTACCTCATTACTTACTTCGATACCTCACTTCTGAGGATACATAGAGATATATCTGTAGTTATCTATCTTTATATCTTATGTTACAGTTCTAGCTGCTCTAATTTTAAATCTACCTCATTACTTACTTCGATACCTCACTTCTAAGGATAAATAGAGATATATCTGTAGTTACATATCTTTATATCTCATGTTTTTTAGTTCTAGCAGCTCTAATTTTAAATTTGCCTCATTTCTTACTTTGATACCTCACTTCTGAGGATAAATAGAGATATATTTGTAGTTATATATCTTTATATCATAAGTTTTTCAGTTCTAGCAGCTGTAATTTTAAATTTGTTAATATATTCAGCTGCTGTCGGTCCGAAATTCAAGGACTACCAAATTAAGTATACTGACTCCACCAAACATCTCTACTGTGGCCAGACCCTAGATGTCTCGCTGTACGCCCTCAGCACGTCGATGCCCGTCGGCATGTTGTTCAACGAGAGAATTGCGTGCATGTTATGCAACAAAACCATTGCTCGGGATCCCCCACACCACTGGCTGAACCACCTGTTGTGGAAACACTATTCGGAGAAGGGCAAAAGGACGGCTATGTTGAATTTAATTCACGAGTTTCACGAGTTCTGGAAGGTGCAGGAGCCGCATTTACAAATACTACAGGTACTTGTAGAATATATTTTTATTATTAGTCTCTAATGCAATCAAATTTTCTCTCACTTTACGGATATCCAATTTCATTTTTCAAATTCTGTTCTGAATAATTTCGATTGTTGGGGCCCACACATGTGTAACAAACTGTACAGTTATCTGAACTGAATGTGCGTGGGCTACATGCAGTGTGCATCGAAGTATTCTCCGATAAGTACTAGAAATGTCCCACAATTCGGGCAAATTATAGTAGGCCTCGATAAAGCCCAGAAGGGTATGAGGTGGGCAACACGTTCAGGCGCCAACGGCAGAACTACCGAAAGTGTGCGATTGACTGAGGAACTGCGCAATTTATCAGTGCCAAAGTAGAAACCTTTGCACAGGCCGAAAAACTGTACAATAACCTGCGCAAACTGCGCAGTTTATCGCTAATGATATGACGTCACACGTGATAAACTGAGCATGTGTCTGCCCCTTAATGTAGTCCAATTTTCAGTCTACACCAAATATAATTTGTGGCTATAGGTTGACGTAAATAATATAAGAGACCGAAAATTTCATTTTGATTATATTTTAATTAGAGTGGCGACTATATTTCGTAACTTATAACCGTATAGGGAAAGGGGCGCATCATTTTTAGTAGCCGAATATTTTAGAATATATGCACCCTAAATGAAATATATATTAGAAAACGTGCCTCAATATGAAAAAGGGCATATAGAAGTTAAAAACTGGTTGTTTAAAAAGTTAGAATTGTTATAAAATTACCAAAAGAAAGAAGTCGCCCCTTAGAGAGTGCCCGGATGCTTAATTTGCTTACAGTGTTGAGTCTATGTTGAGAATTTTTAATCCCGCGACATTTTGGCGCCTTTCTACTAATTACACTGCATTTCATTTGTTAAACTGGTGACATACACTAAACACATGTCGGGATATCCCATTACAACCTTGACCGCCGCAGCCTGTTGTCGGGCCTTTTATCAGTCCGATTAGATTAGTCACTTGCGTTCATTGTACTGTTGTTGCAGGTTCACTACCTGCCGCGCGCGCCAGGGGTTTTTCGGTGTTCCAAAGGACATGAGGTGGCGTGCGGCAAGGCCCTCGATCACGTCACCACGTGCAAAGTGAAGAAGCTCGGCAAGTTCCTGGAGAAGTACGGGAAACTCACGGCCGAGTTGCAGCCGTACTGTGCCGACTCTGAGAATATGAAGGCCGCGAATGGGGTCGGCAGTGCCGGGACCTCACGGTCGGACAGCACCGCCTCCGACCCCGACCAGCGGAGGCGTCGGAATGGCGCGCCGAAAGTGCAGAATGCGGATGAGAATGGGGAAGCCGGTGAGTTACTACAACTGTCAGATTTTGCTGAAAGTAGGCGAATTCCTTAAGTATCTACCGCGAAAATTAGCCAACAATTTGACTAGGTTGCAACATATATTTTTCATACATTTAGATACTTATATTTATTTCATAATTAATTTGATGGTGAGAAAAAAACTACATAATATACACAGAGAGACTACCCAGAATGAATGGCACAGCCATTTATGAAATTCAATTGACCATATCTTAATTAATTATGATCGCAGATTGTTTATTCATACACCAATCAAAAGTATATTTATTGATACCAATAAATACAGTATAGGTTGTGTGTCAGCATTGTAAACGCAGGGAGAGACAGTCCCGAAACACTGTAGATCAAATTGCATAATCAGACATGCATTTGAATTGTAGATATCTTAATTACTTTTGATCACACATGGTTTATTCATACACCAATCAAAAGTGAATTTAATTGTCTTTAATTTGATACCAATAAATACAGTATAGGTTGTGTGTCAGCATTGTAAACGCAGGGAGAGACAGTCCCGAAACACTGTAGATCAAATTGCATAATCAGACATGCATTTGAATTGTAGATATCTTAATTACTTTTGATCACACATGGTTTATTCATACACCAATCAAAAGTGAATTTAATTGTTTTTAATTTGATACCAATAAATACAGTATAGGTTGTGTGTCAGCATTGTAAACGCAGGGAGAGATAGTCCCGAAACATTGTAGATCAAATTGCATAATCAGACATGCATTTGAATTGTAGATATCTTAATTATTTTTGATCACACATGGTTTATTCATACACCAATCAAAAGTGAATTTAATTGTTTTTAATTTGATACCAATAAATACAGTATAGGTTGTGTGTCAGCATTGTAAACGCAGGGAGAGACAGTCCCGAAACACTGTAGATCAAATTGCATAATCAGACATGCATTTGAATTGTAGATATCTTAATTACTTTTGATCACACAGGGTTTATTTATACACCAATCAAAAGTGTATTTAATTGTCTTTAATTTGATACCAATAAATACAGTATAGGTTGTGTGTCAGCATTGTAAACACAGGGCGAGACAGTCCCGAAACACTGTAGATAAAATTGCATAATCAGACATGCATTTGAATTGTAGATATCTTAATTACTTTTGATCACACAGGGTTTATTCATACACCAATCAAAAGTGTATTTAATTGACTTTAATTTGATACCAATAAATACAGTATAAGTTGTGTGTCAGCATTGTAAACACAGGGAGAGACAGTCCCGAAAGACTGTAGATCAAATTGCATTATCAGACATGCATTTGAATTGTAGATATCTTAATTACTTTTGATCACACAGGGTTTATTCATACACCAATCAAAAGTGAATTTAATTGTCTTAAATTTGATACCAATAAATACAGTATAGGTTGTGTGTCAGCATTGTAAACGCGGGGAGTGACAGTCCCGAAACATTGTAGATCAAATTGCATAATCAGACATGCATTTGAATTGTAGATATCTTAATTACTTTTGATCACATAGGGTTTATTCATACACCAATCAAAAGTGTATTTAATTGCCTTTTATTTGATACCAATAAATATAGTGTAGGTTTTGTGTTAACATTGTAGATGCAGGGAGAGACTGCCCAGAAAGACTAGATGTATAGCACAATCAGATATGAAATTCAATTGCCCATATCTTAATTAATTATGATCGTAATGTGTTCATCCATAAATCAATAAAAAGTGTATATAATTGGCTTTAATTTTATACCAATACATACAGTGTAGGTTTTGTGTTAGCATTGTAGATGCAGGGAGAGACCACCCAGAAAGACTATACGTAGAATAATCAGACATGCAATTAAATTGTACATATAATAATGAATTCTGATCACACTGAGTCTATCCATACACCAATCAAAAGTGTATTTAATTGACTTTAATTTGATACCAATGAATACAGTGTAGGTTGTGTTATAGACATTATAGACACAGGAAGAGACAGCTCGGATAAACTGTAGATTAAGTTGTATAATCAGAAATTTTTTATTTTAATAACTTTTGATCACACAGGGTTTCTCACCAATACACCAATCAAAAGTGTATTGAATTGACTTTTATTTGATACCAATGAATACAGTGTAGTTTCTGTGGTAACATTGTAGATGCAGGGAGAGACTGCTAAAAAACACTACATGTATATCACAATCAGATATGAAATTCAATTACCCATATCTTAATTAATTATGATCCTAGTGAGTTCATCCATACATCAATCAAAAGTGTATATAATCGGCTTTAATTTGGTACCAATAAATACAGTGTAGGTTTTGTGTCAACATTGTAAATGCAGGGAGAGACCAGCCAGAAAGACTGTATGTAGAATAATCAGACATGCAATTGAATTGTACATATATTAATTAATTCTGATCACTCTGAGTTTCATTCAATAGCTTAATCAGGAATTAAAATTAACATTTAACTGTCCATTTGCATTTAACAGATAATTTTTTTAACAGAAGTTTATGAATATAGGCATTATTCTTTTTAAACAGTTCTAGAGCATTGTTTCAGTTGATTGAAACAGTTGATGGTCATAGTCATGTACCTACCTAGTAGGCCTCAATATCTGAACTGATTTCTTTCCAGATGCGGTCCATACCACCATAGCCGAGAAGGACAGCACCAGCGAGTTCGGCTACATGCCGCCCCGCTTCAGACAGCACCTCAAGTACCTCTCATCGCAAAAAGGTGAAAAAGTACGGTGCTCCATCTGCGAATCTGTCTTCAACGCCGAGCGCGGCGACATATTCAACCATATCACGCTAAAATCGCATCTGGATAACTCAAGAATGGCCACCGCCACCAGATACACCTACTATTGCGACGTGTGCATCAACAGCCAGAAGACCGAACGCGCCTGGCTCGGCCATTTAGATAGCACCGCCCATTCCGCCAAGTACGTTCTACGCGCGCACGTTTAGTTGTCACGTGACTGGCTATATTCATTTTTTTTAGGCAGAACTCGCTTAGTACGGCGCGCAGGAACAACGTACAGGAGCACGAGTGTGTCACGTGCAATGCCGTCCTCTTCGGCGACTCTATGACCCTGATTCGGCACGCGAAGGCGTTCACTGTGAAGAAGGAAAAGAAAAACAGCAACAGTAAGTGTGACGCATTTTTTTAAATAGTATAAGTTGTATCGAAATAGTTGTATGATTTTATTTGAATGAGTGTGATGATAGCTCCTATTAATATTATTTATTCTAGTATAAGTGTAGGTTACACTGTACATGCAGGCATAGACTGCTTAAAAAGACTAGATTCCATAGCTTAATCAGGAATGCAATTAATTTGGGCATATCTTAATTAAATCTGATCGCACCAAATGTGTCCATACATCAATCAAAAGTGTATTTAATCTGCTTTAATATGATACCAATGAATCTACTGTAGGTTTTATGTTAAGTCTGTAGACGCAGATAGACTAGAGGAGATTCAATTACTCATATCTTAATTCATCGTGATCGTAGAGAATTCATCCATACACTAATCAAAAGTATATTTAATTGGCTTTAACTAGTTACCAATGAATATTCTGTAGATTTTGTGTCAACATTGTTGACGCAGGGAGAGACTGTCCAGAAAGACAGTAGATTGAATGACTAAATCAGACATGTAATTGAATTGTATATATCTTAATTAATTCTGATCACACATGGATTATCAAAACACCAATCAAAAGTGTATTTAATCTGCTTTAATTTGATACCAATGAATGTACTGTAGGTTTTATGTTAAGTCTGTAGACGCAGGGAGAGACGCAGAAAGACTAGAGGATATTCAATTGCTCATATCTTAATTCATGGTGATCGCAGAGAGTTCATTCATACACTAATCAAAAGTCTATTAAATTGGCTTTAATTAGTTACCAATGAATATACTGTGGATTTTGTGTCAACATTGTAGACGCAGGGAGAGACTGTCAAGAAAGACAGTAGATTGAATGACTAAATCAGACATGCAATTGAATTGTATATATCTTAATTAATTCTGATCACACATGGTTTATCGAAACATCAATCAAAAGTGTATTAAATCTGCTTTATTTTGATACCAATGAATGTACTTTAGGTTTTATGTTAAGTCTGTAGACATAGGGAGAGACGCAGAAAGACTAGAGGATGTTCAATTGCTCGTATCTTAATTCATGGCGATCGCAGAGAGTTCATCCTTACACTAATCAAAAGTCTATTTAATTGGCTTTAATTAGTTACCAATGAATTTACTGTAGATTTTGTGTCAACATTGTAGACGCAGGGAGAGACTGTCCAGAAAGACAGTAGATTGAATGACTAAATCAGGCATGCAATTGATTTGTATATATCTTAATTAATTCTGATTATACATGGTTTATCGAAACATCAATCAAAAGTGTATTTAATCTGCTTTAATTTGATACCAATGAATATACTGTAGATTTTATGTTAAGTATGTAGACGCAGGGAGAGACGCAGAAAGACTAGAGGATATTCAATTGCTCATATCTTAATTCATGGTGATCGCAGAGAGTTCATCCATACACTAATCAAAAGTCTATTTAATTGGCTTTAATTAGTTACCAATGAATATCCTGTAGATTTTGTATCAACATTGTAGACGCAGGGAGAGACTGTCCAAAAAGACTGTAGATTGAATGACTAAATCAGACATGCAATTGATTTGTATATATCTTAATTAATTCTGATCACACATGGTTTATCGAAACACCAATCAAACGTGTATTTAATCTGCTTTAATTTGATACCAATGAATGTACTGTAGGTTTTATGATAAGTCTGTAGACGCAGGGAGAGACGCAGAAAGACTACAGAATATTCAATTACTGATATCTTAGTTCATGGTGATTGCAGGGAGTTCATCCATACACTAATCAAAAGTCTATTTAATTGGCTTTAATTAGTTACCTATGAATATACTGTAGATTTTGTGTCAACATTGTAGATGCAGGGAGAGACTGCCTAGAAAGACAGTAGATTAAATGACTAAATCAGACATGGAATTGATTTGTATATATCTTAATTAATTCTGATCACACATGGTTTATCGAAACACCAATCATAAGCGTATTTAATCTGCTTTAATTTGATAACATTGATTGTACTGTAGGTTTGATGTTAAGTCTGTAGACGCAGGGAGAGACGCAGAAAGACTAGAGAATATTCAATTGCTCAAATCTTAATTCATGGTGATCGCAGAGAGTTCATCCATACACTAATCAAAAGTCTATTTAATTGGCTTTAATTAGTTACCAATGAATATCCTGTAGATTTTGTATCAACATTGTAGACGCAGGGAGAGATTGTCCAGAAAGACAGTAGATTGAATGACTAAATCAGACGTGCAATTCAATTGTATATATCTTAATTAATGCTGATCGCACATAGTTTATCGAAACACCAATCAAAAGTGTATTTAATCTGCTTTAATTTGATACTAATGAATGTGCTGTAGGTTTTATGTTAAGTCTGTAGACGCAGGGAGTGACGCAGAAAGACTAGAGGATATTCAATTGCTCATATCTTAATTCATGGTGATCGCAGAAAGTTGATCCATACACTAATCAAAAGTCTATGTAATTGGCTTTAATTAGTTACCAATGAATATACTGTGGGTTTTGTGTCAACATTGTAGACGCAGGGAGAGACTGTCCAGAAAGATAGTAGATTGAATGACTCAATCAGACATGCAATTGATTTGTATATATCTTAATTAATTCTGATCACACATGGTTTATCGAAACATCAATCAAAAGTGTATTTAATCTGCTTTAATTTGATACCAATGAATATACTGTAGATTTTATGTTAAGTATGTAGACGCAGGGAGAGACGCAGAAAGACTAGAGGATATTCAATTGCTCATATCTTAATTCATGGTGATCGCAGAGAGTTCATCCATACACTAATCAAAAGTCTATTTAATTGGCTTTAATTAGTTACCAATGAATATCCTGTAGATTTTGTATCAACATTGTAGACGCAGGGAGAGACTGTCCAAAAAGACTGTAGATTGAATGACTAAATCAGACATGCAATTGATTTGTATATATCTTAATTAATTCTGATCACACATGGTTTATCGAAACACCAATCAAACGTGTATTTAATCTGCTTTAATTTGATACCAATGAATGTACTGTAGGTTTTATGATAAGTCTGTAGACGCAGGGAGAGACGCAGAAAGACTACAGAATATTCAATTACTCATATCTTAGTTCATGGTGATTGCAGGGAGTTCATCCATACACTAATCAAAAGTCTATTTAATTGGCTTTAATTAGTTACCTATGAATATACTGTAGATTTTGTGTCAACATTGTAGATGCAGGGAGAGACTGCCCAGAAAGACAGTAGATTGAATGACTAAATCAGACATGCAATTGATTTGTATATATCTTAATTAATTCTGATCACACATGGTTTATCGAAACACCAATCAAAAGCGTATTTAATCTGCTTTAATTTGATAACATTGATTGTACTGTAGGTTTGATGTTAAGTCTGTAGACGCAGGGAGAGACGCAGAAACACTAGAGAATATTCAATTGCTCAAATCTTAATTCATGGTGATCGCAGAGAGTTCATCCATACACTAATCAAAAGTCTATTTAATTGGCTTTAATTAGTTACCAATGAATATACTGTGGATTTTGTGTCAACATTGTAGACGCAGGGAGAGGCTGTCCAGAAAGACAGCAGATTGTATAAGTAAATCAGACATGCAATTGATTTGTATATATCTTAATTAATTCTGATCACACATGGTTTATCGAAACACCAATCAAAAGCGTATTTAATCTGCTTTAATTTGATAACATTGATTGTACTGTAGGTTTGATGTTAAGTCTGTAGACGCAGGGAGAGACGCAGAAAGACTAGAGAATATTCAATTGCTCATATCTTAATTCATGGTGATCGCAGAGAGTTCATCCATACACTAATCAAAAGTCTATTTAATTGGCTTTAATTAGTTACCAATGAATATACTGTAGATTTTGTGTCAACATTGTAGACGCAGGGAGAGACTGTCCAGAAAGACAGTAGATTGAATGACTAAATCAGACATGCAATTGAATTGTATATATCTTAATTAATTCTGATCACACATGGTTTATAGAAACACCAATCAAAAGTGTATTTAATCTGCTTTAATTTCATACCAATGAATGTACTGTAGGTTTGAGGTTACGTCTGTAGACGCAGGGAGAGACGCAGAAAGAGTAGAGGATATTCAATTGCTCATATTTTAATTCATGGTGAACGCAGAGTGTTCATCCATACACTAAACAAAAGTCTATTTAATTGGCTTTAATTTGATACCAATGAATATACTGTAGCTTTTATGTTCAGTCTGTAAACACAGGGAGAGACGCAGAAAGACTAGAGGATATTCAACTGCTCACATCTTAATTCATGGCGATCGCAGATAATTCATCTATACACTAATCAAAAGTCTACTTAATTGGCTTTAATTTGATACCAATGAAAATACTGTAGCTATTTGTATTGGCTTCTGTTACAGTTTTAAAATAAAATATTATTTTCTACCAACAGATGACATTTTCATGGATATCCACCCTGATGTGTTCAAACTGTTTAAGTCTTCGGAGTCGACCACTGCACAAGGTCTGGCTTTAGTGGCTTTAAGCGATGTTGCGTTTGACAACGAGTCCAATTTGCAAAGCTGCCTAAAAGGTTTGGAAGCAGCCGTGGCTGAAACCTACCCCGGATCCGTTGCGCACCCCTTCGGTTCCCGGGTCACACGAATTGGCAATGCTGTAAGCTATTACCTTTAATATATTACAACATTTTTTGGTCATTTAACGTTGAATTTTCGTAAGGCATCCATGACTAGTGTTAGTCATAGTTAGTATCGGATTTGCCCCGACCGCCTCAAGATCCAAGATGTAACGTGCAACCTGACGACCAACGTGAGAAGTAAAGTTTTCAGAAATAATGAAAGAAATAAATAAATAAATATATATATATATATATATATATATATATATATATATATATATATATATATATATATATATATATATATAGTCGTCGAAAGTTACAATTTAATTTTATTTATGTGATTTGTTGCAAGGATTCTAATTCACACGCCTGATCCTATTATTCTCATTTCAAGCCCGGCCTAAACGACAATTATTGTGTGTTGCAGGGTAGTGATTTGGACGTGTTTTTGGACATCGGCGGCATGTATGATGGCATGAAAAAACAGGAACAGCGCGACCAGCAGGAAATCGTCCTGCGCGTGAAGAACCTGCTCTCAAAAGCCCGGAATTTCAGTCACGTGTACCCGATAACCGGAGCGCGCACGCCGATCGTCCGTGTGGTCCACGACCCCACCAAAATCGACTGCGACGTGTCATTCCGGCACGGGCTCAGTGTAGAAAACACGAAATTCATGAAATTCTGCCTGGACGTACAGCCCATAACCAAAATGGCGCTATTGCTGTTAAAAAAATGGGCTGACATCGTTAGCCTTCGAGATGAAATCACATCGTATGCGTTGGTTATGATGTTTATATTCCAACTACAACTACAGGGTTACTTATTGTCCATAAATCGGTTGCGAGAGTTATCCACGTACGACGTGCCCGTGATCGACGGATGGGACACCCTGGTGTACACCAAATCAGTCGAAGAGCTGAAAAAATACGTCACCCCATATAAGGGCACAGTATTTGAGATGCTCAAGAGTTTCTTTGAGTTCTACATGGATTTCGATTATGATATTGAGGTGGGAAATAATTTTAAAACTCGCAATTTGTCATTAAAGCTGGCTGTTTTGTTTCGCAGCTAATTTGCCCGCTGTTGGGTCGCACTATTCTGGTGAGCAAGTTCCTGGAGACCGACAACGGGCAGTCGTTGCCGCCCGAGATGGCCGCCTACAGCCGCAAGGTCGCCGCCGACTCCGACTGCTTCTTTAAGGTCAACGCCGCCATCTGCGTGCAGGACCCGTTCGACCTAGCGCACAATCTCACCAAGGCGGTCGGCAAGAACTTCCGCGGGAAATTCAAACGGCTGTGCATGCTCACCTATGAGCATATGAATGTTTAAATGTGTTTTTTAATTCGTCATGATGGGTGTATTACCATTTTTATTATTTGTATGTATCAAGTAGGTTAAATTAGTTTTTTTTTTGTTTTTTTAAATTGTATTGTATTGTAATTGGTTGGCTGTGGCGTTGGTTTCACAAAAACTGCGCGTGCGTAAGAGACTGCGTCGGGGATTTTATGGATGCATGGCAGATCTGCGAAGACCTAAGCCGGATTTACATAAATGTGCTTTTATGTCTGGCTGATTGATTATCATTGCACGTTGATATAAGGCTGGTCCACTGCAAATGTACACGCGCGGCTAGGTGTGTGTATCAAGTGGACCTCGTACACTGCAAGCGTGCAGCATACCGTTTGGGATCTGTCGTTCGAATCGCGTAAGCGCGTTTACGCTTACAGTGGACGGCCAGCCTAAAATGTCATGTGTAGTGAGAATCCTGACGCGCATGTTTTTGTTATAATTACAAAACAGTTTTGGTCAAAGAAATATATTAAGGCTAGGTTGTACAAAAGCGGGTTCATTTTATAACACCGAGTTATTGAAATGTTCTTTTTAACAACTTTGATAAATATGGCAATGTTCTCGTTTGTAAACAGATACATGGTGGTATGAAATACAATGTTGCATCCATCAGGATTAGCTGTAATCCCAGGCCATTGATACTTGCTTTTATAGAATCCAGCCATAAAATAGTGTATCGTGATTATATCCCTAATATAAAACAAGTTATATATGTATGACATTTTGTGACAACTTTGAACATTTATTTTGTCCACTTGTATGTTTGTAGGGCAAATTGTTCAAGGCACAAATCGTCACTTTCAATTTTATTCAAGCTCGGACTATCTGAGATTATTATTTTAAACCTCTTAATGGTTATGTTGATCCCGGATTATATTTTTTATTACTGTCGTTGGCGTGTGAATTATGTGCGCAATTATGTATTTTCCTATTTTTTAGTCATTGAATAAATGATTGACTTACATACTTTTGTTTATTAGACTAGCACAGCCTAATTTATAGAAGGATTCTATGATGTGAAAAGAGGTATTTATTCCTCTTGTGTGTTCTTCAAATAAGGGCACTATAGCGTTTTGTGGTATTTCATAATAATGATGACACTTTTTTAATTGTAAATAGCTTATTATAAATTTTTCAAGTAATCAAATATCAATTTTCTTGGTTTATACAAGTAATTTGTAATTGATACCCAGAAAGGTAAGGCACAAGAGAGGCAGGTATCGATTTTTTTCATTGTAGTATTAGAATGAGTTAGTAGCAACATAACTAGTAAAACTTCAAGAATCTTAAAAAAACTATTATTTTCAACGAAGGTTGATAGCCAATTACAGAATTGTAATAGATAAAATTACAAAATTGTAATATATACCATTACAGAATTGTAATAGATACAATAACATATACTATTTTTATTTTGAGAAAATTTCATAGTAATTTATATTTAAAATTTGCGCGACCCGACACTAGCGCTAAAATGCTAGAACTATAAGCTTCACGATATTCCTGTCAGATGGCGCTAGCATCTACATCGACGCCGGCCCCCAAAAAACAACATATTTGTGAAATTTTGAATTTGATTCTGCGTAATCGACAGATATTCTTCCTCAACTTTGAACTTCGATATCTTGAAAAACAGAAATTTTAATTTAAGAAATAAATTTTTAACATGAATTTTATTTTTCTTTTTGAATTATTGGTCAAATAAGTTCTATCAAATTACATTTATTGAAAAAACTTGAAATTTCAGTAAAATCCAACATTTTCAGGATTTTTCAGTAGCTGTAACTTTTTTTTCAAACCAGATAAAAACAAATTCTAAACGGATTTGGCATCCCTAACTAATATATTTACAAATAATAATAAAAAATATAAATGTCATTTGTATATTTTTTTAATTATCGGCCGACAACTAACACCATGTTTTTAGTAGTTTTTTAGTGACAGCAAATTTTCACTGTTTTTCAGTCACCTGTGAAATTTGTTTCTCGCTAGATATAATTAAGTTCAATACATTTTTGGGCAGCCTGATTCATCTAGTTTCAGATAATAATAAAAAAAATATATGTTGCTAGTATATCTTTTTGAGATATCGACTGAAAACGACCATCATGATTTCCGAAGTTTTTCCGACTTTACAGAAAAACTAGACGAAATCTTTTTCTGAAACTTTCAAATTACATTAATTTAAATAAAAATGATAATATACATATCTAAAATTTGAAGTTAATTGAAAAATCTTGAAATTTCAGTAAAATCCAACATTTTCAGGATTTTTCAGTGAGCTGTAACTTTATTTTCAAACCAGAGAAAATCAAATTCTAAACGGATTTGGCATCCCTAAGTAATCTATTTACAAATAATAATAAAAATATAAATATCATTTGTATATTTTTTTAGATATCAACTGAAAACTAACACCACGTTTTCAGTAGTTTTTTAGTGAAAGCAAATTTTCACGGTTTTTCAGTAACCTGTAAAATTTGTTTCTCGCTAGATATAATCAAGTTCAATAAATTTTTGGGCAGCCTATTTATTTATCGGCCGAAAACTAACACCATGTTTTTAGTAGTTTTTTAGTGTAAGCAATTGTTCACTGTTTTTCAGTCACCTGTAAAATTTGTTTCTCGCTAGATATAATCAAGTTCAATACATTTTTGGACAGCCTGATTCATCTAGTTTGAGATAATAATAAAAAAATATATGTTGCTCGTATAACTTTTTGAGATATCGACTGAAAACGATCACCATGAGTTTTTCCGACATTACAGAAAAACTAGACGATTTTTTTTCGGAAACTTTCAAATTACATTCATTTAAATGGAAATGATAATATACATATCTAAAAATTGAAGTTAATTGAAAAAACTTGAAATTTTAGTAAAATCCAACATTTTCAGGAATTTTCAGTAAGCTGTAACTTTTTTTTCAAACCAGATAAAAACAAATTATAAACGGATTTGGCATCCCTAACTAATCTATTTACAAATAATAATAAAAAATAAAAATGTCATGTGTATATTTTTTTAGTTATCGGCCTAAAACTAACACCATGTTTTTAGTAGTTTTTTTAGTGAAAGCAAATTTTCACTGTTTTTCAGTCACCTGTAAAATTTGTTTCTCGCTAGATATAATCAAGTTCAATACATTTTTGACAGCCTGATTCATCTAGTTTGAGATAATAATAAAAAAATATATGTTGCTAGTATATCTTTTTGAGATATCGACTGAAAACGACCACCATGATTTCCGAAGTTTTTCCGAAGATTACAGAAAAACGATTTTTTTTCGGAAACTTTCAAATTACATTAAATTAAATGAAAATGATAATATACATATCTAAAATTTGAAGTTAATTGAAAATACTTGAAATTTCAGTAAAATCCATCATTTTCAGGATTTTTCAGTAAGCTGTGACTATTTTTTCAAACCAGATAAAAACAAATTCTAAACGGATTTGGCATCCCTAACTAATCTATTTACAAATAATAATAAAAATATAAATGTCATTTTTATATTCTTTGAGATATCAGCTGAAAACTAACACCATGTTTTTAGTAGTTTTTTAGTGAAAGCAAATTTTCACTGTTTTTCAGTCACCTGTAAAATTTGTTTTTTGCTAGATATAATCAAGTTCAATACATTTTTGGACAGCCTGATTCATGTAGTTTGAGATAATAATATAAAAAAATATATGTTGCTAGTATATCTCTTTGAGATATCGACTGAAAACGACCATCATGATTTCCGAAGTTTTTCCGACATTACAGAAAAACTAGACGAAATCTTTTTCTGAAACTTTCAAATTACATTCATTTAAATAAAAATGATAATATGCATATCTAAAATTTGAAGTTAATTGAAAAATCTTGAAATTTCAGTAAAATCCAACATTTTCAGGATTTTTCAGTAAGCTGTAACTTTTTTTTCAAACCAGATAAAAACAAATTCTAAACGGATTTGGCATCCCTAACTAATCTATTTACAAATAATAATAAAAATATAAATATCATTTGTATATTTTTTTAGATATCGACTGAAAACTAACACCACGTTTTCAGTAGTTTTTTAGTGAAAGCAAATTTTCACGGTTTTTCAGTAACCTGTAAAATTTGTTTCTCGCTAGATATAATCAAGTCCAATACATTTTTGGGTAGCCTGATTCATCTAGTTTGAGATAATAATAGAAAAAAATATATGTTGCTAGTATATCTTTTTGAGATATCGACTGAAAACGACCATCATGATTTCCGAAGTTTTTCCGACATTACAGAAAAACTAGACGAAATCTTTTTCTGAAACTTTCAAATTACATTCATTTAAATGGAAATGATAATATACATATCTAACATTTGAAGTTAATTGAAAAAACTTGAAATTTCAGTAAAATCCAACATTTTCAGGATTTTTCAGTAAGCTGTAACTTCTTTTTCAAACCAGATAAAAACAAATTCTAAACGGATTTGGCATCCCTAACTAATATATTTACAAATAATAATAAAAAATATAAATGTCATTTGTATATTTTTTTAGATATCAACTGAAAACTAACACCACGTTTTCAGTAGTTTTTTAGTGAAAGCAAATTTTCACTGTTTTTCAGTCACCTGTAAAATTTGTTTCACCCTAGATATAATCAAGTTCAATACATTTTTGGGCAGCCTGATTCATCTAGTTTGAGATAATAATAAAAAAATATATGTTGCTAGTATATCTTTTTGAGATATCGACTGAAAGCGACCATCATGATTTCCGAAGTTTTTCCGACATTACAGAAAAACTAGACGAAATCTTTTTCTGAAACTTTCAAATTACATTCATTTAAATAAAAATGATAATATACATATCTAAAATTTGAAGTTAATTGAAAAAACTTGTAATTTCAGTAAAACCCAACATTTTCAGGATTTTTCAGTAAGCTGTAACTTTTTTTTCAAACCAGATAAAGACAAATTATAAACGGATTTGGCATCCCTAACTAATCTATTTACAAATAATAATAAAAATATAAATATCATTTGTATATTTTTTTAGATATCGACTGAAAACTAACACCACGTTTTCAGTAGTTTTTTAGTGAAAGCAAATTTTCACGGTTTTTCAGTAACCTGTAAAATTTGTTTCTCGCTAGATATAATCAAGTCCAATACATTTTTGGGCAGCCTGATTCATCTAGTTTGAGATAATAATATAAAAAAATATATGTTGCTAGTATATCTTTTTGAGATATCGACTGAAAACGACCACCATGAGTTTTTCTGACATTACAGAAAAACTTGACTTTTTTTCTGAAATTTTTAAATTACATTCATTTAAATGGAAATGATAATATACATATCTAACATTTGAAGTTAATTGAAATAACTTGAAATTTAAGTAAAATCCAACATTTTCAGGATTTTTCAGTAAGCTGTAACTTTTTTTTCAAACCAGATAAAAACAAATTCTAAACGGATTTGGCATCCCTAACTAATATATTTACAAATAATAATAAAAAATATAAATGTCATTTGTATATTTTTTTAGTTATCGGCCGAAAACTAACACCATGTTTTTAGTAGTTTTTTAGTGACAGCAAATTTTCACTGTTTTTCAGTCACCTGTGAAATTTGTTTCTCGCTAGATATAATTAAGTTCAATACATTTTTGGGCAGCCTGATTCATCTAGTTACAGATAATAATAAAAAAATATATGTTGCTAGTATATCTTTTTGAGATATCGACTGAAAACGACCACCATGATTTCCGAAGTTTTTCCGACATTACAGAAAAACTAGACGAAATATTTTTCTGAAACTTTCAAATTACATTCATTTAAATAAAAATGATAATATACATACATATCTAAAATTTGAAGTTAATTGAAAAATCTTGAAATTTCAGTAAAATCCAACATTTTCAGGATTTTTCAGTGAGCTGTAACTTTATTTTCAAACCAGAGAAAATCAAATTCTAAACGGATTTGGCATCCCTAACTAATCTATTTACAAATAATAATAAAAATATAAATATTATTTGTATATTTTTTTAGATATCAACTGAAAACTAACACCACGTTTTCAGTAGTTTTTTAGTGAAAGCAAATTTTCACGGTTTTTCAGTAACCTGTAAAATTTGTTTCTCGCTAGATATAATCAAGTTCAATACATTTTTGGGCAGCCTATTTATTTATCGGCCGAAAACTAACACCATGTTTTTAGTAGTTTTTTAGTGTAAGCAATTGTTCACTGTTTTTCAGTCACCTGTAAAATTTGTTTCTCGCTAGATATAATCAAGTTCAATACATTTTTGGACAGCCTGATTCATCTAGTTTGAGATAATAATAAAAAAATATATGTTGCTAGTATATATTTTTGAGATATCGACTGAAAACGATCACCATGAGTTTTTCCGACATTACAGAAAAACTAGACGATTTTTTTTCGGAAACTTTCAAATTACATTCATTTAAATGGAAATGATAATATACATATCTAACAATTGAAGTTAATTGAAAAAACTTGAAATTTCAGTAAAATCCAACATTTTCAGGATTTTTCAGTAAGCTGTAACTTTTTTTTCAAACCAGATAAAAACAAATTCTAAACGGATTTGGCATCCCTAACTAATCTATTTACAAATAATAATAAAAATATAAATATCATTTGTATATTTTTTTAGATATCAACTGAAAATTAACACCACGTTTTCAGTAGTTTTTTAGTGAAAGCAAATTTTCACGGTGTTTCAGTAACCTGTAAAATTTGTTTCTCGCTAGATATAATCAAGTTCAATACATTTTTGGGCAGCCTGGTTCATCTAGTTTGAGATAATAATAAAAAAAAATATGTTGCTAGTATATCTTTTTGAGATATCGACTGAAGCGACCATCATGATTTCCGAAGTTTTTCCGACATTACAGAAAAACCAGACGAAATCTTTTTCTGAAACTTTCAAATTACATTCATTTAAATAAAAATGATAATATACATATCTAAAATTTGAAGTTAATTGAAAAATCGTGAAATTTCAGTAAAATCCAACATTTTCAGGATTTTTCAGTGAGCTGTAACTCTTTTTTCAAACCAGATAAAGTCAAATTCTAAACGGATTTGGCATCCCTAACTAATCTATTTACAAATAATAATAAAAATATAAATATCATTTGTATATTTTTTTACATATTGACTGAAAACTAACACACGTTTTCAGTAGTTTTTTAGTGAAAGCAAATTTTCACGGTTTTTCAGTAACCTGTAAAATTTGTTTCACGCTAGATATAATCAAGTTCAATACATTTTGGGGCAGCCTGATTCATATAGTTTGAGATAATAATGAAAAAAATATATGTTGCTAGTATATCTTTTTGAGATATCGATTGAAAACCATGATTTCCGACATTACGGAAAACTAGATGATTTTTTTTCTCTGAAACTATCAAATTACATTCATTAAAATGGATAGCATACATATCTAAAATTTGATATCAATTGAAAAAAAATTGAAATTTCAGTAAAATTCAACATTTTCATGATTTTTCAGTGAACTGTAACTTTCTTTTCAAACCAGATAAAAGCAATTTCTAAACGGATATGGCATCCCTAACTAATCTATTTACAAATAATAATAAAAAATATAAATGTCATTTGTATATTTTTTTAGTTATTGGCTGGAAACTAACACTATGTTTTCAGTAGTTTTTTTAGTCATAACTGAAAAATTATTTTATTTTATTACGATCGATCTGAATTTTTACATAATCAATGTTGACATTATTTGGAACTTAGGAGGCGATTTTTAGCCATTTTCATCAAACACTTTTTGAATGATTGACCATTTCACTCAACTGAAAATGAAATCTCACTGTTTTTCAGTAAGCTATATAATTACTTCCTGATGCGATAAAAACGTATACGTTACATTTTTGGATAGCTTTAATAATATATTTTGAGATACTATTAAAAAATAATTGTGTTAGATGTATATTTTTTTGAGATATCGACTGAAAACCAAGAGGTAGATTTTTGAAGTTTTTCAGTCGTTAAATATAAACTAGTTGAAAAATTTGACTGAAAGATTCAAATTATATGAATCTCTATAAGTGTAATAAGAATATCTACTTTTAAATGAGTTCCAAAATTTGTATTAAAATTTCAGTTTGAAATAATTTTTCAGCCTGATCGATTTAAAATTTTATCTAACTATTTTATATGTTATGATGAGTAACTGATGACATTTTCAGCTTTTTTCACTGTTTTTCAGTCATCTGTAAAATTTGTTTCACGCTAGATATAATCAAGTTCAATACATTTTTGGGCAGCCTGATTCATCTAGTTTGAGATAATAATGAAAAATTATATGTTGCTAGAATATCTTTTTGAGATATCGACAAAAAACGACAACCATGATATCCGAAGTTTTTTCAACCTTACAGAAAAACTAGACCAGTTTTACCCCTGAAACTATCAAATTACATTCATTGAAGTGAATAAAATACATATCTAAAATTTGAAGTTAATTGAAATAACTTGAAATTTCAGTAAAATTAATTATTTTCAGGATTTTTTAGTGAGCTGTAACTTTTTATTCAAACCAGATAAAATCAAATTCTAAACGGATTTGGAATCCCTAACTAATCTATTTACAAATAATAATAAAAAAATATATGTCATTGGTATATTTTTTGAGATATCAGCTGAAAACTAACACCATGTTTTCAGTAGTTTTTTAGTCATAACTGAAAAAGTAAAACCCTGAAACGACTGAAACTCTCAAAATAATGTTTATTAGGACCGTTATAATATAATTACAAAATTTAAAACAAATGTAAAAAATGGCCAAAATCGCTAAAAATCGAAATAAATAAATACAAATTCTAAACGGATTTGGAATTCCTAACTAATCTATTTACAAATAATAATAAAAAATAGAAATGTCATGCGTATATTTTTTTAGTTATCGGCCTAAAACTAACACCATGTTTTTAGTAGTTTTTTTAGTGAAAGCAAATTTTCACTGTTTTTCAGTCACCTGTGAAATTTGTTTCTCGCTAGATATAATTAAGTTCAATACATTTTTGGGCAGCCTATTTATTTATCGGCCGAAAACTAACACCATGTTTTTAGTAGTTTTTTAGTGTAAGCAATTGTTCACTGTTTTTCAGTCACCTGTAAAATTTGTTTCTCGCTAGATATAATCAAGTTCAATACATTTTTGGACAGCCTGATTCATCTAGTTTGAGATAATAATAAAAAAATATATGTTGCTAGTATATATTTTTGAGATATCGACTGAAAACGATCACCATGAGTTTTTCCGACATTACAGAAAAACTAGACGATTTTTTTTCGGAAACTTTCAAATTACATTCATTTAAATGGAAATGATAATATACATATCTAACAATTGAAGTTAATTGAAAAAACTTGAAATTTCAGTAAAATCCAACATTTTCAGGATTTTTCAGTAAGCTGTAACTTTTTTTTCAAACCAGATAAAAACAAATTCTAAACGGATTTGGCATCCCTAACTAATCTATTTACAAATAATAATAAAAATATAAATATCATTTGTATATTTTTTTAGATATCAACTGAAAATTAACACCACGTTTTCAGTAGTTTTTTAGTGAAAGCAAATTTTCACGGTGTTTCAGTAACCTGTAAAATTTGTTTCTCGCTAGATATAATCAAGTTCAATACATTTTTGGGCAGCCTGGTTCATCTAGTTTGAGATAATAATAAAAAAAATATGTTGCTAGTATATCTTTTTGAGATATCGACTGAAGCGACCATCATGATTTCCGAAGTTTTTCCGACATTACAGAAAAACCAGACGAAATCTTTTTCTGAAACTTTCAAATTACATTCATTTAAATAAAAATGATAATATACATATCTAAAATTTGAAGTTAATTGAAAAATCGTGAAATTTCAGTAAAATCCAACATTTTCAGGATTTTTCAGTGAGCTGTAACTCTTTTTTCAAACCAGATAAAGTCAAATTCTAAACGGATTTGGCATCCCTAACTAATCTATTTACAAATAATAATAAAAATATAAATATCATTTGTATATTTTTTTACATATTGACTGAAAACTAACACACGTTTTCAGTAGTTTTTTAGTGAAAGCAAATTTTCACGGTTTTTCAGTAACCTGTAAAATTTGTTTCACGCTAGATATAATCAAGTTCAATACATTTTGGGGCAGCCTGATTCATATAGTTTGAGATAATAATGAAAAAAATATATGTTGCTAGTATATCTTTTTGAGATATCGATTGAAAACCATGATTTCCGACATTACGGAAAACTAGATGATTTTTTTTCTCTGAAACTATCAAATTACATTCATTAAAATGGATAGCATACATATCTAAAATTTGATATCAATTGAAAAAAAATTGAAATTTCAGTAAAATTCAACATTTTCATGATTTTTCAGTGAACTGTAACTTTCTTTTCAAACCAGATAAAAGCAATTTCTAAACGGATATGGCATCCCTAACTAATCTATTTACAAATAATAATAAAAAATATAAATGTCATTTGTATATTTTTTTAGTTATTGGCTGGAAACTAACACTATGTTTTCAGTAGTTTTTTTAGTCATAACTGAAAAATTATTTTATTTTATTACGATCGATCTGAATTTTTACATAATCAATGTTGACATTATTTGGAACTTAGGAGGCGATTTTTAGCCATTTTCATCAAACACTTTTTGAATGATTGACCATTTCACTCAACTGAAAATGAAATCTCACTGTTTTTCAGTAAGCTATATAATTACTTCCTGATGCGATAAAAACGTATACGTTACATTTTTGGATAGCTTTAATAATATATTTTGAGATACTATTAAAAAATAATTGTGTTAGATGTATATTTTTTTGAGATATCGACTGAAAACCAAGAGGTAGATTTTTGAAGTTTTTCAGTCGTTAAATATAAACTAGTTGAAAAATTTGACTGAAAGATTCAAATTATATGAATCTCTATAAGTGTAATAAGAATATCTACTTTTAAATGAGTTCCAAAATTTGTATTAAAATTTCAGTTTGAAATAATTTTTCAGCCTGATCGATTTAAAATTTTATCTAACTATTTTATATGTTATGATGAGTAACTGATGACATTTTCAGCTTTTTTCACTGTTTTTCAGTCATCTGTAAAATTTGTTTCACGCTAGATATAATCAAGTTCAATACATTTTTGGGCAGCCTGATTCATCTAGTTTGAGATAATAATGAAAAATTATATGTTGCTAGAATATCTTTTTGAGATATCGACAAAAAACGACAACCATGATATCCGAAGTTTTTTCAACCTTACAGAAAAACTAGACCAGTTTTACCCCTGAAACTATCAAATTACATTCATTGAAGTGAATAAAATACATATCTAAAATTTGAAGTTAATTGAAATAACTTGAAATTTCAGTAAAATTAATTATTTTCAGGATTTTTTAGTGAGCTGTAACTTTTTATTCAAACCAGATAAAATCAAATTCTAAACGGATTTGGAATCCCTAACTAATCTATTTACAAATAATAATAAAAAAATATATGTCATTGGTATATTTTTTGAGATATCAGCTGAAAACTAACACCATGTTTTCAGTAGTTTTTTAGTCATAACTGAAAAAGTAAAACCCTGAAACGACTGAAACTCTCAAAATAATGTTTATTAGGACCGTTATAATATAATTACAAAATTTAAAACAAATGTAAAAAATGGCCAAAATCGCTAAAAATCGAAATAAATAAATACAAATTCTAAACGGATTTGGAATTCCTAACTAATCTATTTACAAATAATAATAAAAAATAGAAATGTCATGCGTATATTTTTTTAGTTATCGGCCTAAAACTAACACCATGTTTTTAGTAGTTTTTTTAGTGAAAGCAAATTTTCACTGTTTTTCAGTCACCTGTGAAATTTGTTTCTCGCTAGATATAATTAAGTTCAATACATTTTTGGGCAGCCTGATTCATCTAGTTTCAGATAATAATAAAAAAATATATGTTGCTAGTATATCTTTTTGAGATATCGACTGAAAACGACCATCATGATTTCCGAAGTTTTTCCGACATTACAGAAATACTAGACGAAATCTTTTTCTGAAACTTTCAAATTACATTCATTTAAATAAAAATGATAATATACATATATAAAATTTGAAGTTAATTGAAAAATCTTGAAATTTCAGTAAAATCCAACATTTTCAGGATTTTTCAGTAAGCTGTAACTTTTTTTTCAAACCAGATAAAAACAAATTCTAAACGGATTTGGCATCCCTAACTAATCTATTTACAAATAATAATAAAAATATAAATATCATTTGTATATTTTTTTAGATATCGACTGAAAACTAACACCACGTTTTCAGTAGTTTTTTAGTGAAAGCAAATTTTCACGGTTTTTCAGTAACCTGTAAAATTTGTTTCTCGCTAGATATAATCAAGTCCAATACATTTTTGGGTAGCCTGATTCATCTAGTTTGAGATAATAATATAAAAAAATATATGTTGCTAGTATATCTTTTTGAGATATCGACTGAAAACGACCATCGAGATTTCCGAAGTTTTTTCGACATTACAGAAAAACTAGACGAAATCTTTTTCTGAAACTTTCAAATTACATTCATTTAAATAAAAATGATAATATACATATCTAAAATTTGAAGTTAATTGAAAAATCTTGAAATTTCAGTAAAATCCAACATTTTCAGGATTTTTCAGTGAGCTGTAACTTTTTTATCAACCCAGATAAAAACAAATTCTAAACGGATTTGGCATCCCTAACTAATCTATTTACAAATAATAATAAAAAATATAAATATCATTTATATATTTTTTTAGTTATCGGCCGAAAACTAACACCATGTTTTTAGTAGTTTTTTAGTGAAAGCAAATTTTCACTGTTTTTCAGTAACCTGTAAAATTTGTTTCACGCTAGATATAATCAAGTTAAATACATTTTTGGGCAGCCTGATTCATCTAGTTTGAGATAATAATGGAAAAAATATATGTTGCTAGTATATCTTTTTGAGATATCGACTGAAAACGACCATCATGATTTCCGAAGTTTTTCCGACATTACAGAAAAACTAGACGAAATATTTTTCTGAAACTTTCAAATTACATTAATTTAAATGAAAATGATAATATACATATCTAAAATTTGAAGTTAATTGAAAAATCTTGAAATTTCAGTAAAATCCAACATTTTCAGGATTTTTCAGTAAGCTGTAACTTTTTTTTCAAACCAGATAAAAACAAATTATAAACGGATTTGGCATCCCTAACTAATCTATTTACAAATAATAATAAAAATATAAATATCATTTGTATATTTTTTTAGATATCAACTGAAAACGAACACCACGTTTTCAGTAGTTTTTTAGTGAAAGCAAATTTTCACGGCTTTTCAGTAACCTGTAAAATTTGTTTCTCGCTAGATATAATCAAGTTCAATACATTTTTGGATAGCCTGATTCATCTAGTTTCAGATAATAATGAAAAATTATATGTTGCTAAAATATTTTTTTGAGATATCGACAAAAAACGATCTCCATGATATCCGAAGTTTGTCAACATTAAAGAAAAACTAGACCATTTTTTCACCTGAAACTATCAAATTACATTCATTGAAGTGAATAGAATACATATCTAAAATTTGAAGTTAATGTGAATTAACTTGAAATTTCAGTAAAATCCAACATTTTCAGGATTTTTCAGTGAGCTGTAACTTTTTTATCAAACCAGATAAAAACAAATTCTAAACGGATTTGGCATCCCTAACTAATCTATTTACAAATAATAATAAAAAATATAAATATCATTTATATATTTTTTTAGTTATCGGCCGAAAAGTAACACCATGTTAGTAGTTTTTTTGTGAAAGCAAATTTTAACTGTTTTTCAGTCAGCTGTAAAATTTGTTTCTCTCTAGATATAATCAGGTTCAATACATTTTTGGGCAGCCTGATTCATCTAGTTTCAGATAATAATGAAAAATTATATGTTTCTATAATATCTTTTTGAGATATCGACAAAAAACGACCACCATGATATGCGAAGTTTTTTCAACATTACAGAAAAACTAGACCAGTTTTACCCCTGAAACTATCAAATTACATTCATTGAAGTGAGTAGAATACATATCTAAAATTTGAAGTTAATTGAAATAATTTGAAATTTCAGAAATCATTTTCAGGATTTTTCAGTGAGCTGTAACTTTTTATTCAAACCAGATAAAATCAATTTCTAAACGGATTTGGAATTCCTAACTAATCTATTTACAAATAATAATAAAAAAGTATATGTCATTTGTATATTTTTTGAGATATCAGCTGAAAACTAACACCATGTTTTCAGTAGTTTTTTAGTCATAACTGAAAAAGTAAAACCCTGAAACGACCGAAACTCTCAAAATAATGTTTATTAGGACCGTTATAATATAATTGCAAAATTTAAAGCAAATGTAAAAAATGGCCAAAATCGGATTTTTTTCAGCAATTTTTTTTTACTTCCTTATGTGACCAAAACGTATGTTTTTCTATAGCTTAATTAATCTATTTAGTGATAATATTAAAAAATAATTGTGTTATATGTATATTTTTTTGAGATATCGACTGAAAACCAAGAGGTTGATTTTTTAAGTTTTGCACGCAATAATAATAAACTAACTGAAAAAAAATGACTAAAACTTTCACATTGATATATGCAATAATAATGCATTGTGTGAAATTTGGTGACAGATTTGTAACAAAAATTGCAGCCAAATATATTTTTCAGTTTTAACTGATTTTTTTTTTCAATGGGATCGATTTCAAATTCTGCACAACTATCTTACAGGTTACTGAAAAACAGTGACAATTTGATTTCAATTGAATGTCTTTCGCCGATAACTGAAAAACCTGTGAATAAAAAAAGGTTGAAAATTGCAAAAATTTGCAAATTGAAATTCATTCAACTGAAAGCAAATTCTCACTGTTTTTCAGTGACCTGTAAAGACTCGTTTCTCACCAGATAAAAACAAGTGCTATGCATTTTTGGAGAGCCTGATTTATCTAGTTTAAGATAATAACAAATATATATATATATATATATATATATATATATATATATGTATATATATATATGTCGATAGTTCATTTTTTTTAAATATCGACTGAAGACGACCACCATACTTTTCTTTTAGTTTTTCAGAAAATACAAAATAGCTAGGCGGTTTTTTTTTCTCTGAAACTCTTAAATTACGTTAATTTGGATGGATAGATAGAATCCAAATCTAAAATTTGAAGTCGATTCAAAAAACTTGACCAAAATCGCTAATAATCGAAAACCTTTTTTTTACGATAGATCTGAATTTTTACACAATCAATTTTGATATTATTTTGATAGTAATTTGATAGTTTAAAAAAAATCATCTAGTTTTTCTGTAATTTTTATTTAAAATTAATAAATAGCTATATTAATAAAAATATCCTTGCTCATCATTCTGACATGTATAAATATTTTTTTTTATAAAAGAATTACAATATACTTCTTCTGTCTAATCATAGCTTTTATAATTATAATAGGTAAGGTTTTTCAATAATTACAAAATCAACTCCTAAACATTTATTATAAAATTATAAAACAAATGGGACATAACAAAAAAAAATCAGTTTTTCACATCACTTAGCATCCCCTTGTTCATCCTCTGACATGGTCTGAAAAGAGTCCGCAATGATTTCATAAATAAAGAAATCACCCCCTCGTAAAGTAAGCACCAACACATGCACAAGCCGCGCCAATGTAGTACATCTCAAAATATAAGCCGAGCCTCTACGTTCTGCAAACATCGGTGGCCCGAACGCTTGTGAATCGAACATAAAGTACTCATTCTCCCTGCGTTTTCCAAACGCAACCACCCGTTTAACCGTCCCACGGTTTATAATAATAATCCCGGCGCGGTAGTAGAACTCGTCGAAGAAGTAGCGAAGGGATTTGTACAGGTTGAACTTTTTGGGGTTGTAGAGGAACATAGTGCCTTCAATCACCGGTTGAATATGGATTTTAAAAGTGTATGGAAAGATACTGCAGTCCTGCAGGAGATCATCCATACTAATCTCGTAGTTACGGCTATCTATGTCCTCAATGCACTGCATGAAGTACCTGTTGCCGTTTCGTAGCACCGCATCAAGGACCTGACTGTTCCACTCTTTTAAATCGTAAATGCCGCTCATTCCGATGCACATAACTGCGTTGGCTAAGGTTTGCTTGCCGCGGCTGACGGTGGTGAATTCATGCGCGTTTTGGTGGATTGTGCCTAGTAGCAGGAATAGGTCGTCTTTGTATTCGATGTCCCAGTTGTACCATTTAGAGCGTTGCAGGATAGCTTGGTCGGTGTTCACGCGGGACCAGGGGTTTTGGTGGAGCTGCAGCCAGTTTTCATTCTCGTGGAATGGTTTACCTGAAAAAAAAAGTGATTTATGAGAATCGTTGATTGTATAGGTAGATATCCAATAGATGATGTTTTTTAGGTACTCTAGAAGGATAAAGAAATAGTGTATTAAAACTATAAATGTACTAATGACGAGTCAGACAATTCGAAATGGTCATGACTTTGAAGTAACAAACAAGTTCGTTCATCGAAGCCAAGAAAACATCCTACATACTAATGACAGGTCGAAAGGTATGTCATGGCCCTTCGACTGTTTGACGGGGGTGAATGAATATTATCAAGTTGGGTGAAGCCGAAAAAACATCTTATCGAAAGACAGTACTAACGACAGGTCATAAAGTCTCATACATTTTCATCATATTAACATTTTCCCACAGCTACATCGAAAAAACGGTAATTTAGAGAACATCGTCTAGCATTCATCTGTATGGATAGAAACTCTCTACATTTTCAAATATAAATCATCCCTCTATCATTTGAAATAGAGACGCTACAGAGTTAACACCGGGGAAAACATGTAATTTCATCATATTCACATTTTGTCACCGCTACAGCGTGAAAAAGGTAGCAGCTACAGAAAAACGTCTCGTCTCAATCTGTAGGGCTAGAAACACTCTACGTTTTCACATATAAATCATCTCTCTATCATTTGAAATAGAGACGATACAGAGTTAACACCGGGGAAAAACATGTAATTTCATCATATTTATATTTTGTCACTGCTACAGCGTGAAAAAGGTAGCAGCTACAGAAAAACGTCTCGTCTCAATCTGTAGGGCTAGAAACACTCTACGTTTTCACATATAAATCATCTCTCTATCATTTGAAATAGAGACGATACAGAGTTAACACCGGGGAAAAACATGTAATTTCATCATATTTATATTTTGTCACTGCTACAGCGTGAAAAAGGTAGCAGCTACAGAAAAACGTCTCGTCTCAATTTGTAGGGCTAGAAACACTCTACGTTTTCACATATAAATCATCTCTCTATCATTTGAAATAGAGACGATACAGAGTTAACACCCGGGAAAAACATGTAATTTCATCATATTTATATTTTGTCACTGCTACAGCGTGAAAAAGGTAGCAGCTACAGAAGAACGTCTCATCTCAATCAGTAGGGCTAGAAACACTCTACGTTTTCACATATAAATCATCTCTCTATCATTTGAAATAGAAACGCTACAGAGTTAATACCGGGGAAAAACATGTAATTTCATTATATTCATATTTGGTCACCGCTACAGCGTCAAAAAGGTAGCAGCTAAAGAAAAACGCTTCGTCTCAGTCTATAGGGCTAGAAACACTCTACGCTTCTACATATAAATCATCTCTCTATCATTTAAAATAGAAACGCTACAGAGTTAATACCGGGGAAAAACATGTAATTTCATCATATTCATATTTGGTCACCGCTACAGCGTCAAAAAGGTAGCAGCTAAAGAAAAACGTCTCGTCTCAATCTATAGGGCTAGAAACACTCTACGTTTCTACATATAAATCATCTCTCTAACATTTAAAATAGAGACGCTACAGAGTTAAAACCGGGGAAAGCGTCAAAAAGGTAGCAGCTAAAGAAAAACGCTTCGTCTCAATCTATAGGGCTAGAAACACTCTACGTTTCTACATATAAATCATCTCTCTATCATTTAAAATAGAGACGCTACAGAGTTAAAACCGGAAAAAAATATGTAATTTCATCATATTCATATTTGGTCACCGCTACAGCGTGAAAAAGGTAGCAGCTACAGAAAAACGCCTCATCTCAATCAGTAGGGCTAGAAACACTCTACGTTTTCACATATAAATCATCTCTCTATCATTTAAAATAGAGACGATACAGAGTTAACACCGGGGAAAAACATGTAATTTCATCATATTTATATTTTGTCACTGCTACAGCGTGAAAAAGGTAGCAGCTACAGAAAAACGTCTCATCTCAATCAGTAGGGCTAGAAACACTCTACGTTTTCACATATAAATCATCTCTCTATCATTTGAAATAGAGCCGCTACAGAGTTACAACCGGGGAAAAACATGTATTTTCATTATATTCATATTTTGTCACTGCTACAGCGTGAAAAAGGTAGCAGCTACAGAAAAACGCCTCGTCTCAATCTATAGGGCTAGAAACACTCTACGTTTCTACATATAAATCATCTCTCTATCATTTGAAATAGAGACGCTACAGAGTTAAAACCGGGGAAAAACATGTAATTTCACCATATTCATATTTGGTCACCGCTACAGCGTGAAAAAGGTAGCAGCTACAGAAAAACGCCACGTATCAATCCATAGGGCTAGAAACACTCTACGTTTCCACATATAAATCATCTCTCTATCATTTGAAATAGAGACGCTACAGAGTTAAACCCGGGGAAAAACATGTAATTTCATCATATTCATATTTGGTCACCGCTACAGCGTGAAAAAAGTAGCAGCTACAGAAAAACGTCTCGTTTCAATCTGTAGTGCTAGAAACACTCTACGTTTTCACATATAAATCATCTTTCTATCACTTGAAATAGAAACGCTAGTTAACACCGAGGAAAACACGTAATTTCATCATATTCATATTTTGTCACCGCTACAGCGTGAAAAAGGTAGCAGCTACAGAAAAGCGCCTCATCTTAATCTGTAGGGTTAGAAACACTCTACGTTTTCACATATAAATCATCCCTCTATCTTTTTAAATATAGACGCTACATAGTTAAAACCGGGAAAAACATGTAATTTCATCCTATTCATATTTTGTCACCGCTACAGCGTGAAAAAAGTAGCAGCTACAGAAAAACGTCTCGTCTCAATCTGTAGGGCAAGAAACACTCTACGTTTTCACATATAAATCATCTCTCTATCATTTGAAATAGAGACGCTACAGAGTTAAAACCGGGGAAAACATGTAATTTCATCATATTCATATTTTGTCACCGCTACAGCGTGAAAAAAAGCAGCTACAGAAAAACGTCTCGTCTCAATCAGTAGGGCTAGAAACACTCTACGTTTTCACATATAAATCATCTCTCTATCATTTGAAATAGAAACGCTACAGAGTTAAAACCGGGGAAAAACATGTAATTTCATCATATTCATATTTTCTCACCGCTACAACGTGAAAACGGTAGCAGCTACAGAAAAACGTCTCATATCAATCAGTAGGGCTAGAAACACTCTACGTTTTCACATATAAATCATCTCTCTATCATTTGAAATAGAGACGCTACAGTGTTAAAACCGAGGAAAATCATCATATTCATATTTTGTCATAGCTACAGCGTGAAAAGGGTAGCAGCTACAGAAAAACGTCTCGTCTCAGTCTGTAGGGCTAGAAATACTCTACATTTTCACATATAAATCATCTTTCTATCACTTGAAATAGAAACGCTACAGAGTTAATACCGGGGAAAAACATGTAATTTCATCATATTCAGATTTTGTCACCGCTACAGCGTGAAAAAGGTAGCAGCTACAGAAAAACGTCTGATCTTACTATGTAGGGCTAGAAACACTCTACGTTTTCACGTATAAATCATCTTTCTATCACTTGAAATAGAAACGCTACAGAGTTAACACCGAGGAAAAACACGTAATTTCATCATATTCATATTTTGTCACCGCTACAGCGTGAAAAAGCAGCTACAGAAAAACGTCTCATCTAAATCTGTAGGGCTAGAAACACTCTACGTTTTCACATATAAATCATCTCTCTATCATTTAAAATAGAGACAATACAGAGTTAACACCGGGGAAAAACATGTAATTTCATCATATTTATATTTTGTCACTGCTACAGCGTGAAAAAGGTAGCAGCTACAGAAAAACGTTCTAATCTCAATCTGTAGGGCTAGAAACACTCTACGTTTTTACATATAAATCATCTCTCTATCATTTGAAATAGAGACGCTACAGAGTTACTACCGGGGAAAAACATGTAATTTCATCATATTCATATTTGGTCACCGCTACAGCGTCAAAAAGGTAGCAGCTAAAGAAAAACGCTTCGTCTCAGTCTATAGAGCTAGAAACACTCTACGTTTCTACATATAAATCATCTCTCTATCATTTAAAATAGAGACGCTACAGAGTTAAAACCGGGGAAAACATGTAATTTCATCATATTCATATTTGGTCACCGCTACAGCGTGAAAAAGGTAGCAGCTACAGAAAAATACTTCGCCTCAATCTATAGGGCTAGAAACTCTCTACGTTTTTACATATAAATCATCTCTCTATCATTTGAAATAGAGACGCTACAGAGTTATAACCGGGGAAAAACATGTAATTTCATTATATTCATATATTTTCACCACTACAGCGTGAAAAAGGTAGCAGCTACAGAAAGACGTCTCATCTCAAACTGTAGGGCTAGAAACACTCTACGTTTTCACATATAAATCATCTCTCTATCATTTGAAATAGAGACGCTACAGAGTTAATACCGGGGAAAAAGCGTAGCAGCTAAAGAAAAACGCCTCGTCTCAATCTATAGGGCTAGAAACACTCTACGTTTCTACATATAAATCATCTCTCTATCTTTTAAAATAGAAACGCTACAGAGTTAACACCGGGGGAAAACACGTAATTTCATCATATTCATATTTTGTCACCGCTTCAGCGTGAAAAAGGTAGCAGTTACAGAAAAACGTCTAGACTCAATCTGTACGGCTAGAAACACTCTACGTTTTCACATATAAATTATCTTTCTATCATTTGAAATAGAGTCGCTATAGAGTTAACACCGGGGAAAAACATGTAATTTCATCATATTCATATTTTGTTACCGCTATAGCGTGAAAAGGTAGCAGCTACAGAAAAACGTCTCGTCTCAATCTGTAGGGCAAGAAACACTCTACGTTTTCACATATAAATCATCTCTCTATCACTTGAAATAGAAACTCTGTAGAGTTAAAACCGGGAAAAATATGTAATTTCATCATATTCATATTTGGTCACCGCTACAGAGTGAAAAAGGTAGCAGCTACAGAAAAACGCCTCATCTCAATCAGTAGGGCTAGAAACAGTCTACGTTTTCACATATAAATCATCTCTCTGTCATTTGAAATAGAAACGCTACAGAGTTAACACCGAGGAAAAACACGTAATTTCATCATATTCATATTTTGTCACCGCTACAGCGTCAAAAAGGTAGCAGCTACAGAAAAACGTCTCATCTCAAACTGTAGGGCTAGAAACACTCTACGTTTTCACATATAAATCATCTCTCTATCATTTGAAATAGAAACGCTACAGAGTTAATACCGGGGAAAAACATGTAATTTCATCATATTCATATTTGGTCACCGCTACAGCGTCAAAAAGGTAGCAGCTAAAGAAAAACGCCTCGTCTCAATCTATAGGGCTAGAAACACTCTACGTTTCTACATATAAATCATCTCTCTAACATTTAAAATAGAGACGCTACAGAGTTAAAACCGGGGAAAGCGTCAAAAAGGTAGCAGCTAAAGAAAAACGCTTCGTCTCAGTCTATAGGGCTAGAAACACTCTACGTTTCTACATATAAATCATCTCTCTATCATTTAAAATAGAGACGCTACAGAGTTAAAACCGGAAAAAAATATGTAATTTCATCATATTCATATTTGGTCACCGCTACAGCGTGAAAAAGGTAGCAGCTACAGAAAAACGCCTCATCTCAATCAGTAGGGCTAGAAACACTCTACGTTTTCACATATAAATCATCTCTCTATCATTTAAAATAGAGACGATACAGAGTTAACACCGGGGAAAAACATGTAATTTCATCATATTTATATTTTGTCACAGCTACAGCGTGAAAAAGGTAGCAGCTACAGAAAAACGCCTCGTCTCAATCTATAGGGCTAGAAACACTCTACGTTTCTACATATAAATCATCTCTCTATCATTTAAGATAGAGACGCTACAGAGTTAAAACCGGGGAAAAACATGTAATTTCATCATATTCATATTTGGTCACCGCTACAGCGTGAAAAAGGTAGCAGCTGCAGAAAAACGTCTAGTCTCAATCTGTAGGGCTAGAAACACTCTACGTGTTCACATATAAATCATCTCTCTATCATTTGAAATAGAGACGCTACAGAGTTATAACCGGGAAAAAACATGTAATTTCATTATATTCATATATTTTCACCGCTACAGCGTGAAAAGGGTAGCAGCTACAGAAAAACGTCTCATCTCAAACTGTAGGGCAAAAACACTCTACGTTTTCACATATAAATCATCTCTCTATCATTTGAAATAGAAACGCTACAGAGTTAATACCGGGGAAAAACATGTAATTTCATCATAGTCATATTTGGTCACCGCTACAGCGTCAAAAAGGTAGCAGCTAAAGAAAAACGCCTCGTCTCAATCTATGGGGCTAGAAACACTCTACGTTTCTACATATAAATCATCTCTCTATCATTTAAAATAGAGACGCTACAGAGTTAAAACCGGGGAAAAACATGTAATTTCATCATATTCATATTTGGTCACCGCTACAGCGTGAAAAAGGTAGCAGCTACAGAAAAACGTCTCGTCTCAATCTGTAGGGCTAGAAACACTACCTTTTCACATATAAATCATCTCTCTATCATTTGAAATAGAGACGCTACAGAGTTAAAACCGGGGAAACATGTAATTTCATCATATTCATATCTTGTCACCGCTACAGCGGGAAAAAGGTAGCAGCTGCAGAAAAACGTCTCGTCTCAATCTGTAGGGCTAGATACACTCTACGTTTTCACATATAAATCATCTCTCTATCATTTGAAATAGAGACGCCACAGAGTTAAAACCGAGGAAAAACATGTAATTTCATCATATTCATATTTTGTTACCGCTACAGCGTGAAAAAAGTAGCAGCAACAGAAAAACGTCTCGTCTCAATCTGTAGGGCTAGATACACTCTACGTTTTCACATATAAATCATCTCTCTATCATTTGAAATAGAGACGCCACAGAGTTAAAACCGAGGAAAAACATGTAATTTCATCATATTCATATTTTGTTACCGCTACAGCGTGAAAAAAGTAGCAGCAACAGAAAAACGTCTCGTCTCAATCTGTAGGGCTAGAAAAACTCTACGTTTTCACATATACATCATCTTTCTATCATTTGAAATAGAAACGCTACAGAGTTAATACCGGGGGAAAACATGTAATTTCATCATATTCATATTTGGTCACCGCTACAGCGTCAAAAAGGTAGCAGCTAAAGAAAAACGCCTCGTCTCAATCTATAGGGCTAGAAACACTCTACGTTTCTACATATAAATCATCTCTCTATCATTTAAAATAGAGACGCTACAGAGTTAAAACCGGAAAAAAATATGTAATTTCATCATATTCATATTTGGTCACCGCTACAGCGTGAAAAAGGTAGCAGCTACAGAAAAACGCCTCATCTCAATCAGTAGGGCTAGAAACACTCTACGTTTTCACATATAAATCATCTCTCTATCATTTAAAATAGAGACGATACAGAGTTAACACCGGGGAAAAACATGTAATTTCATCATATTTATATTTTTTATATTTATATGTTGTGTAAAGGTAGCAGCTGCAGAAAAACGTCTAGTCTCAATCTGTAGGGCTAGAAACACTCTACGTGTTCACATATAAATCATCTCTCTATCATTTGAAATAGAGACGCTACAGATTTATAACCGGGAAAAAACATATAATTTCATTATATTCATATATTTTCACCGCTACAGCGTGAAAAGGGTAGCAGCTACAGAAAAACGTCTCATCTCAAACTGTAGGGCTAGAAACACTCTACGTTTTCACATATAAATCATCTCTCTATCATTTGAAATAGAAACGCTACAGAGTTAATACCGGGGAAAAACATGTAATTTCATCATATTCATATTTGGTCACCGCTACAGCGTCAAAAAGGTAGCAGCTAAAGAAAAACGCCTCGTCTCAATCTATGGGGCTAGAAACACTCTACGTTTCTACATATAAATCATCTCTCTATCATTTAAAATAGAGACGCTACAGAGTTAAAACCGGGGAAAAACATGTAATTTCATCATATTCATATTTGGTCACCGCTACAGCGTGAAAAAGGTAGCAGCTACAGAAAAACGTCTCGTCTCAATCTGTAGGGCAAGAAACACTCTACGTTTTCACATATAAATCATCTCTCTATCACTTGAAATAGAAACGCTGCAGAGTTAAAACCGGGGAAAAATATGTAATTTCATCATATTCATATTTGGTCACCGCTACAGCGTGAAAAAGGTAGCAGCTACAGAAAAACGTCTCGTCTCAATCTGTAGGGCTAGAAACACTACCTTTTCACATATAAATCATCTCTCTATCATTTGAAATAGAGACGCTACAGAGTTAAAACCGGGGAAAAACATGTAATTTCATCATATTCATATCTTGTCACCGCTACAGCGGGAAAAAGGTAGCAGCTGCAGAAAAACGTCTCGTCTCAGTCTGTAGGGCTAGATACACTCTACGTTTTCACATATAAATCATCTCTCTATCATTTGAAATAGAGACGCCACAGAGTTAAAACCGAGGAAAAACATGTAATTTCATCATATTCATATTTTGTCACCGCTACAGCGTGAAAAAAGTAGCAGCAACAGAAAAACGTCTCGTCTCAATCTGTAGGGCTATAAACACTACCTTTTCACATATAAATCATCTCTCTATCATTTGAAATAGAGACGCTACAGAGTTAAAACCGGGGAAAAATATGTAATTTCATCATATTCATATTTTGACACTACAACGTGAATAAGGTAGTAGCTACAGAAAAACGTCACGTCTTAATGTGTAGCGCTAGAGATACTCCAAGACCAATTGAACATCAATAATATATAAGTGTGAATCCACCTCTTAGCAATCTACATATCTAGATTTCGATCTTATTAGATCTCATCAGTGTAGCTCAGCTAGTGAGGATGAATTCACACAATGTCTCGAGTGGTTATATACAAAAATTATAGAACTAACCACCTAGGAGGAAAGTTAAATGCCATCTGGCGGCACCACACCAATTAGCAATGGCAATTGGCTTTGTGCTGATATATATTACTCTGTTGGAATATTATTCCATAGAGGGTACTTCCCGGTGATCCTGATGGTATGAACATGTTGACGGTTAATACCATATGGGTGTGCATTGCTAATTGAGGTGGTGCTGCCAGATGGCGTTTAACTTTCCTTCTAGGGGGTTAGTTGTATAATTTTTGTACATAAATGACCTTTAAAAGTACTAATGATACAGTACAATTATGTTTTTAGGATGCTAACAGTTTCAAGTGTATGCAATAATATTGAAGAAAATATGAAACACTCTAAACCCTTCAAAAAATCACACGTTAGAAACTTACCAATAGCCTCTTGCTGTATTTCCTTGAGTCTGATATACTCCTGTATCTTAGCAGTGATTAGAACACTCTTCGGAGCTTTGGTGACATTGGTAACATCAAACGTATAAAATAGGTAGCTACGAATGTTATTCTCCCTCTTGATGAAACTACGCATGGTGTAGAAGGATGAAAATTGCATCCAGCACGCATTCGCAGTGTAATCCTTTCCTTCATCGTCCTTCACCGTGCAACCGTAGCAGTTGAAGAGATGCACTGTCTTGTCATTCGGATCCGAGTAGATCACGTAAGTGCCCTCCAGGAATTGCACGATGCAGAACTTGCGTTTCAGCATGATGTAGTTCAGAGCTGTAACATAAAGTAATCTCAAATTTAAGCTATTAGCAGCTGTAATCTTACCTGTTATCAAATTTTTATTCTTCTTATTATCCATTATGACCAACATCTTGATGATGACATCGAAGAAGTGCTTGCCCACAAGGATGTTCTTAATAGTCCTCTTGCGGGATATCGAGAGGTGATCAGCATGAGCGTACACTATCTGACCAATGTCTATTACACGATTAACTGTTTTGGTGTCCCACCTACTTATCGGTTTGTTGATCACCATCAGGCAGGCGGCCAAGCAGATAAAGTGCTCGGTGAAGATGTCTGATTGGCTGGGCGGCGACCGAGACGTGGGTTTCGAGCCCTCAAGCATCACATATCTGCCCAATACTTGGTATCTGTAGGAAATTCAGTTTTAAATAAACCATCTTAATTATCTTCAAAGATATGACTGAGTTACTATGGAAATAGATATTTTAATTAATTTCTCCGGATTAAAAGCAAATTTACCATGGTTTAAGTTTCTAAAATATGCTTGATTTAACTAGAAAAATAGAGCGGGAACTCAATTTTGATCCCTATGAGATATCTTCATTATCTTCAGATATTAGACCGAATTACTATTACTACGTTACTATTTTGATACAAAGATATCACTGAGTTACTATGGAAATAGATATTTTAGTTCATTTTTTCGAAACAAAAGTGACTCACCATGACAAAAATTTCTAAAATGTACTTGATTTAAGCACAGACATTAATAGGGAGCTCAATTTTGATAATCTCAAAGAGATATCTTCATTATTTTCAAAGATATGACTGAGTTACTATGGAAATAGATATTTTTCTTCATTTTTACGAAATAAATTACTTACCATGACTTAATTTTCTTAAGTGTGCTTGATTTAAGAACAAAAATGAATGGGGAACTCAGTTTTGATAATCCCAAAGAGATATCTTCATTATCTTCAGAGATATGACTGTGTTACTATGGAAATAAATATTTTACTTCATTTCTTTGAAATAAAAGTGACTTATAATGATTTAAGTTTCTAAAGTGTACTTGATTTAAGCGCACAAATTAATGGGGACCTTAATTTATATAATCCCATAGAAATATCTTCATTATCTTTAAAGATATGACTGAGTTATTCTAGAAATAGATATTTTACTTCATTTCTTCGAAGTAAAAATGACTCACCGTGACATACATTTTTAAAGTGTACTTGATTTAAGTACAGAAATGAACGGGGAACTCAATTTTGATAATCCCAAAGATATATCTTCAGTATCTTCAATGATATGACTGACTTACTATGGAAATAGATATTTTACTTCATTTCTTTGAAATAAAAGTGACTTATAATGATTTAAGTTTCTAAAGTGTACTTGATTTAAGCACACAAATTAATGGGGAACTTAATTTTGATAATCCCATAGAAATATCTTTATTATCTTCAAAGATATGACTGAGTTACTCTGGAAATAGATATTTTACTTAATTTCTTCGAAGTAAAAATGACTCACCATGACATACATTTTTAAAGTGTACTTGATTTAAGTACAGAAATGAATGGGAAATTCAATTTTGATAATCCCAAAGAGATATCTTCATTATCTTCTGAGATATGTCTGACATACTATGGAAATAGATATTTTACTTCATTTCTTCGAAATAAAAGTGAATCACGATGACTAAGTTTCTAAAGTGTACTTCATTTGAGCACAAAAATAATGAGGATCTCAATTTTGATAATCCTGGAGAGATATCTTCCTTATCTTTAAAGATATCACTGAGTTACTACATTACTTCGAAATAAAAGTGACCCAACAAGACTTAATTTTCTTAAGTGTGCTTGATTTAAGCACAAAACTGAATGGGGAACTTAATTTTGATAATCCCAAAGAGATTTCTTCATTATCTTTAAAGATATGACTGATTTACTACATTACTTCGAAATAAAAGTTACTCAACACGACTTAATTTTCTTAAGTGTGCTTGATTTATGCACAAAAATTAATGGGGAATTCAATTTTGATAATTCCGCAGAAATATCTTCATTATCTATAGATATGACTGAGTTACTATGAAAATAGATATTTTATTTCATGTCTTCGATATAAAACTGACTCAGCATGACTTAAGTTTCTAAAGTGTACTTGATTTAAGCACAAACATGAATGGGGACCTTAATTTTGATAATTCCAAAGAGATATCTTTAGTATCTTCAAAGATATGACTGAACTACTCTGGAAATAGATATTTTACTTCATTTCTTTGAAATAAAAGTGACTTATCATGACTTAAGTTTCCAAAGTGTACTTGATTTAAGCACAAAAAATAATGGGGAACTTAATTTTGATAATACCGAAGAAATATCTTCAATATCTTCAAAGATATACTGAGTTACTCTGAAATTAGATATTTGACCTCATTTCTTCGAAGTAAAAGTGACTCACCATGACATACATTTTTAAAGTGTACTTTATTTAAGCTCATAAATGAATGGGGAACTCAATTTTGATAATCCCAAAAAGATATCTTCATTATCTTCAAAGATATGACTGAGTTACTCTGGAATTAAATATTTTACTTCATTTCTTCGAAGTAAAAATGAGTTACCATTACATAAATTTTTAGTGTGTACTTGATTAGTACAGAAATGAATGGGGAACTCAAATTTAATAATCTCAAAAAAATATCTTCTTTATCTTCAAACATGACTGAGTTACTATGGAAATAAACATTTACCTTAATTTCTTCGAAATAAAAGTCATTCACCATGACTTAAGTTCCTAAATATACACTAATTTAAACACAAAAATTAATAGGGAACTCAATTTTGCTAATTCAAAGAGATATTTTCATTATCTTCAAAGATATGGCTGAGTTACTCTGGAAATAGATATTCTACTTCATTTCTTCGAAGTAAAAATGAGTCATCATGACATAAATGTTTAGTGTGTACTTGATTGAAGTACAGAAATTAATGGGAAACTCAAATTTAATAATCCCAAAGAGATATCTTCATTATCTTCAAAGATATGACTGAGTTACTCTGGAAATAGATATTTTACTTGATTTCTTCGAAATAAAAGTGACTCACCACGACTTAAGTTTCTAAAGTGTACTTGATTTAAGCACAAATATTAATGGGGAACTCAAATTTGATAATCTCAAAAAAATATCTTCTTTATCTTCAAACATATGACTGAGTTACTATGGAAATAAACATTTAACTTAATTTCTTCGAAATAAAAGTGACTCACCATGACTTAAATTTCTAAATATACTTAATTTAAACACAAAAAATTTTCATTATATATATCTTCAAATATTTGACTGAGTTAGTATTCAAATAGATATTTTACTTCATTTCTTCGTAATAAAAGTGAACCTCCATGCCAAAAAGTATTAAAGTTTACTTGATTTAAGTACAAAAGTTAATAGGGAACTCAATTTTCATAATTCTAAAGAGATATCTTCAATATCTTCAAAGATATGAGTGAATTACTAGGGAAATATATATTTCATTTTATTCCTTCGAAATAAAAGTGACTCATGTTCCTAAAATATACTTGATTTAAACACAAAAATGAATGGGGAACTCTATTTTCATAATTCCAAAGAGATATTTTCATTATCTTCAAAGATATGACTGAGTTACTATGGAAATAGATATTTTACTTCATTTCTTCAAAATAATATGACTCTCCACGACTTAAGTTTTTAAAATGTACTTGATTTAAGCACAAAAGGTGAACACAATTTTGATTATCCTGAAGAGATATCTTCATTATCTTTAAAGATATGACTGAGTTACTATGGAAATATAGATTTTACATAATTTCTTCGAAATAAAAGCAATTCATCATCATTCAAGGTTCTAAGTAGTGCTTGATTTAAGTGCAATAATTAATGGGGGACTCAATTTTAATAATCCCAAAGAGGTATCTTCATTATTTTCAAAGATATAACTCAGTTAATATGGAAATATATATTTTACTTAATTTTTTTGAAATAAAAGTGACTCACCTTAATTTAAATGTCAAAAGTATACTTGATTTAAGTACAAAAATTAATGGGGAACCCAATTTTGATAATCCCAAAAAGATAACTTTATTGCCTTCAAAGATATGACTGAGTTACTATCGAAATAAATATTTTACTTCATGTCTTTGAAATAAAAATTACTCACCATTACATAAATTTCTAAAGTTGCTCAATTTAAGTACAAAATTTGACAGGGAACTTAATTTTCATAATCCCAGAGATATCTTCATTATCTTAAAAAATATGACCGAGTTACTATGGGAAGAGATAGTTAACAATAAAATCAATTTAGCATGGTATACGTATATAAAGTCTGCTTAATTCTATTAGAAAAATAAACGAGAACTTAAATTTGAAGCCCCTATTGAGATATCTTCATTATCTTCAAAGATATGACTGAGTTAATATGAAAACTATAAAACCAATTCACCATGATTTATGTTTATAAAGTGTGCTTAATTCTGGTATAAAAATAAATGGGGAACTCAATTTTGATGATCCCGAAGAGATGTCTTTAGTATCTTTAAAGATATGATCGAGTTACTATCAACATTTATTTCCTCGCAATAAAAATCTATTTAGCATCATATCTGTTGATGAAGGGTGCTTAATTAATTCTAGCTTATAAATGAATAGAGAATCCATTTATATGTTTAAAAGGATTAGTCGAGTTCTTTAATTCTCAAAATATTTGGACACAAATTGCATCTTACCCAATTTTATTCCTAGGCGATTCCTCATCATCCTCCTTCTTCTGCTCGTCGGCCTTATCGTCCTCTCCGCCATCCTCCTCCTCAATATCGTCGAGTGGTTCAACATCCCTGGGTACAGGCTTATGCTTAACAATCTCAGGCTTCACCTTGGAGCCCTTCACCACACACAAACTGAATCTCGTGTAATCCACCCGTTCAGGCTCCTCACGTTTATTCTTATTAAAAAGAATCCGAATACACAAGTCGTGACAGTTCCTAAACCTAGCGAAACAAGTGGTTCCAGTAGGCCCATCATCCAACCCCAACTCATTACAAGGATAAGGATCAAACAAATACAACACATTATTACGCTGGAACGCCGCACATGAGTAGACATCCGTAACAACAACCGCCCACTCTCGCTCACGTGTTAAAATCTTCTTCATAGTAGGCTCCAGAATACACATCTTCATCGGAGCATCAAAAACGTATTTGGAATCAATTTTGTAGTCAGAATGTCCAAGCCCGAATTTAGGGATTTCAAAGTGCAACAACTGGTCATAACGGTACTTAGATTTTTTATAAAGCTCAAAACCAGCGTCCAAAATAAAATCAAGCACATCCCCCGACCAAGTCCGTACCGCATACTTCTCACCAACAGCAGCAGTCATAACGCACATATAAGGCGCCATCCAATCAACATCCAACCCATAATCGTTAACCCGTTTTTTACCCCTAACCAACTGCGAGCCATCGGGTAAATCAACGAAATTATGCTCACGTTTCATCTCCATCGATTGAGTCCGCAGCAACTCCTCATACGCCTTAATTGAAGCATCCGAATCACCACCAGCTTTAGGATCAGTTTCCGAGAATACACACTTCGCCAAAGTCAACATTCTGAACTCCAAACCGGATTTATCATTCTCCTCCACTCTGCGCGACAAATTATTCACTAGATGCTCAATGAGTTTGTTCAAGTCTTTAAACCGTAGCAGACAAGCGTGGCCTTCTTCCGTTGATTCAAGCACCACACCAGATTTGTCGCAATTGAATGGCTCGAACAGGTAGAACAGGCTGTGTTTGTAGAAAACAGCGCACGCGTAGTGGGGGACGATTACAAACCCACAGTCCTCTTTATTGAAGATGTGCATTTCCAAAAACTGTTCCAGCACATGTTGCCCGGAAAAAGTTTCAAACAGTCCATCCCCTATGTATGTGTTGAATATTAATTCAACCGTTGCGAACAAGTCATGCGTTTCAAACTCAAATTTAAAGTCTTCGATACCCAAAAATGTTACCATGTACTGTTTGTAGAGTTCCATGCCTGCTTTCAGGACGAAATCCACTGTGCGGCGGTCCCATTTGTATAAAGGTATTTCGCGTGCGAATGCTGTTGCCATTATGCACATGTAGGGTACCAGTATGTTGATATCTGTAGAGCCGGCTACTGCAAGGGCGTTGGTGCGTGCCCGCAGTATTTGTATGTCAGCGTTTACGATGGCGAAATTGCGTAGTTTTATAAATTCATCACGTTGGTCAAGCTCGTCTATATCGAGCTCGCGGTCATCAGGGCCTTTAGTGGGCAGCTCGCGGGCTGGTAGGATTTTGTAGCAGTAGGTGAGATCGGTGTTCACCTGAAAATAATCATGATGAGTTTATATTTAATTAGATTACTCAAAAGTATAGGTATTAATTTTAAACCAATTCTTTTGTCGTCTCAGTATCTTTCAAGCACTTACAGATCGCTCAGATTATCTCGATCTCTGTCGCACTCTCTCAGACTATAGCACATCTACTGAGACTCTTTAAGATGCTACTAGACTAACGCAAACGGTCTCAAACCCTCTGAGAGCCTCTAAGAAGACTCTTTAAAATTCCCTCATTCCTTCAGTCTCTCTCAACTATTCTCCAACTGTCTCTTAGACTCTTACAGACTTGTTGAGGCTCTGCCAGGTGTTACAAATTCTTTCAAACCCTATCACACACTCTCAGACTCTTTCAGTCACTTTCAGCTATTCATCGACTTTCGCCAAACTCTTTCAGACTATTTTAGAATATTTCTAATTGGAAATTCTGCTACACTCTCTCAGACTCTACTAGACTCTACCAGCTATTCTCAGACTCCTTAAGACGACCCAGACTCTCTCAAACTGAGGCAATGGCACGACCGTACGCGTGCTAAGGCCAGCGATAGGGAACACCCAGGTGGCAACGGTAACCACTAGAGGCGAGATGACCCAAAGGATGAAGGCAATTGGCAGAGACAGGGTCGGTCAACGGACGCCATTGCAGCAGTTCTGAGGGCCGCTGAGGAGGCAAGGCTAGACACCAGGGGGGGATTCATGGCGATGATCACCCTTGATGTCCAGAACGCTTTCAACTCCGCCCCATGGGCACGGATAGACGAGGTGCTGAGGAGGCTGGGGATTCCTACCTATCTCCAGGCGGCAATACGCAGCTACTTGACGCACAGAGTGGTCATGGTCGGGAGCCTCAAGCTCAACATGACGGGAGGTGTTCCGCAGGGGTCCATCCTCGGCCCCACACTGTGAAACATTTTCTATTTCTAGGGTTCTCGATCGGGTACGCGGACGACCTGGCACTCGTCATCCGAGGCAGGCGACCGCATGAGGTACAGATACGAGCTCAGCAAGCAGTGGACGAGGTGGGGCTATGGATGGCCAGAAACGGCCTCAAACTGGCCTCCCACAAAACAGAGATAGTGGTCCTAGTGGGGAGAAACACCCTCAAGCAGATGGAAATACAGGTGGGGTACACAGAAGTGTCCAGCAAAAGCGAATTACGCTACCTAGGGATCACCCTAGGTAGAAACCTAAACTTCGGCGTCCATTTGAAGAGGACGGCGGAAAGAGCAAGCGAGGCAGTACGAAGCCTAAACAGAATTCTACCCAACCTAGGAGGGGCACGACAGGCACGCAGGCTCACCCTGCTGTCGGTAGTCAACTCCATCCTCCTATACGCTGCGCCCAACTGGCACGCCCAAATGGAAACAGCCAGGTATAGGACTTTACTTGAAAGACCCCAACGCAATGCGGCGATCAGGGCCGCTTGCAGTTATCGGGCAGTGTCCACGAGAGCCATTCAAGTTGTAGCCTCGACAATACCGATCCACCTCATGGCGAAAGAAAGAGCGGCATCTAGGACTGTAAGCGGCCAGGGAAAAAACAATTACAGCATGGGAAAAGGAATGGGACGAGGACAATGCCAAAGGCAAATGGACAAAGGCGCTGATACCGTCAGTAAGAAGCTGGTACAGCAGAACCCACGGGGAAGTAAACTACCACCTGACGCAATTCCTCACGGGCCACGGTTGCTACGAAGCGTACCTGTTCAGAATGGGCCTAAGCTCCTCAGACGGGTGTCCATACTACCAGGAAGAAGACACACCGGCACATACGATTTTCAGGTGCCCACACTGGGAGGCGCGCAGGCTACAACTAACTTTACACGTTGGGGAGCTGCGCACAAACAACATCACCGAAAAAATGCTAGAGAGCAAGGAAGGATGGGAAGCGATAGGGGGTTTCATCACAGACATCATGGAGATAAAGGATTCCGAAGAGAGAAAAAGGAAGAGTCCCAGATCAGAGGGGTAAGACAGGGGTGGGCTAGGACGTGATGCAATGCCGAGAGACAGGGTCGGTGTGGTATACTGCAGGGTCGTTCCTAGGACGGAAGGTCCGAATGGCTGCCATAAGTGCTGGCTGGTGGGCCACAGCGACGCAAAGTTCAGGGGCAGGACCTGCGCGCACATTACTTGCGCGGTGCCGAAAAGAGGAAGACACCATATCTCTAGCTGCAAGGCGGAGACGCCGTACTACCTATTCTGCAAAGAGCCAGGACACGGGGCAACCAGTAACAAATGCCCGAGGAGAAGACCAGCCAACCAGCCCGGACTACCAACAGCAGCAACAGGAAACGGGTCGAAAAAAGACGGACCAGCAAAAACGGTCAAAACGAGGTCAAGGCTCTAAACGGTCCTGAGCTCCAAATAAAGGAGGTCAACATCGGCAGCCCATGACCTGCTATTGTTCAGGGCAGCTACCCGAGGGGCATACATCATCCTAGTCAGCGAGCCGAATCACGCCAGGCTCGACGCATCATGACTCATCGACGGGACGGGTCGTGACGCAGCCATTAAAGCAACTGGCGAGGCAGCTAGGCAACTCACAGATTGCGAAACTCCGGGCAAGGAGATAGTCTTGGAATTATTTGAAACTACAACAGTGTTCAGCTGATGCGTATCTCCAAATACTGGAGTAGCTGCATTTAGAAGGTTCCTGCAGAACCTGGACGGGGCGGTAAGAGCTCATGGTGGGAAACAACTTGTTCACCAGGATCCAGGTGTGGAGGGTACTAGACGAAGAGACCATCAGCGACCACAAGCATCTCCAATTCGTTATGACCGCGGCGGGGAGCCCAAAGGCAGGAGTTGGCCCACAAGCTGACTCCAACCTGAAGTCCTAAACAGTAACTGGAAGTGAGGAGACTGGGAGCGGAGGAGATGACAAGCCGCTCATTTCCAAGACGGTGGAGGCATGCTACACCCCGATCCCCGCTAGCAGGGTGGGCGGTCGCAAGCGATCGGTTGGTGGTGTGCGGTCGAACCCAGCGGACGAGAGTTGGTAGGACAACCGATATCACTACCCCCGCAAGAGTACAGGGGCAGACAAAATTCCATCCAGCGGAGCCAAAATCGATTCTAGCGTAGCGTCTGAGATACAGTAGAGGACGACTGATGGGGGCTCCCATACAAAAACGTCGCCAAGAGACTCGGGGCAAAACCCCCGGAACCCTGGTTCGCGAGTGTGATGGGAGGAGTGACAGCGATGGTGGCGGTACTGTTTCCGGCCGAGCCACCAGCACGCCACAATATCCCACCCATGGAAGCTGGAGAACACAGGACCTGGACAGAGGCGGAGGAGAAGATGGTTTCAGCAACCTCCCAAGAAGAAAGGCACTCGGCCTCCACCAATGTATACAAGAGGACACCGCATTGCATTGTCAAAGGAAATCATGTGTCGTCATCGAACTGCGATCTGCCATAGCAAATTTAAATTTGCATACTGCCAACATCACAGCCAACACAACACGCGAATTTAAAGATTTCCACCCCACAGGACAAACAAAAAACTATCTCAGAACCTCTAAAAAGACTGCGAGATCTTTAAGATGCTGTTAAACTCTCCTAATCTGTATCACACACACTCTTCGAGATCTAAGAAGACGCTGGAACACTTTCTGGAAAGTTCTCAGCCGCTTTCACTCATTCTGCAACTATCTCAGATACTTCCAGATTCTCTCAAAGTCCACCAGTCTCAACCACATATTCATATTGTCTTAGACTCTCTAAAAATCTGTTACACTCTCTTAAGCCCAATTCACACAAAAGCGGCGTCGGGCGCAGGCGCGATGTAGGCGAGGCGCAGGCGCGATGTCGCACAGACGATTGTGATGTCCATATGCAGTGAAGGGTTGGACATTGCACCTTATGTTTACATAGAGGCGGCGTGGAAGAGTTTTGCCACTTCGCCTACCGTGTCTTAGGCGAAGACTTGGTGCCGGCGCGGCGAGAGGCACGAGGCAAATGCCCGCGCCTCGTCACCTAAGTTGGCATTGCACCACATGTTTATATAGAGGGGGCTTGAAGCGTCGTGCCTCTCGCAGCGCCGGTACCGCGTCTTCGCATCTACGCCTAAGACACGGTAGGCGAAAGGCATAACTCTTCCACGCCGTTTCTACTTCACTTCACCAGACCCAACGAGATCTTCTTACACTCAAATTTAAATTTGCTCTTGCATACTGCCAACACTACAGCAGAATTAAATTTACCGCTAATTCCCCACCCAATCGTGTTGTGCTGCCAAATATACAAATCCGATTTGGCCCGATCGCAATGATATTTAAATTTACGTCCAAATATCCCTGCCTGATCACATTTCGATGACGACACATGATTTCCTTTGATAATGCGATGCGGAGTCCTCTTGTATACAGTCCTTGGGCCCCCATGAACTGCCAAACGAGGCGATTAAGGCGACCACAGCCATCATAAGGATGAAACAAACACCCTAAACCAATGCCTGGTAGAAGGCATATTTCCGAGCAGATGGAAGGTCGCCAAACTTGTGCTGATCCCTAATAAGGGGAAGGCAGGCATCGACCTCACAACCTACAGGCCACTGTGCCTATAGGACGGCATGGCTAAGACTATAGAGCGACTGGCCACGGACTGGCCGGTGGAAGTCATTGAAGAAGCCGATGGACTGGCTCCGATGCAGTTCGGATTCCGTAAGAAACGCGCGATAGTGGACGCCATTCAAATGGTGAGAAGGATAGTGGACGCTGCAAACAGCGGGCTGTTATGGAGGCGAAGGCATTACTTAATGGCAACTCAGGATATAAGCAATGCCTTGAAATTCCATACCCTGGGACCGGATAATGGAGGCACTGCGGGATTTGAACACGCTGACGCTGCTACTGCACCTAATGATCTCGAAGAGGTAGAGCGCCGGATGGTAGTAAGCACGAACATCGGAAGACGAGAGGATTTCCACAAAGGTCAGTCTTAAGGCCTATTTTATGGAACATCGTGTACGACGGGGCCATGAGGCAGACATTCTAACTAAGCATCGAAATGGCGACTTTCGCGAACGATCTGGCGGTCATCGGGAGCGACCGGGACGTGGAAGCACTGACCTAGAAGACTAGAAGGGCGGTAGACCAAATAGTGCAATGGATGCGGGAGAACGGCCTAGAGATTGCGGCCCACAAAACCAAGGCCTCCGCACCTCCTTGCTCCTGCCCTCATTGTGAAGACGCACTTCTCTCCACAATGAGGGCAGGAGCAAGAAGGTGCGGCAAAATAACTACTGGGCGATACAATGACAGCCAAGCGCACCATCAGCTACCTAGATACAACGCGAGACGTAAATACCAACTTCATGGCCCACATCCTCCAGGCCTCCTCAAAAAAGGTAGCGAAACCGGAAGCGGTAATCTTTAGAATCCTTTCGAACATCGGCGATTCCAGAGAGGCCAAGCGGAGACTAATGATATATAGTCTCGCGCTCAAAGCTAGTTTACGCGGCGCTCTTCTGGGCCAGTGGGCGGCGGTCCACAGAAACAGCCAGAAGCTATACACTGCCCTCCGTACTGAAGCCCTCAGGACGCTGTGCACGGTCTCCAATGACGCAGTGGAAGTAGTTGCTTCAGCAGTCTCCGCGGATCTCGAAACGTAGGTGTGTAGGACCTCCTATCAACTTAAAAATGAAGAAGCGACTAGGGCTTCAAAGGAACAGGCCACGGAGAAGGTGATGTAAACATGGGAGAGGAGATGGCGAGACTCCCCGAGAGGCGCTTGCTTAAGGCGGCTAATCCCCAGCATCCAGCCGTGGGTAGACTGGACACACGGGTGTTTACAATAATACCTAGTGCTAAAGGCAGCGTATCGCAGTGGTAAGGCATCGGACTGCTGCGCTGAAGATCGTGAGTTCAAATCTCACAAAGCGAAATACTATCCAGCTTGCACACTCCCCAACCCGCTTGGCCAGCGTGGGGTTTCATGGCTAACACCTTTCTCTGGTCCGGGGTAGATGATATTCTCATCTAAACGTACTCCAGTGGTTCGGAATCCATGCTATACTGTAGGTCCATCTGTAGTGCCAGTTGCCAACACTATAGGCAGAGAAAGAAACCCATACGCCAGGAGTGGCGTGAAAGTGGTCGAAAAACGTAAAGCTGATAGGAAAGTCGAGTCAGGGTCAACGAAGGGAACCTGGACAGAGGCGGAGATGAAGATGGTTTCAGCAACCTCCCAAGAAGAAAGCCACCCGGCCTCCACCAAGGAATGTATACAAATTTAAATTTACGTCCAAATATCCCTGTCTGATCACATTTTGATGACGACACATGATTTCCTTTGATAATGCGTTGCGGAGTCCTTGGGCCCCGACGAGCTGCCAAACGAGGCGATTAAGGCGACCACAGCCATCATCAAGGATGAAACAAAAACCCTAAACCAATGCCTGGTAGAGGGCATATTTCCGAGCAGATGGAAGGTCGCGAAAGTGAGAGTGGCGTGAAAGTGGTCGAAAAACGTAGGGCTGATAGGAGAGTCGAGTCAGGGTCAACGAAGGGAACCAGCACTGCGAGATCAGTGCATCCATCGATGACGCAGGGAACAAGCCCTACCACAGATGGCAGAGGGATAGGCAGGAGCTGTAGGAAGCATGTAGGGAATGCCTATGATAAACATGCTAATTCTATATATATTCATGCTGAAAACATCGGAAAACGGCTCGCTGTAGCCCACTTCGCCAGGGCAGTAATAGGGGCAAAGCACCAGGACGGGCTAGCCGCCAACTCCCCTTCCAAGAGGCACCGACGAGCACGCTAATGATTCACGAAACTGACGCAAGGCAGGAACATACAGAGACGGACGAGAAAAGAGGTCAAGAACAAAGAACAATGTGAAGGGGCTTTCAAGTGCCTTGAGGCGGACAAGCCCCCATCGTGGAACGTGAGGCAGTTTTTAGTCGGTAGTCGTCCCTGGCGAATTCGATACTAACCTGCCTTTTGAAGATTTCCACCTCACAGGACAAACAAACAACTATCTCAGAGCCTCTAAAAAGACTACCAGATCTTTAAGATGCTCTTAAACTCTCTTAAGCTGTCTCTAACACTCTCGGAGACCTAAGAAGACGCTCGCATAATCTCTGGAAACCTCTCATTCTGCGACCAGCTCAGATACTCTCAGATTCTCTCATTCAACTCCAGCAGTCTCTACCTCATATTCAGATTGTCTTAGACTCTCTAAAACTCTGTTACACTCTCTTAGACTCTCTAAAACTCTGTTACACTCTCTTAAGACTTCACCAGACTCAACGAGATCTTCTCACACTCTTTAAGGTACTCGTATTCTCCCTCAAATTGTCTCAGACTCTCTCAAATAACTAAGAACATTTCTTCCAAACTCAGCTTTGTTGCACAAGTATTTATGGAATGTTGATTTTTTTTACTGATATTGCAGCCGACCTTCAGAATGGCTGACGAACATGGCCGACAATATGGCCGCTTGATTAAATAATGGCAGAGTGTAAAAAAATCATATCACACGAACTCATTTATCAATTAAGTTCAAATTTGGTAGATCGATTCTGAATTTGTTGAAGAATTAAAATTAAAATCGGTACTTTTTAAAATGGTTTATTTTGAGAGTTACAATCAGCGGAATTGCGGGTTAAGTTCTTACGTTTATAAGTCACGACTGCCGATTTGCATTATTATGTCTTTATGTATTAAGAACGTGCATGAGAAATTTAAACATCATATCTCGATTAGTTTGCGTGTTATGGAAAGTTTTGTTGGGAGGTAGTTGAACATGACGGTCTACAAATATATCAAGCGAGTAGTAAATAATTCATATCTTACGACTCAATTGAGTTATAGAGCTCAATCTTGACACGCATGTTCCTCATGGAAAAACAAATAGAAATAAAAATTGGGAATTTATAAATTTATCATTACACAATATTACAGCTATTAATATTAAGTCGATTAATTTATACCCGTGACTCGCTAAATTTAAAATCGACAAGCAAACAGAATTTTATATACATTTTCGTATTAAGTTTAGCTTTGTAGCTCAACTATTTGTAGAATTATGATTTTTTTTCTGACTGCTTGATGTTGCAGCGGACATTGAAGATGGTTGACCAATATGGTCGACAAAGATGGCCGCTGGATTAAACAATAGTAGGGCGACACAAAATCATATCTGACGTACCTATTTATCAATTTAGTTCAAATTTGGTAGATCGATTCCTAATTTGTTGAAGAATTAGAATAAAAATCGGTACTTTTTTAAATTGTTTATTTTGAGAGTTACAACCAGCGGAATTGCGCGTTATGTTCTCACGTTTATAAGTCACGACTTAGCAAATTCTCTAGACTGCCGATTTGCATTGTTATGTCTTTATGTATTAAGAACATGCATGAGATATTTCAACATCATATCTCGATTAGTTAGCGAATTATGGATAGTTTTGTGGGAGATAGTTGAACATGACGGTCTACAAATATATCAAGCGAGCAGTAAATAATTCATATCTTACGACCCAATTGAGCTATAGACCTCAATCTTGGCACACATGTTCCTCAAGCAAAAACAAATACAAATAAAAATTGGGAATTTATACATTTATCATTACACAAAATTACAGCTATTAATATTAAGTCAATTGTTTTACACCCGTGACTCGCTAAATTTAAAATCGACAATCAAACAGAATTTTATATACATTTTCGTATGTTTTGCAAATGCAACTACCAAATTTTAGCTTTGTAGCTCGACTATTTGTGGAATTATGATTTTTTTTCTAACTGCTTGATGTTGCAGCGCACATTCAAGATGGTTGACCAATATGGTCGACAAAGATGGCCGCTGGATTAAAAAATAGTAGGGTGACACAAAATCATATCTGACGTACCTATTTATCAATTTAGTTCAAATTTGGTAGATTGATTCCTAATTTGTTGAAGAATTAGAATAAAAATCGGTACTTTTTACAATTGTTTATTTTGAGAGTTACAACCAGCGGAATTGTGCGTTATGTTCTCACGTTTATAACTCACGACTTAGCAAATTGTCGAGACTGCCGATTTGCATTATTATGTCTTTATGTATTAAGAACGTACATGAAAAATTTGAACATCATATATCAATTGGTTGGTGAGTTATGGATAATTTTGTGGTAGGTAGCTGAACATGACGGTCTACAAATATATCAAGCGAGTAGTAAATAATTCATATCTTACGACTCAATTAAGTTATAGACCTCTATCTTGACAGGCATGTTCCTCAAGCAAAAACAAATACAAATAAAAATTGGGAATTTATAATTTATAAATTTATAATTAAGTCGATTGTTTTATACCCGTGACTCGCTAAATTTAAAATCGACAAGCAAACAAAATTTTATATACATTTTCGTATGTTTTGGAAATTCAACTACCAAATTTTAGCTTTGTAGCTGGACTATTTGTGGAATTATGATTTTGTTTCTGACTGCTTGATGTTGCAGCGGACATTCAAGATGGTTGAGCAACATGGCCGACAAAAATGGCCGCTGGATTAAACAATAGTAGGGCGACACAAAATCATATCTTACGAACCTAACTATCAATTTAGTTCAAAATTTGTAGGCCGATTACTAATTTATTGAAGAATTTGAATAAAAATCGGCACTATTAATAATAGTTTCTTTTGAGAGTTACAACCAACGGAATTGCGAGCTTTATTTTCAAGCCTGTAAGTCACGAATGAAAAAAATCTTGAGACCGCCAATTTTCATTATTATGTCTTAATGTATTAAGAAGATTCGTGAGAAATTTCAACATTATATCTCCATTATTTGGCGAGTTATAGATAGTTCTGCGGGTGTATGATGGACTATATAAATATCAAGCGTGCAATAAATAATTCATAATCTACGACACAATTAAGCTATAAATCTCAAATTTAACACACATGTTCCTCAGACTACAGTAAATACAAATAAAAATTGGCGATTTATATAATTTTTCACTAAACAAAATTACAGCTAATAATATTAAATCATTTGTTGTGATACCCGTAACTCGCGAAATTTAAACCGACAATCAACCAGAATTTTATATACATTTCCGTATGTTTTGGAAATACATCTACCAAATTTCAGCTTTGTACCTCCACTATTTATGAAAATATGTTTTTTTTTCTGAGTACTTGATATTGCAGCGGGCATTCAAGATGGCTGACGAACATGGCCGACAAAGATGGCGAGTTATGGATAGTTCTGTGGGTGTATGATGGACTACATAAATATCAAGCGTGCAATAAATAATTCATAACCTACGACACTATTAAGCTATAAATCTCAAATTTAACACACATGTTCCTCAGACTACAGTAAATACAAATAAAAATTGGCGATTTATAAATTTTTCATTACACAAAATTACAACTAATAAACTCGCGAAATTTAAACCGACAAGCAACCAGAATTTTATATACATTTCCGTATGTTTTGGAAATACATCTACCAAATTTGAGCTTTGTACCTCCACTATTTGTGGAAATATGATTTTTTTTCTCTGAGTACTTGATGTTGCAGCGGACATTCAAGATGGTTGACCAACATGGGCGACAAAGATGGCCGCTGGATTAAACAATAGTAGGGAAACACAAAATCATATCTTACGATCCTAATTATTAATTTAGTTCAAAATTTGTAGGCCAATTCCTAATTTATTGAAGAATTTGAATAAAAATCGGCACTATTTATAAATGTTTTTTACAACAAGTTACAACCAACGGAAGTGCGAGCTTTATTCTGAAGCCTGTAATTAACGAATGAGAAAATTCTTGAGACCCCCAATTTACATTATTATGTCTTAATGTATTAGGAATATTGGTGAAAAGTTTCAACATTATATTTCCATTATTTGGCGATTTATGGATAGTTCTGTGGGTGTAGTTATGCATGATGGTCTACATAAATATCAAGCGTGCAGTAAATAATTCATAACCTACGACATGGTGAGATATGGATAGTTATGTGGGTGAATGTGAGAATGTGTGAGAATTAAGTATTACGAACATGCGTAAGAAATATCCATCAGTTGGCGAGTTCTGTATAGTTTTGTGGGATGTAGTAAATAATTTATAACCTACTATCCAATTGAGCTATAGACCTCAAATTTAACACATATATTCCTCAAACAACGCCAATTAAAAGTAAAAATTGGCGAGATATTGATTTTGAAATAAAAATTAAAAAAGAAAATCAACTTACATAGTTAGTTTTGAAGCAAGGATCCAACTCGCCGGAGCTAACTTGTGAGAACGCCACACCAAACTTACTGTAAATCTCAGTTTCCTTGCCTTCCTCCTCCCCTCCGCCTTTACCCACCATCACTCCATGTCCTTCGCCTTCTCCATTATCCTCCAACTCCTTCTCCTCCTGAGTAAGCTCGTACGCATCGAGATCGTCAATAGGCACCTCACATGGCAGTATATCGGGTGATGGCCGTGTAGGCACAATTTGCGTATCAGAAAGACTCGGGGAATCCAAATCAACCATTCTATCATCCTCAGGCTCACGAGTGCGCGCAACAGGCACCTTCAGTGTAATCCTAGTGTCCATACACGGCACTATATTGGACCCCAAACTATCAATAATTGAGGTAACATCAAGAATATCTTCCACGTCATAATCAAGCATTTTTTTCAAACCCCTCTGCCTAAAATCCGCTGTAATGGGCTCCACAGCTCGCCTCTTACTCCTCTTGACCTTCTGTTTTTTAAACGAATCTATTGTGATTTCATGTAGCTGCAAATGTTTCGGAAACAATCGATTCAGCTCCACATCGCGTTCAATCCTCATAATCTTAACAGCGTGGAGATAGAAAATGCTATCCGGGTTCTCAAAATTAGTTACAACCGTATCCACCAACGTCTCAATATCCTTATTCATGGTAACACACGCGGTGCCCAATCGACACTTCAGACCCTCCTTATTACGTGTGTATGGATCAAAACAGAAGAACATCCCGCGTTGCTGCCAGATTGCCAAATAAGACTTACCGATTTGAGCGATTGCATTCGCGTTGTTTGCAAAAAAACACCCCAAACACTCAGACAGCATACATTTGCCCTTTTTAAACATTAGATCCGCGTTGATGTTGGCGTAAATACGTAACTCTACAATATAAGGCCCCAAAGTAAATACACCGGGCAGTTGTTCAAGAGAAACATCCGGACAACCATCAGACTCCACACATAGTGAATGTATTTTGTTGCCCACAGTCAGGATTTTATCAACAGTCCGCTTATGCCATGTATTCGGAGGTGTTAAACGTGAATACGTGATCGCAACTAACGCCATGGACAAGGCTTGGCGGTTACGCGTGAATTGAAAACATATGTCGCCCAAGTCGAACGAGCCTTGCACAACGGCTTGACGCTCGTGGAGGATTTTGTACGTGTTTTGTTCGCCTATGTAGGGCGGTTCCTCTTTTTCGTCCTTTTCGAGAAGCTTGATGACTTTGATTTCGGATAAATTGTAGGCTGAGTTGCCCAAATTCGTACGGGTTAGAAGGATTGAGGCTATGGATTTTAGGCCTTTTACATATGCGTATATAGCTGTTCCATTAACGTCTTCAAAAAGGTTGTTTTTACGGGCGCAGGCGTCGAAAAATCCGTACCGGTTTTTCTTCTGTTTCCATATTAGATAACTCACATTGTCTGTGCGGAATATGCATGAGTTGTATTTCAGAAAGAATATTCGGAGACCGGAGAGGAGGTTGAAGATTTTGTTATCGGTTGAACGCACTAGCCCTTTCACTTCAAGATCGGAGATTTCGTAGCGGAGCTTTTTGTCACCTAAATGTGGGTAGTTGTTATTTTTATTAGGTAGTTTAGTTAGTGTTGTTGGTGCTTACGGATTACTAGGTACTTCTTCAATTCTGCTGCTGTTAGTTGTTGTTTGTCGCGATGCATATGAAGCTCACCCATGCTTTCTAGAAAGAGAGCGTTGCCTATCTCCACGATTTCATCAATGCTACGCGAGTTCCACTCTTTAGGGTCGAAGATTTGTGCGTAACAGTAGGCAGTGGCTGGCATGCAGATGCCTTGTTTACCTCTGCTTAGCTTTATAAAGCTTATATCATCTAAACAATAATGAATTAGCCATAACCTCTTAAATACTGTCTTTATAAACGAAAAAAGTAAACCATACAAATCTCACTGAAACCAGCTAGTAGTTACATTAGGAAAAAAACAGCAACTTAATTTTCATGACATTTAATTACCCAAAATCTCTGTTAATACATAAGTAAAGTTTGAGAACTATCCATTAAAGGATTTATGAATTATTCAAGATTATTTGGTTTAAGTGATTTCATAAATATCACTTACTGGAACGTAGTAGTCACATAAACAAAAAACAGCTACTCAATTTTGATGGTAGTTGAATTTTTGAAACCCAATATCTTTTTTAATTCATAAGTAAGGTTTGAGAAATACCCATTACAGGGAGCAAGGTCCTGAAGAGTCTGCTAGGTCTCGAAAGGTCGACACTGAGGGCAGTGCTATTGCGTGAGGGTTGTGAAGTTTGAAGAAAGATTTCAGGATTTGCGCGAGGAAAAACTGGTGTGGGAGGTATGGATGAGGTGTAATAGTAGAACGGAGAGTGGATGGAGAAAGGATAGAGGTAAGATGGGTATGTCTGAGGTGTGGGTAGAGGAGAAGCTGAGAGAAAGGTGAAGCCTAGGAACTGAGTAAGAGAGAGTTTCAGGGATATTGAGTGGCAAGAGGGGTAAGTGAGAATGGCTGAGAGTTCATATAACCCTGGCTACTTACAGTGGCAAGCGCAGGGGAAACTCCCAAGTTACATAGTCAGGGGAGAGTGGAGCAGGGAGGACAAAGTGTGCATGACAAGAGATAGGTGTGGGTCAGACCCGGAGAGTCATCCCCAGACTGGAGCCGTGGGTCACCAGGGGCAGCGGGGACCTGGATCATTAGACCACCCAGACCCTATTCGGACATGGAGTGTTCCAGGCCTATCTGCACCGGATAGGGAAAGCGAGGACACCGACATGCCGCTACTGTGGTGGTATTGATGATCCGGTCCACACGATCTACCGCTGCCCCCGTTGGGAGGCAGAGAGGATCAGGATGTGGATAAGCATGGAAGGGGTGACACCCCCCGAACAGATCAGTGCAGCCATGCTCAGCGACAAGGACAAGTGGGACGCGTTCGCGACTTTCTGCCGGGTGGTGATGGGGAGGAAGTTCGACGACGTAGTGCGCAACCCACATGACTAACGGACCTGGACCGAGACGGAACCGACGACACATCGTTCCGCGGACAAGCACAAGAGACCTGACGACTGACAAACACAGACGGTCCGGGGGGCTTAGGAATGCCTTCAAGGCGGCGAAGCCCTTCGTGACAGAACCTTGGGTGGTTTAGTCGGTAGGCACCCCCACTCTAACGCCACGAGGTGATAGTGAGGCATGGGTGTCTTTCGAAGATTCCACCGCAGACGAAAAAAAAGAAGGTGTGGGTCAGACGAGCGTGTCTATGGGGCTGGGGTACACCGCGTGAGCGCTGTATAGGAAGGGGAGCGACACGTCGTGGCACCTTAGCAAAGAATGTGAGGGAGTGAACGCAGAGTGGGTTGGAGAGTGGAGAAAGCTGAAATAATGTTTAGGAGATTGAAATTTCGTTTCTATCGTTGTGTGCACGTGCAAACGTTTTTAGTGAGTAGTAGCGATCTGAAAAATATCGGTGTTTGGTGATATATATCCCCGCTCTGTGAGTAACCAAGTGCGGGAAGGTGAAGTGTCGGCGAATTGAAAAACTAGCGAGAAACTCGGTCTCTTAGTTGAAACAAATAAATATTTATTGGCTACGTTAACGCTGACGAGTATAACAGCTATTAGGAACGGGCAATACCCAAATATAAACAGAATTGTATTTCTTCTCGGTATTTGTGGGTTTTTATTCTCGCGGCAGTGGTCGGTTTTTATATGCGCGCTGGTTTGCCCGGGCGGGTATGGAAAGCGGTGACGAAACGGAGGAACGCAACCTGATCAGGCTGCAGACGGGGACGGTGCGGTGACCCCGGATACAAAGAAAAGAAAGTGGGAAAAGTTGACTGCGGAGCAGGTGAAGAACGGCAACGTCGAAGCGTTAAAAAAATGTGGGAAGTGGTAGAGGAGATGGAAGAAGAGCTTAAGAAATCTCGAGAAGAGAGCCAGAAATAGAGGAGGAAACTTTTAAGAGAGGAGAGGGAAGAGTCATGGATATAGAGAGAAAGAGGAGTTGACAAAGGAAAAAAAGGAGTGGCAATTGATGATGGATGGATGGATGGAGGGAAATGCAGAGGGAATGGACACGGAGAGAAATGAGATGATGGGGAAGATAGACCAGCTGGTATCGGAATCGGGGGAGGAAAGCAGCGCCGGAGCGGCTAAAGAAGGTAGAGAGGAAAGTGGGCACGATGGAAAAGAGAGAGGAAGAGAGACAAAAAAGTGAGCGAAGAAACAACATAGTGGTGTCGGAGATTGGAAAGGAAGGGGGATCTGGCAGGGTGATGGACTGGCAAAAAAAGTGCTGAAGGGAGTGAGGACGACGAGGCAGGAGTATGGGGTGGATGCGATAGGGGACGAAGGCAACTGCAGGGTGGGCTTCTAGAACACTGCGGGTTTAAAGAAAAAAGTGCTGAATGGAGTGTAGGAAAAAGGACTAGAGGATTGGTTGGGATCAAAGGACATAGTGGGGCTAGTAGAGACGTGGTTGACAGAAGAGGAGTGAGGACAGGTAGAGTGCTGTATGCCGACAGGATGGGATTGGGTGACTCAGTAATCAAAGAAGGAAGCTAAGATGGGTAGAGCCAAAGGAGGAATCGTATTGGGAGTGAGGAAGATATCGTGAAAATGGAGTAGAGAGACGCGAAGAGAAGCTACATGACTCGTAATAGGGAAGGTGAAAATGCATAGAAGTGCGGTGTGGGTGGGAGCAGTGTACTGTAACAAAAACCGGGTGGAATTAACGGAGGTACTAGACGAACTGGATACGGCAGCAGATATATTGATCATCGGGGGCGACTGGAATGTGAGAGTGGGGGAGCTGGAAGGAGGGATCGGAGAGAAAGGTGACTGGAGAGAAAGGTGCTCCCAGGATAAAGTGACCAACCAGGATGGTAGAGAATGGATGCAATAGGTGAGAAAGTCAGGATGGGATGTGCTCAATGGTTGCAAAGGGGACTGGGAAGGGAAGAAAACTTTCTGCAGACAAGGAGGAGGCTCGGTTTTGGACTACATGGTGCTCAAAGGGATCGAAAGAGAAGAGTTAAAGTGCTCCAAGGTGGAAAACATAGGGCGACCATGTACCGGTGGAGGTGGTCGTGAGAGCGAGGAACGTTATGAAGGGAGAACAGAGGAAGGAGCAGCAGATGTTTGGCTGGAGCGAACCTGATATACATGCATATGACAAAAAGCTAAAACGCGTGAAGTGGGAGGATGTGCATTCGATGCTCCAGTTGGAGAGAGTGATGGTGGCTGCATTGGAGAAGAAGAAGATTGGGGGGGCAGAGGGAGATTTGGTAGGGAGAGATGGGAGAGGTGAAGTGGAAAGCCAATCAGGCGAAGAGGGAGTTCGAGAGAACCTGCGAGAGGAAGAAGATAGAGGAGTTGCAGAAGGTAAAAACGGAGTTGAGGGAGTGTGTGACAGAGAGTGGGTTGTGGGAAATAATGAAGGGAAGTGTAAAAAAGGGCAAAGTTAACATAGAGCTGGCAGAGTGGGAGAAGAGCTGTAGAGAGATGGCGGGATCAGAGGTGGATTTAGGGAGTTCGAAACCGGTGGTAGGTAGGGAGGCGTTTTCGCGGGAAGAGGTCGACGTGGCCCTAAGGCAGCTGAAACTGGGAAGATGGGCTGAAGGCAGAGGCTTTTAAAAGACTACCATAGGAACAAAGAAATAAGTTGCTGCAGGTTATCAATAGGATGTGGAGCGGTGAGAAGGAGCTGCCGGAAGAGTGGCGTGTGGAGGTGGCGGTCTATAAAGGGGGAGCGGCATCAGATATAAACAATTATAAGGGCATTACTGTTATGAGTGCGGGATACAAGGCTATCATGACAATGGTGAAAAATAGACTAGATAGGGAAGTGGACAGAAAAGGGCTGCTGCCGGAATGCTAGGGTGGATTCAGAAACGGAAAAGGGACGAGGGTGCAGATTTTTACGCTAGCGAGAATGGTGGAGGAAGCGTTGGAATGCAAAGGGAGAGTGTATGCGGTGGTGGTGGATCTGAAAGCGGCGTATGATTCAGTTCCTAGAGGAAAACTCGTGGAGTGTATGGATAGATTGTGCATGGAAGATGAAGTTGTGGAGTGGGTGAGAAAGATATATAAAGAGTCGTGTGTACAAGAGTGCAAGAGTGAATGGAGAAGTGTCTGAGAAGTTTAGGGTGAATGTGGGTGTAAGGCCCAATTCACAAATAAGCGGCGTCGGGCGCAGGCGCGGTGTAGGCGAGGCGCAGGCGCGACGTCGCACAGGCGATTGTGATGTCCATATGTAGTGAAGGCGTGAACATTGCACGTTATGTTTACATAGAGGCGACGTGGAAGAGTTTCACCTCTTCGCTTACCGTGTCTTAGGCGAAGAGGCGAAGACGCGGTGCCGGCGCGGCGAGAGGCATGAGGCAAATGCCCGCGCCTCGTCACCTAAGTGGGCATTGCACTACATGTTTATATAGAGGGGGCTTGAAGCGTCGTGCCTCTTGCAGCGCCGGCACCGCATCTTCGCCTCTTCGCCTAAGACACGGTAGGCGAAGAGACGAGAGGCATAACTCTTCCACGCCGCCTCTATGTAAACATAAGGTGCAATGTTCACCCCTTTACTGCATATGGACATCACAGTCGCCTGTGCGACGTCGCGCCGGCGCCTTGCCTACACCGCGCCTGCGCCCGACGCCGCTTATATGTGAATTGGGACTAAGGCAGGGGTGCCCGCTAAGCCCCCTCCTGTTCAATCTATACACAAGCGAGTTGGAGGAGGTGCTGAGGAGTAGTCAGGCTGGATGGGTCGTGGTGGGGAGAACCAAGGTGTGGATGTTGGCGTATGTGGATGACATAATATTATAGTATTAGTAGCCAAGAGGGTGGAAGAGATGCAAGAGATGTTGGAAAGAATAGGAAGATACTTGGATAGGAGAGGGCTAGTGGTGAATATGGAGAAGACTAATTGGATGATGTTTAGGAATAGGGGTAGAGGGCGTAGAGTGGAAGAGCTGAAATGAAAGGGAAGGATGATTGAGAGAGTGAATGTCTTTAAATATTTGGGCGTTTGGTTTGACAGCGGAGGAGGGTTTAGGGTACATGTGGAATGTATACAGACTAAAGCGAGAAAAGCTTGGGGGATAGCGAGAAGGAAATGGGATAGTTTCTAGGGCGGTAACCTCGTGATGGCATGCAAGCTATGGGATTCGTGTGTAAAACCTATTCTGTTTCATGGAGTGGAAGTGTGTTGATTCCATGAGTTTCGTATAATAGAGAGAGAGCAAGGTTTGCTCCTGAAGAGTCTGCTAGGTCTCGAAAGGTCGACACCGAGAGCAGTGCTGTTGCAGGAGACGAATCGTATGAGTATGAGGTGGTAGTCGTGTATAAGGGCTGTGAAGTTTGAAGAAAGATTGCAGGAATTGGGCGAGGAAAGACTGGTGCGGGAGGTATGGATGAGGTGTAAGAGTAGGACGGAGAGTGGACGGTGATAGAATAGAGGAAGGATGTATGAAAGAGTGGGTTTCTGAGGTGTGGGTAGAGGAGATGCTGAGAGAAATGGGAAGCGTAGGAACTGAGAGAAGAGAAAGATTGAGGGATATTGAGTGGTAAGAAAGGCAGGTTAGAATGACTTAGAGCTCTTACAACCTTGGCTACGTAGAGTGGCTAGTGCTTGGGAAACTTCCAAATTAATTAGCCAGGGGTAAGTGGAGCAGGCAGGACTGCATGGCTAGAGCGACGTGTGGGTCAGACGAGAGAGGGAGGGAAGTGTGGATGGGTTTGGGGTACACCGCGTGTGCGCTGTGTAGTAAGGGAAGCGACACGTGGTGGCACCTTAGCGAAGAATGTGAGGGTGTTAAAGCAGAGTGGGTGGGAGACTGCAGAAAGTCAAATGAATGATCTTGAGAGGATGGGGAAGGCCTGAAAATCTGCAAGAGGCTGACGTGGGAAAGGAAAGTGGCGAGGGTAGAGGGAGTGGTTATATATGAAGTCAATTTGTAATTTTTGAGTTTTACTTGTATTTCTATTTGTATATTTATTTTTATGTATTTTGGTTGTGGTTGGCGATTTGAAGAGCAGTTTTTTTGTGAGGGGATAAAGGTCTTTTTTTGGTTAGGAGAGGATGGGGCAGGCGTAAAAATCTTCAGGAGGCTGACATGGGAGAGGAAATTGGCGAGAGCAGAGGAGGTCTTGTCTGTAGGAAGAAGACAGAAACGAATATTTATTTAGGTTTTTTATTTGTATTTTTTATGTATAAGTATTGTTTATTGGGGGGAATTTTGTAAAAGGGAAGGGTTGTGCGGATAGGCCAAATAAAGGTCTTTTGTTTTACCCATTACAGATTTTTTGAATTATTCAAGAATATTTGTAAGTACTTTCATAACTTCCAACTTACCTTGATGCATACTGCCCGAAATGCAAGCATAACTAAACTCCTCATTGACTCTCTGCGTCAATTTGGTACCCGAATGATTCTCTAAAGCGCCCTTCTTGTATTTCTTCTTCGGTCTCTCCTGCTGGGCGTCACGTAACGTCTGCACTAGTTTACTTATAGCAGGAATTTCACACCAACTGACATCATCGAAGGCCGGTATCTCTTTTTCTTGTATTGAAGTACAAGAGGATGCCTAAATAGATCTCTGATATCAAAGGGTGTCGACCATATTGCTCAACCAGAACTAATTACTTTAATAAATTTGATAATTTAACTATTAAAACCATCAAGTAAGTCGTAATTAAGCAATGTATAATGCTACAAGATTTCTGAACACAAGCCCTTTGAAAATATTATTTTACATACTTAATGCCCTTCAAAATTCTAAAATATATTTTTTACCATTGATAGTAACTCCCCCATCTTCCCAAGAATCAAATTATCAGACACATGCGTGCTGACATCCACACCCATCTTCCACACACTATGGTCCTCTTCATAATCGTCCGCATAAAACTGCTCCATGGCCGTCATCACCTCCTCAACCGTCTCCAACTTCGCCTTAAGTTTCGCAGCCCCTACGAATGAGAAACGCTGCAGACGTATCAAACTCCACCCCAACTCCCCAACTCACGTAACCTCCTTTTCTCCGCGTGGGTCTTGCGTGGGATCAGCTCGCCCACCTCCATGCTAATCCTCTCCTCCATAGCATTGATGAAAATGCCACTTCTCGGCCGATCCGCTTGTAATTTTGATATTGTAGGTGGTGGTGGAAACAGGACGCTTGAGTTGATGTAGGATGGAATACCAGGCATCACTCTCGCCTCGCTTAAAGGTGGAGTATCCAGTTTAACCTTTCATAAAGAAGTAGCGTCTAAAACTCGTTTTAAAATGTAATTACCTTTAGATGTTACCACTTCAGCCATGGTATCTAGAATTGTAGGGCTGGGCATTCGGATGACCTCGAAGTCGCAGAAAACATCTCCGGGCGGAGTATGCTTCTTAGTTTTTGGAGTTGGTAAGATCGGATATGTAACTTTTCCGGATAGATCGCGGGGGAGTTCCAAATGAAGACGGGTGCTAATAACGAAAGTATAGCCCTTTAAAGGTAATTTCTTCGAAGTTGGTAAACAAAGAAAAATTTTAGGACATACTTATTGGAACTAAAGGACAATCCATTGAAGATTCAGTCAACTACATTTGATATTTACTTTATACTAGGTGAAATTTCCATCGTTCGACAGGGTATCGATTGCCAAAGGATGAAATGATTATTTCACGACGGAAATTAATTTTGATTTTTGATTAATTTTGAAGCCAGTCAAGACTTCTACTAATGTCGCCTCATTTTCGCTATAAGACTCACTTCTATAGCTTCCTGCTATATTCGTCACGTCGAGTATTCTCCTAAAGTCCCTTCGTCTCAACTCTTCGCGGTCTTTTCCATAAGTTTGAACCCAGGTTTCTCATTAAATCTTTTCCTTAATATTCCTGCTTTATGTAATGTGACGCATTGGACAGGAAGCTTAAGGAACTTTTATGAGATATCTAGGTTAAGACTAATAAAGAAGACTGAGAAGAAATTGAATGGTTTTGGCGTCTACTACGTGGTAATTCATTTTCAATAAAGGAGATGAATAAAACTACTATGTTTTTTACCACTTATTTAATTGTTTAAAACAACTAGTTTCGCCTAAGCTCTAGGCATTGTCAAGTCATTATCATCGGGTAAAACTTGACAATGCCTAGAGCTTAGGCGAAACTAGTTGTTTTAAACAATTAAATAAGTGGTAAAAAACATAGTAGTTTTATTCATCTCCTTCAAGACTGAGAAGATTTGAGACGAGGGGACTCGAGGTGACGAATATAGCAGGTATCTCATCAAATTGTCTTCTTGACATTTGTACTCAATTCGTCACCTCAAGTCTTCTCCTCGTCTCAGTCTTCTCTATAAATTTTAGGTTTCAGGTTTCTCTTCAAACTTTTTTCGTGAACTTTTTGTTTAATTCGTCATCTCAAGTCTTGTCTTAAAGTCGTCTCGTCTCAAGGTTTCTCTCTAAGGCCCAATTCACACATAAGTGGCGTCGGGCGGAGACGCGGTGTAGGCGAGGCGCAGGCGCGACGTCGCACAGGCGAATTGATATATTTACATAGAGGCGGCTCGGAAGAGTTATGCCTCTCGCCTCTTCGCCTACCGCGAAGAGGCGAAGGCGCGGTGCCGGCGCGGCGAGAGACACGATGCGTTCACGCCCCCTCTATATAAACATATGGTGCAATGCCCACGCCACCTCTATGGTACAATGCCCATTTAGGTGATGAGGCGCGGGCACCGCGTCTTAGTCACTTCGCTTGAGACACGGTGGCTGCGAGCCGAGAGGCACAAGTCTTCCACGCCGCCTCTATGTAAACATATGGTGCAATGTCCACCCCTTCACTGCATATGGACATCACAATCGCCTGAACGATGTTACGCCTGCACCTCGCATACACCGCGCCTCGGCCCGACGCCGAATTGGGCTCACCTCAGGTTTATCATTACACATTTTCCATAAGCTCTCTGCTTAATTCCTCACGCAAAATCATTTCATCTCAAGTTTTCTATTATATTATTGTAATTGACCTTTTATCTAATTGGAGTAGTTTCTCCAAGCATTTAGACATTGTTTCTAGTAAAGTTAGTAGAACTAGGAACAATGATTATATTTTAATCAGAAGTAATCACATAATATAATTCTGCAAGCAAACGAATTGGTAAGAACTGAGATTGAAATAATTTTGATATAGATGCTTAATATTTTCCCCCCATGCTTGTTGATGTAGCTAAGTAGATTCTTACCTAACAGAAGGAGTAATAATATCATCTGTCTTCGGCTCAACCTCCTCTTTAATAGTTTCAACATTATCACGCCGCGTTTCCTTCTTGTGCAATCGAACCGGATCGGGCTGACTGGTTAGAGGGTCGCCACTACAAATAAACCATCAGAAAACACCCGCACACCCTTTAACAATTGTAATATCTCACTCATCAACACCTACAGTAGTTGGATATGTCGTTTGAAATCTCTGCGTGATGCCAGTGTTGTCATCATAAGGCTTGCTGCAGAATAACCCAATAGTAACTTGTAATGGATGAATTGTGTATTGATAATGACGTTACCTTAGATCTATTTTACACTGCTCCTTCTTCTGCGCACTCATTTCGAACTGGAATTTTAACAGGATGCTCCCAACAGGAAATTTAACACACGACGCCACACGTCAAACAAACTTCAAATAAATTATTAGTAGGCGAGGACGTCGATTTAAAATTAATTCTGTCAGTTTCTAAATTTTTGTGATTCGCAAGCGATAATGGGGTAAGTTTTTGTTGGATTCTGGGTGAGCAGAAGTAATTGCGGTTGTTTAGGCGGCGACATAGAAAGCCCAAGCCGAAGCCGGTTATTAGTTATCCACCGGTGACGACGAAGAAATGGATACCGCCGGACAAGAGGAAGAAGAGGCGGAGGAAGCCGAAGTACCCGAAGTACCCGCCGCAGATGAACACGAAGCTAGAGAGGTCTACGTTGAAGAGGGTTTGGCACGCGTACCAGGTTATTCATGACTGTGCGATGCTGTTTGGGCATTACAGTCAGAATCATAAGAAGTTTTTGTATGAGTCGAATGGATTGCAAGGTAGGTATAGTGAAGGAATGAAAAGTTAGGTGATAAAAGGTCAATTACAAGAATATAATACAGAACTTAAGTTGAACAGCAATGTGACTCCCACAAAAACGCTTGATCTTCGCCTTTCTCCTGTACATATATTTTTTTACTATTTAGAACATGTACTGAAATATAGAATTTATTTTAAACAAAAATTCACATGATAAGATTATAGGAGAAGACACTAGGGTACGAATTGATCATCTCTCTGATCAATTCGTACCCTAGTGTCTAAGGAAAATATTTGAATAATAATAAAAATATTTGAAACCTAAGGCAAGACTTAGAGAGAAGCCTTGAGACGAAGGGAGGAAGGAATTGAGCAAAAAACTTAAATGGGTGAGAAGAGAAATCTGAGATATTATTTATAGAGAAGACTGAGCCGGAATTATAAGAGAAGACTTGAGGTGACGAATTGAGTCGGAAGCTCAAGATAAATATTTGATGAGAAACCTGCGATTGAAAAACTTAAAAGTAGACATAAGCGACTTTAGGAAAGCACTTGATGAGAAGCAGAAAGCTTAAAGAAAAGATTTGAAGGGATACCTGAGATAAGACTTATGGAGAAGACACTTTAAGTGAAGACATGAGATGAAGAATATAGCAGGGAGCTAAAGCAAAATATTTGATAAGAAACCCGAGGTGAGACTTATAGAGAAGACATGAAACGAGGGGACATTACGAGAAGATTTGAGTAGAAATCTGAGGTCAGACTTATAGAGAAGACTAGTGAATAGGGTACATTAGGAGAAGATTTGAGGAGAAATCTGAGGTGAGGCTTATAAAGAAGACTTGAAACGAGGGGAAATTGTGAGAAGATTTGAGGAAACGAATTAAACAGAATGTTTAAGGAACAAATTGTATGAGAAATGGTAGGTGAATTTTATAGAGAAGCCTTGAGGTGACGAATTGACCAGAATACTTAAGGAAAGGTTTTGATGAGAAACCTAAGGTCAGACTTATAGAGACAGCTTGAGACAAGGGCACTTTAAGAGAATACTTGATATTACGAATTGAGCAGAAAGGTCAAGGAAAAAATTCGTTGGGAAACCTGAGCTGAGACTTGGGAAGAAGACTTGATACGAGGAGACTTTATTAGAAGATTTGAGGTGATGTATTAGCAGAACGCCTAAGGAAAATATTTTGTGAGATCCCTGAGGTGAGACTTGTGAAGATACGAGGAGATATTATTAGAAGAATTGAGATTATGTATTCAGCAGAACACGCAAGGAACATATTTGATGAAAAACCTGATGTATGTCTTATGGAGAAGATTTGAGACGCAGGGACTTTAGGAGAAAACTTGAGACCACGAATTCAAGGTCAAGATTTAATGAGAAACTTAAGGTGAGACTTATGAAGAAGACTTGAGATGAAGGTACCTTGGGAAAATATTTGAGAATACAAATTGAGCTGAAAGCTTAAAAACCTGAGATGAGACTTGGGGAGAAGACTTAATACTAGGAGACTTTATTAGAAGATTTGAGGTGATGTATTTAGCAGAACGCATAAGGAAAATATTTTTTGAGAAACCTGAGGTGAGACTTGTGAAGATACGAGGATATATTATAAGAATAATTGGGATGATGTATTCAGCAGAATGCGCAAGGAAAATATTTGATGAAAAACCTTATGTATGTCTTATAGAGAAGATTTGAGGAGCAGAGACTTTAGGAGAAGACTTGAGATCACGAATTGAGCAGAAACATTAAGGTCAAGATTTAATAAGAAACTTGAGGTGAGACTTATGAAGACGACTTGAGACGAGAATACTTTAGAGAATACTTTAGAATACAAATTGAGCTGAAGGTTTAAGGGAAATATTTGATTAGAAACCTGAGATGAGACTTGGGGAGAAGACTTAATACTAGGAGACTTTATTAGAAGATTTGAGGTGATGTATTTAGCAGAACGCATAAGGAAAATATTTTGTGAGAAACCAGAGGTGAGGCTTGTGCAGATACGAGGAGATATTATTAGAAGATTTGAGGTGATGTATGCAGCAGAACGCACAAAGAAAATATTTGATGAAAACCCTGATGTATGTTTTATGGACAAGATTTGAGACGCAGGGACTTTAGGAGAAGACTTGAGATCACGAATGATGAGCAGAAACATTAAGGTCAAGATTTAATGAGAAACTTGAGGTGAGATTTAAGAAGAAGACTTGAGACGAGGGTACTTTAGGAGAATACTTGAGAATACAAATTGAGCTGAAAGCTTAAGGGAAATATTTGATTAGAAACCTGAGGTGAAGCTTATGGAGGCGACATTAGAAGAAGTTTTGAGAAAATGAGGATTTGAGGATGATCACTTGAGGAAAACACGTAAGAGGAAGATTGAGGTAATACCTGATAGAACGAATTAAGAAGAATACTTGGAGGCCATATTTGATGAACATATTTACTCTCAACTCTTACCCCCAAATCTTCCTCTTAAGTTAGTTTCCTCTTAAACGCTCAAATCTAAACTCATGATCTAATCTTAAGTGTCACTTTTATGACTTACTCTTAACTCTTAGTCTCAAGTTTCAAATTTAATTCTAGCTTTCAAGTCTTACTATCAAGTCTTACATTAAAGTATTACTTCATAATATTAAGTCCTACGTTCAAGTCTTCCTTTTTTTCTTAAATTTAGTCATACGACTTTTATCGTAAGGTGTAGACTTAAAGTCTTCCTACCAAGGCTTACTCTCAAGTCTTCCTTCCAAGTATTCAAGTAAGCTCCGATAAAATGACTTGAGGGAAAGACGTGCGATTAAGACTCGACGGAAAGACTTGAAGGAAAGTCTTACTATAAAGTTTTATATGGAAGTCTTACTTCATCCTTTTAAGTCTTACCCTCAAATCTTCCTACTAGGGCTTATTTTCAAGTCTTCCCCCCAACTATTAGTTTTAAGGCTTGGGACTAAGCTCCGAAAAGATGCCTTGAAAGAAAGACGTGTGAGTAAGACTTGAAAGAAATTTGATTAGATGGCTTGAGATACAGAGTAAGCCTTCAGAGGCAGACTTGAGAATAAAACTCGGGAATAATAACTTGAGTTGAAGAATTAAAAGAAAGACTTGAGTAGACTTGAGATGTAAACGGTGAGTGCAAGATTTAATTATAAAGCTTGAAAGTAATACTTGGGAGGAACACTTATGTATGCCCCGGTAGGAAGACTTGAGAGGAAAACTAGAGGAGAAAATTTCAGATAAAAGATTGGATGTAGGATCGCTTGAGAGTCAGACTAGAGAGACATACTTTAGAGTAAGACTTCGGAGGCATATCTGAGAGTAAAACTTATGAGCAACATCAGACAATAAGACTTAAGAGAACCACTTGTGGGAAAGAATTGAGAGTAAGACTTCTGTGTAATAATTGATAGTAAGACTTAGGAGTGCACTGAAAATACTAGAGAGGAAGACTTGTGAATGCCCTGAAAGTACTTGAGAGGAAGACGTGCGCGTGCCCTGAAAGTACTGGAGAGGAAGACTTGTGAGTGCCCTGAAAGTACTTGAGAGGAAGACGTGCGCATGGCCTGAAAGTACTTGAGAGGAAGACGTGTGTGTGCCCTGAATGTACTTGAAAGGAAGACGTATGAGTTAGCCTTGAGCGGAAGACTTGGAGAAGACTGAAGGGGAAGTCTTAGAAAACAACTTGAAAAAAAAATTTTAAAGATACATTGTAGAGTCAGACTTCAGAGTAAGTCGCCTCACACTCAACTCTGGCTATCCAGTCTTACTATCAAGTATTACACTGAAGTCTTACTCTCAAGTCTTACTCGCAAGTCTCACACACAACTCTAGCTCTCCAGTCTTAGTCAAGTCTTACTATCAAGTATTACACTGAAGTGTTACACTCAATTCTTACTCGCAAGTCTGACTCTCAAGTCTTAGTCTGAAGTATTCGTATTAATTTTGTCTCGTAATTCTTCTTAGTACTTCTTACTTTCAAATTTACCTCCTAAGTCTACCATTCAAGTGTATTTCTCAAGCATTCCTGGACAGAACTGGGCAGAAAGACTTGAGGAGAAAACGTGAGGGGAAAACCTGGGATTCTGTCTTGAGGGGAAAACCTGAGAGGAACACTTGAGGGGAAAACATGACAGTAACGTTAAAGAAGAAGTTTTGAGAGAGAAGGTTTGGGAGCAAAACTTGAGGGTAGGACTTAAGAGGATAAGGACTTGGTGGAAGATTTGAGAAAAAGACTTAAGAAAAGACATGAGAAACAGACATAAGAAAAAGACACTAGAAAATATATGAGAAAAAGACATGAGAAAAACAAAAAAGACATGATTTCTCTCACTTCAGTTAAATACTTGAGGATAATAATTGCGGGAAGGAACCTAAAAGTAAGACTTGAGAAACGATGTGAGGCTAAGATTTGGAAGTAAGATTTAATGGGAAGACTTGAGAGTAAGACATAGCAAAACTTGATAGTAAGACTTGATACTAATACAACATAGCAAGACTTGATAGCACGACTTGAGAGAAAGTCCTGATAGTAAGACTGGAATAAACTTTAACATTAATTACAGCAAATATAGTAAGATTTTGAAGCAACCCTGACCATGAGAGGATGCCTTAAAGGTAAGACTTTACAGCAGGACTTGATAGCAAGACATGACAGCACGACTTGCTAGCAAGACTTAAAGTAAAACTTGATAACACGACTTGGTAGAAAGTCTTGATAATAAAACTGGAGAAGGAACCTAAAAGAAAGACTTGAGAAACGATGTGAGGGTAAGATTTGCAAGTGAGATCTAATGGGAAGACTTGAGAGTAAGACTTGAAAGAAAGATGCACGAGCAAAACATGAGGGGAACAGTAAGGGGAAAATTTGATAGTAAGATTTGGTAGGTAGATTTGAGAGGAATTTAGAGAGTTTTGAGAGAAAGACATAGCGTAACTATTGAGACCAATATTAGATAGTTGCTTGAGAGACAAACTTGAGGGGCCTAATTGAAAGTGTCAAACTTGAGAGGCAGATTTGAGATGAAGACTTAACAGCATCATTTGGAAATAAGGCTTAAAATAGAAAATTTAGAATAAGCCTTGAGAAGAAGACTTGAAAATAAAATTTGAGAGTAAGACTTGAAAGTATAAGGACCTAAAATGAAGACTTTAGAAATAACCACGAGTGTAACACAAAAAAGGAACACATGAGAAGGTAAGGACATCAGAGGAAGACTTGAGATGCTAAGGACATCAAACGAATATTCGAGAAAAAATTTCGATTACAAAATTTATGAAGAAGACTTGAGAGAATTCTTGAATGTAATAGTTGAGAGGAAGACCTCGGAGTAAGACTTGAGATGATAAAGACATGAGAGGAACACTTGAGAAAAAACTTGCGTGCAAGACTGAAGATGCAGCCTTGAGGGTAATACTTGATAGTAATACTTGGGAGGAAGACTTGGAAGTAAGCCCTGGTGAGACAACTGGAAGATATGACTGAAGAGGATGAAATGCGATTAAGACTTGAGGGGAAGACTAGAAGGGAACATTGAGATAAATAATTAGAAATTGTAACGATAGAAGGACACACTTGTGTGGCTGACTTCAGAGTAAGACTTCAGAGGCAGATTTATGCTTAGGGAATAAGAAATTAAAATTAAGAGTAAGCTCTGATTGTAAGACTTGAGTATAAGATCTACACTTAGTAGACTTGATAGGAAGACTTGTAAGGTAGAATTGAGAGTAAGACTTCAGAGAAACACTTTAAAGCAATACTTTAGAGAAACATGTGAGAACAATATTTTTGAGTAACACTTAAGAGTAAGATTTAAGAGTAAGACTTAAGAGTAAGACTTAAGAGATTTCTTGAGAGGCAGAATTTACGGGCAGACTATGCTAGTAGACTTTGGGGCAGACCTCAGAAAAAGACTTCAGAGACAAATCTCAGATTAAGACTTACAAGCAACATGTTAGACTTGAGTATGAGATTTAAGTATGTGCTTGAGAGGAGAACTTAAAAAGTAGACTTGAGAGTAATAGTTCAGAGAAATACTTAAGAGCAATACTTTAGAGTAATACTGGAGAACTAGACTTAAGAGGAGAGGAGAAGACTATAGCAGTAGACTTCAGCGAAATACGACAGAGTTATTTTTTTAACAATAAGACTTGATATGGAAGATTTCGGGGGTCAGAATTGAGTGTAGATTTCAGGGTAATACTTGACAGGAAGACTTAGAAGTAAGCCCTGACAATACTTGAGCGCAAGACGTGCGAATAAGTCCTGAGCGGAAGACTTGAGAAAAGAATGAAGGGGAAGTCTAGAGAAAACAACTTGTAAGGAATTATTGAGAGGCGGACTTCAGAGTCAGACTTTAGAGCAAGACTTCAATAAGGCCTGAGACTTAGGAGTAAGCCCTGACAATACTTGAGCGGAAGACGTGCGCATAAGTCCTGAGCGGAAGACTTGAGATAAGAATGAAGGAGAAGTCTTGAGAAAACAACTGGAAAAGAATGATTGAGAGGCGGACTTCAGAGTCAGACTTTAGAGTAAGACTTCAAAAAGTCCTGAGCAGAAGACTTGAGAAAATAATGAAGAGGAAGTCTTGAGAGAACAGCTGGAAAGGAATGATTGAGAGGCAGGCTTCAGAGTCAGACTTCATAGTAAGACTTCAATAAGTCCACAGCGGAAAACTTAAGAAAATAATGAAGGGGAAGAAAGAACAACTGGAAAGCAAGGATTGAGAGGCAGACTTCAGAGTAAGAATTCAGAGAAAGACTTCAGAGAAAGACTTCAGAGTAAGACATCAAAGGCAGACATAAAAATAAGAACAAAGACATAAGGGTAAGAGTTGAGAGTAAGACTTCAGAGTTAAACATGACAGTAAGACTCGAGAGGAAGACTTGAGAGTAAGACTTGAACGTACGACTTCAGAGTCAGACTTTAGAGTACGACTTGAATAAGTCCTGAGCAGAAGACTTGAGAAAAGAATGAAGAGGAAGTCTTGAGAGAAGAGCTGGAAAGGAATGATTGAGAGGCAGGCTTCACAGTCAGACTTCATAAGTCCTCAGCGGAAAACTTAAGAAAGAATGAAGGGGATGTCTTGAAAGAACAACTGGAAAGGAAGGATTGAGAGACAGACTTCAGAGTACGAATTCAGAGAAAGACTTCAGAGAAAGACTTCAGAGTAAGACATCAAAGGCAGACATAAAAATAAGAACAAAGACATAAGGGTAAGATTTGAGAGTAAGACTTCAGATTTAAACATGAGAGTAAGACTCGAGAGGAAGACATGAGAATAAAACTTGAAAGTATGACTTCAGAGTCAGACTTTAGAGTAAGACATGAATAACTCCTGAGCAGAAAACTTGAGAAAAGAATGAAGGGGAAGTCTTGTTGAGAGAACAGCTGGAAAGGAATGATTGAGAGGCAGGCTTCAGAGTCAAACTTCTTAAGTCCTCAGCGGAAAACTTAAGAAAGAATGAAGGGGAAGTCTGGAAAGAACAACTGGAAAGGAATGATTGAGAGGCAGGCTTCGGAGTAAGACTTAAGAGTACGAATTTAAAGAAATTCTTCACAGAAAGACTTCAGAGTAAGACATCAAAGGCAGACTTAAAAATAAGAACAAAGACATAAGGGTAAGATTTGAGAGTAAGACTTTAGAGTTAAACATGACAGTAAGACTCGAGAGGAAGACATGAGAGTAAAACTTGAAAGTATGACTTCAGAGTCAGACTTTAGAGTAAGACATGAATAAGTCCTGAGCAGAAGACTTGAGAAAAGAATGAAGGGGAAGTCTTGAGAGAACAGCTGGAAAGGAATGATTGAGATGCAGCCTTCAGAGTCAGCCTTCATAAGTCCTCAGCGGAAAACTTAACAAAGAATGAAGGGGAAGTCTGGAAAAAACAACTGGAAAGGAATGATTGAGAGGCAGGCTTCGGAGTAAGACTTCAGAGTACGAATTCAGAGAAAGACTTCAGAGAAAGACTTCAGGGTAAGATATCAAAGGCAGACTTAAAAATAAGAATAAAGATATAAGGGTAAGATTTGAGAGTAAGACTTCAGAGTAAGATATGACAGGCTTCACAGTCAGACTTCATAAGTTCTCAGCGGAAAATAATGAAGAGGAAGTCTTGAAAGAACAACTGGAAAGGAAGGATTGAGAGGCAGACTTCAGAGTAAGACTTCAGAGTAAGAATTCAGAGAAAGACTTCAGAGAAAGACTTCAGAGTAAGACATCAAAAGCAGACTTAAAAATAAGAATAAAGACATAAGGGTAAGTTTTGAGAGTAAGACTTCAGAGTAAGATATGACAGTAAGAACGAGAGGAAGACATGAGAGGAGTAAGACTTGAAAGTATGTAGCAACCTGAAGAGGAAGACTTGAGAGAAAGACTTGATGTGATGGATAAAGTTTTGAGCTGTAGACTTTAGAGTGTGACTTTTGAGGCAAACTTAAAAATGAAGCCTGAGAGCAACATTTTAGAGGATGCCTTAAGAGTAAGACTTTACAGCATGACTTGATAGTAAGACTTCATAGCAACACTTAATAGCAAGACTTGATAGCACGACTTAAGAGAAAGTCATGATAGTAAGACTGGAATAAACTGTCCCACAAAATACTGCATATATAGTAAGATTTTAAATCAACCCTGACCATGAGAGGATGACTTAAGGGTAAGACTTTACAGCATGACTTGATAGCAAGACTTAATAGTAAAACTTGATAGCAAGACTTCATAACAAGACTTGATAGCTAGACTTGATAGCAAGACTTTATAACAAAACTTGATAGCAAGACTTGATAACATGACTTGCTAGCAAGACTTGATATCAAGACTTGATATCAAGACTTGATAGCAACACTTGATAGCAAGACTTGTTAGGAAGACTTGATAACAAGACTTGATAGCAAGACTTGATAGCAAGACTTGATAGCAAGACTTGATAGCAAGACTTGATAGCAAGACTTGATAGCATGACTTGATAGCAAGACTTGATAGCAAGACTTGATAACAAGACTTAATAACAAGACTTGATAGCAAGACTTGATAGCAAGATTTGATAACAAGGCTTGGTATCAAACTTGTTACAAGACTTGATAGCAATATTTGATAGCAAGACTTGATTACAAGACTTTATAGCAAAACTTGATAGCAAGACTTTATAGCAAAATTTGATAGCAAGACTTGATAACAAGAATTGGTAGCAAGACTTGGTAGCAAGACTTGATAGTAAGACTTGATAGTAAGACTTGATAGCACGACTTAAGAGAAAGTCATGATAGTAAGACTGGAATAAACTGTCCCACAAAATACTGCATATATAGTAAGATTTTAAATCAACCCTGACCATGAGAGGATGACTTAAGGGTAAGACTTTACAGCATGACTTGATAGCAAGACTTAATAGTAAAACTTGATAGCAAGACTTCATAACAAGACTTGATAGCTAGACTTGATAGCAAGACTTGATAACAAGACTTTATAACAAAACTTGATAGCAAGACTTGATAACATGACTTGATATCAAGACTTGATATCAAGACTTGATAGCAACACTTGATAGCAAGACTTGTTAGGAAGACTTGATAACAAGACTTGATAGCAAGACTTGATAGCAAGACTTGATAGCAAGACTTGATAGCAAGACTTGATAGCAAGACTTGATAACAAGACTTGATAGCAAGACTTGATAGCAAGATTTGATAACAAGGCTTGGTATCAAACTTGATTACAAGACTTGATAGCAATATTTGATAGCAAGACTTGATTACAAGACTTTATAGCAAAACTTGATAGCAAGACTTTATAGCAAAATTTGATAGCAAGACTTGGTAGCAAACTTGATTACAAGACTTGATAGCAAGATTTGATAGCAAGACTTGATAGCAAGATTTGATAGCAAGACTTTATAGCAAGACTTGGTAGCAAGACTTGCTAGCAAAACATGATAGCAAGACTTGATACCAAGACTTGATAACAAGAATTGGTAGCAAGACTTGGTAGCAAGACTTGATAGTAAGACTTGATAGTAAGACTTGATAGCACGACTTGAGAGAAAGTCCTCATAGTAAAACTGGAGAAAACTTGAACATCACACACAAAGTACTGCACAAGCAGGGCAAGACTTGAGAAATAGACTTGAAAGGCAATCATTCTTTCCGGCTTGAGAAGCAGAATTCAGAGGTTGACTAAAAAGTAAGACTTGATAGCAACGTTTGAGAAATCATCTCAAGTCTTATTGAGAGAAAGTCTTGATACTAAGACTTGAAACACATTTGAGATAAGACTTGAGAGAAAGTAATGATACTAAGACTTGAGAGAAAGCTTGATACTAAGACTCGAAAAACATTTGAGAAAAGACTTGAAAGTCTTGATACTAAGACTTGAAACACATTTGAGATAAGACTTGAAACACATTTGAGATAAGACTTGAGATAATGTAATGATACTAAGACTTGAGAGAAAACTTGATACTAAGACTCGAAAAACATTTGAGAAAAGACTTGAAAGTCTTGATACTAAGACTTGAATGGCTGCTTGATACTAAGACTGGCTAACCATTTGAGAATAAGACGTGAGAGAAAGTCTTGATACTAAGACTTAAAAACGTAAGAAAATAAGTCTTGAGAGAATATCTTGATCCTAAGACTTGAAGAGAAAACTAGAACATCTACACTACAACACTACAATACTCTTAATTTTCTCTAAACTGTTATATTTTAGGTCAATGCAATTGTGTGGTCGCGATCCTCTTCTCGAAGATCTGGATGTGTCCTCATTGGAACCCGTACATGCTCGACCAGGCCCTCAATCTCGGCGATCATTATTACCGGGAGTGCCGCAAGATACACAAATTCAAAGAGCTGCTGCGCATCTCGGATCTTATCCGCGACCTCTACGTCTACCACTACAAGATCACGGTCGACTTCAAGGGGAAGGTGTTCAAGGGGATACTGCAGAAGCAACCGGACAGCAAGGACCTTGACTTGTTTGAGGGTGTTAATCATTTCTTTGGCCAGTGCGACTCTGGAGTGATTAGCGTGCAAATTGATGAGAAGACTATTCGATTTTTCGCCATATGGAGATATTGTAAGTACTGCTTTTTATTTTTAATAATTTTGAATCTATCCTGATTCAAAAAAAAGGTAAACGGTAATTGTGGAAAATATTGAGAAGTGGGTAATTTAATAATTATAAATTTGATCCGATTTTATATATCTGATGACCCACACGATGTTCCGAATAAATTAATTAATAAAAAAAAAACTTCTATCCTTATAGGGCTATCAGCCGTGAGGCTTTTCCGCCGGCCAAGGGAGAAGCTCAGAGGAGTTTAATCCGGTATTTACCTTAACTTCACAGAAAATCTCTGAAATTAATTAATATTAAATCAAAATTTAAGAAATTTAGGTTCGTTTAACATCTTTGTATTGAACCGAACCAAAGCTAAGTAAAAGTCTTCTCATTTTCTTAAGCTTCATGAAGTTTTTGTATGAGCGAGCCTGCAGCTCTTTGAGGTTTATTCGCGGGTAACCAAAACTGTGTGTTTAGCTCCACTATTCATCTAGTTTCTTTTTCCATAAGTAAAAGGATTCTACTTGTTCGACCCAACTGACCACGATGCAATGTGTTGGCCTTGGAGGGATTTGCCAGGCAAAGGAGTGTCCTTTCTGGTTCGCTTCCCAACCACAGCGCAGCTAGTGACGGTTGTCTTGAGGAACATTGGCAATACTAATCTTCCGTTTGAGATCAATCCGATAGGCATCGAAAGGATTGTCTACGTTAACACTATCTATCCGAATTGTCTACAGGATGCCCATTTGGAGGAAACGGATAATAAGTTGAAGCAATTAAATAAAGGTATGTAGTAATTCCTTGATTAAGGGTTTATGTTCAGTAGCTAAATAAGCATCAGTTCTTGAGTTGTAATGTTGTTAACACTTATTAAGTCGATGTAATTCATATGGATTATAGATGAGGCTCTAACGATACAAATGCAGCCAAAGCTCGTTCCGAAAGTTGAATCAGTCGAGCAAATTCCTGAGGAGGATGACGATGACGTGCAGGAAGAAAACCCAGCACCTCCTGAAGAAGCGGTGGAGGAGGAGGAAGAAGAAGAAGATGAGAAAGAGAAAAAGCCGCACCCGAAAAAGGAAAGGTTTAAGAGGAAAGTTCTTATAGAAAGGCCGCGAGTGGATAGTGTGACATATTTCAGTGGTAAGTCAAAACTGTGATGTTCATGTTTCATTATGAAGACCTTAAAATATTCTAAATGTATCGGAAAATTTAAATTTTGAAACCATTTGTTAATATCTCATCCCATTTTTGAAAAATTACAGCACGTAAGTTTCAAGATGTTCATTAGATGAAAATATATGATACATATGCCTTATATTTAGTGTAATATATTGAAACGAAAATTTCTATAAGTAGCCCATATCAATTTCTTATTTAAAATTTCTCGCGGAATTCAAATTTTCAAACCATATGTTTGTAGCTTAACCCATTTTTGAATTACAGCACTTCAAAGTGTCAAGATGCTCATTAGATGAAAATGTATGACAAATATGCCTTATATTTAGTGTAATATACTGAAACCAACATTTTTCTATAAGTACTCCATATGATTTTCCTAATCAAAATTTTCCACGAAATTCAAATTTTCAAACCATATATTTGTAGCTTAACCCATTTTTGAATTAAAGCACTTCAAAGTGCCAAGATGTTCATTAGATGAAAATGTGTGATGTACGTACCTTATATTTAGTGTAATAAATTGAAAACTAATTTTTTTTACAAGTATATCATATAATTTTCTTATTCAAAATTTACCGGCGAATTTAAATTTTCAAACCATATGTTTGTAGCTTAATCCATTTTTGAATTATAGCACTTCAAAGTGTCAAGATGCTCATTAGATGAAAATGTATGACAAATATGCCTTATATTTAGTGTAATATACTGAAACCAACATTTTTCTATAAGTACTCCATATGATTTTCCTAATCAAAATTTTCCACGAAATTCAAATTTTCAAACCATATATTTGTAGCTTAACCCATTTTTGAATTAAAGCACTTCAAAGTGCCAAGATGTTCATTAGATGAAAATGTGTGATGTAAGTACCTTATATTTAGTGTAATATATTGAAAACTAATCTTTTTTACAAGTACATCATATAATTTTCTTATTCAAAATTTACCGGGGAATTCAAATTTTCAAACCATATGTTTGTAGCTTAATCCATTTTTGAATTATAGCACTTCAAAGTGTCAAGATGCTCATTAGATGAAAATGTATGACAAATATGTCTTATATTTAGTGTAATATACTGAAACCAACATTTTTCTATAAGTACTCCATATGATTTTCCTAATCAAAAGTTTCCACGAAATTCAAATTTTCAAACCATATATTTGTAGCTTAACCCATTTTTGAATTAATGCACTTCAAAGTGCCAAGATGTTCATTAGATGAAAATATGTGATGTACGTACCTTATATTTAGTGTAATAAATTGAAAACTAATTTTTTTTACAAGTATATCATATAATTTTCTTATTCAAAATTTACCGGCGAATTTAAATTTTCAAACCATTTGTTTGTAGCTTAACCCATTTTTGAATTACAGCACTTCAAATTGTTAAGATGTTCAATAGATGAAAATTTATGACAAATATGCCTTATATTTAGTGTAATATACTGAAACCAACATTTTTCTATAAGTACTCCATATGATTTTCCTAATCAAAATTTTCCACGAAATTCAAATTTTCAAACCATATATTTGTAGCTTAACCCATTTTTGAATTAAAGCACTTCAAAGTGCCAAGATGTTCATTAGATGAAAATGTGTGATGTAAGTACCTTATATTTAGTGTAATATATTGAAAACTAATCTTTTTTACAAGTACATCATATAATTTTCTTATTCAAAATTTACCGGGGAATTCAAATTTTCAAACCATATGTTTGTAGCTTAATCCATTTTTGAATTATAGCACTTCAAAGTGTCAAGATGCTCATTAGATGAAAATGTATGACAAATATGTCTTATATTTAGTGTAATATACTGAAACCAACATTTTTCTATAAGTACTCCATATGATTTTCCTAATCAAAATTTTCCACGAAATTCAAATTTTCAAACCATATATTTGTAGCTTAACCCATTTTTGAATTAATGCACTTCAAAGTGCCAAGATGTTCATTAGATGAAAATATGTGATGTACGTACCTTATATTTAGTGTAATAAATTGAAAACTAATTTTTTTTACAAGTATATCATATAATTTTCTTATTCAAAATTTACCGGCGAATTTAAATTTTCAAACCATTTGTTTGTAGCTTAACCCATTTTTGAATTACAGCACTTCAAATTGTTAAGATGTTCAATAGATGAAAATTTATGACAAATATGCCTTATATTTAGTGTAATATACTGAAACCAACATTTTTCTATAAGTACTCCATATGATTTTCCTAATCAAAATTTTCCACGAAATTCAAATTTTCAAACCATATATTTGTAGCTTAACCCATTTTTGAATTAAAGCACTTCAAAGTGCCAAGATGTTCATTAGATGAAAATGTGTGATGTAAGTACCTTATATTTAGTGTAATATATTGAAAACTAATCTTTTTTACAAGTACATCATATAATTTTCTTATTCAAAATTTACCGGGGAATTCAAATTTTCAAACCATATGTTTGTAGCTTAATCCATTTTTGAATTATAGCACTTCAAAGTGTCAAGATGCTCATTAGATGAAAATGTATGACAAATATGCCTTATATTTAGTGTAATATACTGAAACCAACATTTTTCTATAAGTACTCCATATGATTTTCCTAATCAAAATTTTCCACGAAATTCAAATTTTCAAACCATATATTTGTAGCTTAACCCATTTTTGAATTAATGCACTTCAAAGTGCCAAGATGTTCATTAGATGAAAATATGTGATGTACGTACCTTATATTTAGTGTAATAAATTGAAAACTAATTTTTTTTACAAGTATATCATATAATTTTCTTATTCAAAATTTACCGGCGAATTTAAAATTTCAAACCATTTGTTTGTAGCTTAACCCATTTTTGAATTACAGCACTTCAAAGTGTCAAGATGTTCAATAGATGAAAATGTATGACAAATATGCCTTATATTTAGTGTAATATACTGAAATCAACATTTTTCTATAAGTACTCCATATGATTTTCCTAATCAAAATTTTCCTCAAAATTTAAATTTTCGAACAATATATTTGTAGCTTAACCCATTTTTGAATTAAAGCACTTCAAAGTGCCAAGATGTTCATTAGATGAAAACGTGTGATGTAAGTATCTTATATTTAGTGTAATATATTGAAAACTAATCTTTTTTACAAGTACATCATATAATTTTCCTATTCAAAATTTACCGGGGAATTCAAATTTTCGAACCATATGTTTGCAGCTTAATCCATTTTTGAATTACAGCACTTCAAAGTGTCAAGATGCTCATTAGATGAAATTGTATGACAAATATGCCTTATATTTAGTGTAACATACTGAAACCAAAATTTTAAGTACTCCATATGATTTTCCTACTCAAAATTTTCCACGAAATTCAAATTTTCAAACCATATATTTGTAGCTTAACCCATTTTTGAATTATAGCACTTCAAAGTGCCAAGATGTTCATTAGATGAAAATATGTGATGTACGTACCTTATATTTAGTGTAATAAATTGAAAACTAATTTTTTTTACAAGTATATCATATAATTTTCTTATTCAAAATTTACCGGCGAATTTAAATTTTCAAACCATTTGTTTGTAGCTTAACCCATTTTTGAATTACAGCACTTCAAAGTGTCAAGATGTTCAATAGATGAAAATGTATGACAAATATGCCTTATATTTAGTGTAATATACTGAAATCAACATTTTTCTATAAGTACTCCATATGATTTTCCTAATCAAAATTTTCCACAAAATTTAAATTTTCGCACCATATATTTGTAGCTTAACCCATTTTTGAATTAAAGCACTTCAAAGTGCCAAGATGTTCATTAGATGAAAATGTGTGACAAATATGCCTTATATTTAGTGTACTATACTGAAACCAACATTTTTCTATAAGTACTCCATATGATTTTCCTAATCAACATTTTCCACAAAATTTAAATTTTCGAACCATATATTTGTAGCTTAACCCATTTTTGAATTGAAGCACTTCAAAGTGCCAAGATGTTCATTAGATGAAAATGTATGATACATATGTCTTATATTTAGTGTAATATATTGAAAACTAATTTTTTTTTGCAAATACACCATATAATTTTCTTATCCAAAATTAACCGGGGAGTTAAAATTTTCCAACTATATATTGCTACCTTAACCGACTTTTGAATTACAGCACTTCAAAGTGTCAAGATGTTCTTTAGATGAAAATGGATGATACATATACTTTATATTTAGTGTAATGTATTGAAAACTAAACTTTTTAACAAGTACATCATATAATTTTTTTATTCCAAATTTTCCGGGGAATTCAAATTTTTAAACTATATATTGCTACCTTAACCGATTTTTGAATTACACACTTCAAAGTGTCAAGATGCTCATTAGATGAAAATTGATGACACATATACCTTATATTTAGTGTAATATATTGAAACCAAAATTTTTCTATAAGTACACCATATCATTTTCTTATTTAAAATTTCCCGCGGAATTCAAATATTCAAACCATATGTTTGTACCTTAACCCATTTTTGAATGACAGTACTTCAAAGTGTCAAGATATTCATTAGATTACAATGTATGATAGAAATACTTTATATATAGTGCAATATATTAAAAAATAAATTTTTCTATAAGTACATCATATCATTTTCTTATTCAAAATTTTCCGGAGAGTTCAAAATTTCAAACCACATCCTTGTAGCTATTACCCCTTTAGGTGTAGAGCACTGTAAGTGTTTGATTGTTATCATCTAGTATTTCAATTGATTTTCTGTTAATAGATTTAGTTCCTGAAAGAATTGGAATAATGCTAGCCAACACACACCATGGCGACCATATATTCGAGCCATGCCCCGAACGACACGGCCTCTGCAGCTCGGTCGCAGCTATTGTAATGCTACGCGTCAACAGAGCCAAACATTGGACGACTGAGGTGCTAAGCAATGTGCTACGGTTGGGCTTCCGGATTTGTATTCAGACCAAAAAATCAATCCCACCTAGAACGAATATAACTATTAATAATATGATACGGAGGATTGGTTTGTGTGACATTGACTATACGCCCATTTTCGATGAGTATGCAGCAGTTGGACGGTTAAGGTCTCTTGAATTGAGTGTTTTGGATCTTCAACCTGCTCTAAAAGAGGTGTTGACTAAGTATGATACTGTTCTGGTGAGAGGGCCTATAACATGCGCGGTGTGGAAGGAGGATGGGTGGTACTATATTTTCGATCCTAATGAGAGAGATCCGCATGGAGCGGCTATTGTGAAGGAGGAAAAAGAGAAAGTGCCTGTTGTAAAGGAGAAATCACAGGCAGCGTCCATTGCAAAGAAGGATTCAGAAAATGTTGGGGAGAACAAGGAAGAAGTAAAGGAAACTGAAGTGGTTGTAGGGGTCGCCGTGTTGATTTCCTTCCGGGACTTGGCTGATTTGGTGGAACAGTACATGAAGAATGTTCAGCTGAGTATGAGGCATGATGTGTTTGTTATTACAGGGGTTGATATTCAAAATTATGAGATCTTACCGGAAAATTGGCAAAAGTTTACTGGTATGTAATTTAAATAGTTTAGATATAGTCTGATTGAAAGAGGAAGTACTGCATATTGAGGTGTTTAACCACCATATTCACCAACGTTCTATAAATCTATCAATAGCTATTGAACGCAGAAGTATTCGTTGTTATAGCAACAATAAATACATTATATAGGGAATGTAGTTACTTTAGATTCGTTCTATTGGAAATACTGAAAAATTAAAGAAAATGTGTCATCAATGCTCCAATTACAAGTGCTATTCAAGGTTTTGACATTTTTTTTGATCATTTCTGTCATAATGACAATTTATACATTCAATAGTTTATAGGATGTTGGTAAATACGGGGCATAAAGCTAAAACTTTTACTAGGCAAATTTTTAAATCTATTATTACGAGATATTAATATCATAAGGAATTGTTTAGCAGATACTAAATCCTTGTTTTCCTATGAGAACTATTGACGTCATTTTGTTGTCAGAAAGATAGTTTTACATTTATATAAATGAACATAGTTTTTCATACAAAGTAATACCTCAACATAATGCATTAATCACAGTGATTTATGGTAAGTTATTCACTTACATACAATGATTTTTGTGATGTGTAAATCACGTCAAAAGCGACCGCTCTCCGGCTTTTATAGTTTGATGTATCCTCTTTCAATCGGAATATACATAGATTATAATAGAATTCTGTATGTAGCAATTGATGTCGACCGTTGGATACTGAGGGGTTGGTACAGTCAGGCCGATAGAAAGTTTGATAGGATGAGCAGAGACACGCAGTGTCTTGCAAATTGTGCTATTGCAATCACTCACGCTCATATTAAACCAATTACTGAGTGGGATGCTGAGACTATTAACTATGTAATTATTTTTTGGTAGTTTCTAATTGGTCTTGAGTTACGTTACTTCTTATCAATTTGTAGATCTTGGAAAACGGTGACATACTCTACAGGGCCTGTGTTGATGACCTTACCAAACACGATAAGTTCAAGAACCATATGTTGATGGCATGTGAGTTACCGAACGAGTTTAACTTGGGAGGTAAATTTATCTGTTTTGATGTCACTGATTGTCTGGTGAATGGTGTAGTGACTTTTTGGGACAACTATAAAGGCACTACGAATTTGCAACAGGTTGGTGTCTGACTGTATCGTCTTAATCTTCATAATATTAATCTTCTTCGGTGTCTGACTGTATCGTCTTCATATTTTTATTCTCTGATATTTCATAACTATAGCTTTTGTCTTTAACTTGTGCTGGATCTGAATCATATAGGATTCATCATTAGTTTAACTACTATTTGATTAGTAGATAGGGAACCACCCTAAAATATATTACCAGTATTAACCCATGTCCCGGAGGAACATTAGAGAAAGCCTACATCCAAAAATGGATCGATAATTATATATATATATATATATATATATATATATATATATATATATATATATATATAATCTTTTAAACTCTTTTTATACCCTTTCGGGTGTCGAGATTATTTAAGCACATTTTACATCTATTGTATGTTCAGTAGAAATTCCTTCTGGTCCTTCCTATTGCTCGCCATTCTCCTTGCATCCTGCCATCCAATGCCATTCTTCGTTAGTATTTCATGTATGTTGTCTTGCCACGTTTTGTGTGGTCTACCTCTTCTTTTCTTTCCTTGTATTCTCGTGTTCCATTCTCTTTTTGTCTGTCTTCCTTCTGGCGAGCTAATTATGTGTCCATACCATCCGAGTTGTTTCCTTTCTATAGTTGTCTGTATATTTTCTATCTGCAGAGTTGTTCGAAATTGCTCATTGCGTATTCTGTCAATTCTTGTGGTACCTTCTATCCTCCTTAAGTACTTCATTTCTGCTGCTTGTATTTTGCTTTTAAGTCTCTTGTCCAATGTACATGTTTCGCTTCCGTATATCAGTGTTGGTCTATGTATTATGATTTTTGTTTTCTTCGATACCTACTTATTATTAAGTATTATTTTGTTTAGCATATGGTAGCTTTTGTTTGCTGCCCGTATTCTGTTTATTTCTGGTTCCAGACTGGATGTTATTTATATTTATATCCAAGTATTTAAAAATTTCCACCTGCTCTATACTTTTTCCCGCTATTTTTTTTATTCATTTATTTTATATCATTAAATCATACAATAATAACATTTCAGTACAACATCTAAATAAGCATTAAATTATCGATATAAAATTTAAAAAAATTAAAATTCTTCCCGCTGAGACATTTTTTTGTAAAGTAGAATAAAATGTGTATGCAGAGCTACACCAAAATAAAATAAAGATAAATTTAATAAATCACACGGGAAAGTGCGCGGCGACCCCGGATATGATGAAAAGAAAGTGGGAAAAGTTGACTCCGGAGCAGGTGAAAGACGGCAACGTCGAAGTGTGGGAAATGGTTGAGGAGATAGAAGAAGAGCTTAAGAAATCTCGAGAGGAGAGCCAGAAATGGAGGAAACTTTTAAGAGAGGAGAGGGAAGAGTCAGAGAGAGAGGAATTGAAGAAGGAAAGAAAGGAGTGGCAACTGATGATGGATGGATGGAGGGAAATACAGAGGGAATGGACACGGGAGAGAAAGGAGATGATGGGGAACATAGACCAGCTGGTAAAAATGGGGGAGAACAGGAACGAACCGGGGGAAGCAGCACCGGAGTGGGTAAAGGAGGTAGAAAGGAAAGTGGACACGATAGAAAAGAGAAAGGAAGAGGAGAGAAAGTGAGAGAAGAAACAACGTAGTGGTGTCGGGGATTGGAAAGGAAGGGATGGAGGGAGTTATACAAAAACTCGAAATTAGTGTGCAGGTGCGGAGAGAGGTGGAGCTGGGGAGAAAGGGAGACAGAATGCTTCTAGAGCTGGCCAGTTGGGAGGAGAAAATGTAGCTAATGCGGTCTAAACACAAGTTGAAGGGGACAAATATATATATATATATATATATATATATATATATATATATATATATATATATATAATATCGATGATGACTTAACCGTAGCGGAGAGGGAAGTTCAGAAGAAAATACGGGAGAGGGCCAAGGAAGAAAGAGCGAAAGGTGTAGAAGTGAGGGTGGGCTACCGGAAAATGAATATTGCAGCCGAGTGGTGGATCTGGCAGGGTGATGGACTGGCAAAAAAGTGCTGCAGGGGGTGACGACGACGATGAAGGAGTATGGGGTGGATGAAAGAGGGGACGAGGGCAACTGCAGGGTGGACTTCTGGAAGACTGCGGGTCTAAACAAAAAAGTGCTGGGAGGAGTGTGGGAAACATAACTAGAGGATTGGTTGGGATCAAAGGACATAGTAGGGCTAGTAGAGACGTGGTAGACAGAAGAGGAGTGGGGGCAGGTAGAGTGCTGTATGCCGACATGATGGAACTGGGTGACTCAGGGAGCGAAGAAGGTAGCTAAGATGGATAGAGCCAAAGGAGGAATCGTATTGGGAGTGAGGAAGATATTGGAAAAATGGAACAGAGAGACGGTAAGAGAAGCTACAGGACTCGTAATAGGAAAGTTGGAAATGCATAGAAGTGCGGTGTGAGTGGGTGCAGTGTACTGTAACAAAAACCGAGTGGAATTAACGGAGGTACTAGACGAACTGGATACGGCAGCAGATATATGGATTATCGGGGGCGACTGGAATGTGAGGGTGGGGGAGCTGGATGGAAGGATCGGAGAGGATGGTGACTGGAGAGAAAGGTGCTCCCAGGATAAAGTGACCAACCAGGATGGTAGAGAATGGATGCAATGGGTGAGAACGTCAGGATGGGATGTGCTCAACGGTTGCTATGAAGTTGACTGGGAAGGGAAAAAACTTCCTGCGGACAAGGAGGAGTCTCGGTTTTGGACTACGTGGTGGTCAAAGGGATCGGAAGGGAAGAGTTGGAGTGCTTCAAGGTGGAAAACGGGGGAGTCGGATCATGTACCGGTGGAGGTGGTCGTGAGAGTGAGGAACGTTGTGAAGGGAGAACAGAGGAAGAGGCAGCAGGTGTGAATGGAGAGAACCTGATATGGATGCATATGAGAAAAAGCTAAAACGCGTGAAGTGGGAGGATGTGCATTCGATGCTCCAGTTGGAGAGAGTGATGGTGGCTGTATTGGAGAAGAAGAAGAGTGGGGGCAGAGGGAGAGTTGGTTTGACGAGAAATGTAGGGTGAAGAAGTCGAGCTGTCGGAGAGCAATGATGAAGTGGAGGAATAGGAGTGGCGAAGTGGACAGGACCAATCAGGCGAAGAGGGAGTTTTAGAGAACCTGCGCCAGGAAGAAGATAGAGGAGTTGCAGAATGTAGAAACCAGGTTGAGGGAGTGTGTGACAGAGAAAGAGTTGAGGGAAATCCTCAAGGGAAGTGTAAAAAAGGGCTAAATTAACATAGAACTGGCAGGGTGGGAGAAGAGCTGTAGAGAGATGACGGGGTCAGAGGTGGATGTAGGGAGTTCGAGACCGGTGGTAGGAAGGGAGGCGTTTTTGCGGGAAGAGGTCGACGTGGCTATAGGGCAGCTGAAACTGTGAAAGGCGGCGGGGGAAGATGGGCTGAAGGCAGAAGCTTTCAAAAAATTACCAGAGGAAGGAAGAGATAAGTTACTGAAGGTTATCAATAGTGTGTGGAGCAGTGAGGAGGAGCTACCGGAAGAGTGGCGTGTGGGGGTGGTGGTCCCGGTACATAAAGGGGGAGCGGCATCGATTGTAAACAACTATAGTGGGATTACCGTTATGAGTGCGGGATACAAGGCTATGATGACAATTGTGAAAAATAGAGTAGATAGGGAAGTGGGCAGAAAAGGGCTGCTGCCGGAATGCCAGGGTGGATTCAAAAAGGGGAGAGGGATGAGGGAGCAGATTTTCATGCTAGCGAGAATGGCGGAGGAAGCGTTGTAATGCAAAGGGAGAGTGTATGCGGTATTTGTGGATCTAAAAGCGGCGTATGATTCAGTTCCTAGAGGATAACTCGTGGAGTGTATAGATAGATTGGGCATGGAAGATGAAGGTGTGGAGTGAGTGAGAAAGATATATAGTGAGTCGTGGGCAAAAGCAAGAGTGAATGGAGGAGTGTCGGAGAAGTTTAGGGTGAATGTGGGTGTAAGGCACGGGTGCCCGCTAAGCCCCCTCCTGTTCAATATATACACAAGCGAGTTGGAGGCGGTGCTGAGGAGAGGACAGTCTGGAGGGGTTGTGGTCGGGAGAACCGAGGTGTGGATGTTGGCATATGCGGATGACATAGCATTAGTAGCCAAGAGAGTGGAAGAGATGCAAGAGATGTTGGAAAGAATGGGAAGGTACCTGGATAGGAGAGGGCTAGTGGTGAATGTGGAGAAGACTAAATGGATGATGTTTAGGAATAGGGGTAGAAGGGGTAGAGTAGAAAAGCTGAAATGAAAGGGAAGAATGATTGAGAGAGTGAGTGTCTTTAAATATTTGGGCTTTTGGTTTGACAGCGGAGGAGGATTTAGGGTGCATGTAGAATGTATGCAGGCGAAAGCGAGAAAGGCTTGGGGGATAGCGAGAAGGAAATGGGAGAGTTTGTGGGCCGGTAACCTCGTAATGGCGTGCAAGATCTGGGATGCGTGTGTAAAACCTAGTCTGCTTTATAGAGTGTGGGGATTGCGTGAGTGGGATGTAATAGAGAGAGAGAGAGAGCAAGGTTTGCTCCTGAAGAGTCTGTTAGGTCTCGAAAGGTCGACACCGAGAGCAGTGCTGTTGCAGGAGACGAATCGTATGAGTATGTGGTGGGAGTCGTGTGTAAGTGTTGTGAAGTTTGAAGAAAGATTGGAGGAATTGGACGAGGAAAAACTGGTGTGAGAGGTATGAATGAGGTGTAAGAGTAGAACGGAGAGTGGCTGGAGAAAGGATAGAGGAAGTATGTATGAAAGAGTGGGTCTGAGGTCTGGGTGGAGGGGAAGCTGAGAGAAATGGAAAGCCAATGAACTGAGGTAAGACAAAGATTGAGGTATATTGAGTGGCAAGAAAGGCAGGTTAGAATGACTGAGAGCTCTTACAACCCTGGCTACGTAAAGTGGCAAGTGGTTGGGAAACTCCTGAGTTACTTAGCCAGGGGTGAGTGGAGCAGGGAGAACAAAGTATACATGGCAAGAGCGAGGTGTGGGTCAGACGAGAGACTGAGGAAAGTGTGGATGGGTCTGGGGTACATCGCGTGTAGTAAGGGAAGCGATACGTGGTGGCACCTTAGCGAAGAATGTGAGGGTGTGAAAGCAGAGTGGGTGGGAGACTGCAGAAAGCTGAATGAATGGTTAAGCGAGGATGGGGAAGGCGTGAAAATCTGCAGGAGGCTGACGTGGGAGAATAAAGTGGCGAGGGCAGAGGGAGTGGGTATATATTAGGCCCAATTCACACATAAGCAGCGTCGGGCACAGGCGCGCCGTCGCACAGGCGATTGTGATGTCCATATGCGGTGAAGAGGTGGACATTGCACCTTATGTTTACATAGAGGAGACGTGGAAGAGTTATGTCTCTTGCCTCATCTCCTACCGTGTCTTAGGCGAAGAGGCGAAGACGCGGTGCCGGCGCTGCGAGAGGCACGACGCTTCAAGCCCCCTCTATATATACATGTGGTGCAATGTTTACTTAGGTGACGAGGCGCGGGCATTTGCCTCATGCCTCTTCGCCTAAGGCCCAATTCACACACAAGCGGCGTCGGGCGCAGGCGCGACGTTGCACAGGCGAGTGTGATGTTCATATGCAGTGAAGGGGTGGACATTGCACCTTATGTTTACGTAGAGGCGGCGTGGAAGAGTTATGCCTTTCGCCTCTTCGCCTACCGCTTAGGCGAAGACGCTGTGCCGGCGCGGCGAGAAACACGAGACAAATGTCCGCCCCTCGTCACCTAAGTGGGCATTGCACCACCATATAGAGGGGTTTGAAGTGTCGTGTCTCTCGCAGTGCCGGTACCGCGTCCTTGCCTCTTCGCCTAAGACAAGGTAGGCGAAGAGGCGAAAGGCATAACTCTTCCACGCCGCCTCTACGTAAACATAAGGTGCAATGTCCATCCCTTCTCTGCATATGGGCATCACAATCGCCTGTGCAACGTCACGCCTGCGCCTCGCCTGCGCCGCGCTTGCGCCCGACGCCGCTTATGTGTGAATTGGGCTTAAGACACGGTAGGCGAAGAGGCGAAACTCTTCCACGCCACCTCTATATAAACATAAGGTACAATGTCCACCCCCTCACTGTATCACAATCGCCTGTGCGCCTGTGCGCCCGACGTCGCTTATGTGTGAGTTGGGCCTTCCGTTAATTTGTAATTTTTTTATTAGTATTACTTTTATTTCTATTTGCATTTCTATTTGTATTTCTATTTATATTTCTATTTGTATTTCTATTTGTATTTCTATTTGTATTTCTATTTGTATTTCTATTTGTATTTCTATTTGTATTTCTATTTGTATTTCTATTTGTATTTCTATTTGTATTTCTATTTGTATTTCTATTTGTATTTCTATTTGTATTTCTACTTGTATTTCTATTTGTATTTCTATTTGTATTTCTATTTGTATTTCTATTTGTATTTCTAGTTGTATTTCTATTTGAATTTCTATTTGTATTTCTATTTCTATTTCTATTTGTATTTCTATTTGTATTTCTATTTGTATTTCTATTTGTATTTCTATTTGTATTTCTATTTGTATTTCTATTTGTATTTCTATTTGTATTTCTATTTGTATTTCTATTTGTTTTTCAATTTGTATTTCTATTTGTATTTCTATTGGTATTTTTATTTTTATATATTTTTGTTGTGGTTATGTTGAAGATGAGTTTTTTTGTGGGGGAAATGCCAATAAAGGTCTTTTATTTTAAATTTTACTATATGACAGTGTTCTTTTCCCGATATGTGTTCTTATTTTATTAAGATGTGTATTTTGATTTAATCTGGTCGCATAATTATGCAGATCTCCATTAGAAATGCATTAAAAATTCGTCTTTACTAGTTTATGCTTTATTTTTTCCAATCGTCTCCGTTTCCCTTGCTAGTTTCGTTATCATATAATTCTTTTCTGTGCTTTTCGCAGTTAGTTTTTTGTCTGCACTAATGCTAGTTTTTCCAGTATCCCTATTTCATTTCCATAGCTTTCCGTCTACAGTTAATTTATTATATCCAATTATCACCTCTCCTCCTTTATTCCTCTCCTCTTTGGCCATTTTTCTTATTTGTGTGTTTCGCTCTCTTTCCGTTTTTGTCTCATCGTCGTTTATATAAATTCTTCCTTGTTTGTTTTTTTTAAGTTTATATTTATTCTTCATTATTTTGTCTTTATCTTCTTCCTTCTCTAATTTAATCAGTCAGGTTTTCTTTCCTAGTTTTTGAGCTTTTTGTACCTGAATGGTCACACCATTTTGTCAAAAAAACAAATTCTCTACTGCTTCTTTTAATACTTTTGTGTCTTCTGTATCAATATCTAAGCCTTGCATAACTATGTTATTTCTCCTCTTTTGCTTTTCTAGCCACTCCACCGATTGGTTTAGTTTTTCGAGTTTTTGTTTAATTTCTAAATTCTCTCTTTTTATTTCTTGGTTTTCTTTCCACAACATTTTATTTTCTTCTCTGATTTTTTGAATTTCATCTCTACATTCTTGTTGTTCTATTTTAATTTAGTTCGTTTCTGCTTTCAGCTCTTTTATTATTTGGACAATCAGGTCTAATTTACTGCCATTGTCTGTACTCATTTTTAAAGGTGTTCTTTGTGTTCTCTTAGTTTTCCCGAACGTTCCTTCATCTACAGGTTTTCTTTACTAAGCCATAAACCATTACAAACTATCTTTAAGCTAATGGAGTTGATTATCAGAAAATAATCTCATTTTCTAATCTGTTTTGCTCAATTGGGGCTGTTCAAACCTCTATTATAGTGCTCTTCCAACAATTACATTATTCATTTATTAGTCTTCTTGTTTTTTTTCATTATTTGTAACATATAAATATTTTTTGGAAATAATTCTTGAAGTATTAATCTTATAGGGTTTGAATGAATTCTTCTCTGAGAACAACTACGCCATACTAGTATGTAGAGGCATTGCATTTGCGATCTGGAAGTATGGTGAAGCCTATTACTATTTCGACTCGCATGACCGCAACAAAAAAGGATTCATGACAGGTGAATAATCATCATACAAACAAAACCCCTGTTTAAATTTAAATTTTAGCTCGTGGCAAGGCCTGCATTCAGCGCATTACAAACATAGAAAAACTATCCAAGTGCATTGTGTCCAACCTAAACCCTGATGTAGTTCACGCGGTTTACAACTTGAACCTGGTCAAAGTAGAGGTGCTCGATCCCCCATCACCAGACGACCCCACTGATGAGGATGACGAGGAAGAGGCCGTCGACAGCGAGTTTGATGAAGAAGACATCCCATTGCGGGAACGAATCGGCATACTGTTCCCCACATACGATTACACACGTTTAACCAAAAAACGCGCGATATTAAGATCGCACTACCACCAAGGTACTTTACCCCTATTCATAGCCAACCCGATGAAACAAACAATTCCCAACTTGCTCTCCTGTTTGGTCACCTCCCGCGTTTTCGACCCACGCAAATGGAACGTCGCGCGACTGGATGAAATCCTAATGAGAGGCGATGGCATTTACAAAGAATCAATGGTGGAGTACTACAAGAAGCAGGCCAAACGGAAACTACAGGAGCAAGAGGATGAGGACGAAAGCGATGAAATAAATTTAACCAACGTTGTCACAAACTTTAAAATCGGCGTTAATAAAATCACAGTTGAGTTCACTGAGTATGCAAAGGGATTAATAGGTATGCATTTATCCAAAAAATAATAAAACTAATGTAGTAAAAATATGTTTTTTAATAGGTGAATATGGCGAAGCACTAAAGGAAGCCCTAATGGCGTTCTTCCGTGAGCCTCTAACAAGTGATGATGATGAAAAAGAGATGTTGGTACAAACGTCAACCTACAATGCTGTGATTTGGAAAAGGGATGGATTTTACTATGTTTTCGATCCAAGTGCACGGGATTTTGAAGGTAAAGTTTATGGTAAGGATGATTGGAGCGAGATAGAACCTCCAGTGCCTGATTTCGAAATGGAAACAACTGAAGGCACCACGATACCATCCACTGAACCCACTACCACTCACGATGAAAGCACAGAGGTGCTTCTACACAACGGGGAAGAGGGTGATGAGATATTTGATAAGATAGAGGATTATTTGGAATATGAGTTGGAAGCCGCCGAGTCGGAGGAGTATGTCAAGCCTATACGTATTAAAAAGCCTCCTGGTTACTGGGAGGATCTAATGGAAGCAGAGGGCGCGGCGTGTGTGCTTTGGTTTACCAAACGTGACGTTTTGATTAAGTATATTATTGAAAATCATGAACCAAAATTGCGGGATGAAACCGAATTCACGCTGACGCGTGTTAAGGTTGTTAATGAGCCTGATTTAAGGGATGCTTATGATCCGGCTATGGGGCAGAAGACGGAGGAAACAGATGGAGATTGGCATCAGTTTAATGAGATTACTAAAGGGTATTGGATACTTAGAGGTTTGTAATGAAATTTTATGTAGACAAATAATAATCTGTAAATATTCTTTGTAGGTTCAATGGCCCAAAGCAACCAACTCTTCCCCGTAATGAACCGCAATAAACAAGCTCACGCAAACTGTTTGATTGCCCTAGCATATGCAAGCCTCTACGGCTTATCCCGTTTCAACAAATACACAGTGGATGATATTCTAAAATACGGCGACCGATTGCACTCGTATACGAAAAGCATACGCCGTAAAGAGCTATCTAATATTGACAACAATCCACTAACATCAACTGAAATAGATGAGGTTGTAAACGCAGAGGATTACACCATAGGGACTCTTGTTAAAAACTTCTGCATTTCGCATGATAGTGTGATTACAATCGTTGAATTAGACTTTTTAATGGGCGAAGTGCACGGGCAGGATATAAAAGAGGTGTTGGATGTGGCTCGTGGAGTTGATAAGTTCTTCCAGGACAGTCAGTATGGGATTTTGGTGGCTAAAGGATGCGCTGTGGCCATTTGGAGGATTCGGGAGTATTTTTATATGTTTGATCCGTACAATAACGGCCCTGAAGGGTTGCGCTTTCAGAACGGAGTTGGTTGTATAACTAGGTTTATGACAACCAGCCCTATTGCGGAAATCTTTCTGGCCAACCTCCCGGAGATGGGGAAGAACTTTTTTACAATCCACAAAGTTGTTCCAAAACCCGGGGTTTGTGATAAGCCTATTAAGAAGGAAATTCGACGTGTGGATGATCCGTTGAAGATAACTGGATTCGCGGCGGTGATACCCGGCAAGTTTTTGATACGGGGTGGTACGAATCAAGATGATTTCAAGTTTGGCAGGGGCACGAACGCGCAGTGCGCTCCGATTGCAACGGTCGCGTTGGCGATGACGTTGGTGCACCATTGCGAGTACTGGACTAAGTTGATTATTGATGAGATTATTAATATAGGGGATCAGATATATGGGGATGTTTTGGATAAGTGCGATTTTAATTTTAATCCTTGGGAGGAGAGGCTGTCGGTGGCTATGTCGCCGGTTGATTTTAAGATTGGGAAGATTAAGGTGAATTGGGAGAGCCGGCTTACCGGGCAGAGTGGAATTATTGACACCAAGGATCCTAATGTTATTAACTTGAGAAAAGGTTAGTTAAGTTATGCTTATTTGCTAGCAACTTGTAGATAATTTGTAATATGGCAATTCTAGCTTTGCTATATTTTACGTTTATCAATGTCGAAGGTTTTAAAGTAATTCCGCTAGATTCAAATTTAATATACAGTAACTAGTAACCAAGTTACAACAGAAGATTTTGTGACATTTTCAAGCAATTATAGGTTATAGTTACATAGCAATTTATATTGGCCCGAACACTGCAAGATAACATTTACTAAGTTTGCCAGCCCTAAAGGGTTACAAATAATTTAGCTATAGCTTTCAATATTGGTTAGTTATATCTACAGCTATGCTAGTAGATCTTGTGACATTATAAAGTAATTCTAGTAACAGTTTATAGCTATATAGCAATGTTTGTTAACCGATACAATGCACGATAACATTAACTAAGATTGTCAGCCCTAAAAGGTTATACATAATCTAGATATAGCCTTCAATATTTGTGAGTTATATCTATAGCTATACTAGAAGATCTTGTCAAATTATAAAGTAATTCTAGTAACAGGTTATAGCTATATAGCAATTTACGTTGACCAATACAATGCAAGATAGCATTAACTATGTTTGTCAGCCCTAAAGAATTATTAATAATTTAGTTATAGCCCTCAATTTTGGTGTGTTATATCAATAGCTATTGCAGAAGATCTTGTGAAATTATAAAGTAAATCTAGTTATAGGTTATAGCTATATAGCAATTTATGTTGATTGATACCCGGCAAGATAAAATTAACTAAGTTTGTCAGCCCTAAGGGGTTATAAATAATTTAGGTATAGCCCTCAATATTGGTGAGTTATAACATATAGCTATTATATAAGATCTTGTTAAATTATGAAGTAATTCTAGTGACAGGTTATAGCTATATAGCAATTTACGTTGGCCAATACAATTCAAGATATCATTAACTAAGTTTGTCAGCCCCAAAGGGTTATAAATAATTTAGTTATAGCCCTCAATTTTGGTGAGTTGTATCAATAGCTATTGCAGAAGATCTTGTGAAATTATAAAGTAAATCTAGTAACAGGTTATAGCTACATAGCAATTTATGTTGATTGATACCCGGCAAGATAAAATTAACTAAGTTTGTCAGCCCTAAGGGGTTATAAATAATTTAGGTATAGCCCTCAATATTAGTGAGTTATAACCTATAGCTACACAGGTTATAGCTGGTTATAGGTTATAGCTATATAGCAATTTACCTTGACCAATATACTGCTAGATAACATTAACTATGTTTGTCAGCCCAAAAGGGTTATAAATAATTTAGCTATAGCCCTCAATTTTGGTGTGTTATATCAATAGCTATTGCAAAAGATCTTGTGAAATTATAAAGTAAATCTAGTTACAGGTTATAGCTATATAGCAATTTATGTTGATTGATACTTGGCAAGATAAAATTAACTAAGTTTGTCAGCCCTAAGGGGTTACAAATCATTTATGTATAGCCATCAATATTGGTGAGTTATAACCTATAGCTATTTTGGAAGATCTTGTCAAATCATGAAGTAATTCTAGTGACAGGTTATAGCTATATAGCAATTTACGTTGACCAATACACTGCAAGATAGCATTAACTATGTTTGTCAGCTCTAAAGGGTTATAAATAATTTAGTTATAGCCCTCAATTTTGGTGTGTTATATCAATAGATATTGCAAAAGTTCTTGTGAAATTATAAAGTAAATCTAGTGACAGGTTATAGCTATATAGCAATTTATGTTGATTGATACCCGGTAAGATAAAATTAACTAAGTTTGTCAGCCCGAAGGGGTCATAAATAATTTAGGTATGGCCATCAATATTGGTGAGTTATAACCTATAGCTATTTTAGAAGATCTTGTCAAATCATGAAGTAATTCAAGTAACAGGTTATAGCTATATAGCAATTTACGTTGACCAATACACTGCAAGAAAGCATTTTATGTTTATCAGCCCTAAAGGGTTATAAATAATTTAGCTATAGCCCTCAAAATTATGTGTGATAACCGATAGCTATTTTAAAAGATCTTGTCAAATTATGAAGCAATTCTAGTGACAGGCTATAGCTATATAGCAATTTACGTTTACCAATACACTGCAAGATAGTATTAACTATGTTTGTCAGCCCTAAAGGGTTATAAGTAATTTAACTGTAGCCCTCAATTTTGGTGTGTTATATCAATAGCTATTGAAGAAGATCTTGTGAAATTATAAAGTAATTCTAGTAACAGGTTATAGCTATATAGCAATTTATGTTGATTGATACCCAGCAAGATAAAATTAACTAAGTTTGTCAGCCCTAAGGGGTTATAAATAATTTAGCTATAGTCATCAAAATTATGTGTGATAACCGATAGCTATTTTAAAAGATCTTGTCAAATTATGAAGAAATTCTAGTGACAGGCTATAGCTATATAGCAATTTACGTTGACCAATACACTGCAAGATAGCATTAACTATGTTTGTCAGCCCTAAAGGGTTATAAGTAATTTAACTATAGCCCTCAATTTTGGTGTTTTATATCAATAGCTATTGAAGAAGATCTTGTGAAATTATAAAGTAATTCTAGTGACAGGTTATAGCTATATAGCAATTTACGTTGACCAATATACTGCAAGAAAGCATTAACAATGTTTGTCAGCCCTAAAGGGTTATAAATAATTTAGCTGTAACCCTCAATATTGGTGACTTATATCTATAGCTATTTTAGAAGATCTTGTCAAATTATGAAGTAATTCTAGTGACATGTTATAGCTATATAGCAATTTACATTGACCAATACACTGCAAGATAGCATTAACTTTGTTTGTCAGCCCTAAAGGGTTATAAATAATTTAGTTATAGCCCTCAGTTTTTGTGTGTTATATCAATAGCTATTGTAGAAGATATTGTGAAATTATAAAGTAATTCTAGTAACAGGTTATAGCTATATAGCAATTTATGTTGATTGATACCCGGCAAGATCAAATTAAATAAGTTTGTCAGCCCTAAGGGATTATAAATAATTTAGCTATAGCCCTCAAAATTGTGTGTGATAACCTATAGCTATTTTAAAAGATCATGTCAAATTATGAAGCAATTCTAGTAACAGGCCATAGCTATATAGCAATTTACGTTGACCAATACACTGCAAGATAGCATTAACTATGTTTGTCAGCCCTAAAGGGTTATAAGTAATTTAACTATAGCCCTCAATTTTGGTGTGTTATATCAATAGCTATTGCAGAAGACCTTGTGAAATTATAAAGTAAATCTAGTGACAGGTTATAGCTATATAGCAATTTACGTTGACCAATACACTGCAAGAAAGCATTAACAATGTTTGTCAGCCCTAAAGGGTTATAAATAATTTAGCTGTAACCCCCAATATTGGTGACTTATATCTATAGCTATTTTAGAAGATCTTGTCAAATTATGAAGTAATTCTAGTGACAGGTTATAGCTATATAGCAATTTACATTGACCAATACACTGCAAGATAGCATTAACTTTGTTTGTCAGCTCTAAAGGGTTATAAATAATTTAGTTATAGCCCTCAGTTTTTGTGTGTTATATCAATAGCTATTGTAGAAGATATTGTGAAATCATAAAGTAATTCTAGTAACAGGTTATAGCTATATAGCAATTTATGTTGATTGATACCCGGCAAGATCAAATTAAATAAGTTTGTCAGCCCTAAGGGATTATAAATAATTTAGCTATAGCCCTAAAAATTGTGTGTGATAACCTATAGCTATTTTAAAAGATCATGTCAAATTATGAAGCAATTCTAGTAACAGGCCATAGCTATATAGCAATTTACGTTGACCAATACACTGCAAGATAGCATTAACTATGTTTGTCAGCCCTAAAGGGTTATAAGTAATTTAACTATAGGCCTCAATTTTGGTGTGTTATATCAATAGCTATTGCAGAAGATCTTGTGAAATTATAAAGTAAATCTAGTGACAGGTTATAGCTATATAGCAATTTACGTTGACCAATACACTGCAAGAAAGCATTAACAATGTTTGTCAGCCCTAAAGGGTTATAAATAATTTAGCTGTAACCCTCAATATTGGTGACTTATATCTATAGCTATTTTAGAAGATCTTGTCAAATTATGAAGTAATTCTAGTGACAGGTTATAGCTATATAGCAATTTACATTGACCAATACACTGGAAGATAGCATTAACTTTGTTTGTCAGCCCTAAAGGGTTATAAATAATTTAGTTATAGCCCTCAGTTTTTGTGTGTTATATCAAAAGCTATTGTAAAAGATATTGTGACATTATAAAGTAATTCTAGTAACAGGTTTATAGCTATATAGCAATTTACGTTGACCAATAAACTGCAAGATAGCATTAACTATGTTTGTCAGCCCTAAAGGGTTATAAATAATGTAGCTATAGCCCTCAATTTTCGTGTGTCATATCAATAGATATTGCAAAAGATCTTGTGAAATTATAAAGTAAATCTAGTGACAGGTTATATCTATATAGCAATTTATGTTGATTGATACCCGGCAAGATAAAATTAACAAATATTGTCAGCTGTAAGGGGTTATAAATAATTTAGCTATAGCCTACAATATTGGTGAGTTATAACATATAGCTATTTTGTAAGATCTTGTTAAATTATGAATTAATTCTAGTGACAGGTTATAGCTCTATAGCAATTTACGTTGGCCAATACAATGCAAGATATCATTAACTAAGTTTGTCAGCCCTAAAGGGTTATACTTAATTTAGTTATAGCCCTCAATTTTGGTGTGTTATATCAATAGCTATTGCGAAAGATCTTGTGAAATTATAAAGTAAATCTAGTGACAGGTTATAGCTATATTGCAATTTACGTTGACCAATACAATGCAAGATAGCATTAACTATATTTGTCAGCCATAAAGGGTTATAAATAATTTAGTTATAGCCCTCAATTTTAGTGTGTTATATCAATGGCTATTGCAGAAGATCTTGTGAAATTATAAAGTAAATCTAGTTACAGGCTATAGCTATATAGCAATTTATGTTGATTGATACCCGGCAAGATAAAATTAACTAAGTTTGTCAGCCCTAAGGGGTTATAAATAATTTAGGTATAGCCCTCAATATTAGTGAGTTATAACCTATAGCTCTTTTATAATATCTTGTCATCTTGAAATTATGAAGTAATTCTAGTGACAGGTTATAGCTATATAGCAATTTACCTTGACCAATATACTGCTAGATAACATTAACTATGTTTGTCAGCCCAAAAGGGTTATAAATAATTTAGCTATAGCCCTCAATTTTGGTGTGTTATATCAATAGCTATTGCAGAAGATCTTGTGAAATTATAAAGTAAATCTAGTGACAGGTTATAGCTATATAGCAATTTATCTTGATTGATACTTGGCAAGATAAAATTAACTAAGTTTGTCAGCCCTAAGGGGTTACAAATCATTTATGTATAGCCATCAATATTGGTGAGTTATAACCTATAGCTATTTTGGAAGATCTTGTCAATTCATGAAGCAATTCTAGTGACAGGTTATAGCTATATAGCAATTTACGTTGACCAATACACTGCAAGATAGCATTAATTATGTTTGTCAGCCCTAAAGGGTTATAAATAATTTAGTTATAGCCCTTAATTTTGGTGTGTTATATCAATAGCTATTGCAAAAGATCTTGTGAAATTATAAAGTATATCTAGTGACAGGTTATAGCTATATAGCAATTTATGTTGATTGATACCCGGTAAGATAAAATTAACTAGGTTTGTCAGCCCTAAGGGGTTATAAATAATTTAGGTATAACCATCAATATTAGTGAGTTATAACCTATAGCTATTTTAGAAGATCTTATCAAATCATGAAGTAATTCTAGTGACAGGTTATAGCTATATAGCAATTTACGTTGACCAATATACTGCAAGATAACATGAACTATGTTTGTCAGCCCTAAAGGGTTATAAACAATTTAGCTATAGCTCTCAGTTTTGGTGTGTTATATCAGCAGGTATTTCAGAAGATCTGGTGATATTATAAAGTAATTCTAGTGATAGGTTATAGCTATATAGCAATTTATGTTGATTAATACCTGGCAACATAAAATTAAATAAGTTTGTCAGCCCTAAGGGGTTTTAAATAATTTAGCTATAACTCTAAATATTGGTGAGTTATATGTATAGCTATTTTAGAAGATCTTGTCAAATTATGAAGTAAATCTAGTTACAAGTTATAGCTATATAGCAATTTACGTTGACCGATACACTGCAAGTTAACATTAACTAAGTTTGTCAGACCTAAAGGGTTATAAATAATTTATCTATAGCCCTCAAACATGGTGTGTTATATCAGTAGCTATTGTAGAAGATCTTGTGAACCTATAAAGTAATTTTAGAGTCAGCTTATAGCTATATAGCAATTTAGGTTGACCAATACACTGCTGGATAACATTAACTGACAAACATAGTTAATGTTATCCCGAAAGGGTTATAAATAATTTAGCTATAGTACTTATTATTGGTGTGTTATATCAATAGCTATTGTAGAAGATCTTGTGAAATTATAAACTAATTCTATTAACAGGTTATAGCTATATAGTCATTTATGTTGACCGGTACCCTGCAAGATAATATTAACTAAGTTTGTGAGCCCTAAAGGGCTATAAATAATTTAGCTATAGCCCTAAATATTAGTGAGTTATATCTATAGCTATTTTAGAAGATCTTGTCAAATAATAAAGTAATTCTAGTAACAGGTTATAGATATATAGCAATTAATGTAATATATATATTATATAATAATTTTAACTAAGTTTGACAACCCTAAAGGGTTATAAATGATTTAGCTATAGCCCTAAATATTTATGAGATATCTATAGTTAATTTAGATGATCTAGTGAAATTATAAAGTAATTCTATTAACAGGTTATATCTACAAATTGAGTTAAGTTTATCTAGAAGGGTATCGGTGAACATAAATTGCTATTTATGTTCACCGATACCCTTCTAGATAAACTTAACTAAGTTTGCCAGCCCTAAAGCTTTATAAATAATTTAGCCGTATCGCTCAATATCGTGAGTTGTATCTATAGCTGTAGTAGAAACTTTTGTAAAAATATCAAGCAATTCCACCAACACGTTATCGGTTTATAGCAATTATAATTGGCATGACTTCAAGTATGTATATCTTGTTTTAGGTGTTGAATTATTTTTTGAAGAAAACAGCTACGGTATAATTGAAAGCGACTTTCTAACAGCAGCCATATGGGAAGCCGAGGATGGCGAGAATTCTAATTACATTTATATGTTCGATCCGAACCCCAGAGGCCCAACAGGCCAACCTATGCCAGAAGATGGAACGGCTTGCACTTTAAAGTTTTGCGGCGCAAAATTGTTGGCTGATCATTTCATCTCGCTTGTACATCCCGATGGCGACGGGGAGTATACTATTACACCTATAGAAATTGCTATAGAGAGAAATGGAAAGAAGAAAGTTACCAAGCGATATGGAATAAAGAAGGTACAGTACAATTATTTTACAAAGCAATGTAACTTTCTCTCTAAAGAGAAAGATTTACGCCATCTGGCGGAACTACTGATAAAATGTAACCACGAAATCTAGATATGTAGATTGCTACAAGATATATATATATATATATATATATATATATATAGTAAAAGAATTCTTGCCTTATACGGCTATCTGATTGCATAATCACCAGATATATCAATGTTAGATTCATTATTGCTCAAAAATTCACTCTCAGGTGGAATTAGAACCCACGTCTCCGACTATCGCGGCCATCGCGCTACCAACTGCACCACGGAAGGTTGCAGTCGATAGCATGCAAGAATAATAATAATCATATAATTCGACATAACAAAAATCTTGCGTGATATCGACTATAACTCTCCATGATGCACTTGGTAGCTCGAGGGTCGCGAGATAAAAAATTGTATGTACATAATTTCTTTTTGCTTAGAGTCCTGATAATACTGCAGCTGAGATGGCCAAGTTACAAAAACTGGGACGGTTGTCATACTACCAAGCCCCCAAAGCTGAATTTGAAATTCTTCGCGGTAGTAAGAGTCAGAATAGTAAGAGCTACTGCGTTAGCTCGCGTGGTAACCAAGATGTTCCTAACTGTATCATGGCGTATGTAATGGATAAACTTATACCGATATGCAGATGGAATTATAAAACAATTGATATGATTCTGGATATAGGTGATCAGTTGTACAAGGACAGCTATATTGTTTATAATCCGAAAGATAAGAAGATGCGTTTGGAAACGCTTATACGTGATGTTGTAGTGAAGGATGTTCGTGTAAGGATATCTGTGGGTGCTCCAGTTTTAACAGCGCGTTTCACTCTGCGGCTGCTAAATGAAGCCTTACAGGCTTGTTTTAACTTGAAGTCGTTTTGTATTGTATTAGTGGACGAGTCTGCGGTGGCTGTTTTTAAGAAGGAGGATACTTTTTATTTGTTTGATCCGACCGAGATGAATTTGTGCGGTTGTAGGGTTGATGAAGGTAGTGCTGCGGTTATCCGTGTGCAGGATCTTGGTAATGTTATTAGGATGCTGATTAGGAATATGTGTGAGGGTGGAATGGATCGCGAGGTCTTTCATGTGATTGTTGTGGGGATTAGGGAGATTGAAAAGGTGAAAGTGGGAGCGACGTTCGCGGAAATTAGTTCGAAGGTGACTAAGCATGTGGACAAGCCTCAGCCATGCGATAAGGTGATGCAGGGACATCCAAAATTACCGAAGTTACCCAAGACAGATGGTTCGTAGGTAGATAGATAAAAATTTGTTAACTATGTAAAATAATCATCCGAAAATACCATAGTTAGATATGACGGAGTAGGCGGTGATAATTAATCATTTGAAAGTACCAAACTTAACAAAGATGGATGGTTATAGGTAGGTCTTTGTGTATGTGTTAATAATTAATACTCCGAAAATATCAAACCCTACAGAGAAGTAGTAGTGGTTCCTTTATGTTGGTGTTGATAAAGAATCATCTGAATGTACTAAACTTGGCAAAGATGGATAATTAGTAGTAGGTTGGTCTTTATGTATGTGTTATGTGATAATTAATCATCCGAAAATACCGATTTTGGGTAAGTTGGATGGAATTAGTGGTACATATGTCTTTGTGTTAGCGTAGGTAATGAATCATCCGCAAATACCAAAGTTGTCAAAGATGTATAGTTAGTAGTTGGTAGACCTTGTGGTGTTGATAGTGAATTGTACTTTTTTTCTATGCAAAAAAGTGTCTATGTCTGTGATTGCGCCGTTGCGACTGTTGAATAATCTGTGTCAATGTTTGTGAATAAAAAATGTGTAATTTTTTGTGTTTGTTAAAATTTTTATGGATGAAATTGACTGTTTAAATTTATTACCAAATAGAAGATGGCAGCTGTGTAGAAATTGATTTAAAATGCAAAGAGATGAATGGAAGTACTACCTTTAAAACCAAAAACTAGTACAAAATAAGCATTTTGTAAAGACAATATTTGTTTTAGGTATAGTGCCACTTTTAGATATTAGTCGAATTAAACCGGGTCGGTCCGATGTTAATACCAAACTCTTCTTCCAAATTTGATCCTGATACATACACATACATATACATACATACATACATACATACATGCATGCATACAAACATACATACATTCATACATAATTACTTACATACGTACATACATACATACATGCATACGTACATACATACATACATGCATACATACATACATACATACATACATACATACACACATTCATACATACATACATACATACATACATACATACATACATACATACAGATCCAAAAACAGTCTATTACGACTATATGAGCCTGTGAGAATGAAAGTGGTGTAAGTCACATTTTGGTATTTATGAAAATCTACTTGCGAAGTTACAGACTTGAAATCAATTTATCCATAAAGAAAAATGTAACAGCGTACGTCGATTTATATAAATACCAAATGCAAAATCTTCTCCATTTCAAAACAATTCAAATGTGACACCACTTCCACTTTCATTATCACAAGTTCATATAATCCTGAAATGTAAAAATAAATTAGATTTAGATAACAATATACATTTATTTATCGATAACACTATAAATTTCCTTATACAGCACTGCTGTATTCGGGAAATAAAAACATAGTAGTTTTACTAATGATTTTTCATTGTTTATGGCTGTACTTTGATGTGTTTTCCGTGGTCTCTAGACGATGGCTGATATCCTTCTCTCTTCATATGAGAATATTTGGAACTTCTGATTGATCCTAGGTTATCATGTTGGAGAATGTTGGGGCAACACCATGCCATGAAAAATAATAATACAATGGTATAATTACGCCGTACGAAAGGTTATTTATCAACTTACCTGATTCTGAAGGTTAGAACCCAGGAGCAAGAAGATTTTTTTGAAAAAAATTAATTAAGTGTTACTATCCTTCTCTATTCATATGAAAACTTGGTTGTTCCTTGGTTATTATCTTGGAAAATGTTGGTGTTACATCATCAACATGAAAAAAAACATTTATGTAATTACGAAGTACTAAAAGTTCTTCGTGAACTTGTTTCTGAAGGATAGCTTGAACCCAGTAGCAAACCTAATAAAAAAAAGTATATTAGTGGATAGAGCAACTTAATGGACATTTTTTGTGCAAATAGTTTACCCCTATTTAAGCCCTAGGGGAAGAAAACGTAGCGCTAGCATCCAAAGTTGCAAAGATAGAAGAACAGCAACTATACATATAGAGCGGTACTAACTCTAAAAATATACTACCATCGTTATTTCAAACAAATGTACCCCTACGAAGTTTGATAAAATTTTGCATTTATTTTATTTGCATGGCTCAATGATTCTGCGAGTTTTGTCGGCAGTAGTGTAGTTATTGGCAGGGCTAACAATGCCGGAGTGGTCAACGAAGAAAGAACAGGACAAACACAATGTGCTCCATCGACATAAAGCCCCAACTCGGAAGGAAACGGTAATGTCACAACGACAAAAGGGAGACCACCCTACAAACAAAAGTTTTAAATTAAAGATGTCTGCCGAAATAAGGAGCAAACATACGGTACAGAGGGTCTGGACTTAAGTACCGGCGTCGATGGTGTCTGAGGCGGGCACCACGGCGTCGTCATCAAACGAGTGCCATGACTTCCCGGTTGAATCCTGGGCCGGGGGTCGCTAAAAAACGAACGGACCAGAGAGAACGGTGAAAGGGATAGCGGCGTGACCGAATCCGGGCCAAACTCCTTTGGGAAGACCCGGGCATTGGCGAGCAGGCCACCACAAAGGGATAACTGGAAGCGGAGAACGGAGGAATCTTCGAACATGCTAGACGAAAAGGAGGAGAACACCCTACTAGAAGAGAGGACGACCGAGCTAGCGGTCAGGCTGGCGATATTCGCGGGAGGAAAAAGAAACTTACATGTGGCGGTCAGACTCCTTTATTCTGACCGCCACATGTAAAAGGACGAGATCACTAGGGACAGTAATGTTAGAAGCATGACGCGGCTGAAGAAAGGCAGAAGTACGTGGCATCATGTAGAAGAGCTGGGCAAACAAGTTGAAAGAATGAAAGAAGAGCTCGTAGAGGTAGACCAACTAAGGACGAAATTAGAGGAGTGTGTGCGTAAATTAAGGGCATGAGAGGGCAGGGCCTCAGTTGGGTGCCAGACTCTGAACGAAGAACACAACACGGATCTACGGGATGCAGAAGCGAGCAAGGGGCTCATCGACGAGGAGGGAACCTACGAGCTGGCGCGGAACTTGAGGGACGAAACATGGACGGAGGTTACTTACCAGGTAATACGCGTCAACTGGGAGGGGACGGATAGAGGTATGGATACGGTGCGCCTGATAGGGCAAGAGTTTTAACATCAAACGGGGTACCCCGTGATGAGCTGTTGGAGCAGGCGTTAGCCCTAGGGAGGGTAGAATACCGAGAAATTATAACACGCGTACGGAGTCAGAGAGGGTGAGATACTTCCTCATGGTGGAAGCCAGGAGGAGAGAGAAAGGTCCCTCTTCCAAGCCCTGAGAACTTAGGGAGCTGACAAGCCTCATATTAAGGTGGAATCCCCGTAACGAATTAGAGACGCTGCGGAAACTAGTGGAATGCCGCTTCTTCTGAATAGGGAATAAGCTGTACATACATCCAGTGGGGAAGTGGGGAAGCAAAGTGACGGCGGGGAAGAATCCAGAAAAGGCATCCCAGGCGCCGCAGAGGGCGGGGGAAAAGCCGCCCCACGAAAAAACAGGAGAGCTGGTGCATTGTAGGATCACGGCTGTGGAAGGTCCATGAGGAGCCAGCGGTGATGGAAGACGGGCCACTGTAGGGCCGAGTGCTGAGGATAGGATCGGAGTCAGCGATGTGGAAAGACGGGACATTACGCGAACTGGTCCAAGCGGATGGGACCACGTATTGCGACCTGCGGTGAAGGTACGAACTGTAAACATCGAAGGGCTAGAAGTGTGCATGTGTCCAGGGTCTAGAAGATCCGAAAGGGCTTCTTTAAACTCGAGGTGAAGAAGGGACAGAGTGAGAAACTCAATGTTGTGATTGAAAGGTAATGTATTAGTGTCTAGGTGATGGTAAAGAGACCAGGGGCGACCGTCACTACCGGCACCGCGCCTTCAGCTCTTCGCCTGAGACACGGTGCCTTCGAGGCGAGAGACATAACTCTTCCACGCCGGCTCTATGCAAACGTAAGGTGCAATGTATACGAAAAGAGGGTGGGGAGATAACCTCTGGTGCTCGTGACGAAATTCAAACACTGGCGAACAAGAGCCTCGCCAGAGTAAGTTAATGGATCATGAGGAGTGGGCTCACCATGGCTGCGGAGAAGGCGGAGGCAGAAGAAGAATTCGGGCATGGCCCCTTCGCGGTTCTGGTGAAGACGATCATCCCTAACAAATGTGTTAAATACCTAGTAGCTATTATCGATGAAGGGATGACCTTAGCACGCTGTTTCCTACAATTTTCAATGGATCGTAACGGTAACAGTTTGAAAAAGTAGACAATTATGGGAAGTAACAGGTATAACACAATATCCCCCTTGGGAGCTCAAGGCCTTGACGTGGGGGGCATGCATGCCTTAATGATTTCACGAGCTGTGTCGGTGGTAGCGTAGCTACTGGCATGTCTAACCATGCCGGAGAGGTCAAAGAAAAGGGGATGACCTTTACCACGCATGTGGCCGAGGTACCCGGCTGGGTCGACTAGTCTGCTAGTCAGCTAGTCGACACTGAGACGGCTAATGCCAAACATACCGGGGCCTCGGGAGAGGAAGCAGGGGATGCTGGTACGGGTAGCGGACAACATCATGATATACGGAGCCCCAATTTGGGCCCACACAATGACAATTGAAAGGACCAAACATGTGATAGGGGCAGCCCTAAGGTTTACCAGAGTATACAGGACCACGGCAAGGGAAATATTCTTGGTGGTAGCCAGCATCGTCCCAGATAAACTCCAGGCCACGAAAATGGCCACACTATACAGGGGGAGATCTAAACAAACAGCTAGCACCAGGGAGGAAGAGAAAGCCAAGACCCGAAGACTGTGGCTAGTGCGATGGAGAGGTAAGCCGCCCGAGCAAGCGACGTGGACCCGAAGACTGATTCTGATCGAGGCAAGGACTAGTATGAAACATGGCGAGATCAGCTACCACATCACCTAGGTCCTCACCGGACATGGCTGTTTTCGAGCATACCTATACAGGATCAGCCGGGTTGAGACGGACAGATAGACAATCCGCAGCACACCGTTTTCATGTGTCAACGATGGGAGAACCAACGGGCAGCTCTGAACTGAAAGATAGTCTCAATGATGACACCGGAAACTATGGTACTGTTGATGCTAAATCGGAAGCCATCGCCCAGTACGTCAGGGAAGTAATAAGCTTGATGGAGGATGAGAAGTAGAGCGAAGACTCAACCAGGCCAGTAATGCGGGAGCGGTCTCGGGCTTAGTTGAGGGAGGAGGTAGGGTTTAGCTGGTAGGGCGGCTCATTAGGGTAGGAATCCAGTACTACATGTGGGAGAATGCTAATACGGTCCTCTGGGTGTCTATTGAAGGTTCCTGTGACCAAGCGACGGCACGCGCACAATGAGCTACCCGTTTGCAGCAGGGGGGGTCGGGGCCCAAGTATCATCATTTCACCGAAGTCCCCTGGCCCAAAGAGCGGAATCCAGTCAAAAATGCAATAGCTGCACAGAACCCGTGATCAGTGTTTTCCTCTCTCCTTCCCCTTGACCGGACCGTATCTGGTATACCTAGTGTTCGTTCAGGTTTCCCTCCGCCCCAATTACAGCAGACATCTCTGTGTTTACCGCTGACGCCTGCTGGCTTTCCTGCTCCTGCCTCTACCACCGGCCGAACATATATATATATATATATATATATATATATATATATATATATATATATATTATCTTGAATTATATTTATTTCATTTGAAATATTTTCGTGTTATTTACATGGGTTTTATTTATGAATATAATTTTTTTGTTGGTATATTCTTTATTTGATTTGTGACACCCCTGGCCTACTACGTCACATTCCCCACCTCAAACCAAAAAAATGGTATAACATGATAAAAAAAAAAACTACAGTAGACGTTATTTATTTATCAACACACATATATTTATTAAGTACAAAAGGGTTGTAAAAAATGGTGCTGGGTGTTGAGTAGAAGGCACTTTTAAGGCCAAAACACGTGCTTACGTGAAGAGCTAAAGACTACTACAGTTTTAACATATAAGTAATAATCTGTGAAAAAAACACAAATGAAAATTATTGTTCGACTTGTATAGCATTAAGAGATGCAACTTACGACTATTATTACACGAAGACGCTAGTATCTACGAAGTGAATACTCTCAATTCCTACAATATAAAATTAGTATTCAGCATACAATGTATCGTATACTAGCGTCTGCGTCTGAATGTAGTCTTAGAGTTCAGGTGTTGAGTATACCTGATACAGTTAGTATTAAAATTTGCTTACATTACTAAAATTCCATTTGGACGGATATAATTGCTTTCAGGTCAAAATTGAAATTAATATTCAAGATGATTACACACTTAACGAATATACGTAGATTTTTTCTTCTGTAATCTACATCAGATGGTATTGTCGTGATATATTCTTGCTTCATTTCAATTTAATTCAGTGTTATTGTAGGAGTTGATGCACAACTAAGGTTCAATGTGGTGTCGTCTTATTGCACCTCTTTTTACCAACGTTTCCTAAATCTAAGAGTGTAAAATTAACTTTTATTTAATAGTAATTAATTTTTCACGATTTAACTTTTTTTTTGTTAGTTAGATTGCTATCGTAGTTTTCTGATAGCGAATGAAAATTGCACATAGTTTTACGCAACGTTGGTGAAAACGGACAATATAATCCGATTCAAAAAGGTTACACGTCGAGGTATTTAAATTTATTATAATTATTTATTTTTAATACTATCTACAAGTTGTTCGCCTGACCAAGTTCCAGTTAGGTTAATTCAAGCAACTCCACTAATTTCCAGTTATGAATACTTTAAAATACTTTAAGATACTTTAAATTCATTAAAATACTATAAAATACTTTAAAATACTTTAAAATACTTTAAAATACTTTAAAATACTTGAAAATACTTGAAAATACTTTAAAATACTTTTAAATACTTTTAAATACTTTAAAATACTTTAAAATACTTGAAAATACTTGAAAATACTTGAAAATACTTGAAAATACTTGAAAATACTTGAAAATACTTGAAAATACTTGAAAATATTTGAAGATACTTAAAAATACTTGAAAATACTATCCATATGGATAAATAGTCCGTATGAATCGTTGTTTTTTTCCCTTCAAATTAAGTTAAAGATTGATTTCCAGTAGAATTAAAGTTAATTTAAAAAAAATACTTTATATTATTTTTAAATACTTTCAAATACTTTCAATTACTTTAAAATACTTTAAAATACTTTAAAATACTTCAAAATACTTTAAAATACTTTAAAATACTTTAAAATACTTTCAAATACTTTCAAATACTTTCAAATACTTTCAAATACTTTAAAATACTTTAAAATATTTTAAAATACTTTAAAATACTTTCAAATACTTTAAAATAATACTTTAAAATACTTTAAAATACTTTAAAATACTTTAAAATACTTTAAAATACTTTAAAATACTTTAAAATACTTTAAAATACTTTAAAATACTTTAAAATACTTTAAAATACTTTAAAATACTTTAAAATACTTTAAAATACTTTAAAATACTTTAAAATACTTTAAAATACTTTAAAATACTTTAAAATACTTTAAAATACTTTAAAATACTTTAAAATACTTTAAAATACTTTAAAATACTTTAAAATACTTTAAAATACTTTAAAATACTTTAAAATACTTTAAAATACTTTAAAATACTTTCAAATACTTTCAAATACTTTCAAATACTTTAAAATACTTTAAAATACTTTAAAATACTTTCAAATACTTTAAAATACTTTAAAATACTTTAAAATACTTTAAAATACTTTAAAATACTTTAAAATACTTTAAAATACTTTAAAATACTTTAAAATACTTTAAAATACTTTAAAATACTTTAAAATACTTTAAAATACTTTAAAATACTTTCAAATACTTTCAAATACTTTCAAATACTTTCAAATACTTTCAAATACTTTCAAATACTTTCAAATACTTTAAAATACTTTCAAATACTTTAAAATACTTTAAAATACTTTAAAATACTTTAAAATACTTTAAAATACTTTAAAATACTTTAAAATACTTTAAAATACTTTAAAATACTTTAAAATACTTTAAAATACTTTAAAATACTTTAAAATACTTTAAAATACTTTAAAATACTTTAAAATACTTTAAAATACTTGAAAATACTTGAAGATACTTGAAGATACTTGAAGATACTTGAAGATACTTGAAGATACTTAAGAATACTTGAAAATACTATCCATATGGATAAATAGTCCGTATGAATCGTTGTTTGTTTCCCTTCAAATTAAGTTAAAGATTGATTTCCAGTAGAATTAAAGTTAATTTAAAAAAAATACTTTATATTATTTTTAAATACTTTCAAATACTTTCAATTACTTTAAAATACTTTAAAATACTTTAAAATACTTTAAAATACTTTAAAATACTTTAAAATACTTTAAAATACTTTAAAATACTTTAAAATACTTTAAAATACTTTAAAATACTTTAAAATACTTTAAAATACTTTAAAATACTTGAAAATACTTGAAAATACTTTAAAATACTTTAAAATACTTTAAAATACTTTAAAATACTTTAAAATACTTTAAAATACTTTAAAATACTTTACTTTAAAATACTTGAAAATACTTGAAAATACTATCCATATGGATAAATAGTCCGTATGGATCATTGATTTTTCCCTACAAAGTAAGTTAAAGATTGACTTCCAGTAAAATTAAAGTTAATTTAAAAAAAATGCTTTATATTTGTTTTAAATACTTTCAAATTCTTTAAATTACTATCTGAGAAAGTCAAATCCAACCTAGGGTTGTAGCGCTTAATGGACGAACGTAGAAACCAGTTCCTTATGCTTAGAATATCTGATAATACCTTATTAGCTGTTATAGCAGTTATAGCTGTTTAAGCTGTTTAAGCTGTTTAATAGCTTTAAATAACAATAACAGCTTAAGAAGGTATTAAAAGATATTAACAGCACAAATAATAGGTAGCAGATATTAATAATAAATAATTATAAACATTCTTGTACTATTATGTATAAAAGCTGGTTGCTCACACAATACTATCTCAGTTTCTAAACAATTTCTGCAAGATATGTTAGTAGATTACATCTAATCACAGTCTACAGTTATAGATTTATACAATGTAGCCTTAATCTATATTAAAATAGATTAGAGTAATTGGATACAAAGAAAACTGTACTGGATTATGATTATAGTTATACGGCTGAATTATTTTCCACATACAAATGGCGAACTAAATAGACCTACTTTAAAACTAAAGCGAACACAAAATGTCGTAATAATTAATTATAATAATAATAACAAAAATATCTTGATAAAAATAAAATCTCTTTAAAAAAATTCGCCTGTTGTACAATCAACGGCGACACAAAAATACGTAAACATTCTACAGTCTAACAGAAATACAGATTCGATTTTATCGTACATTTGTACATCCAAATACGGTACACAATGGCAACAATTGTCTGAATAATATTCATGATACTGAAGGATGTATCGACGGAGTAGGGCAAGAAAAACAAAACTGCTTTTAAAAAAAAAGGCTCAAATTAATTTAAAGGATTTAATAAACAAAAGTAAAAGGCCCAATCTATAATGGCCAATCTGAGGTTCTTCATTTCACAATAGTTAAAAGTTAACTATTAGTACTCAGTCCTTTAAATCAATTTGGTCCTTTTGTTAAAAAAACGCAGATTGGCCTTTCTTGCGCTACATAGTCGATATGTTGACAGTAGTAGTGCTAGACAGGTATAGGCTAATTTTTTGAAGTCGGAAATACCAAATTCGAACTTATCTTAGTTGAGTTTTCGGTTAAAAAACTTAAAGCAACCCTAAAAAAATATTTAAAAACCTTAAAACAACCTTCAAATTCTTTAAAAAAAACCTTGAAACATCTTAAGGGTCGGAGAAAACCAAGTTAAAAAAAGTTAGCCCATACCCGCCTACTACTACTACTGTTGAAGTAATTAAATTCAAATATTTCCCAGTTTCAGTTAGGTTAGTTACAGTAATTCGATGCATTTCCAGTTGTGTTATAAATGCATTAAAATACTATCCAGTAGTCCATATGGACCATTCAAATTGAGCTGAATTAAGGATAGTTGCATGTTTGTTCTTCAAGTTGTATTAAAAATACTAAACAATCCTTGTGCATAGTGATATCACGTTTAGTTCATATAATTTCTATGGCTATTTGGCAGAAGTTGTTATATTAATTTTACTAAATGTTCATAAGAACTATCAGGCTATTAATTCTTGATATATCAGGTTTTAAGACCGGTCAATATACCCACTTTCCGTTTTAGATTTCAGATATTGTCGTAAATCAGTATATTTGCCCACATACGGCGAATATACTGATTTGCGACAACTGAGCTATATATATATATATATATATATATATATATATTATTAAGGCTATTAACACTTTACGGGCCTTTCCGCCTGATATAAATAACGAAACCTGAAAGCTTTTGAGTTACAACCTACTAATCGCGACATATTGGTGAAGGCGCCGGGTAGACTACCGGTACCTCACTCGGTTTTAGGCTGATTATAGAAAACATACTGATTATTAAAATTATACAACAAAAAATGATATCAACTATTGGCAAAAAACAGAGATTATTTTAGATATAATTTTGTGATAAAAATTACTAAAATATTTTACAGTTGAATTAAATAAATATGTTGCCCTTGCGCCCGCATTCACCCTCCCAATCCCATCTCACCCCAGTTCAAGCAGTTTCCTTCTGCTTCAACAACTCCTGCTGTTTTTCAGCAGGAGTGTAAACAATCTCCGCGTACTCAGTCTTATCATCATCGTGCTTCACCACAGGCCGCAGATTTTGGTTGACCAAATCCAGTTCCGCGTACACAATACCTTCCTTATCATCCTCCACCTTGGTCGCCTCTTCAGGTAGCACGTCCAGGGCAACAACCTTCACGTCTTCAGTGGTTTCCATAATCTTGACGTCATCTTTGTCTTCCTGCGCGACCTTATCGCTCTTCTTTTTAAAGAGTGATAGGGATATGTTGGGTTTGGTGAGTTTAAGTGGAGGAAGGATGCGTTTGCGTTCCTTTGGTCTTGCGTCGGCGCTTTCTGTATCGCTACTGAGTATAAGAAAATATGAGCGTGTGGCATTTTATGAATATAAGTGAAACTCGTACGTAAGCAGTAAGTCCATGCGGTGTTAAGTTGTGGAGGAAGCTAATCAAGTGATTATAGAGCTGGGTAGCAAAGCATTTGGTAGAATCTTACATAACAAAATATTAATTAATATTCACCATACAGTTTATTATATATCTTATTTTTGTAAAATACGTACAGGTGTTATTATCACTTTTGTAATTTGTAATTTAATGTGTAATGTGTACACTCCGGTGAGACTCGAATCCACGTTTCACGCTACCAACTACACCACGGAGGACAAAGCTAGCTAAAGATATATATATATATATATATATATATATATATATATATATATATATATATGTATATATGTATATATGTATATATGTATATATGTATATATGTATATATGTATATATGTATATATGTATATATGTATATATGTATATATGTATATATGTATATATGTATATATGTATATATGTATGTATATATATATATATATATATATATATATTTAGATTGATAAGAGATAACAAATAAATGAATATTAATATATACTGCCATTCATAAGAAGATAAAAACATCAAGTATTTATTGAAGGCAGTATATTTACTTAGAGGTCAATCAATAAACATGTCTACCATAAAACATGATTAATCTAAGTCAATTTTAATCTATAAGCACCTTAACCACCGAAACCTTCAATTCCAAAAAGCGTCAAATCTGAAAAGCAAGTATCATTAATGTTTTCTAGCCACTCTACGTAAGCTGAAGCACCAAACCCTTAATATTATTGAGATAACTGAAGGCAAGTGAACTTACCATTCTCCTGTGGTTTTGTCACCTTTTCCTGTAACCAAGTAGAATAATATATTGAACTGAATGTTTATAGTACCTTTATGTGAATGGTGGGACGAGTTGGAGGAGTAGATGCCCGAATTGATAAGATTAAATCGAAATTTAGATGTACGATTGCATATAAACATTACGTAATTTGAGTTGATCATTTAGAATATATTTATTATGCAAATATAATTTACCGAAAGAAAAAAAAAACGAAACATTAAATAGACGTGACAATCAGGTATGATGAACGAATGAAAATAGATAATATTATAGTCTTTTAATTATTGATTAATCTTCTATGCACACAAAAAAAGATACATTATTAAAACCTTTATAAGTAGTTTATTTTTGGAAATTTTGTGTATTATTTGATATCGATTTATTAAATACAGAATCCAGTGTATTTAATCAATTGGAATTAGATATATGGTACGTATGTAGTACATGCAAAGTACTACTAGATTAGTATAAGAACAGCTGCTTTGTGTAAGTCGACTTGTAGCCTCACTTCCAAGATGTAGGTGAATATAAGATCGATAAGGTCGATTTGTAAAAAAAAAACATTTTTAGGTGAACAGAATGTTTTTGATTTGTAAGTCGACTTGTGGCGTCTCAAATTATTTACAATTTGAGTTGTACATTTGGAACATATTTTTAACAAGTATGAACAAGTGGAAACCTCTAATGCATAAGTAAAGAGCATTAGAAATCTATATTTGCAATTAGCCAAAAAGTTTGTGTTTGAAAAATGAACTGTAAGTCGACTTGTAGCCTCACACAACTTACAAAAATTTAGTTGTACATTTAAAATATATATGCTATTAATGGTGGAAAAGAAGAAACTTCTAATCTAAAAATTGTCTGCATAATGAATTTATAAATCCACATTTATAGTTAGGCGGAATATTTTTGGTATTCAGTCGCAGTTTTTTGAGCTGACATGGGGTCAATTTTCAACTCTCTGGAATAAAAGTAAATTACCATTGTTTAAGTTTCTAAAATTTGCTTGATTCAACTAGAAAAATAGATCGGGAACTCAATTTTGATAATCTCTTTTAGATATCTTCATTATCTTGAAAAATAACATGAGTTACTATTACTACGTTACTATTTTAATAATGTCAAAAAGATATCTTCAAAGATATCACTGAATTACTATAGAATATATTATATATATTTTAGTTCATTTCTTCGGAACAAAAGTGACTCACCATGACCTAAATTTCTAAAATGTACTTGGTTTTAGCACAAACTTTAATGAGGAACTCAATTTTGATAATTCCAAAGAGATATCTTCATTTTCTTCAAAGATATGACTGAGTTACTATGGAAATAGATATTTTACTTTATTTCTACGAAATAAATGACTCACCACGACTTAATATTCTTAAGTGTGTTTTATTTAAGCACAACAATGAATGGGGAACTCAATTTTGATGATCCCAAAGATATATCTTCATTATCCTTAAAGATATGACTGTGTTACTATGGAAATTGATATTTTACTTCATTTATTTGAAATAAAAGCGACTTACAGCTTTTACAGTGTACTTGATTTAAACACAAAAATTGATATACAATTTCAATAATCCCAAAGAGATATCTTTATTATATTTAGAGATATGACTGAGTTACTATGGAAATAGATATTTTACAACATTTCTTTGAAGTAAAAATGACTCGCTATGACATACATTTAAAGTATATGTACTTCATTTAAGTACAGAAATTAATGGGGAACTAAATTTTGATAATCTCAAAGAGATATCTTCATTATCTTCAAAGATATAAGTTAATATGGAAGTAGAAATTTAACTTGATTTCTTCGAAATAAAAGTGACTCACTACGACGAAGTTTGTAAAGTGTACTTGATTTTAGCACAACAATTAATGGGTAACTCAAATTTGACATTCCCAAAAAGATATCTTGTTAACCAATTTAGAATCATTTTTAGTATACGAATTGAAGCTATAATTTTAAAAATGCAAATCAGAGCCATACAATCGCAGTTTTTTGAGCTGTCATATACTCAATTTATGAAATATTTATTATTTCCTTCTAGAACCTAATTCTAGATTAAATAACCTTTAATTTAAGGTATAAATCACCAATTTAGAATCATTTTTAGTATAGGAATTGCAGCTTTAATTTTAGAAATGTAAATCAGAACCATTCAATCGCAATTTATTGAGCTGTCATATACTCAATTTATGAAATATTTATCATTTCCTCCTAGAACTTAATTCTAGATTAAATTATCTTTAATATAAGATATAAATCACTAATTTACAATAATTTTTAGTGTATGAATTGAAGCTTTATTTTACAAACGTAAATCAGAGCCATTCAATCGCAGATTATTGAATTGTCATATACTCAATTTAAGAAATATTTAATATTTCCTCCTAGAACTTAATTTTAGATTAAATTATCTTTAATTTAAAATATAAATCACTAATTTATAATCATTTTTAGTATAGGGAATGAAGCTTTAATTTTACAAATGTATATCAGAGCCATTCAATCGCAATTTATTGAGCTGTCATATACTCAATTTATGAAATATTTATCATTTCCTCCTAGAACTTAATTCTAGATTAAATTATCTTTAATATAAGATATAAATCACTAATTTACAATAATTTTTAGTGTATGAATTGAAGCTTTATTTTACAAACGTAAATCAGAGCCATTCAATCGCAGATTATTGAATTGTCATATACTCAATTTAAGAAATATTTAATATTTCCTCCTAGAACTTAATTTTAGATTAAATTATCTTTAATTTAAAATATAAATCACTAATTTATAATCATTTTTAGTATAGGGAATGAAGCTTTAATTTTACAAATGTATATCAGAGCCATTCAATCGCAATTTATTGAGCTGTCATATACTCAATTTATGAAATATTTATCATTTCCTCCTAGAACTTAATTCTAGATTAAATTATCTTTAATATAAGATATAAATCACTAATTTACAATAATTTTTAGTGTATGAATTGAAGCTTTATTTTACAAACGTAAATCAGAGCCATTCAATCGCAGATTATTGAATTGTCATATACTCAATTTAAGAAATATTTAATATTTCCTCCTAGAACTTAATTTTAGATTAAATTATCTTTATTTTAAGATATAAATCACCAATTTAGAATCATTTTTAGTATAGGAACTGAAGGTTTAATTTTAAAAATGTAAATTAGAGCCATTCAATCGCAGATTCTTGAGCTGTCATATACTCAATTTATGAAATATTTATTATTTCCTCCTAGAACTTAATTCTAGATTAAATTATCATTAATTTAAGATAAAAATCACCAATTTAGAATCATTTTTAGCATAGCAACTGAAGTTTTAATTTTACAAATATAAAGCAGAGCAATTCAATCGCAGATTCTTGAGCTGTCCTATACTCAATTTAAGAAATATTTATTATTATATTATTATTTCCTCCTAGAACTTAATTCTATATTAAATTATCTTTATTTAAGATACAAATCACCAATTTAGAATACTTTTTAGTATATAAACTGAAGCTTTAATTTAGTAATGTAAATCAGAGATATTCAATCGTAGATTCTTGAGCTGTCATATACTCCATTTATGAAATATATATTATTTCCTCTAACAACTTAATTCTAGATTAAATTATCTTTAATTTAAGATATAAATCACTAATTTAGATTCATTTTTAGTATAGGAACTGAAGCTCTAATTTTACAAATGTAAATCAAAGACCTTCAATTGCAGATTTTGGAGCTGTCATATAATAATTTAAGAAATATTTATTATTTCCCCCTAGACCTTATTTTTAGATTAAATTATCTTTAATTTAAGATATAAATTACCAATTTAGAATCATTTTTATTATAGGAACTGAAGATTTAATTTTACAAGTGTAAATCAGAGCCATTCGATCGCAGATTTTTGAGCTGTCATATACTCAATTTATAAAATATTTATTATTTCCTCCTAGAACTTAATTCTAGATTAAATTATCTTTAATTTAAGATATAAATCACCAATTTAGAATCATTTTTAGTATAGGAACTGAAGCTTTAATTTTACAAATGTAAATCAAAGCCATTCAATTGCAGATTTTGGAGCTATCATATACCCAATTTAAGAAATATTTATTACTTCCTCATAGAACTTAATTCTACAGTAAATTATCTTTAATTTAATATATAAATCACCAATTTAGAGTCATTTTTATTATAGGAACTGAAGCTTTAATATTACAAATGTAAATCAAAGCCATTCAATTGCAGATTTTGGAGCTGTCATGTACTCAATTTAGGAAATATTTATTATTTTCTCCTAGAACTTAATTCTAGATTAAATTATCTTTAATTTAAGATATAAATCACCAATTTAGAGTCATTTTTAGTAGAGAAACTGAAGCTTTAATTTTACAAATGTAAATCAAAATCATTCAATTGAAGATTTTGGAGCTGTCATATACTCAATTTAAGAAATATTTATTATTTCCTCCTAGAACTTAATTCTAGATTAAATTATCTTTAATTCAAGATATAAATCACCAATCTAGAATCATTTTTAGTATAGGAACTGAAGCTTTAATTTTACAAATGTAAATGAAAGCCATTCAATTGCAGATTTTAGAGCTGTCATATACTCAATTCAAAAAATATTTATTATTTCCTTCTAGAACTTTATTCTAGATTAAATTGTCTTTCATTTAAGATCTAAATCACCAATTTAGAATCATTTTTAGTATAGGAACTGAAGCTTTCATTATACAAACGTAAATCAAAGCCATTCAATTGCAGATTTTGGAGCTGTCATATACTCAATTTAAGAAATATTTATTGTTTACTCTTGTAACTTAATTCTAGATTAAATTATCTTTAATTTAAGATATAAATCACCAATATAGAATCATTTTTAGTTTAGGGACTGAAGCTTTAATTTTACAAATGTAAATCAAAGCCATTCAATTGCAGATTTTGAAGCTGTCATATACTCAATTTAAGAAATATTTATTATTTCCTCCTAGAACTTAATTCTAGATTAAATTATCATTAATTTAAGATAAAAATCACCAATTTAGAATCATTTTTAGCATAGCAACTGAAGTTTTAATTTTACAAATATAAAGCAGAGCAATTCAATCGCAGATTCTTGAGCTGTCCTATACTCAATTTAAGAAATATTTATTATTATATTATTATTTCCTCCTAGAACTTAATTCTATATTAAATTATCTTTATTTAAGATACAAATCACCAATTTAGAATAATTTTTAGTATATAAACTGAAGCTTTAATTTAGTAATGTAAATCAGAGATATTCAATCGTAGATTCTTGAGCTGTCATATACTCCATTTATGAAATATATATTATTTCCTCTAACAACTTAATTCTAGATTAAATTATCTTTAATTTAAGATATAAATCACTAATTTAGATTCATTTTTAGTATAGGAACTGAAGCTCTAATTTTACAAATGTAAATCAAAGACCTTCAATTGCAGATTTTGGAGCTGTCATATAATAATTTAAGAAATATTTATTATTTCCCCCTAGACCTTATTTTTAGATTAAATTATCTTTAATTTAAGATATAAATTACCAATTTAGAATCATTTTTATTATAGGAACAGAAGATTTAATTTTACAAGTGTAAATCAGAGCCATTCGATCGCAGATTTTTGAGCTGTCATATACTCAATTTATAAAATATTTATTATTTCCTCCTAGAACTTAATTCTAGATTAAATTATCTTTAATTTAAGATATAAATCACCAATTTAGAATCATTTTTAGTATAGGAACTGAAGCTTTAATTTTACAAATGTAAATCAAAGCCATTCAATTGCAGATTTTGGAGCTATCATATACCCAATTTAAGAAATATTTATTACTTCCTCATAGAACTTAATTCTACAGTAAATTATCTTTAATTTAATATATAAATCACCAATTTAGAGTCATTTTTATTATAGGAACTGAAGCTTTAATATTACAAATGTAAATCAAAGCCATTCAATTGCAGATTTTGGAGCTGTCATGTACTCAATTTAGGAAATATTTATTATTTTCTCCTAGAACTTAATTCTAGCTTAAATTATCTTTAATTTAAGATATAAATCACCAATTTAGAGTCATTTTTAGTAGAGAAACTGAAGCTTTAATTTTATAAATGTAAATCAAAATCATTCAATTGAAGATTTTGGAGCTGTCATATACTCAATTTAAGAAATATTTATTATTTCCTCCTAGAACTTAATTCTAGATTAAATTATCTTTAATTCAAGATATAAATCACCAATCTAGAATCATTTTTAGTATAGGAACTGAAGCTTTAATTTTACAAATGTAAATGAAAGCCATTCAATTGCAGATTTTAGAGCTGTCATATACTCAATTCAAAAAATATTTATTATTTCCTTCTAGAACTTTATTCTAGATTAAATTGTCTTTCATTTAAGATCTAAATCACCAATTTAGGATCATTTTTAGTATAGGAACTGAAGCTTTCATTATACAAACGTAAATCAAAGCCATTCAATTGCAGATTTTGGAGCTGTCATATACTCAATTTAAGAAATATTTATTGTTTACTCTTGTAACTTAATTCTAGATTAAATTATCTTTAATTTAAGATATAAATCACCAATATAGAATCATTTTTAGTTTAGGGACTGAAGCTTTAATTTTACAAATGTAAATCAAAGCCATTCAATTGCAGATTTTGAAGCTGTCATATACTCAATTTAAGAAATATTTATTATTTCCTCCTAGAACTTAATTCTAGATTAAATTATCTTTAATTTAAGATATAAATCACCAATTTAGATTCATTTTTAGTATAGGAACTGAAGCTTTAATATTACAAATGTAAATCAAAGCCATTCAATTGCAGATTTTGGAGCTGTCATGTACTCAATTTAGGAAATATTTATTATTTCCTCCTAGAACTTAATTCTAGATTAAATTATCTTTAATTTAAGATATAAATGACCAATTTAGAATCATTTTTAGTATAGGAACTGAAGCTTTAATTTTACAAATGTAAATCAAAGCCTTTCAATTGCAGATTTTGGAGCTGTCATATACTAAATTTGAGAAATATTTATTATTTCCTCTTAGGACTTAATTCTAGATTAAATTATCTTTAATTTAAGATATAAATCATCAAGTTAGATTTATTTTTAGTATAGGAACTCAAGCTTTGTTTTACAAACGTAAATCAAACCCATTCAATTGCAGATTTTGGAGCTGTCATATACTCAATTTAAGAAATATTTATTATTTCCTCCTAGAACTTAATTCTACATTAAATTATCTTTAATTTAAGATATAAATCACCAATTTAGAATCATTTTTAGTATAGGAACTGAAGCTTTAATTTTACAAATGTAAATCAAAGCCTTTCAATTGCAGATTTTGGAGCTGTCATGTACTCAATTTAGGAAATATTTATTATTTCCTCCTAGAACTTAATTTTAGATTAAATTATCTTTAATTTAAGATATAAATCACCAATTTAGATTCATTTTTAGTATAGGAACTGAAGCTTTAATATTACAAATGTAAATCAAAGCCATTCAATTGCAGATTTTGGAGCTGTCATGTACTCAATTTAGGAAATATTTATTATTTCCTCCTAGAACTTAATTCTAGATTAAATTATCTTTAATTTAAGATATAAATGACCAATTTAGAATCATTTTTAGTATAGGAACTGAAGCTTTAATTTTACAAATGTAAATCAAAGCCTTTCAATTGCAGATTTTGGAGCTGTCATATACTAAATTTGAGAAATATTTATTATTTCCTCTTAGGACTTAATTCTAGATTAAATTATCTTTAATTTAAGATATAAATGACCAATTTAGAATCATTTTTAGTATAGGAACTGAAGCTTTAATTTTACAAATGTAAATCAAAGCCATTCAATTGCAGATTTTGAAGCTGTCATATACTCAATTTAAGAAATATTTATTATTTCCTCCTAGAACTTAATTCTAGATTAAATTATCTTTAATTTAAGATATAAATCACCAATTTAGATTCATTTTTAGTATAGGAACTGAAGCTTTAATATTACAAATGTAAATCAAAGCCATTCAATTGCAGATTTTGGAGCTGTCATGTACTCAATTTAGGAAATATTTATTATTTCCTCCTAGAACTTAATTCTAGATTAAATTATCTTTAATTTAAGATATAAATGACCAATTTAGAATCATTTTTAGTATAGGAACTGAAGCTTTAATTTTACAAATGTAAATCAAAGCCTTTCAATTGCAGATTTTGGAGCTGTCATATACTAAATTTGAGAAATATTTATTATTTCCTCTTAGGACTTAATTCTAGATTAAATTATCTTTAATTTAAGATATAAATCATCAAGTTAGATTTATTTTTAGTATAGGAACTCAAGCTTTGTTTTACAAACGTAAATCAAACCCATTCAATTGCAGATTTTGGAGCTGTCATATACTCAATTTAAGAAATATTTATTATTTCCTCCTAGAACTTAATTCTACATTAAATTATCTTTAATTTAAGATATAAATCACCAATTTAGAATCATTTTTAGTATAGGAACTGAAGCTTTAATTTTACAAATGTAAATCAAAGCCTTTCAATTGCAGATTTTGGAGCTGTCATGTACTCAATTTAGGAAATATTTATTATTTCCTCCTAGAACTTAATTCTAGATTAAATTATCTTTAATTTAAGATATAAATCAGCAATTTAGATTCATTTTTAGTATAGGAACTGAAGCTTTAATATTACAAATGTAAATCAAAGCCATTCAATTGCAGATTTTGGAACTGTCATGTACTCAATTTAGGAAATATTTATTATTTCCTCCTAGAACTTAATTCTAGATTAAATTATCTTTAATTTAAGATATAAATGACCAATTTAGAATCATTTTTAGTATAGGAACTGAAGCTTTAATTTTACAAATGTAAATCAAAGCCTTTCAATTGCAGATTTTGGAGCTGTCATATACTAAATTTGAGAAATATTTATTATTTCCTCTTAGGACTTAATTCTAGATTAAATTATCTTTAATTTAAGATATAAATCATCAAGTTAGATTTATTTTTAGTATAGGAACTCAAGCTTTGTTTTACAAACGTAAATCAAACCCATTCAATTGCAGATTTTGGAGCTGTCATATACTCAATTTAAGAAATATTTATTATTTCCTCCTAGAACTTAATTCTACATTAAATTATCTTTAATTTAAGATATAAATCACCAATTTAGAATCATTTTTAGTATAGGAACTGAAGCTTTAATTTTACAAATGTAAATCAAAGCCTTTCAATTGCAGATTTTGGAGCTGTCATATACTAAATTTGAGAAATATTTATTATTTCCTCTTAGGACTTAATTCTAGATTAAATTATCTTTAATTTAAGATATAAATCATCAAGTTAGATTTATTTTTAGTATAGGAACTCAAGCTTTGTTTTACAAACGTAAATCAAACCCATTCAATTGCAGATTTTGGAGCTGTCATATACTCAATTTAAGAAATATTTATTATTTCCTCCTAGAACTTAATTCTACATTAAATTATCTCTAATTTAAGATATAAATCACCAATTTAGAATCATTTTTAGTATAGGAACTGAAGCTTTAATTTTACAAATGTAAATCAAAGCCATTCAATTGCAAATTTTAGAGCTGTCACATACTCAATTTATGAAACATTTATTATTTACTCCTAGAACTTAATTCTAGATTAAATTATCTTTAATTAAAGATATAAATCACTGATTTAGAATCATTTGTATTATAGGAACTGAAGATTTAATTTTACAAGTGTAAATCAGAGCCATTCGATCGCAGATTTTTGAGCTGCCATATACTCAATTTATGAAATATTTATTATTTCTTCCTAGAATTTAATTCTACATTAAATTATCTTTAATTGAAGATATAAAGCACTGATTTAGAATCATTTTTATTATAGGAACTAAAGCTTTACTTTTACAAATGTAAATCAGAGCCATTCAATCGCAGATTTTTGAGCTGTCATATACTCAATTTATGCAATATTTATTATTTCCTCCTAGATCCTAATTCTAGATTAAATTAACTTTTATTTAAGATATAAATCACCAATATAGAATATTTTTTACTATAGGAACTGAAGCTATAATTTTACAAACGTAATCAGAGCCATTCAATCGCAGATTTTTATGCTCTTATATATGCAATTTATGAAATATTTATTATTTCCTTCTAGAAGTTAATTCTAGATTAAATTACCTTTAATTTAAGATAAAAATCAGCAAATGATATTTTGTATTGCTATAGGAAATGAAGCTTTAAATATTACAAATGTAAATATTGCTCATTTTCTTCCTTTTTTGTTTGGGCTCTATTTAACAATATTTTACAAAATAACTTTTTTACACATCTTCTATTCAAAACACAACTCACCATTTAGGAAGTCAGACTTTAACATATAAGTTAGAGCCACTTCACCTCCAGGATTTTTAATACGAACATATTATTAAAAATCTATAAGGTTTAACATTAACTGTAGGTCTTAGATAAGAAAAAATAAACAAATCACCTTCCTTATTATATTCATAATATTCATTTTTATAAAACAATCTCATTTCAATAATCATATGTTCAAACTTATAATCATAATAATATTTTATATCCGTTCAATTATTTTTTGTTGTTAAATTTATTTAAGTACACGTAACATTCAAATTACTTAGTAATCGACATCATTTATTTATTTATTTAATTTTTAAAACCATCGCGCTTTTGATACCTGTTTGATTATAATTCACACAGTTTGATATTTTAGCTTTATCACACCGAGTATGGATAAAGCTCTTTCTGAGAGAAAACAGATGCAAAACAACGTTTATTGTCAAGAAACGAGAAGAACGCAAAGCTACACCGAGCTAACTATCTATGTTTAATTAATTAATTAGTATTATTCAATAATATACACAACCATTTCATTTATAATAATCTTTCTTGTTTTTTTTTGTTTTAAATAACGAGAGTAGGGCGCGAAAAATCTCCTTGCAACTTGCGTAAAATATGAAAAATCAATTGATTAACCTACGTGTGTGATGATTATTAATAGATAGGTGGGGCTAGGGGGGTAATGATTCCGAATTTTATGGCAGTACAATGCTAAAACTTACAAACTAAATTATTAAATAATGGTTTTACAAAAATATTCTTAAATTATTAGGGATGGTTTTTGTTGGTAGGAATTTTAGGGGTGGAATGTAGGGTTTTTAAACAGAATCGACATTAGTAAATCACATAATTGTTTAACTAACGCTTAAGAGAGTCTTTGAGTATTTATTTTGTTTTTTTTTGTGGTGAACTTTTGGAACCGAGCTTTTTGTTGCGTGAAGGGGAGTGGTTAGAAATCTGTTTCTGTAATTATGACGACTACAGATTGTTGTAAATTACAATACTAATATCCGTATTCATAAACGTCTGTTATAAAATAACGCTTTGATTAAATGCAAAATGAATAGTTACATATCGTCGTCTAAGCATCTAAAATTTTGATTTTGTAGAAAAAAGATTTTGTGGGAAAATCTATATCTGTTTTGAAACCTGAAAGCTATAACTGTTATAAAAACAGTGATATTAATGTTAGTCAATTTAAAAAAAAGATGTGATATAAAATCTGTATCTGTTAGGAAAACAGTGACATTGGTGTGCTATATTTAATGGCAGTGAGTATTATCATCCTCTTAAATTGTAACCAGAGGAGGCTGTAAATTACGCTAGTTAATGATGTGCCACTTATTTTATATCAGTAACAGCGTTTGGGGGGCGTTAGCCGCCTCTAGTAACAACATTTGTGTATAATTAATTTTTTAGTATGTTATATAACATAAATACTACAATATTTGAGCCATTTTTTTGTCAGTAGTAAATTAGTGTTGAGAAACAAACAAAAAAAAAACTCCCCCTCAGTCTGTTCCAACAAAATAACATTATTCATTTGTTTTAAACTATATTTATTTACACGGCCGTGTCGATTTTCTTTTCTTTCTCTTTGATCGGATGATCGTTGCCGTTAATGTACTCCTGCGAGCCGTGCAGGTGCGGATTGTCGACACCGTCGCCGCCCCCCACGGCGTCGGCGGCGCCGTGCTGCGCCCCCTCTCCCCCGGTATAGTCAATGACATGGGCGCCTCCTAAAACAAAACAAGAGAGGCGGCATTAGAGTTCTGTTTACACGCACGCACTACTAGAGATAAGTATGTGTGTGTATAGCAGAGAACGGGGGGCGGCGGCAGCAGCAGGCACAAACAGTGTGGCAACAAACATAACAGGCTAGCTGAGCGGGGGCGGCATGCGATGTTCTGCTCGTTCTGGTTGTGTTGACTTGGTACATTTGAGGGTAAGCTAGTTGGCGGGCAGAACATCGAGGGGCGGCGAGGTGGAGGACATTTACACATGCACTACGTGACAACTACGACTTCAATTAATTTATTTTCCGAATTGTTTTAATGTAAATTTTTATTTCGTTTTTTTCGATATCATTTGAAAATTTATATATCTCGTTTAAATTTTATATCATAATCATCCAGCCACTATATTAGAAATATCATTAAGTTATCTTTTACTTGTCATATTAAAACTGATATATCTCATTAAAATTTTATATCTAAATCATACAGACTACATTACTGTAAGGACTATTAAGTTGTCTTTCGATCATAATCATAATCATAATCATAATCATAATCATAATCATAATCATAATCATAATCATAATCATAATCATAATCATAATCATAATCATAATCATAATCATAATCATAATCATAATCATAATCATAATCATAATCATAATCATAATCATAATCATAATCATAATCATAATCATAATCATAATCATAATCATAATCATAATCATAATCATAATCATAATCATAATCATAATCATAATCATAATCATAATCATAATCATAATCATAATCATAATCATAATCATAATCATAATCATAATCATAATCATAATCATAATCATAATCATAATCATAATCATAATCATAATCATAATCATAATCATAATCATAATCATAATCATAATCATAATCATAATCATAATCATAATCATAATCATAATCATAATCATAATCATAATCATAATCATAATCATAATCATAATCATAATCATAATCATAATCATAATCATAATCATAATCATAATCATAATCATAATCATAATCATAATCATAATCATAATCATAATCATAATCATAATCATAATCATAATCATAATCATAATCATAATCATAATCATAATCATAATCATAATCATAATCATAATCATAATCATAATCATAATCATAATCATAATCATAATCATAATCATAATCATAATCATAATCATAATCATAATCATAATCATAATCATAATCATAATCATAATCATAATCATAATCATAATCATAATCATAATCATAATCATAATCATAATCATAATCATAATCATAATCATAATCATAATCATAATCATAATCATAATCATAATCATAATCATAATCATAATCATAATCATAATCATAATCATAATCATAATCATAATCAAAAATAATAAGATGTCTTAAAAAGATATCTAAGAATATTTTTGTAATCATCATAAATAAGAAAGTTATGATCAAAAATGTACTGACATTATATATCAGATATTTTCGTTATTATATTAAAATTGAGATATCTACTTCATATTTTGTATCATAATCATACTGTATTATATAAGCTTATTGATAACTTTCTTATTTATGATTATAAAAAAATATTCATAGATATATTTCAAGATAATTTAATGGTCTTTCCAATAATACACTCATCACATTTTTTATCATAACTTTCGTATTTATGATTATTATAAAAATATGTATAGATATCTTTCAAGACAATGTATACTTTATTAAATTGTCTTGAAAGATATCTATGCATATTTTTGTAATAATATATAAAAGAAAAATAATAAATAATAAAGTTATGATAAAAATATGAATGAAGTCCAGATTTTTTTTTGTAAACATATCTAAACCTTCATATCTTCTATAATTTTATAAACATAAAATTCATATAGCTATCACTATAAACCCTAATAAATATTCTTTGATAGCATATAGAATTTTTTTGTACAAACCATTAGTAAGAAAGTTATGATTCAAAAACGAATCGAACATATAAAATATTGCCTACAATATTTTTTCAACCCTCTTATTTTCCTTAACTACCCCCCTAAAAACATCCCACATACATCATTGTAAACCCCATTAAATTCTCTTCCCTACCACCCCCAAACAGCAATTTATATACCCACCCTTGATCTTAGATATTGCTATTTATGTTGATACATTTTTACGGGGCCAATCAAAAATTCGTGGATAAGAAAGCTCTGTGCTGCGGGGGGGCTTATAAAAAATTCAACGCGCCGCCCCCCATGATTTACGGGTAGGTTAAAGCCCGCCGCCCGCGGGACTGCAACATGAAATATTCGCTAGCGTCGCAGACACACTGGCGGACGTGTAGAGGGGGGGCGGCGGACCGGTACATTAGCTTTTATTTGTTTGCGCGGCGAGCGGAACGCAGCCAGCGGTCTCGTTTATGTCCTTTAGACACACGCAAATGCACACAAAGGATATAAAGTAGACATCGGAGAATAGACTGAATGGTTCATTCCATTTTAATCCGGTGGGAGAGAGAAAAAAAATGAAGCTGCAGATTAAAAGAGTACAATTTAAGCTTTTGTATATAATTTTGTCAGATATATAGTTTAGACAAGCTACAATTGTTGAAATAATTTTTTTGAAGATTGTAGCTAAATTATATCAAACGTTATAGCTGAGGATATCATTCGAATTCAAATATTTTCTGTGTAAAATCATAAAACCAACAACTTATTTTATATTAGGCATATTTGCTGAAATTTAAAATATATCTTTGAAAATAATGAAGATATATCTTTGCGGTTTTTATTTTCACATACATTTTTGTAATCAATACCAGTTAGGTTTCTTAAAATTGTATCATTTTAAACGATTTCAATCTCAAAAATCAAACAGATGTATATATCTTTGAAAATAATGAAGATAGCTCTTAGCGGTTTTAAAATTTGTATTCCTCATACATTTTTGTAATGAAAGTCACCTAGGTGATTTAAATGATTTCAATCTCAAATATCTGTAATGTGATCCTTTTCAAACAAACATATGTATATATCTTTGAAAATAATAAAGATAGCTCTTTGCGGTTTTAAAATCTGCATTCCTCATACATTTTTGTAATGAAAATCACCTAGGTTACTTAAATTTGTACAATTTTAAATGGTATAAATTGCAAAAATCTGCAATATGAATCAAATAAGAGATATATCTTTGAAAATAATGAAGATATCTCGTAGCGGTTTTTCGATTTGTATTCCTGATACATTTTTAATGTTAAAACCACCTAGGCTTCTTAACATTGTACGAATATAACAGGTCACAAATGCATTTTTTTTTTAGATGGGAACCTTTTTAAACAAACACAGATGTATCTTTAGAAATAATAAAGATATCTCGTAGCAATTTTTGAATTTGTATTCCTTAAACATTCCATGAAATTAAAACCACCCAGGTTTCATAAAATTATACCAATCTAAAAGGTTTAAAATGCGAAAAGGTGAAATGGGAACCTTTTCAAACAAACAGAGATATATCTCTGAAAATAATGAAGATATCTCGTAGCTATTATCTGATTTGTATTCCCCATACATTTTGGAAATAAAAACCACTTAGGCTTTTAAAATTGTACAAACCTAAAAGGTTTAAAATGCAAAAAGATGACATGGGAACCTTTTTAAACAAACAGAGATGTATCTTTGAAAATTATGAAGATATCTCGTAGCGGTTTTCTGATTTGTACTCCATATATATTTTGAAAATTAAAACCACCTAGGTTCCTTAAAATTGTACAAACCTAAAAGGTTTAAAATGCAAAAAAGTGAAATGGGAACTTTTTTAAACAAACAGAGATATACATTTGAAAATAATGAAGAAATATCGTAGCGGTATTCTCATTTGTATTCGTTACACATTTTGAAAATTAAAATCATCTAGTTTCCTTCAACTTGTACAAAACCTAAAAGGTTTAAAATACAAAAAGGTGAAATGGGAACGTTTTTAAACAATCAGAGATGTATCTTTGAAAATAATGGAGATATCTCGTAGCGGTTTTCTGATGTATATTCCTCATACTTTTTGGAAATTAAAACCACCTAGGTTCCTTAAAATTGTACAAACCTAAAAGGTTTAAAATGGAAAAAAGGTGAAATGGGAACCTTTTCAAACAAACAGAGATATATCTTTGAAAATAATAAATATATCTCGTAGCGATTTTCTGATTTGTACTCTGGATACATTTTGGAAAATAAAATCACCTAGGTTTCATAAAATTGTACAAATCTAAAAGGTTACAAATGCAAAAATCTTAAATGGGAACCTTTTAAAGAAACAGAGATATATTCTTGAAAATAATGAAGATATGTAGTAGCAGTTTTCTGATTTGTATTCCTTATAAATTTTGAAAATTAAAACCACCTAGGATACTTAAAATTATACCAATTTAAAAGGTTTAAAATGCGCAATAATATCTTTTGAAATAAACAGAGATATATCTTTGAAAATAATGAAGATATCTCGTAGCGGTTTTCTGAAGTATATTCCTCATACATTTTGGAAATTAAAACCGCCTAGGTTTGTTAAAATTGTACAAATCTATAAGGTTTCAAATGCAAAAATCTGAAATGGAAAGTTTTACAAACAAACAGAGATATACTTTTGAAAATAATGATGATATCTCGTAGCAGTTTTCTGATTTGTATTCCTTACACAGTTTGGAAATTAAAACCACTTAGGTTACAATTTTAAGTGTACAAATCTAAAAGGTTACAAATGCAAAAATCTTAAATGAGAACCTTTTCAAATAAATAGAGATATATCTTTGAAAATAATGAAGATATCTCATAGCGGTTTATTCATTTTTATTCCTCATACATTTTGGAAACTAAAACCCCTAGGTTTCTAAAAATTGTACAAATCTAATAGTTTTCTAATGTAAAAATCTGCAATTGAAAACTTTTCAAACAAAAGGAGATACAATTTTGAAAATAATGAAGATATCTCGTAGCGAATTTCTGATTTGTATTCCCCATACATTTTTCAAATTAAAACTTCCTAGGTTTCTTAAAATTGTACAAACCTGAAAGATTTAAAATGCACAAAGCTGAAATATGAACCATTTCAAAGGAAAGGAACAGAGATATATATCTTTCAAAATAATGAAGATATATCGTAGCTGTTGTCTGATATGTATTTCTTAGACAATTTGGAAATTAAAACCACCTAGGTTTCTTGAAGTTGTACAAATCTAAAAGGTTTGAAATGCAAATATCTTAAATGAAAAATTTTCAAACAAATACAGATATAATTTATAAAATAATGAAGTAGCCGTTTTCTGATTGATATTCCTCATACATTTTTGAAATTAAAACCACCTAGGTTTCTTGAAATTGTACAAATCGAAAAGGTTACAACTGCAAAAAATCTGTAATGGAATTTTTTTCAAACAAATAGAGATATATCTTTGGAAACAATGAAGATATCTCGTAGCGGTTTTTGATTTGAATTCCTGATACATACATTTTTGATATTAAAAGCACCTAGGTTTGTTAGAATTGTACGAATATAAAAGGTCACAAATGCAAACATTTGAAATGGGACCTTTTCAAACAAACAGAGATATATCTTACGAAGATATCGCTTAGGCGCTTTTTCTATTTATACTCCTTATACATTTTGGAAATTAAAACTACCTAGGTTCCTTAAAATGGTACAAACCTAAAAGGTTTAAAATGCAGAAAGGTGAAATGGGAACTTTTTCAAACAACCAGAGATATATCTTTATAAATAATAGAGATATCTCGTAGAGGTTTTCTGATTTGTATTCCTCATACAATTTTGAAATAAAAACCACCTAGGTTTCTTTTTTTATACAAATCTAAAAGGTTTTAATCGTAAAAATCCGCAATGTGAACCTGTTCAAACAAACAAAGATATATCTTTGAAAATAATGAAGATATCTAGTAACGGTTTTCTGATTTGAATTCCTCATACATTTTGGAAATTAAAACCACCTAGGTTCCTTAAAATTGTACAAACCTAGAAGGTTTAAAATGCAAAAAGGCGAAATGGAAACCTTTTTACACAATGAGAAAGGTTTTAAATGCAAAAATCTACTATGGGAGCCTTTTCAAATAGAGATACATCTTTGAAAATAATATAGATATGTCGTAGCGATTTTCTGATTTGTATTCCTCATACAATTTGGAAATAAAAACCACCTAGGTTTCTTAAAAGTGTACAAATCTAAAAGGTTTTAATGCAATGTGAACCTGTACAAATAAACAGAGATATATCTTTGAAAATAATGAAGATATCTAGTAACGGTTTTCTGATATGTATTCCTCATACATTTTGGAAATTAAAACCACCTAGGTTCCTTAAAATTGTACAAACCTAGAAGGTTTAAAATGCAAAAAGCGAAATGGGAACCTTTTTACACAATGAGAAAGGTTTTAAATGCAAACATCTACAATGGGAGCCTTTTCAAATAGAGATATATCTTTGAAAATCATAAAGATATCTCGTAGCCATTTTCTGATTTGTAGTCGTTATACATTTTGGAAATTAAAACAACTTAGGTTTCTTAAAATTGTACAAATCAAAAAGTAAAAATCGCTAAAATCTTCAAGAAACTTTTCAAACAAACAGAGATATATCTTTGAAAATAATGAAGATATCTAGTAATGGTTTTCTGATTTGTATTCCTCATACATTTTGGAAATAAAATCTACATAGGTTCCTTAAAATGGTTCAAACTTAAAAGGTTTAAAATCCAAAAAGGTGAAATGGGAACCTTTCAAACAAACAGAGATGTATCTTTGAAAATAATGAAGATATATCGTAGCGGTTTTCTGATTTGTATTCCTCTTACACTTTCTAAATTGAAACCACGTAGGGTCCTTAAAATTGTTCAAACTGAAAAGGTTACAAATGCAAAAATTTAAAATGGGAACCTTTTCAAACAAACAGAGATATATCTTTGAAAATAATGAAGATATGTCGTAGCTATTATCTGATTTGTATTCCTCATACATTTTGGAAATAAAAACCACTTAGGTTTTTAAAATTGTACAAACCTATAAGGTTTAAAATGCAAAAAGATGAAAATTAAAACCTCCTAGGTTCCTTAAAATTGTATAAACCTAAAAGGTTTAAAATGCTAAAAGGTGAAATAAAAACCTTTTTAAACAAACAGAGATATATTTTTGAAAATAATGAAGATATCTCATAGCGGTTTTCTGATTTGTACTCCTTATTCAATTTGGAAATTAAAACCACCTAGGTTCCTTAAAATTAAACCAATCTAAAAGGTTTAAAATGGGAAAAGGTGAAATGGGAACCTTTTCAAATAAACAGGGATATATCTTTGAAAATAATAAAGATATTTGTAGAGGTTTTCTGATTCGTGCTCATTATATATTTTGAAAATTAAAACCACTTAGGTTTCTTAAAATTGTCTTAACCTAAAAAGTTTAAAATGCAAAAAGGTGAAATGGAAAACTTTTTAAACAAGTAGAGATATATCTTTAAAAATAATGAAGATATCTCATAGCGGTTTTCTGATTTGTACTTCATATGTATTTTGGAAATTAAAACCACCTAAGTGTTTCAGATTGTACAAATCTAAAAGGTTTTAAATGCAAAAATCAGCAATGGGATCCTTTTCAGACAAACAGAGATATATCTTTGAAGATAATGAAGATATCTCGTAGCGGTTTCCTGATTTGTACTCATTATATATTTTGAAAATTAAAACTACCTAGGTTCCTTAAAATTGTATAAACCTAAAAGGTTTAAAATGCAAAAAGATGAAGTGGAAACCTTTTTAAACAAGCAGAGATATATCTTGGAAATTAATGAAGTTATCTCGTAGCGGTTTTCTAATTTGTACTCATTATATATTTTGAAAATTAAAACTACCTAGGTTCCTTAAAATTGTATAAACCTAAAAGGTTTAAAATGCAAAAAGGTGAAATGGAAACCTATTTAAACAAGCAGATATATATCTTTGAAAATAAAGAAGATATCTCATAGCGGTTTTCTGATTTGTACTCCTTATGGATTTTGGAAATGAAAACCACCTAGCTTCCTGCAAATTATACCAATCTAAAAGGTTTAAAATGGGAAAAGGTGAAATGGGAACCCTTTCAAACAAACAGGGATATATCTTTGAAAATAATGAAGATATCTCATAGTGTATTTTTGATTTGCACTCCTTATACATTTTAAAAATTAAAACCACTTAGGCTCCTTAAAATTGTATAAACCTAAAAGGTTTAAAATGCAAAAAGGTGAAATGGAAACCTTTTTAAACAAGCAGAGATATATCTTTGAAAATAATGAAGATATCTCATAGCGGTTTTCTGATTTGTACACCTTATGCATTTTGGAAATTAAAACCACTTCGGTTTTTTAGATTGTACAAATCTAAAATGTTTTAAATGCAAAAATCTGCAACCTTTTCAAACAAACAGAGATATATCTTTGAAAATAATAAAGATATCTCATAGTGGTTTTTTGATTGGTACTCCTTATACATTTTGAAAATTAAAACTATCTAGGTTTCTTAAAATTGTAGAAATCTAAAAGGTTTAAATCGCAAAAATCTGCAATGTGAACTTTTTCAAACATAAAGAAATATATCTTTGAAAATAATGAAGATATCTCGTAGCGATTTCCTGATTTGTATTCCTCATACATTTTGGAAATTAAAACCACCTAGGTTTCTTAAATTGTACAAATCTAAAAGGTCACAAATTCAAAAATTTGAAATGGGAACCTTTTCAAACAAACAGAGATATATCATTGAAAATAATGAAGATATCTCGTAGTGGTTTTCTGATTTGTATTCCTCATACATTTTGGAAATTAAAACCACCTAGGGTTTTTAAGATTGTACAAATCTAAAAGGTTTTAAATGCGAAAATCTGCAATGGGAACTTTTTCAAACAAATAGAGATATATCTTTTAAAATTATGAAGATAACTCGTAGCGAGCTTCTGATTTCTACTTCTTATACATTTTGGAAATTGAAACCACCTAGGTTTTTTAAGATTGTACAAATCTAACAGGTTTTAAATGCAAATATCTGCAATGGGAACCTTAAGATATCTAGAAGTGGTGTTCTGATTTGTATTCCTCACACATTTTAGAAATTAAAACCACCTAGGTTCCTCAAAATTTTACAAACCTAAAAGGTTTAAAATGCAAAAAGGTGAAATGGGAACCTTTTCAAACAAATAGAGATATATCTTTGAAAATAATAAAGAATTTTCGTAGCGGTTTTCTGATTTGTATTCGTCATACATTTTGGAAATTAAAACCACCTAGGTTTCTTAAAATGAAAAGGTTTAAATCGTAAAAATCTGTAATGTGAACTTTTTCAAATAAACAGAGATATATCCTTGAAAATAATGAAGATATCTCGTAGCTATTATCTGATTTGTATTTCTCATACATTTTGAAAAATTAAAACTATCTAGGTTTCTTAAAATTGTAGAAATCTAAAATGTTTAAATTGCAAAAATCTGCAATGTGAACTTTTTCAAACATAAAGAAATATATCTTTGAAAATAATGAAGATATCTCGTAGCGGTTTCCTGATTTGTATTCCTCATACATTTTGGAAATTAAACCCACCTAGGGTTTTTAAGATTGTACAAATCTAAACGGTTTTAAATGCAAGAATCTGCAATGGGAACCTTTTCAAACAATTTTCATTTCTTATACATTTATGTTTTAATAAAACCATCACAAACTAATTTAGATTAGCTATGTTTACCGATGTATAAATGTTCACAAAACGATTGAAAGCTGTAGTTAACTTTCATTTATTTTTTCTTGTTTGTAAAATGTTTGTCATCCCCCAAACCGCGTTATTTGTCCGGCCGCAACATAAATATTGCTCGCATTTTGTGAATTGAAATCGCACGCTTTGATACTGCGGCGCTCAATTAACTCGCATATCCCCATTAAAAATTCCACAGCCAACTGCGCTCCAATTTAAACCGCCCCGCGGTTGGTGTGACCGAACGCCGGCGGCAAAAAAAAAACACTCTTGTTTAGTGGCATGCCTTTCCATGCAAATCGCATGCACACAATGTTATCTATCAACTCACAATTGGCTGCATTCCGCGTTGATGAGCCGGGCAGGGGCCATCAACGGCGAGCGCGACAGAAAACGATAGTAATTTCAAGGGGGAAGCGGCGGGGTGGTTATGGTTTTTAGGGGTTGATCGTATAAGTGGGACGTGTGTACTCACCGGAGAAACACCATCGCCCCGTTATCCGCGCGAACACCACCACGAAGATGAGGACGAGGAGGACGAGCACGGAGATCACGATGCCGACGATCGTTCCGACCCCCAAATCGATTCCTGTAGAGCAGAGCAAAACATACAAATTTATAAAATTATATAGGGATGTATATGTTAATAATAAATAAAAAAACTTATTGAAAAATCATATGAATCAATCAATTTTTGTTAATATTATATTTATATGGATCTTGATTCAATGCTGTCAGCAATTGCCTGACATGGACAGTCTGGTGTGAAAGATAATACATATTATAATAATAAATTAATTATTTCTCAATAAATCACTCTCTGTGTACGGCAAGAATTCTTCCACTATATTATAATAATACTTATAACCCAAACCCTACTATTAATATACTTTAATGCCTTTCGTTTATCACTCTAGGCTGGTACGGGCTTATTGTTTCTTGTTCTATTTGCCGCTTCCGGTTGCGCATAATTCTACCTCGGCCCTTACAACCGGCGACGTACGACCGCAAGACTTGAGCGATCTGCACGCCACGGGGGCGACTAGCAATGATAAACTATGCTAAACGAAAGCGTCTTTTGAAATGAATGAGGAACATAGCGAATAGAGCGTCGCTAGCTGCAGAACCCTGGCGGGCGAGGAGTTGTCAATGCTGGCCATACTAGGCCATCACTTCCCTAATTTAATATTAATTAATAAATTAATTCGGAAAGTCATGTGGTGCCCACACTAAATATTATTTTATTGAACATCCTGTTCCATCCTAGTTAAAGGTCCACACCATTCTTCTCAAACTATGATGGAATAGGATGTTTAATATAAAATAGATATCAGTAGGAGCCACATAGTTCAATAATTGTGTGGCTCCTACTGATATTTATTATATCGAGTAAGAGGACTATAACTCACAGTCAGTCTCTAAAAACGAAAAAGAATTCTTCTATAGAACTTTTGAGGTAGACCTAATGGTGTTGTATTAAAATCGTGCAGGATATTAACGGTGACTTACCATACATATTATATCTTCGATATATAAACTTTTTCAGTCCTGTGCAAGCGTGCAATGAAGAAAACACATCAGTTGAGGTGTCAAGCTACGTATTAACAAATAAAAATAACTTACCTTCGGGTTCAGGACTTGTTGAGATCAGGATGGTGTAGTCCTGTGTGCCCATGTCATTGTACGCCGTCAGGATGAACTGCGTTTCAGTGTCCTGCTTGTTGATGGCTGCCAACCTCAAATTGGCTACGTAGTGACCTCTTCCCTGAGAAAAAAAAATTCATGTGTTGGAATGTTGTGTAACAAATAGATTTGAATACATAAATTTGAAGAAACTACTCTATAATCCTGAGAGAAAAACAAAGAAGAAACAAATCAGGAGAGATGACTAAATGAATCGCCGCAAGTAATTGAATGAATACGATTTAAAACGAAATTTCAGTATTTTTCCGTAAGCTATAAAACTAGTGTCTAAAATGAACAAAAAAAAACTGTTTGTGATATAATTTGGATAGCCTAATTAATCTACTTCTTTAGGTGCCTTCTCCATTACTGAATGTTGGGATCAATCATGGCAAATTCCGCACGGTCTTGTAACGCTCTGAACAATGAGTGGGAGTCCAGACCAGTCCAGTCCCTTATGTTCTTTAACTAGGAGCATTTCCATCGTTCTGGACCAAGGCGACCCTCCATCTTGCCCTCCATTATTAATTTTATAAGGCTATATTTTGTACTTTTGAAGATATGTCCTAGGTACGCTGTCTTACGTTTCTTCACAGTAGCCAATAGTTCTCTGTCTCTGTTCATGCGTCTAAGGACCTCATTATTCGTGATATGCTCCACTCAAGATATTCTCTGCATTCTTCGAAAGATTCACATCTCAAACGCTTCTATTCTGTTCATAGCATTGATCTTCATCGTTCAAGCCTCAACACCATACAACAGTACCGAGTGAATGTAGCACTTAACGAACCAGTATCTTAGTTTCAGGTTTAGGTTTTTCTCGCAAAATACTTTTCTCATCTTAAGGAACGTTGTTCTGGCTATTTCGATGCGTGTTCTTACTTGCAGATCTGGATATCTGAATCCAGGTCTTCGGTGATCCAGCTGTCCAAGTATTTAAATTTAGCGACCTGCTCTATTTGCTTATTGCATACTTGGAAATTGGCTTGGATATCTGGTGTTCTACTGATAACCATTGTTTGGCAGTATTTAAATTTAGCCCAATCGCATAAAAAAAACACCTATATTTGGCATATCAGCCCAACCCTTCCCTTTACAAATTCCAGCCGCAAAAAAAACAATACTTTCACAGAAAGAACTAAAAAAATAAATAAAAAAAGAATACAAATTAACATTTTCTACCCACTAAAATAAACTAAACCCCCTCTGCCCTCGCCAATTTCCTTTCCCACGTCAGCCTTCTGCAGCCTTTCCCATCCTCTCCTAATCATTCGTTCAGCTTTCTGCACTCTCCCACCCACTCTGCTTTCACTCCCTCACATTCTTTGCTAAGGTGCCACCACGTGTCACTCCCCTTCCTACACAGAGCACACGCGGTGTACCCCAGCCCCATACACACTTTTCTTCCTCGCTCTTCTGACCCACACCTCGTTCTTGCCATGCATACTTTGTCCTCTCTGCTCCACTCTCCCCTGGCTAAGTACCTCGGGAGTTTCCCCTGCACTTGCCACTCTACGTAGCCAGGGTTGTATGAGCTCTCAGCCATTCGCACTTGCCTTTCTTGCCACTCAATATCCCTCAGTCTCTCCCTTATCTCAGTTCCTAGGCTACCCCTTTCTCTCAGCTTCTCCTCTACCCACACCTCAGACATACCCACTATTTCATACATCCTTTCTCTATCCTTCCTTCATCTACTCTCTGTTCTACTCTTACACCTCATCCATACCTCCCGTACCAGTCTTTCCTCGCCCAAATCCTGCAATCTTTCCACAAACTTCACAACCCTCACACACGACTCCCACCACATACTCATAAGACTGCAACAGCACTGCTCTCGGTGTCGACCTTTCGAGCCCTAGCAGATTCTTCAGAAACCAACCTTGCTCCCTTTCTATTACCTCCCATTCACGCAATCCCCATACTTACACTCCATACAACAATATAGGTTTTACACACGCATCCCAGATCTTGCACGCCATTACGAGGTTACCACCCCACAAGCTCTCCCATTTTCTGCACGCAATCCCTCCAGCCATTCTTGCTTTCGCCTGCATACACTCCACATGCATCCTAAGCCCTCCTCCACAGTCAAACCAAAAGCCCAAATATTTGAAACCATTCACTTTCTCAATCAGCCTTTCCTTCCATTTCAGCCCTTCGTCTTTACCCCTCCTGCCCCTATCTATCCATTTGGTCTTTTCCACATTCACCACTAGCCCCCTCTTATCCAAGTACCTACCCATTTTTTCCAACATCTCTTGCATCTCTTTCTTGGCCACCAGCACCACGTCATCTGCATACGCCAACATCCACACCTTGGATCTACCCACCACGACCCCTCCTGCTTGTCCTCTCCTCAGCACCTCTTCCAACTCGCTCGTGTACTGATTAAACAGGAGGGGGCTCAGCGGGCACCCCTGCCTTACACCCACATTCACCCTAAATTTCTCAGATATTTCTCCATTCACTCTTGCTTTCGCCCATGTCTCTTTATACATCCTTCTCACCCACTCCACTTCTTCCTCTTCCATACCCAATCTATCCATACATTCCACCAGTTTCCCCCTAGGAACTGAGTACTACGCCGCTTTTAAATCCACAAATACTGCATACACTCTCCCTTTGCATTCCAGCGCTTCCTCCACCATTCTCGCCAGCGTGAAAATCTGCCCCTCGTCCCTCTTCCCCTTCGGAACCCACCCTGGCATTCCTGCTTTTGCTTCACTTCTATATCCATTCTATTTTTTACCATAGTCATCATCAATTTATAACCGACATTCATAATGGTGATATAGTTTTTAACGTCCGAGGTCTCTCCCCCTTTATGAACAGGAAATACCATCCCCACACGCCACTTTTCCGGCATTTCCTCCTCTCCACTCCACACCTTTTTAATACTCTGCCGCACCTTCTCCCTTCCTTCCTCCGGTAGCTTTTTGAAAGCCTCTGCCTTCAGCCCATCTTCCCCCGCTACCTTTCCTAGTTATAACTGTGTCAGGGCCACCTCCACCTCTTTCCGGGAAAACGCCTCCCTTCGCACCACCTGTTTCGCACTCGAACTGCCCACCTCCACCTCAGACCCCAAAATCTGTTTACAACTCCTCTCCCACTCTGCTAGCTCTATGTTCACTTAGCCCTGATTCACCCTTCCCTTTAAGATCTCCCACATCCGTTTCTCCACTACACACTCCCTCAACCTCTTTTCCACTTTCTGCAACACCTCTATTTTTTTTCTCTCGCACGTACTCTCGAACTCCCTTTTTGCCTGATTAACCCTTTCGACTGCACATCTGCCGTACCTCCGATTCACTATTTCCCTCCGCCACCTCGTCTTCTTTATTTTATACTCCTCGTCGAACCAACATTCCCTCTGGCCTCCACTCTTCTTCCTCACCACCAACGCAGCCGCCATCACTATCTCCAACTGGAGCATCGACGTACCTTCTCCCAATTCACGCCCATTAGGTTTCTCTCATACACCACAATTTCTACTTCGCTCCATCCAAACCCTTGCTGCCCCTTTTTCTCCACCCTCTTCCAACATTTTGTTCTTCTCAAGACAACCTCCACCGGCACATGGCCCGACCCCCCCCCCCCATTTTTCACCTTGAAACACTCCAACTCCTCCCTTCCTATACCGTTGACCATCACATAGTCCAAAACCGAACCCCCTCCGTGTCTACAGAAAGTCTTCTTCCCTTCCCAGTCCCCTTCGCAGCAGCCATTCAGTACATCCCACCCCGACTTTCTCACCCATTAGATCCATTCTCTACCCTCCTGGTTAGTCACTTTATCCTGCGATCGTCTTTCTCTCCATTCCCCGCCCTCTCCGATCCCTCCTTCCAGCTCCCCCACCCCCACATTCCAGTCACCCCCGACGATCCATTCATCTGCCTCCGCCTCGAGCCCATCCAGTATCTCCGTTAGTTCTAAACGGTTTTTATTACAGTACGCGGCCCCTACCCACACCGATCTTCTATCCATTTCCACCTTCCCTATTACCAATCCCGCCGCTTCCCTCGAAGACTCTCTGATCCATTGTCCCACTGACTTCCTCACTCCTAACAAGATTCCTTCTTTGGCTCTCCCCATCCTCGCTTCTTTCGTTGCACCTTGCATCACCCAGTCCCACCCTGTCGGCATGCAGATTTCTACCTGCCTCCACTCCTCTTCTGTCATCCACCTCTCCAGTAGCCCCACTATGTCCTTTTAGATGAACCACCTCTCCAGTTCCTTTCCCCACACTCCCCCTAGCACTTTTTTCCTTAGCCCCGCAACGTTCCAACAACCCACCCTGCACTTACTCCACTCATACTCCCGCCTCGTCGACCTATCCCCCTTCATTCCTTTTTTGACAAGCAGTCCCCCTGCCAGGCCCACCAGACGTCCGCAATCTTCAGTTTTCGATATCCAACCCTAACTTCCAATCCTTTGGCTCTTTCTTCCTTAGGTCTTTCTCTAATTTTCCTTTGTACGTCCCTCTCCTCTATAGTTAGATCGTCATCAATGTATATGTTCGTGCCCTTTAGTTTATATTTTGCTCGCATTATGCCCATTTTGTCGTCCCAGTTCGTTAATTCTATCAGGACTCGGTCCCCTCTTTTCCCTAGCTCTACTACCTTTCGCCACTGAGATACTCAGCTTCTCCAGCATTGTAGCTACCCCTTCTCCTCCTATACCCGACACCACCACGTTATTTTTCCTCTCCATCGTCTGCCTGGCTTCCTCCCTCTTCTCGATTGTATCGACCTTTTTTTCAACCACCCGGACCCACTCCGGTGCCGTTCTCTCCCCTTGCTCGTCTTTTTTTCCCCCCAGTTTTACCAGCTTGTCCAGCTTCTCTATCATCTCCTTTCTCTCTCTCAGCCACTCGCATTGCATTCCCCTCCACCCATCCATTATCCGCATCCACTCCTTCCTCTCTTTCTTCATAATTCACCATTGATCTTGATTCCATCTGTAGAGCTTTCTAAGGCTTTCAGGGATATTTGCTCCCAGTAGATATTGAACAACAATAGTGATAGTACACAGCCCTGATGTACTCCACGTTTAATTGGAATATCGCTGGTCGTATCGTCCTCGAGTCATACTGCAGCAGTCTGGTGTTCGTACACATTTTTCATGAAGGAGATCTTTTTGGTCGAGGCCTTTGGTCATCAGAATATTTATTAGGACGTCGTGTTTTAAGCAGTCAAATGCCTTTCATAATCAATATAACAGATGTACCCGTCCTTCGTTTGGTCTCTACATTTTTGCATGAGAACTGACAGCCCAAACAACGCTTCTCCTTGTTCCCAGTCCATCACTAAAACCGAACTGTTCATTGCTTAGGTCTTCTTCGCATTTCTTACGTATTCTATTATGTAGGATTATTAGGAATACTTTTAATACTAGGCTCATCAAGCTTATCAGTCGGAATTGATCGCACTTGTTTGCGTTTGATTTCTTTGGTAGGGCAATGAATACTGATTTTAGCCAGTCTTGCGGTATGTTTGCAGATTCATATGTTTTGTTAAAGAAGTTTACAAGAATGTCGATATTTTCCTCTTGTATAAGCTTTAGGATTTCTATGTACATGTCGTCCGGTCCTTCAGCTTTACCTGTTTTGGTGTATTTTATAACTTCTGATTTCATGATGTTCGGGCCAGTGTCTCCACCTTGATTTGGATGTGGTAAATTTGTTTTGCCATCGAACAAATTTTTGATATACTTTGTCCACTCTTGTTTTAGTTCTTCTTTATTTGTCAAAAGTTGATTGTCCTCATTTACTAGTCTGGATTGTAGATGGCTTCTGGTATTTCCAGCTATTTCTTTCACCGTTTTCTGGAGGTTGAACAGATCGTGTTTGACTTGTAGGTCTTCAAGTTATTGGCATCTTTCTTCCATCCATTTTTCATTTGCTTTTCTAATGGTTCTTCTTATGTTTGAGCTCAGTTCATTATCTTTCTGCTGATGCACATTTTTGTATTTTCTTCGTTCATCCATTAAATTCATGATTTCTTCTGTCATCCACTGTTTTTGTTTATTAGCCTTTGGTGTTTTCAATGTTTCTTGAATATTTTTAAATATTTGTGTAAGTTGATTCCATACTGCTTAAACGTTTGCTCTTCTGACGAACGGGTCTTTTTTAGATCAGTGTTGAGCTTCGTCGTTGATTTCTCTTGCTGGTTTGGATGTTTGAGTGCCTCCATGTTTGATCTTCTAATGATTTTACGCTTTATCTTTTTAAGGCGGAATCTTACTTGAGCTATTACGGGGTTATGATCTCACCCAATGTCCGCCCCCGGATACGTTCTCACTCTATGTACACCATTGCGATATCTCTTGTCGACTAGTATAAAGTCTATTTGATTTCGTACTATGTGGTGTGGCTGATGTTGTGGAGATGTCCAAGTGTAGAGTCGTCTATTAGGTAATTGGAACCAAGTGTTACTAATCATAAGCTTCTCTTCTTGGCAGAATGGCACCAGTAAGTCGCCTCTGTCATTTCTATCACCCAGATCATGGTTACCAACAACATCATCGACTCTTCCTTTGCCCACACTCGCATTAAAATCTCCCATAATTATGGTAATTTCGTTTTTCTTCGTATATAATTTTAGTTCTTTTAATTGCGCATTTAAATCGGATATTTCTGACTTCGGTTTGTCAGCTGTTGGTGCATAGACTAGTATGATATTAATGTTTTTGGGGTTTGTTTTTAGTTGTAGTAGCATTGCTTTGTGCGAGTGCGGTATATAGTTCAAGACTGATTTGTTTGCGTTATTGTCTAGTATTATTCCAACACCATTTGAGTTGTCTGCCAGGTCGTTGCCAGAGAAATATACCGTAGAGTCGTCTATATAGGTTTTTCCCGCACCGGGCCACCTCATCTCGCTAATTCCCAGAACGTTGATACCTAGTCTTCCCAACTCTTTGTTTGTATTATGAATTTTTCCGGACATGTACATACTTCGTGCATTCCATGTACGATTATTATAGAAATGTCTCCATTAGTTTACACTTTCGGGTGGGTCCAATCCTTATTCATCGCGGGGATTCTTCGCACCCCTTGACCATTTAAGGTCTGCCACGGACTAGGGGCTAGCTCTATTTGGTTTCTCGAATAATATTTTGGTGTGTACTATATATTTTTTTTGAGATATCTACTTAAAACTGAGACTATGATTTTTTTCAGGAATTAAAATGAACTGATTTTAAAAAATCGTTGAAATTCTTAAATTATATTAGTTTGTATAGATAAAATACAAATATGAATTTTTAAATCGATTGAAAAGATCAAAATCAAAATTTTCAGTAAATTTCAGTAAGGTGTAACTCGTATTGCATAAAAGGCAAAATTGATTGCAGTAATGTTGGCTAGCCTGGTTATTATATTTGCAGATAATGATGGAAGAAATTATATAACAATTGAAGTTTTTGAAAAAAAACAACTACAAACTAAGACCATGTTTTTAAAAATTTATCAGTGATAACTAATATTCACTCTTTTTCAGTAAGCTATAAAACTTGTTTCCTATGAGAAACTACTATCTGTGATACAGTTTTGGATAGCCTTATTAATAATTTTTGAGATAGTAATAAAAATGAATAGGTTAGTAGTAGAGATAACAACTGAAAACTGAAGACCATGATTTTCGTCATAATTAGTTTTCACATGTTTTCAGAACAATTTTATTAGACTCTTTCCTTAGTACATAATATCCTTTATATCAGCTACTGGATGAAATTTCTTAAAATAAAGTTAGAAATTTATTTTATACCCCAACAACTCACCTTATCTTGTGCTGCTTCCGCCTCTATCCTCCCCGTGTTATCCAAACTACCCTCACGTATCCTCTGCTCCCGCACAGTCCACTCCAATTGGGGCTTAGGATTGGCATCGATTTCAACCGAAATGATGCCAGGTTTTCCAATTTCAAAACCAAACTTGTCAATAGGGTTGGATATCGAAATTGGAGGGTCTGCAAGAGATCAAGTATTAGCCACTAATTGAGCCAAATATCAATCATAGGTCTTACATTTAACATCGAGCTGTCTAGCGGCGACGTTGTTCTCAATAAGGGCCGGATGGCTGGCAACGCACTTCAAGAGCTTGCCGTTGTCACCGGGCATCAGAGTTCGTGTCAAATTCTGCACTTTTGAGTGCAAGTCTTCTTTAGCGAGATTGATTATGGTTGGCATGCTGAGGCTGTCGCCAGTAATTGGCTCGTCGTCTACACATAAACAAAGATATAGATAATTTATATGTGGCTCAAAAATATGAGACGGACTAAGAAGTGAACTGGGTTACTATTGTTGATTAACTGGTAAAGAAGAAACTGAGAGGAAAGGATGTAGGAGAAAGAAGTTAGAATAAGCAAAATAAACAAGTTTGGATAGGAGTATTTTATCAGTAGCCCAGGAGGAGTGTATGCACTACCAGAACACACAACATAAACTCTAGCGCAAGAAGGATCAATCTACTTTTCTAACAAAAGGACGAAACTGATTTAACACATTAACTGCGGCGGTTATTTGTACTTTGTACCAGGGAATTTTATTATTGTTTTATAATGTTTCTACCTATTACTTTGGTGTGGGTATTACATACAAACGACATTAGATATGTTATCAGTGAAATCAAGAAAATCAGGTTCCTCCATATGCAATACGGATAACCAAACAAAACCACCGGTGTGAAGTCGACATATGCTATAGTAATGAATAAAATTATGTCTATGGCTCGATTATATAAAGCAGATAACTTGAGTTAAATTACAGTACGTGATTCAACTCGCCTTTATACCAATCCTAAATCTTATAAATAAAATATGTTCTCACCTAAAAACCAAGTAATATTCGCCACTGGCCTTCCATCTCGTACCACACACGACGCATGTAGTTGGTCATGAATTTTGTACACCCTAAGAGAGTCGGTGCCCCTGCTGAGATCCAGTTCAGGTGCTTTAGGTGGACCTACGATTGATAAAGCGCTAGTTAACTCTGAAATCCTGTTTGCTTTCGCTTGTAACTTACGTGCTACTGTTAGCTGCATAGTACCAACAGCCTCGTTATATTCAGTTTCTATACCCATAAAGCATTTGATTTTTCCATTGTTCATGTCATCAACCGCATTGATGGTGAAGCCACACTGGCCTGCCTGTAGACCCGCGCCGAAATAGGAAACCTGAAGCAAAATATGAGTTTAAGGAAAAGTATGCGGGTATTATCAAAAATATTTGATTTATATGTATATATGTTTGTATATATGTATTTTTTCGGTTAATTTGCAGTAAAAAAGTACTAACGTTTATTTTTCAAACATCCATAGCATAATTTACAAAAATGTTAGTTGTTTTCAGGAAAATGCAAGATACATTGGATTTATTTTCAAACACCAGTAGTGCCATGTGAATTTTTCTTTCATATTCGAATATTCTTTCCATTATGCCAGTGTTTATATACATTCGCTTCATTGGAATATCTATGGGGACATTATGTTATTAATATACCAAATGGCAGATAATTTAATATTCTTCAAGATAATGTAGAAAAAATTGTAATTTATTTCTAGTTTTCGTGTAGAATCGTCGTGTCTTTCATTATGCCTGTGTTTGTAAACATTTGCTTGCTTGGCATATCTATGAGGAAATATTATATTTTTAATACACCAAATGAAAGATAATTTAATATTCTTCAAGATAATGTAGAAAAAAATTGTAATTTATTTCTAGTTTTGGTGTAGAATCGTCGTGTCTTGCATTATGTCTGTGTTTGTAAACATTTGCTTGATTGGCATATCTATGGAGAGATATTATATTTTTAATATACCAAATTAAAGATAATTTAATATTCTTCAAGATAATGTAGAAAAAAATTGTAATTTATTTCTAGTTTTGGTGTAGAATCGTCGTGTCTTGCATTATGTCTGTGTTTCTAAACATTTGCTTGATTGGCATATATATGGGGAGATATTATATTTTTAACACACCAAATGAAAGATAATTTAATATTCTTCAAGATAATGTAGAAAAAAATTGTAATTTATTTCTAGTTTTGGTGTAGAATCGTCGTGTCTTGCATTATGTCTGTGTTTCTAAACATTTGCTTGATTGGCATATCTATGTGGAGATATTATGTTTTTAATAAACCAAATGGAAGATAATTTAATATTCTTCAAGATAATGTGGAAAAAAATTGTAATTTATTTCTAGTTTTAGTGTAGAATCGTCGTGTCTTGCATTATGCCTGTGTTTCTAAACATTTGCTTGATTGGCATATCTATGTGGAGATATTATGTTTTTAATAAACCAAATGGAAGATAATTTAATATTCTTCAAGATAATGTGGAAAAAAATTGTAATTTATTTCTAGTATTGGTGTAGAATCGTCGTGTCTTGCATTATGCCTGTGTTTCTAAACATTTGCTTGATTGGCATATCTATGGGGAGATATTATGTTTTTAGTAAACCAAATGGAAGATAATTTAATATTCTTCAAGATAATGTAGACAAAAATTGTAATTTATCTCTAGTTTTGGTGTAGAATCGTCGTGTCTTGCATTATGCCTGTGTTTCTAATCATTTGCTTGATTGGCATTTCTATGGGGAGATATTATGTTTTTAGTAAACCAAATGGAAGATAATTTTATATTCTTCAAGATAATGTAGAAAAAAATTGTAATTTATCTCTAGTTTTGGTGTAGAATCGTCGTGTCTTGCATTATGTCTGTGTTTCTAAACATTTGCTTGATTGTCATATCTCTTGGGAGATATTATGTTTTTAATACACTAAATGGAAGATAATTTAATATTCTTCAAGATAATGTAGAAAAAAATTGTAATTTATTTCTAGTTTTAGTGTAGAATCGTCGTGTCTTGCATTATGCCTGTGTTTCTAAACATTTGCTTGATTGGCATATCTATGGGGAGATATTATGTTTTTAATAAACCAAATGGAAGATAATTTAACATTCTTCAAGATAATGTAGAAAAAAATTGTAATTTATTTCTAGTTTTGGTGTAGAATCGTCGTGTCTTGCATTATGTCTGTGTTTCTAAACATTTGCTTGATTGGCATAACTATGGGGAGATATTATATTTTTAATACACCAAATGGAAGATAATTTAATATTCTTCAAGATAATGTTGACAAAAATTGTAATTTATTTCTAGCTTTGGTGTAGAATCGTCGTGTCTTGTATTATGCCTGTGTTTCTAAACATTTGCTTGATTGGCATATTTATGTGGAGATATTATGTTTTTAATAAACCAAATGGAAGATAATTTAACATTCTTCAAGATAATGTAGAAAAAAATTGTAATTTATTTCTAGTTTTAGTGTAGAATCGTCGTGTCTTGCATTATGCCTGTGTTTCTAAACATTTGCTTGATTGGCATATCTATGGGGAGATATTATGTTTTTAATAAACCAAATGGAAGATAATTTAACATTCTTCAAGATAATGTAGAAAAAAATTGTAATTTATTTCTAGTTTTAGTGTAGAATCGTCGTGTCTTGCATTATGCCTGTGTTTCTAAACATTTGCTTGATTGGCATATCTATGGGGAGATATTATGTTTTTAATAAACCAAATGGAAGATAATTTAACATTCTTCAAGATAATGTAGAAAAAAATTGTAATTTATTTCTAGTTTTGGTGTAGAATCGTCGTGTCTTGCATTATGTCTGTGTTTCTAAACATTTGCTTGATTGGCATAACTATGGGGAGATATTATGTTTTTAATACACCAAATGGAAGATAATTTAATATTCTTCAAGATAATGTAGAAAAAAATTGTAATTTATTTCTAGTTTTAGTGTAGAATCGTCGTGTCTTGCATTATGCCTGTGTTTCTAAACATTTGCTTGATTGGCATATCTATGTGGAGATATTATGTTTCTAATAAACCAAATGGAAGATAATTTAATATTCTTCAAGATAATGTAGAAAAAAATTGTAATTTCTAGTTTTGGTGTAGAATCGTCGTGTCTTGCATTATGTCTGTGTTTCTAAACATTTGCTTGATTGGCATATCTATGGCGAGTTATTATGTTTTTAGTAAACCAAATGCAAGATAATTTAATATTCTTCAAGATAATGTAGAAAAAAATTGTAATTTATTTCTAGTTTTGGTGTAGAATCGTCGTATCCATTATGCCTGTGTTTCTAAACATTTGCTTGATCGGCATTTCTATGGGGAGATATTATGTTTTTAGTAAACCAAATGGAAGATAATTTAATATTCTTCAAGATAATGTAGACAATAATTGTAATTTATTTCTAGTTTTAGTGTAGAATCGGTGTGTCTTGCATTGTGGCTGTGTTTATAAACATTTGCTTGATTGGCATATCTATGGGGATATATTATGTTTTTAGTAAACCAAATGGAAGATAATTTAACATTCTTCAAGATAACGTAGAAAAAAATTGTAATTTATTTCTAGCTTTGGTGTAGAATCGTCGTGTCTTGTATTATGCCTGTGTTTCTAAACATTTGCTTGATTGGCATATCTATAAGGAGATATTATGTTTCTAATAAACCAAATGGAAGATAATTTACTATTCTTCAAGATAATGTAGATAAAAATTGTAATTTATTTCTAGTTTTGGTGTAAAATCGTCGTGTCTTGCATTATGTCTGTGTTTCTAAACATTTGCTTGATTGGCATATCTATGTGGAGATATTATGTTTTTAATAAACCAAATGGAAGATAATTTAATATTCTTCAAGATAATGTAGAAAAAAAATGTAATTTATTTCTAGTTTTGGTGTAGAATCGTCGTGTCTTGCATTATGCCTGTGTTTCTAAACATTTGCTTGATTGACATATCTATGGGGAGATATTATGTTTTTAATAAACCAAATGGAAGATAATTTAATATTCTTCAAGATAATGTAGAAAAAAATTGTAATTTATTTCTAGTTTTGGTGTAGAATTGTCGTGTCTTGCATTATGCCTGTGTTTCTAAACATTTGCTTGATTGGCATTTCTATGGGGAGATATTATGTTTTTAGTAAACCAATTGGAAGATAATTTAATATTCTTCAAGATAATGTAGAAAAAAATTGTAATTTATTTCTAGTTTTGGTATAGAATCGTCGTGTCTTGCATTATGCCTGTGTTTCTAAACATTTGCTTGATTGGCATTTCTATGGGGAGATATTATGTTTTTAGTAAACCAATTGGAAGATAATTTAATATTCTTCAAGATAATGTAGAAACAAATTGTAATTTATTTCTAGTTTTGGTGTAGAATCGTCCTGTCTTGCATTATGTCTGTGTTTCTAAACATTTGCTTGATTGGCATATCTATGTGGAGATATTATGTTTTTAATACACCAAATCGGAGATAATTTAATATTCTTCAAGATAATGTAGAAACAAATTGTAATTTATTTCTAGTTTTGGTGTAGAATCGTCGTGTCTTGCATTATGTCTGTGTTTCTAAACATTTGCTTGATTGGCATTTCTATGGGGAGATATTATGTTTTTAGTAAACCAATTGGAAGATAATTTAATATTCTTCAAGATAATGTAGAAACAAATTGTAATTTATTTCTAGTTTTGGTGTAGAATCGTCGTATCCATTATGCCTGTGTTTCTAAACATTTGCTTGATCGGCATTTCTATGGGGAGATATTATGTTTTTAGTAAACCAAATGGAAGATAATTTAATATTCTTCAAGATAATGTAGACAATAATTGTAATTTATTTCTAGTTTTAGTGTAGAATCGGTGTGTCTTGCATTGTGGCTGTGTTTATAAACATTTGCTTGATTGGCATATCTATGGGGATATATTATGTTTTTAGTAAACCAAATGGAAGATAATTTAACATTCTTCAAGATAACGTAGAAAAAAATTGTAATTTATTTCTAGCTTTGGTGTAGAATCGTCGTGTCTTGTATTATGCCTGTGTTTCTAAACATTTGCTTGATTGGCATATCTATAAGGAGATATTATGTTTCTAATAAACCAAATGGAAGATAATTTACTATTCTTCAAGATAATGTAGATAAAAATTGTAATTTATTTCTAGTTTTGGTGTAAAATCGTCGTGTCTTGCATTATGTCTGTGTTTCTAAACATTTGCTTGATTGGCATATCTATGTGGAGATATTATGTTTTTAATAAACCAAATGGAAGATAATTTAATATTCTTCAAGATAATGTAGAAAAAAAATGTAATTTATTTCTAGTTTTGGTGTAGAATCGTCGTGTCTTGCATTATGCCTGTGTTTCTAAACATTTGCTTGATTGACATATCTATGGGGAGATATTATGTTTTTAATAAACCAAATGGAAGATAATTTAATATTCTTCAAGATAATGTAGAAAAAAATTGTAATTTATTTCTAGTTTTGGTGTAGAATTGTCGTGTCTTGCATTATGCCTGTGTTTCTAAACATTTGCTTGATTGGCATTTCTATGGGGAGATATTATGTTTTTAGTAAACCAATTGGAAGATAATTTAATATTCTTCAAGATAATGTAGAAAAAAATTGTAATTTATTTCTAGTTTTGGTATAGAATCGTCGTGTCTTGCATTATGCCTGTGTTTCTAAACATTTGCTTGATTGGCATTTCTATGGGGAGATATTATGTTTTTAGTAAACCAATTGGAAGATAATTTAATATTCTTCAAGATAATGTAGAAACAAATTGTAATTTATTTCTAGTTTTGGTGTAGAATCGTCCTGTCTTGCATTATGTCTGTGTTTCTAAACATTTGCTTGATTGGCATATCTATGTGGAGATATTATGTTTTTAATACACCAAATCGGAGATAATTTAATATTCTTCAAGATAATGTAGAAACAAATTGTAATTTATTTCTAGTTTTGGTGTAGAATCGTCGTGTCTTGCATTATGTCTGTGTTTCTAAACATTTGCTTGATTGGCATTTCTATGGGGAGATATTATGTTTTTAGTAAACCAATTGGAAGATAATTTAATATTCTTCAAGATAATGTAGAAACAAATTGTAATTTATTTCTAGTTTTGGTGTAGAATCGTCCTGTCTTGCATTATGTCTGTGTTTCTAAACATTTGCTTGATTGGCATATCTATGTGGAGATATTATGTTTTTAATAAACCAAATGGAAGATAATTTAACATTCTTCAAGATAATGTAGAAAAAAATTGTAATTTATTTCTAGTTTAAGTGTAGAATCGCCGTGTCTTGCATTATGCCTGTGTTTCTAAACATTTGCTTGATTGGCATTTCTATGGGGAGATATTATGTTTTTAGTAAACCAATTGGAAGATAATTTAATATTCTTCAAGATAATGTAGAAACAAATTGTAATTTATTTCTAGTTTTGGTGTAGAATCGTCCTGTCTTGCATTATGTCTGTGTTTCTAAACATTTGCTTGATTGGCATATCTATGTGGAGATATTATGTTTTTAATACACCAAATCGGAGATAATTTAATATTCTTCAAGATAATGTAGAAACAAATTGTAATTTATTTCTAGTTTTGGTGTAGAATCGTCGTGTCTTGCATTATGTCTGTGTTTCTAAACATTTGCTTGATTGGCATTTCTATGGGGAGATATTATGTTTTTAGTAAACCAATTGGAAGATAATTTAATATTCTTCAAGATAATGTAGAAACAAATTGTAATTTATTTCTAGTTTTGGTGTAGAATCGTCCTGTCTTGCATTATGTCTGTGTTTCTAAACATTTGCTTGATTGGCATATCTATGTGGAGATATTATGTTTTTAATAAACCAAATGGAAGATAATTTAACATTCTTCAAGATAATGTAGAAAAAAATTGTAATTTATTTCTAGTTTAAGTGTAGAATCGCCGTGTCTTGCATTATGCCTGTGGTTCTAAACATTTGCTTGATTGGCATATGTATGGGGAGATATTATGTTTTTAGTAAACCAAATGAAAGATAATTTAATATTCTTCAAGATATTGTAGAAAAAAATTGTAATTTATTTCTAGTTTTGGTGTAAAATCGTCGTATCTTGCATTATGCCAGTATTTGTACGCATTGGCTTGATTGGCATATATTTGGGAACATTTTATGTTTTTAATGTAACAAATGGAATATAATGGTCACTTTTCAATCTGAAAATCCAAATTATTTGCCATTTTTCTAAATGCCACAGCATAATCTTGAAAATTGATTTAATCTCAGTAAAAGACAATTTTTATTTGATTTATTTTCAAAAACCAGCATTGAAATTTTCTGAATTTTTCTTTTATGTTCGTATAGTCCAAACAATTTTTAATAAGAAATAACACTGATTTCCCAATCGGTTGTAATATGTTTTAATTCCCACAGCAGTATTTAAAATGTCTGTTGTTTGCAGTATAAGGCACATTTGATTTTGTTAATAATAAAAATATTTTAATTAAGAAATATTTAGATAGTGCGGCTAGTTTTTGCATATAAATTCAATATGCAAAAACTAGCCGCACTATCTAAATGTTTCTTAATTATAATATTTCTATATTATATAATATTTAAATAGTTTAAATAATTTTTAATAAGAAAAGTCTAGTTTTTACAATCACTTGTGTTAAGTGTCACAGCATAGTATACAAAAAAATAAATTAGTTTTTCATAAAAATGCCATTTTTAGGTCGACTTATTTCCAAAATGCAGCAGTGCTATCTGAAATTTTTCTAGGAAAATGATTAGTCGAGAAAATAAAAACAGTAATAATAATAAATACAAAATATGAATATTTAAACTATGCCTATAAGGCACCTTACACGGTCAATAATACTGTCAATATTTTAGAATACAAAAAAAAAGTTTTGCATAAAAAAAGCATTTTTAAGTCGATTGATTTCCAAAATGCAACAGTGCTATTAGAAATTTTCATTTTTATATATAGTTTACAAAAAAAAAATAGTTTTTCATAAAAAAAGGCATTTCTAAGTCGATTTATTTCCAAAATGCAAGAGTGGTATCAGAAATTTTCATAAAAAAGGCATTTTTAAGTCGATTTATTTCCAAAATGTAAGAGTGGTATCAGAAATTTTCATTTATATATATATATATATATAAAGGCATTTTTAAGTCGATCGATTTCTAAAATGCAGCAGTGCTTTCAGAAATTTTCATTTATATACGTATGGTCCAGACAATTTTCAGTAAGGACCTTGTTTTCAGTTACAGTGCTACAGTAGTATTATTATTTATATTGTTTCTACTTACACCTCCGCGCGGTTGCAGCTTGGGATTTAGATTGAGCGGCGTGGGGAAGCCAGGTATCTCCACCCTGCAGTACTGCACAGGCACCCCAACATGGCACATAAAGGTGACATTTTGCCTAGGAAGCGCCACGCTTTCCCTCGGGCTGACGTCAACCACAACAGCGAGACATCCTGTAAGCAAAAAAAAAACCGAGTTTTAGCAAAAGTTAGATAAAATCCAAATATTTTGGTATGAAAATCAACCTGTTTATAAAAAAAACATATATTTTTTGAAAACTAACCCTCGAAGAGGGAAGTTAAACGCCATCTGGCGGCATCACATCAATTAGCAATGCACACCTATGCTGATATCTCAAACACTGGAATATTAATACTAATATATATATATATATATATATATATATATATATATATATATATATATATATATATATATATATATATATATAATAATATTATTCTCTAGAGGGCACTACCCGGTGATCCTGATAGCATGAGCATGTTGACGGTTATTACCATATGGGTGTGCATTGCTAATTGATGTGGTACCGCCAGATGGCGTTTAACTTCCCTCTTCGAGGGTTAGTTGTACTATTTTTGTATATACTCGAGATATTGTGTGAATTCATCCTCACTAGCTGAGCTACACTGACGAAATCTAATAAGATCGAAATCTAGATATGTAGATTGTTAAGAGGTGGGTTCACACTTATATATGTTTAATATCTTTTTTGGTTTTTCATTTATCGCCCAAAACATATGGTCATTTCTGGTGAGAAACATTATTATTATACGTCCCATAATCTATTGAATGGACGAATTGAAAACGTCATTTTGATAAAAATTGCCAAAACAAATTTCAAACATCTAAAATAGCGCTTGTTATTCAAGCTTTGAGGTGATTTCGTTTAACATTACTAGTCGCCCCGTGGCGTGCTGTATCACTCTAAGTTGTGCAGCCGTGCGCCGTTTGTAATAGAATTGTGCGCATCGGGAGGAGCGACTTGCACGACATGTACAACAAGAGACAATAAGCCCGGAGCAGCACACAGTGATAAACGAAAACAGCTTTGATGGTACCTTTTGTTTAATTATTCAGTGTTCCAATTGAGAGAATCTAAAGTAATTACATTCCTTATATAATGTATTTATTGTTGCTATAACAACTAATACTTATGGGCTCAATAGCTATTGAACAAATTATGGAATGTTGGTGAATAAGGATTAAACCCCGTATTCACCAACATTACATATTTTTTTCAATAGCTATTGAGCCCATAAGTATTAGTTGTGATAACAACAATAAATACATTATATAGGTATGAAAAATCTGAATAATATTTGAAAATAGTCCAAAAATAATAGATGAAAGCCTTTATGGATTTATAGAAAGAATAGTAATAATTGTAATAAATAGTTGTAATATCAACAATAAATACATTATATAGGTATGAAAAATCTGAATAATATTTCAAAATAGTCCAAGAATAATTTCATCTATTATTCTTGGACTATTTTGAAATATTATATATATATACATATATATATATATATATATATATATATATATATATATATATATATATATAGCCTTTATGGATTTATAGAAAGAATAGTACGTTACAATTATCCACCCTTCCATCCTCTCCTAAATCTAATTCGAGCAATTTACAGACAATTCGATATTTTGCTCTTGACAACCATCCCCGTCCCCCAGGCGGTGCGCTTTAACAAAAATCTAATTACGCCCGCGAACGACGTGCGGCCTATCAATTACCCGCCAGCCCCCCCAGCCGCCCCACAGTTCCATTCGATTATGCGTTCTTTTGTGGAATTCCGATCCGATTTATTGCGACGATGGCGCGCGTGTGGCACAAAAGAAGAGAGAAATGCCTGGCGGAGAGGAGGGCTGGTGGTGTAACCAGCACACAATAGTAAAATTCATGCAACATTAATGTGAAACAGTTTACTCACAGTGTCAAGTGAAATTCATAGAGTAATTCACGAATATGGCGATTGCAAGTTCAATTCCGATAATTCCGGCCGCCGCGTGAATTCGCACGACGGGGACTTTTTCCTCGGTGCATTGTGCCTAGCAGAGTGTGCAAAAAAAATTGTTTTTTTCTACAATTGTTTATTTATGTCTTGGTAATCATAAAATAATAAAAATACATATTTAAGTATATTTCGTTAGCTGTTATTGAGTAATATTTGCAATAAAACAAATTGCAATTTTTAATTAAGTTCCGCCAACGACTTTTTTTTTAAACTAGCATATTTTGTTTAGAATTTAACAACAATCATCAGACATATTGTTCTATATTTTTACGGGACTTACTTTTATTTATAATTAATTTGAAACATGTAAAATTTTCATAGAAACCAATGCGAATTTATTTTTTTAGTCTACCCCTAAGACCTAAGACCATAACTACCACTGGCCAAAAAAATAATAAATTCGCTTTGGTTTCTATGAAAATTTTATAGGTTCATTTAATGATGTCTTGTGATTGCAAACATATTTTGTTAATAATATTTTTGCTAAAAATGTATAATTAAAAATATACTGGGTTATTTGATATTTGAATTCGTTATTGGCGGTTTACATAATTAGGGGTGGTTTCTATGAAAAGTTCATTTAATGAATAGACCTAAGACCATAACTACCACTGGCCACTAAAAAAATAAATTCACTGTTTCTACCATTAAAAAAATATTATAAATCAAAGCTAGCGTAGCAAACAAATCATGAACAAGTTGTATAAAGTACTAGTAAAAAAATAGAACTATAAATTAACTCGATAAAATGAAGTTGCAGCTCGAATACTGTCCAACTCGGTAATCACGGGGCGCAAATTCAAACTTAAAACTTTACGAGATTCGCGTAACTACAATACAACAAAAAAAACAGCACGTACACCCCGCGCACGTTCTGTTTGTGGAAATTAAATCCAGCGTCGCACTTTTTACGAGCGAGAACATCGCGCGGGGTGGGGCGCTTTATTCATTTCCGGATCGCTCCCCCAATTACGCTTTTTTTTCCGCCAGCAAGTGGAAAGTTTTGCTCGACAATAAAACCCCGGCGAATATATCTCCCCGCGGCCCGTAACGGCCTTAAAGTAAACAGTTGTAGAATTTTTAATTAAAAGACATGCGCCGAGTTCCTTTGCGGTCTGGAGGCGGCGGACCATCTTCCGTTTTTTTTGCCGGGGCTCTCAGACGAACAGCGTCGGAATTTTCGATTATCTCGCAGGCGGGCGGGCATGCACTGCATACGTTTATTTTACATCAGTCACTGACTGCGTGGGGCGGCTGAATAAACGAAAAACCGAAAAGTGGAGTTTTAAATTAATTTCTTTTGGTGGGATTCTAACAGTTTGATTTATAACAAAATTATTTTCATATACAGTGAGAGTATATAATGGTCCTTATACTCTCACTGTATATGAATATAATTTTGTTATAAATCAAACTGTTAGAATCCCACCAAAAGAAATTAATTGATATAAATAAACAGTACGTTGTAGGGGAACGTTTATAAATTCACGGAAAAATAGTAATACAAGGTTTTCTGTGAAGTTAAGGTAAATACCGGGTGATTAAACTCCTCTGAGCTTCTCCCTTGACCGGCGGAAAAGCCTCAAGGCTGATAGCCCTATAAAGATAGAAGTTTTTTTTTAGTAATACAACAATTCATCTGTACTAAATATTTAGTAAATGACCAACAACAGCACAGCACCAAATTTGTAGTAAACCTAAACTTTATTAACCAACTATATTAATATTAAAGTTGTCGTAAAACCTGTTAATTTTAATGAAACATTAATTCCAGATCAGTATTAACATCATGTTGATAGACCAAAAAAAAACATCAACAAGAGGAAAAGGTTGACCAAAAGGTATTTTTGGTCGATTCTTCCATATTTTTCGAGGCCTGGATACTTAAGCAGATAACGATCAAACGCATCCTAGGCGGAGAGGGACGTAGAGAAGAAAATAAGGGAGAAGGCAAAGGAGGAAAGAGCTAAAGGTGTAGAAGTGAGGATGAGCCAGCAATGTTCAATGAAAAATAAACATTGCTGGCGATTGGTGGGTCTGGCGGGGGGAGACGTAGTTGGCAGAAGAGGAGTGGAGGCAGGTGGGTTAATGTATGCCGGCAGGATGGGACTGGGTGACTCAGGGTGCGAAGAAGGAAGCTCGGATGAGTAGAGCCCAAGGAGGAATCGCTTGCTACTAGCATGTGAGGGTGAGGGAGCTAGAAGGAGGGTGGTGAATGGAGAGAAAGGAGCTCCCAGGATAAAGTGACCAACCCGTAGGATAGCGAATGCATGAAATAGGTGAGAAAGTCAGGATGGGATGTTGGGATGTGGTCAATGGTTGCTGTGAAGGCGACTGGGAAGGGAAAAAGACTTTCTGCGGTCAAGGAGGAGGCTCGGTTTTGGACTACGTGTCTGTCAAAGGGATCGGCAGGGCAGAGTTGGAGTGGTTCAAGGTGGAAAACGTAGCGGGGTGGGATCATGTACCGGTGGAGGTCTAGCATGTGAGGGTGGGGGAGCTGGAAGGAGGGTGGTGAATGGAGAGAAAGGTGCTCCCAGGATAAAGTGACCAACTCGAGGATAGCGAATGAATGAAATGGGTGAGAAAGTCAGGATGGGATGATGGGATGTGGTCAATGGTCAATGTGAAGGGGACTGGGAAGGGAAAACGACTTTCTGCGGAAGGGAAGAGTTGTGTGCTTCAAGGTGGAAAACGTAGTTGGGTCGGATCATGTACCGGTGTAGGTGCTCGTTGAGGAACGTTATGAAAGGAGAACAGAGGAAGGGGCAGCAGAAATTTGGATGGAGCGTACCAGATATGGATGCGCATCAGATAAAGCTAAAGGGCGTGAAGTAGCAGGATGTGTATTCGATGCTCCAGTTGGAGACAGTAATGGTGACTGCATTGGAGAAGAGTGGGGGCAGAGAGAGAGTTGGTTTGACGAGGAATGTAGGGTGAAGAAGAGAAGATGAGTAGGCGAAGGAAAATGGCGAAGTGGAGGGATGTGAGAGGTGAATTGGAAAGGGCCAATCAGGGGAAGAAGGAGATCAAGATAGCGTGCGAGAGGAAGAAAATAGAGGAGTTCTAGAAGGTGGAAAAGGGAGTTGTGACGTGTGTGGGCCCAGGGCGGTCACATATGAGAAAAATAAACTGCAGTATAAAATGTATTCGAAACCAAAAATGGAATGTAACTTTGTAAAAAAACAACCCAAATAAAATAAACCAATTCAATCAATAATTATGTACGGTGTCCTAACAGCACGGTTCGGCGGCACGGCGACGGGAGAGGCGGCCGTACGGTGCGGTCGGGATTGCCAACCGGGGCCGAGAAACCACAGGCCTGGACTTGGTGCGGTAGGCGATCCTGACTAGGCCACAAGGTGTCTTGACTCACAAGGGCCTTGTGTCAGGGGGAGGTTGAGAGGTGGCTATGCTGGTTCTGTGCAGTGCTTTTATAGCCAGACACGGCGGCGGGGAACAGAAAAGGCTGTGTTGGTAGTGGAACGGAGGCGGTGGGATCGGCAGCGGTGGGAGCTAGTGCAGAGGGGGCCTGACGAGAGCGCACCGCTGGTCGCGCAGCATCTCCGTAGCTCACGGTGCGCTGCCGGCCCGCTGAACGACCAGCGCTCTCGTCACAGAGTGTGTCACAGAGAAAGGGCCGTGGGAAATCCTAAAGGGAAGGGTGAAGAAGAATAAAGTGCACATAGAGCTGGCAGAGTGCGAGAAGAGTTCCTCCATTCCTACCAGCGGTCTGGAACTCCTCAAATCCACCTCTTACCCCGCCATCAGAGGTGGATTTGGGGAGATCGAGACCGGTGGTAGGAACGGAGGCATTTTCGAGGGAAGAGGTGGACGTGGCTCTAGGGCATCTGACGCTGGGAAAGGCGGCGGGGGAAGCTGGGCCGAAGGCAGAGGCTTTCAAAATACTACCAGAGGAAGGAAGAGAGAAGTTGCTGCAGGCTATCAATAGGTTGTAGTGAGGAGGAGGTTCCGAAAGAGTGGTGGTCCTGGTGCATAGAGGGGGAGCGGCCTCGGATGTAAAGAACTATAGGGGGATTATGAGTGCAAGATACAAGGCATATCATGACAATGGTGAAATACAGAGAAGTGGACAGAAAAGGGCTGCCGCTAGAATGCCAGGGTGGATTCAGAAAGGGGCGCCCTTCTTCCCTTTCTGAACGGGAGCAAATTTTCACGCTAGCGAGAATTGTGGAGGAAGCGTTGAAATGAAAAGGGAGAGTGTATGCGGTGTTTGTGGATCTGAAAGCGGCGTATGACTCAGTTCCTAGAGGAAAACTCGTGAAATGTGTGAATAGATTAGGCATGGAAGAGGAAGGTGTGTAGTGGGAGAGGAAAATATATAAAGAGTCGTGGGCAAAAGCAAGATTGAATGAAGAATTGTCGAAGAAATTTAGGGTGAATGTGGGAGTAAGGCAGGCGTGCCCGCTAAGTCCCGTTCTGTTCAATATATACATCAGCGAGTTGGAGGAGGTACTGAGGAGAGAATAGGCTCGATGGGTCGTGGTGGGGAGAACCAAGGTATGGATGTAAACGTATATAGATGACATAGTGCTTGTGTCCAAGAGAGTGGAAGAAATGCAAAAGGTGCTGGAAGGTACCTGGATAGGAGAGGGCTAGTAGTGAATGTAGAAAAGTCTAAATGAATGATGTTTAGGAATAGGCATAGAAGGGGTAAAGCGGAAGAGCTGAAATGGAAGGGAAGTATGATTAAGAGAGTGAATGGCTTTAAATATTTGGGCTTTTGGTTTGACAGCAGAAGATTATATGCAGAGGAAAGCGATATCCGCTTGGGGGATAGCAAGAAGAAAATGGGAGAGTTTGTGGGGCGGTAACTTCGTAATGGCGTGCAAGATCTGGGATGCGTGTGTAAAACCTATACTGTTGTATGGAGTATGGGGATTGCGTTAATGAGATGCAATAGAAAAGGGACAAGGTTGGTTCCTGAAGAGTCTGTTAGTTCTCGAAAGGTCGGCACCGAGAGCAGTGCTGTTGCAGGAGACGAACCGTATGAGTATGTGGTGGGAGTCGTGTGTGAGGGTTGTGAATTTTGAAGAAAGATTGCAGGAAGTGGGTGACGAAAGACTGGTTCGGAAGGTATGGATGAGGTGTAATAGTAGGACGGAGAGTGGATGGAGAAAGGATAGAGGAAGGATGTATGAAATAGTGGGTGAGTCTGAGGTGTGAAGCTGAGAGAAATGGGCCTAGGAACTGAGATTTTTTTTTAAACTTTTTTTAAAAATTATTAATCATGTATATATATATATATATATATATATATATATATAAATAATACATAAATACTATTCAGTAAAACAAAACTGCAAATAATAATTTTTCCTGCGCTTGCTGCGGTGTGGGCACCTTGTTTTGTGAAATCTCGAACAAAATATAAAATAGATAAGGAAGATATTGAGAGATATTGAGTGGCAAGAACGGCAGGTGAGAATGGTTGAGAGCTCATACAACCCTGGCTACGTAGAGTGGCAAGTGCTTGGAAAACTCCCGAGATACTTAGCCAGGGGTCAGTGGAGCAGGCAGGACAAAGTGTGCATGGCAAGAGCGAGGTGTGGGTCAGAAGAGATAAGAAGGAAAGTGTGGATGGGTCTGGGGTACACCGCGTGTGCGCTGTGTGGTAAGGGACGCGACACGTGCTGGTACCTTAGCAAAGAATATGAGGGTGTGAAAGCAGTGGGGTTGCAGAAAACTGAATGAGTGGTTATGAGAGGGTGGGAAAGGCGTGAAAATCTGCAGGAGTCTGACCTGGGAGAGGAAAGTGGCGAGGGGGTGTAGGATTAAGGCATATAGGCGATTATGTATTTTCTGTTAATTTATATTTTTGGAGATTGTTACTTTTTATTTTTATTTGTATATTTATATTATATTTTTATTTTTATATTTATTTGTATGTTTTTTTGTTCTTTCTATATGTATTTTTGTTCATTCTGTATGGTTTTTGTTCTTTCTGTATGTTTTTTTTGTTCATTCTGTATGTTTTTTTTTTGTTCTTTCTGTTATGAGCATTGTTTATTGGGGGAACTCTGTATTTTCTTCTTCTTTAGGTGCCTTCTCCATTATTGAAGGTTGGCAACAATCAAAAATGGCAAATTTCGTTCGGTTTTGTGACGCTCTGAACTATGAGTGGGGTCCAGACCAGTCCAGTCCCTTATGTTCTTTAACCAGGAGCATTTTCTTCGTCCTGGACCACGGCAAAGCTCTATCTGGCCCTCCATTATTAATTTTAGAAGGTTATATTTCGTACTTCTGAAGATATGTCCTAGATACGCTGTCTTACGTTTCTTCACAGTAGCCAATAGTTCTCTGTCTCTGTCCATGCGTCTAAGAACCTCATTATTCGTGATATGCTCCACCCAAGTATTTTGGAGGGGTTAATTATTGTTTATTGGGGGAACTCTGTATTTTGGAGGGGTTAATAAAGGTCTTTTTAAATAATAGTGGAATCAGTTGTATAACATTTCACTCTCTAATCATACTTCAAACTGTATGTAAACTAAAAACAATAAAACTCGACTCGTATACATTTATATATGATGAATCACCCTCGCTAGTGTATAACTTTCAATTAATTAGGGGTAATAAACCCCAAATCTTGTGATTAATTAGTTTCTAACACATCTTTGTCTCTCTTTGAACCATTCAGAGCCATTAAATCCTAACTCCCAATTAATCCTTTACTGACAACCACGCTCTAATGTCCATTAATAAATCCAGCCCCCCAGCTGCGATAATTATTACTCGCGCCCGCAATAACTCAGTTTTGGCCCATTGGGTGCTCGCGCACTGTAGACCGTCGCGTATTTTCCGGGCCCGCGCGCCGCCGCCGCCATCAATCGCGTCGCGACGGCTAATTTAAACCGATATCGACTTGCGGCACTAATTGAAATCGGCGTCATACAAAAAACAACAAAACAATCGTTTAGGGGTGTGGGTAATTGGAATATATATATATATATATATATATATATATATATATATATATATATATATATATATATATATATATATATATGCCAATTATTCTTGCATTACTGTCTTTTCTCTGTACATGTCCAAACCAGACTGTATTCTAAAAGTGAATGTTATATCCCTATAATAGAAAAACGAAGACAATATTTTGAAGCCGACCAACCTGTCACTGTTGAGTCAAGTGACTTTTGTACTGTCAGTATTTTTTTGACTTATTTGACATTTTTGAATTTTTGACATATTTACATTTTCGACATATTTTACTTGTTTGACATTTTTTGAAATTTTTTGACATTTTTTAACATTTTTAGACAGTTTTTGACATTTTTTGAATTTTTTTTTACATTTTTTGACATTTTTTGACATTTTTTGGACTTTCTTTGACATTTTTTGACATTTTTTGACATTTTTTGAATTTTTTTGAAATTTTTTGAATTTTTTTGAAATTTTTTGAAATTTTTTGAAATTTTTTGAAATTTTTTGAAATTGTTTGAAATTTTTTGAAATTTTTTGAAATTTTTTGAAATTTTTTGAAATTTTTTGAAATTTTTTGAAATTTTTTGAAATTTTTTGACATTTTTTGACATTTTTTGATTTTTTTGACATTTGTTGACATTTTTTTTAATTTTTTGACATTTTTTGACAGTTTTTGACATTTTTGACAGTTTTGACATTTATTGACATTTTTGACATTTTTGACATTTTTGACACTTTTTGACATTTTTGACATTTTTTACTTTTTTGACATATTTTTTACTTTTATTGTTACTGCATTTTTTGACATTTTATATTTTTTTTAATTTGAAATTTTGGACACTTGACATTTTGACTTTTTATCTTTTTGGAATTCTGACATTTTGACATCGTCTCGGATAGTGTTCGCAGATATTTGCTAAATTTGGTCGCAATCTGTTGTGCCGTTTTCCCGGAATTTTGTTCACAGACAAACATACATACGGACATAACATACAGGCATACATATGGACATACCACACACAGCATCGCAAAAATCAGGTTTTTATTTCGTCTATTTTGGACATAAAACGCAACGAAAATTGTATATTTTTTTTGCTAAAATGGTTCACTGCAACAATAGTTTCCTTCTAGTGTAATTTTTTTCTCGAAACGTTATCTCATATTTCCACAATCTTAGTTTGAAAACGTGAACATGTTTTCGGTAAAACAATACCTTCGTTTACATCAGTGATGTATTGGGAAAATAAAAATATATTGTCATTATTCAGTAAAGCACCTGTATAAAATGAGCGTCGATTCCTCAGTAGGAAGTGAAAAATTTGAACTGAATATATGTGTTGTAAATTATTCGTTACAGGTGAACTCGTTTTATAAGTTTATATCACCCCAAATATTTTTCAAGAGGGCGGCGGTGTGGTTAAACGCGATGAGTCCAATAAATTTCCCGCCCCGGCGGACGGGTATCATCGCGCGAAAATGAAACGTCGCCGCCGTCGACGGGCGGCCGATGGGGCGTGTAATGGCGGTGTCATTTACAGCGCGATTGATGCTCGCGTCTGCTCTATTCGGGGGGTAGGGGCGGCGGAAGACGACTGCGGGGGCAACCGCGGCGCGATTGAATCCGGCGGCGCTGAATTTTGAGATTTATTGGACCGCACCGCTTGTCGCGATTTAAATTTAGAGAGAGGGTGGTTCTGGGTGGGTTGGTTTGGGGGCTTGCTTGCAATTGAATTTGTCGGTCTCAATTCGTGACGCTCACAAAAGCGGCGGTTGCGTCAAAGGCAGGTCTGTGGAGTGACCCGCAAACTTCGCTAAGCGAATGTTACTTGTCAATTGACATTGAGACTTCAAGAGTATTGGGCTGGGTTCTGTGGTGCGGTTGAAATTAATTGGATATGGATTAGACAGGAGTGTTGAATTTTCGGAATGAAGAAATAAATTGTCAAAAATGTGCAGATATTTCAACATCACACAATATTTTGATCGCTAAACACAATCATAATATATTTTAAATAATTTTTTTTGGATATTAAAACATTTTTTAAGTCAACAAAATCAACACAAATAATTTAATAATGATATACTGTACTTTTATGATATTTTAGTCCTTAAATTTATAATTATGCGATAATTTATGTATTTGAGATATGAAATATGTATTATGAATATGAAAAAAAAAAAGATATTTTCTCTCTAGGACGCTTTTTGGAGAAAATCATAAAACCCACATATTTTATGTACATTGATCGAAAATATCGACTGTGTAGGGCTAATCTGCGTTTTTAAAGGACAAAACAGATTTCAAGGACTTAATATTAATTGGTAACTTTTAACTATTGTGAAATGAGATTTGCGAGGGAGCCGCAGATTGGCCCTTGTAGATTATCCCTTTTAGTTTTGTTTACTAAATCCTTGAAATCAGTTTAAACATTGTTTTAAAAAAGCAGATTAGCCCTTACTGCGCTACACAGTCGATATATGGAAATATTTTAAGTACATAAAGTGTATTTCATTTAGAGGGATAGAACTTTGAATTTAAATAAAACACAGAAAAATAGTTTGAATGGTCACGCATGTGACTTTTTTGAAAGATAATTGTATGCCATTAATGTTTATATATGATTTCGGACATGTGGACGTCGGGGTATTGCGCGTAGATGGCGTAATCGGGAGGTCCAATTTGCCATCACTCTTCGCACCATTTCTGTGTGTATTTCGGCAATAAGTATTCTATACCTCGAAATAAAACACCCTTTACAATATGGAAATTATTATTCTAAATGTCGCATGAAGATTATATGTGAATTATATACGAGGGTTGATATTTAAGGATTGAGAAAACAAAAAAAACAATGATGATTGAGGTGAAAAAATATATATGTGAATCCACTATTCTATACCTCGAAATAAAACACCCTTTACAATATGGAAATTATTATTCTAAATGTCGCATAAAGATTATATGTGACTCATATACGAGGGTTGATATTTAAGGATTGAGAAAACAAAAAAAAAACAATGATGATTGAGGTAAAAAATATATGTGTGAATCCACTAATCTATATATCTAGATTTCGATCTTGTTAGATCTCAACAGTGAATCTCAGTTGGAGAGGATGAATTCACACAATAACTCGAGTGGTTATATATAAAAATAATACAACTTTCCCCCCGCTAACTTAAGCTTGAATTCTATATTGGAGGAATATAATTAAGGAATTTGATCTGTGGGAGCTCCTAAACCAAAACAGCTTGCCGCAGCAAGATCAGGCTGTAACTGAAGCAGTTCGACAGAGCCAATAACTTCGCAGAAGAAGAGTTAAGGGGAAATTTGTATCATGAGGTGTAGAAACTTCATTATTGTTTTTCAAATACTCTCCTTTAAATTACAGTTTTGCAAACCAAAAGTTCTAGTGTGAAAAAAAGTAATATATAAAATTCTAGTGGAAGTCTAAAAGCAATATAAAAAAATTGTGGCTTAATTTATTACTACTAAATTTTTTTAAGCTACAATATCATACAGAAATAATTTTGTAGCTACCACATATGGAAGTTATGAGACGGAACGTGATACAAACTTATAATCTGTTGAATTTGTAATTTCGAAAATATCTACAAATTAATTCAAAGATCTAAAATCTACGTTTAATACACTTTTAGTTATCCTATAAATATCTAATATTAATTAGAGGTTACTAGATGAAATCTGCCGTTAATGTTTCATTTACTTACTTGTACTTACTTTTGTTAAAATTGTATTTTGGAGAATATCTACAAATTCATTCAATATCTAAAATCTATCTTTAGTAGGCTTTATATTGGCATATCAATACCTAATTTAACTCAGAGGTTACTAGATGAAATTAGCCGTGCAATGCTGAACTTAATGTTTCTTTTACTTCCCGTGGTTATTCATCTGTTAAAATTGTAATTTCGAAAATATCTACAAATTCATTAAATATATAAAACCTATGTTTAAAAGGTTTTATGTTGGCATATAAATATCTAATATAACTCAGAGGTTACTAGATGAAATCAGCTGTGCAATGCTGAACTTAATGTTTTATTTACTTCATTTTAAATATTTTCATACGTGAGTAAAACTACATCAAGATAAACCCTGCCCGTTCGCACACCAGCTTGGCTCGGGTATTGTTATTCATCTACAAGGCCGCCCCTAGGTCGTACGAGACCATCCACCCTTGTCTTACAGCTCTCATTTAGTTGAGTTCACTAATACACACGATTTTATAGCGGATATCCACCGTCATGGCCTGCAGTAGGTCGTGGGTCGCCTTACACCTATTTAAGTTAATCTACAGGGCTTGTAATTCCCTGGCATGGCCTCTCTTTTGGGGCCGCCGCCTCGGCTATGCGCTGTCGCCCACTTCCTAATCTATTACACCTGCCCGGCCTGGCTGAATGCCCTTCAACATCTAAAGCATCCCTCTGTTCTTCAGTGTGGACGTTGGCCCGACAGTAGACGATCCTTACCCGCATAGTTTGTTTCCCGCATACTGTACGCGCGATGTCCTACGATGTGGTGATGGTGACCTCCATAGGCCGGCCTTAGGGCGCCCACATTAATATCCTTGGCTTCCCTTTGTGGTGAACATCTGCCCCTGACCTCTTGACGACGCACCTAGAACATTGTACGCGATAGGTGGTCGACCTTGGCCATTACCTCGACCCTCATGTCCCCTGTCATCGTTTTTCTAATTTTAGTAACCATTGTTCTTGGCGTGACGTGAATAATGTTCGCAAAATACTCGGGAGGCCGTGCAAGCATTCTTCCCCGGCTAGTGCTGGATTCCGGCAGTCTAGGGCCAGTTAAACCCCACCTTTGTCCATGCCCTAGGCCCGGGACCGCTCACGAATTACTTCAAGCCTGGGCGGGATTTTTTCGCAGTTAGTTCGCACATCCATGGTGCTGCTGCCGTTGTCGTTCCCTCTCTTCCTTGATTATTTTGTCCATTATCACCGTGACGTGTCTCTAACTACGAGCCAGCGCTCTCGAGCATTTGGCCAACCATGTTGTCCGAAGTAATCTCAATCACATCTTCAAGGCCACCCTCAGTGTCGTCCACCTCGCGCACTTAAAGAGGCGTGCTCCGCGGTGTCTTCCGAAGCCTCACACAGGGGGCAGTTCTTCGAATGCTCCAGAGACATACTTTTAAGATATGCCCTGAAGCAGCCGTACACCGACAGAACTTGTGTAAGGGTATACATCACTCCTTCGTGGGCTCGATGTACCGATGGTTTGATATCTGGGATTAGTCTTCTAGTCCACTTGTCTTTGATCCCTGACCACGCCAGCTAATACCGTACCATGGTCTTTACTCTGGCCTCCCGGGCGCTCACCGCGTCGTGGTATCGTTGGGCTCTTTCTTGAATCAGGAGCTCAATAGGATGTATACCAGCAATGCCCAGGGCTACTTTCCTAGACACCGTCCGGTATCCCCTTTCCACCCTCAGCGCGCACCTCCGCTGTACTTCCGCTAGCAGATCTCGGTACTTGCAGACTTCCCTAGCCCGTGCCCATATCAGCGCTCCGTAGAGCATAATGTTTTCGGCCACCCTAGCCAGCATCAAGCGTTTTCAATGCCCTGGTCCCCTGGTATTTGGCATAATTTTTACCAGAGCCGTCAGCAACTTAAACACTTTCCCTGCTACCTCCTGTATGGGTCGATGGTAATGATCCAGCCATACCCCTAGGTACTTTAGGCTCTCTTTCACCGATCTGGAAAGGTATCATTGGTGGCCTCGTTCTACCAATAAGAAAAAACTGCCTCTTTTGTATATGCAGCTATCTTAACCTAGTTTTCATCCAGCCACCTCCTCACTCTAGCCATGCCACCACTCTCAGGTCCTCCTCCTTCCTGCCGCTGGCCACCAAGGCGACATCGTCTGCGTACGTTATCGACTTCTATAGAATGTTCTGTACGACGGCGTTCTCAAGATCGCCCTTGAGAACGCCGTCGTACATGACATTCTACAGGGGGGGGGGGGGGGGGGGGGCTATTGCGGACCTCTGTGGAACGCCGCAACACAATCGCATGTGTTTGATGGTTCCGCCATCGTCGCCACCAGTCCTCTGTCGCTAAGGTAATTCTTAATGAGTCTTGAAGTGTCCCTCGGTATCTTCAGGGCCTCGCAGCTTTCCAATGTGTGCCCCCAGTGAGCCGAGTTGAAGGCATTCTTGACGTCGATGGTGATGAGTGCGCAGAGATCCTCCTCCGCCTTGTGATCTTGTTAGCTGCCTGCCTTGCCTCCTCTAGAGTTATGCGGCGACAGTCATTCTGCTACCTCGGTGCATGGGAACTCTAGTACAAGGGTGGCCAAACTTTTGACCACTTTGAGCGACGTGTTTTTTAAATTATAGGCGGCGGGCTACCAACATCGTATGACTTATGTTATAACATAATAAAAGTAGTAATTTAAAACCAACATATATATATATATATATATATATATATATATGTATATATATATATATATATATATATGTATATATATATATATATATATATATATATATATATATATATATATATATATTCTATATCAAGTTATTTTACTGAGAAAAAATAATGATTTCTTCTCACAAACTAATTAGTTTATTAATAAAATATGTGTACATATCAGACAGGCGGGCGACTAGAAATAGTTACGTGGTCGACTGGTAGACCGCGGTCGATGCTTTGGCCACCCCTGCTCTAGTACCTTGCCCATAGTGACTTGCATACATAACGGCATGTATGCTGTCCAGTGGCTTTCCTGGTTTGAGAAGGAGCACGAGCCGTCTTCCAAATCCAGCCCTGTTCTAGCGCCCTAAAAAACATCTCTGGAGCCAGCTTAGCTACCAGTTTTACCGCCTCTGGTGGGATACTATCTGGGCCTGGCACCTTCCTAATCATAAGCCTCCCCACGGCTACTTCTAGGTTATGGTCAGCTGTTTCAATGCTTTACCTTTGACGTTATCCAGCTCTGCAGCTATATTTCTTTTTATCTTCAAAACTACATCCAACTCTTCTTCTGCGAAGTTATTGGCACTGTCGAACTGCTTCAATTGCAGCCTGAGCTTGCTGCGGCAGGCTCTTTTGGTTTAGGAGCTCCCACAGATCGTATTCCTTAATTATATTCCTCCAATATGGGATTCAAGCACAATTCATAGCAAACTGCTCTGCACCTAGAATACTGCTCTGGTCCCTTTGTTCTTCATTAACGTTTACAATGCTCGCTACCCCCCACTGCTGTGCTTACGTTCCAGTGTGGTGAAAGAATCTACGGCTAGTTCCTCGTTGTCGACATTGTGGGTGGTGAAGGGTAGGCTTCGGTTGCCACTGGAAGAGATAATGTTATTTCATTTGCCAGCCTTAGGATTGGCTGTCTGACCTTTAGGCGGCGAAGGTCCGAAGCCTGTTCCATACGTCCTCCTCAATAGAGTCGAGGATCTCTGCCCAACAGGCCCTAATTGATTTAGCGCCCACGTTCATCTCCAGGACTTGTTTAAGTAGTGGGTTACTCTTCGGTAGTATTCGGTTAGTTTCCTGACTGTGGTAGGGTTCATCTCCGGAGATTTCACGGTCAGTCTTTTTGACCGGTGTCGGTGCAAATCCACCTTAGTTTGCGCATTCCCTTAAAGACAGTTTTGTTCATAGTTTTCTTGGTCGACTGGTCGCATATACTGTAGAAAAGATTCTTTATGCTTCTGTTGACGATACCGTCCTTCCTGGACGCCTCAGAGGTGTGGGTTCTGTGTCCACATCACTCGGATTCTAGTCCCTCTTCCGGAAGGTATCTCACCTCCTCCCTGACTTTCCAGGGACGCCCTGCAGGAATCCTGTGACCCATGTCCACCAGTCGAAAAGTTTCACATTCCCTGGGGGGCCTAATCAGTGGTTCTCGGCAATTTCGGTGCACTTTAAAAGACACCGAAATTGCCGAGAACAACTGAATGGCGGCGGTGAGAGAGGAGCGTAGGCATTCAGAGGGATTTTCAACTAGAAAGGGTCATATAAACAAGAGAGAGCGTTCGTAGAGCAAGTGGTCTGCTCAGGCCGCACTTGCTTTACGAACGCTCTCTCCTGTTTATATGACTCTTTCTAGTTGAAAATCCCTCGGAATGCCTACGCTCCTCTCTCACCGCCGCCCTCTGTAGCGAGCCTGTTAGCTACTTCCCCATTGGCCGCCTCAAGTGCGGCCCTTCTCAGCTCCTCGACCTGCTCCTCGAGTCACACCGCGCGATCAGTTAGTTCTTTATTTACCTGCAGGAAGACTTGGATTATTTTCTCGGTCGCGGTACTACAATTCTTTTTGTTGGCCCTTGTCATATTGTAGAGCTTATTGAGTTCCGTGAGGCACTGTCTGCCCGAAGCGTGCATGTTCCGGTGCTCGTTGGAAAATTCACTCATGTTTCGGAGGAACTGTTTCAGCTTCTGTGGGGGCTCCCCGTCGTGGTCCGGGGACCCCTGGACCTTGTGTTTACACATGGTATTACTCAAGGGGACAGGGGACCTAATAGAGGATGGCCTCCGGAAAATACCTACTTCCATTTCTTTACCCCAAGGCACTCTAAGCCGCTCGCATCGCCTCCTCTCCCCCGTTTGGGGATAACCACCACCCATGCCGACTTCTATAAGGTGACAGGGTATCCTTTTTCATGTATTTGTTGGCTATTGTTGTCGTGGCTGCTGCTATTTCTGGTCTAGCGGCGTTCAGGATCTCGTTTTGTAGGTCGTTCGGTCCTAGGGCATTCTTGTTGGGTGATTCTCACTAGTACTTCCTCTTCTTCCCAGTTGGCTGATGTTGTTGCTAATGTGTGCGCTTCTTTTTCGTCTTCTAGGCTTGTGTAAGTGCCAGGGGGAAGAGGAATGTTACTACCGCTCTCACCCCGTCAGATAGCGTAGAGTCCGGTTCAGTCGGGTGAGTTTCTCTCTTCGTCATAAATATTTTATAAGGGAGGCACCAGGGGCCTTCGTCGACCTCCCTACATAGTGTTTGTCAGCACGCAGCCTGTCTACGCTTGATGACTTGCCTGTACTCTATGTGCGGTGCTGATCTTGGAGGAGCTCGGTTGGAGCTCCAGCCACTCTGGTCCTCTGCACCATTCGCCTCGCCTGGTCTTATAATAATAATAATTGTACTAATGTACTAAAATCAGTAGTACTGGTGTAATTTTAAAAATATTTTCAAATTCAAGTTGGTTTATATCAATTTAAATAAAATTGAGCATAAAATAATGTATGTAACTCCAACAAAAGACTACTAAACTTCAAAGGGAAGATTGAATGAGAGTTATTGATTTTTCTTGTTGTTAAATTAGTGGAAATAGAAGTGAGTCCTTGCAATTTTATATTAAAATAAATCTCTATGTTACCCCTAATAAACTTGTCATCAGCGCAATTGTATAACAGCCCCCAGTACAATCCCCGCTCCCCCAATCATCAAACTTGCAGTATTATTTGCGGATTCAACAATTTCCAACACGCTCCATTAATTAATTAAAGCTGTTGCTTCGCACCACTCAACATTAATTTAATTATCGAATGGAACGCGATATAGCACTCTCCTCCCAATTCAAGCAGCGTGGCGTGGTTTATACCTTCTTAAATTCTTGCAATAATATAAAGAATCGGTTTAAGCCGATTTGCCGCTTCATCCGCTTCCAACCCTCGCTGTTTGTGTATGTTATAATGCAAACATCATCCCCCAATTACGCCCGCACACGCATGCGAGATCAGGCCGGATGATGATTCATCTTTTACGGCGTTATCTTCCACCCTCCTGCTATTGTTGGATGAGCTGATAAGAAATTAATTTATTCGGGTGTTGTGTTATTTAGACAGAAATGTTATTTATTAAGTTGCCGGCTTTTGTTTCTCAGTTTAATTAATTAATTAATTATTTATCATGCAGTTACTATATCTCATTACTAGAACCACGGAAAGTAAATGCAACATTAAGTTCAGCATTGGATAGCTGATTTCATCTAGTAACCTCTGAGATATATTATATATTTATATACCAACATAAAGCCTATTAAATGTAGATTCTAGATATTGAATGTATTTGTAGATATTTTCAAAATTATAATTTCAACAGATGAACCACGGGTTGTAAATAAAACAGAACTACTGGTTTGAGTACATCAGTCCAATGAATCCCATTCGAACTCAATTGTCAATTGTAGTTTAGTAGTCTCTGTGGGAAGTTATACATTATTTTATAGTATACTTTCTTTATTTTGATATCGCCCTACTGGCAATGTATGCCCGCCTTGAAGCGTTGGGCATCGAAGCTATACAATATTTAAATGCATCGTTATATGCGATTAAGGATGGTCCTTTTTGAGGCGGAGTTGGGCATTAGAGTGAACTTAGAAAAACCGATTAGACTACTTGATAAATAGAGTACTAATGACCATGAGTCGATCACGACACATTTTTAAGATAAAAAGTCGATCTTATGTACACAAAAGTTACCCCTGCTCTATATAAAACACCTTCAAATTGGTGAAATCAAATAAATCCTTTAAAACAATCTTCACAATACACAGCGCATTCGTTCTCTATAGTGCGCAATTTGAGAGCCCCCTGTAAGCGGATTGAATTCTTTTGCGCGTTTTAAATTCAGCCTGCACATCCGTCTTTGTCGCTATCGTATAAATCCGGCCCACCCCACATAATCCCCATCATTCGGACGCTTGTTCTTCCCTTCACGCGGGATATTTTCGTCTAAGACCACGCAGCAACTACAATTTTTATTCATTTAATCTCTAACCGTTTTAAAATGGAGATTAATATAATTATCATTTTCCACAAGAAATCGAATTCATTTTCAAATTATCACGGCAACAGAAATTAATGAAATGCGCTATGCTGAAAAATTGGCGAATGAAAAGTTTTCGCGGATGCGGGCAAGTTCTGGTGGAGGCGCCGGGTGCGAGTCACTTGCGGGCAGGAATTTTAAATTACACCCAAAGTTTGTTAGGGTGTTGTTCGTGTTTTCGTGACCACAGTTGGTAAATGCATAAATAAGAAACAAGGCTCAAAGTTTTTTTGTTGCTACTTTTTGCGTAATTTTCGTTTGTATTTTTTTTTTGTCAATACATATATAATAATCCTAATTGTAACAAATTTAAAATTAAAGTTACAGAAGATTTTCATTAATCCGTACTAATTGGGTTAAAGTCCCAATTAATGAAATTCTTATGAAACTTTAATTTTAAATTTGTTATAATCTCATCTCCAATTATTTAAACATCTCACGCGCTATCCACTACCACCCTCCGTGGCGCAGTTAGTAGCGCGACGGCCGCGATAGCCGGAGACGTGGGTTCAAGTCCCACCGGAGAGTGTTATTTTTGAGAAATTATTAATTAACATTGATACATCTGCTGATTCTTCATTCAGATAGCCGACAATGGCAAGAAGTACTTCACTATATATATATATATATATATATATATATAAAAACCATTAAAAAACGTTAGTATATATATATATATATATATATATATATATATATATATATATATATATATAAATCATAATGTTTAAATCGTTTAAAGTAATTAATTCATCCATAACGCTCAAAATTATGCACCCGCTATTTCCACAGATTGTTTAACTACCCCCGGCCGCCGTTTAACCTTTACTGCCGCCGCTTTAACGGCGCCCGCAGTCATCGCTATAAAATTTTCACAACCGCGATAACTTCACTCCGCCCGCTCGCCGTCTTATTCAACGATTATGAATTATTCGTTTATATTATCAAAACAAAAACTCCCCCACTAGTCACAAATTTATCTGTTTTCCCTGGTCGCAGGCCGTAAATCGCGCATCGGGCCCCCGCCCGCCGCCGCCGCCACCGGCCGCAGTGATAAATCACGATTGCGATTTTTTACGCCCGTAAATATTTCCGGACCGCACGCGATCGACGCGCAAAGCTGAACGCTGCGGGGGGCGGCGGCGGCGGCGCGCATTGTTCATTCCGCTAATTAATGTTCGGATTTAAAGGGGCGACCCGAACGCCGCCGCCCCCCCTACGCCCACCGGCATGACGGATATTCTTCATTAAAACGTCAAAATTGTGCGGCCGCGTAATTGAAATGCGACCGAATCATTTGATGGATTACATAGTACAAAAAAAAAATATAAAAAAATAAATAATGTAATGACACAATGATGTTAATGTTAATGGATGTAAAAATTATTGAAGAGTGTTACTCGTGCTATATAAGTAGCTTTCGTTTATCATTCGGGAATTGTTTTGCCAGCTTAGAATAGCCTGGAACAGCTCCCGAACGATAGACGAAAGCGGCTATAGAGTTGTATCCAGGATAAAAGTTGATAAAAGCAAAGTAGTATTAAGTGTTTTATGTGCGGTAGCGCTCTTTTTACAATAGCTACACCTTATATTTCTGACAGTAATAAATGTAGCTACAATTTGGTTGGTGTACCAACAAAACAGCCCGCGACAAAATAGCAATGAGATCAAATAGCCCCGCAACAAAAAAGTGCTGCGACAAAATAGTTCAGCGAGAAACTACCTCTGCGACAAAATAGCCACGCAACAAAATAGTCCCGCGACAAAAGAGCCCCGGGGCAAAATAGCCCTGCGACTAAATAACCTCGTGACAAAATAGCTCCGCGACTAAATAACCTTGCGACAAAATAGCCGCGCGGCTAAATAGCCCTGCGACAAAATAGCCCTGCGACAAAATATCCTCGGGACAAAGTAGCCTCGCGACAAAATAGCCCCGCGACAAAATGGCCCCGCCAAAAATAACCATGAGATCAAATAGTCCCGCAACAAAAAAAATCCTGCGGCAAAATAGTCCCGCAACAAAATAGCCCTGCGACAAAATAGCCTTGCGACAAAAGAGGCCCGCGACAAAATAGCCCTGCGACAAAATAGCCTCGCAACAAAATAGCTCCGCGACAAAAGAGCCCCGGGACAAAATAGTCCTGCGACAAAATAGCCTAACAACAAAATAGCCCCGCGAGAAAATAACCCTGCGACAAAATAGCCTCGCGACAAAAGAGCCCCGCGACAAATGAGCCCCGCAACAAAAGAGCCTCGCGACAAAAGAGCCCCGGGACAAAATAGCCCTGCGACAAAATAGCCTCGCAACAAAATAGCACCGCGACTAAATAGCCCTGCGACAAAATGGCCTTGCGACAAAATAGCCTCGCGACAAAAGAGCCCCGGGACAATATATATATATATATATATATATATATATATATATATATATATATATATATATAAATAAAATAGCACCGCGACTAAATAGCCCTGCGACAAAATAGCCCCGCGACAATAAAACCCCGCGACAAAAGAGCCCCGCGACAAAATAGCCTCGCGACAAAAGAGCCCCGGGACAAAATAGCACAGCGACAAAATAGCCTCGCAACAAAATAGCACCGTTACTAAATAGCCCTGCGACAAAATAGCCTTGCGACGAAATAGCCTCGCGGCAAAAGAGCCCTGGGACAAAATACCCTGCGACAATATAGCCTTGCGACAAAATAGCCCCGCGACAAAATAGCTCCTGAACAGAATAGCCCCAACAAAATAGCCCCAAGAAAAAATAGCTCCCCTACACAATAGCCCCGGGACCAAATAGCCCCGCGACAAAATAGCCTCGCGACAAAAGAGCCCCGCGACAAAAGAGCCTCGCAACAAAACAGCCCTGCGACAAAATAGCCTCGCAACAAAATAGCACCGCAACAAAATAGCCCTGTGACAAAATAGCCTTGCGACAAAATAGCCTCGCGAAAAAAGAGCCCCGGGACAAAATAGCCCTGCGTCAAAATAGCCTCGCGACAAAATAGTCCTGCGACAAAATAGCCCCGGGACAAAATAGCCCTGCGACAAAATAGCCCTGCGACAAAATAGCCTCGCAACAAAATAGCCCTGCGACAAAATAGCCTCGCAACAAAATAGCACCGCGACTAAATAGCCCTGTGACAAAATAGCCTTGCGAGAAAATAGCCTCGCGACAAAAGAGCCCCGGGACAAAATAGCCCTGCGACAATATAGCCTTGCGACAAAATAGCCCCGCGACAAAATAGCTCCTCAACAGAATAGCCCCAACAAAATAGCCCCGGCAAAATAGCCCCGGCAAAATAGCCCCGGCAAAATAGCCCCGAGAAAAAATAGCCCCGGGACAATATAGCCCCGCGACAAAATAGCCTCGCGACAAAATAGCCCCGCGACAAAAGATTCCTGCGACAAAATAGCCCTGCGACAAAATAGCCCCGCGAGAAAATAGACCTGCGACAAAATAGCCCCGGTAAAATAGTCCCGGTAAAATAGTCCCGAGAAAAAATAGTCCCGAGAAAAAATAGCCCCCCGACAAAATAAGCCCGGGATCAAATAGCCCCGAGACAAAATAGCCCCGGAACAAAATACCCCGGGACAAAATGGCCCGCGACAACAGAGCCCCGCGACAATAGAGTCTTGCGACAAAATAGCCCTGCGACAAAATAGCTCCTCAACAGTCCTCAACAGAATAGCCCCAACAAAATAGCCCCGGAAAAATAGCCCCGACAAAATAGCCCCGACAAAATAGCCCCGAGAAAAAATAGCTCCCCTACAAAATAGCCCTGGGACAAAATAGCCCCGCGACAAAATAGCCTCGCGACAAAATAGTCCCGCGACAAAAGATTCCTGCGATAAAATAGCCCTGCGACAAAATAGCCCTGCGACAAAATAGCCCCGACAAAATAGCCCCGGTAAAATAGCCACGAGAAAAAATAGCCCCCCGACAAAATAAGTCCGGGATCAAATAGCTACGAGACAAAATAGCTCTGGAACAAAATACCCCGGGACAAAATGGCCCGCGACAAAATAGTCCCGCGACAAAATAGTCCAGCGACAAAATAGCCTCTGGACAAAATAGCCCTGCGACAAAATAGCCTCGCGACAAAATAGCCCCGCGACAAAATAGCCCCTCGACAGAATAGCTCCAACAAAATAGGACAACATAGCCCAGCTACAAAATAGCCACGTGACAAAATAGCCCCGCATCGAAATTACCCCGCGACAAAATAAACCCGCGACAAAATTACCCCTCCACAAAATAGTGTCTCAACAAAATAACCCCGCGACAAAGTAGCCCCGCAACAAAATAGCCCCGCAACAAAATAGCCCCTAGACAAAAAAGCAACGTGACAAAATAGCCTCGCGACAAAAGAGCCCCGGGACAAAATAGCCCTGCGACAATATAGCCTTGCGACAAAATAGCCCCGCGACAAAATAGCTCCTCAACAGAATAGCTCCAACAAAATAGCCCCGGCAAAATAGCCCCGGCAAAATAGCCCCGACAAAATAAGTCCGGGATCAAATAGCCACGAGACAAAATAGCTTTGGAACAAAATACGCCGGGACAAAATGACCCGCGACAAAATAGTCCCGCGACAAAATAGTCCCGTGACAAAATAGCCTCGGGACAAAATAGCCCTGCGACAAAATAGCCTCGCGACAAAATAGCCCCGCGACAAAATATCCCCTCGACAGAATAGCTCCAACAAAATAGTCCCGGAAAAATAGCCCCGACAAAATAGCCCCCCGAAAAAATAACCACAGAACAAAATACCCCAGGACAACATAGCCCCGCTACAAAATAGCCACGTGACAAAATAGCCCCGCCTCGAAATTACCCCGCGACAAAATAAACCCGCGACAAAATTACCCCGCCACAAAATAGTCTCTCAACAAAATAACCCCGCGACAAAGTAGGCCCGCAACAAAATAGCCCCGAGACAAAAAAGCAACGTGACAAAATAGCCTCGCGACAAAAGAGCCCCGGGACAAAATAGCCCTGCGACAATATAGCCTTGCGACAAAATAGCCCCGCGACAAAATAGCTCCTCAACAGAATAGCTCCAACAAAATAGCCCCGGCAAAATAGCCCCGACAAAATAGCCCCGAGAAAAAATAGCTCCCCTACAAAATAGTCCCGGGACAAAATAGCCCCGCGACAAAATAGCCCCGACAAAATAGCCCCGACAAAATAGCCCCGACAAAATAGCCCCGACAAAATAGCCCCCGAAAAAATAGCCCCCGAAAAAATAAGCCCGGGATCAAATAGCCCCGAGACAAAATAGCCCCGGAACAAAATAGCCCCTCGACAGAATAGCTCCAACAAAATAGCCCCGGAAAAATAGCCCCGGCAAAATAGCCCCCCGACAAAATAACCCCAGAATAAAATACCCCGGGACAACATAGCCCCGCAACAAAATAGCCCCGAGACAAAAAAGCCCCGCATACTGTTATTAATAATTGAGTTATGCATAATTAATGTATGAATGGGGGGTCCCCCGCCAATACAACCTAACTTATCTCAGCTGAATGGATCAATACATTTTAATGAAAGTAAATTAATAATCAACTAAAAACATAATAGTAAACATTCAGGTTTTAAATAAGAGTAATAAATCATATTCTGCCGCCACCCTAACCTACTAATCTAAGATAAAAAGATCAATAAAGTACAATGAAAGTAATTTATAAATCAACTATGTGTGTGAAATTACAATAAATATAATAAGTAACGAATACATTTTCTGTATTATCAATAACAGTGATCGGGGCTATTTTATCAGGGGGCTATTTTGTCGCGGCCTATTTTTGTCGCGGGCTATTTTGTCGCGGGCTATTTTGACGCGGGCTATTTTGTCGCGGGCTATTTTATCGCGGGCAATTTTGTCTTGTGCTACTTTGTCTTGGGCTATTTTGTCGCGGGCTTTTTTAATGGGTCGCGCATTTGGTTAAATCAGGTTTTGTGATTTTCCCTAAAACTCGTCCTTAAATCGGAAAAATCGTATATCTAGGATACTACCATCATATAAAATTTCAACGATGCCCAGCTCCTGTATATCTCAAATCAGAGAAGCAAACTGTAAACAACTAAAACTCATGAGTTAGTATAGTGCGGATTATTTGAAAAAATCGAGTATTCTGTAGTTAATGTGTAAGAAACAGACGCCCTTTTGTTTAGCATGGTTTATCATTGCTAGTCGCCCCCGTGGCGTGCAGTATGGCTCAGGTCTTGCGGTCGTGCGCCGCCGGTTGCAAGGGCCGAGGTAGAATTATGCGCATCGGAAGCGGGAAATAGAACAAGAAATAGTAAGCCCGTACCAGTTCAGAGTGATAAACTAAAGGCACTCTAGAGGATAGAAAAGCAAAGTATACATCTTAGGATGACTCTTTGGCTTAAGCTGTTAGTAAATTAGGATCAGAAAAAAGTTACTTATTAGTCTCTGACCAAATCTTTTTTAGATATAACATTTAAGGTCGTTTTAGACAAGACAATTTCTTAGGTCAAATGTTGTTCAAGAAATTAATTCATATATCCTACTCCCATATAATTTGGCCTTCACAAATAGAACGCGTTATATTTTTCCATTCGAATATTTCAAATAATTTGCTGTATGATACAAGACAATTTAGATTGTCTCGTATCTTGACTAACTTTTGAGGCAAGAAATTGTCTTGTCTAAAGGTCGTTTTAGACAAGACAATTTATTAGCTCAAAAGTTGTTCAAGAAATAAACTCATATATCCTAATCCCATACAATTTGTCCTTGACACATAGAAAGCGGTATATTGTTCCATTCGATCTACCATCCAATTCAATATTTCAAATAATTTGCTGTATGATACGAGACAATTTAGATTGTCTCGCATCTTGACTAACTTTTGAGTCAAGAAATTGTCTTATCTAAAACGATCTTAAAACGACCTTTAGATACGTTGATGTAGTGTTGTGGTTAGCGCCTCCGCTTTACAAGAGGGTGGCCTGGGTTCGAATCCTGGTACCGTTAGTGGTTGAAATACAATGAATCACCCTTAGAAAACTCGGGGGCGAGAGGTAGCCAAAACTCATGTACACTTACATTAACATGCAGCAGATGAACTCGACGGTCTGTAGCCGGTTACAAAATGTAACAAATACAATAACTACTACTATAACATTTAGTGGCATAACTTCTTTGTATTATTGTTATAGCTACAAAAAATATTTCTCTATAAACTCTGATCACAATAAATGTATCTATAAGCTGGTTTTTGACGACGTTGTTGTGTTTTCGCTACAAACCCCCCCAAAGCGAAAACTATCGAATTCTCAAATGATTTTAATACATTTATAGTAAATCGTATTTTAATATTATTATGTATAATAATATTTGAGTAATAAGCAATGTGTAGAAATAGAATAAAATAAATAATAAAATAATAATAAATAAACAATCTCATCGTAATAGCCGAATTTTTCAATATGTGTGTGTTGATGTCGTTTGAAAGCACATTCCCCGTGCTTTTGGGGGGGCTGGTCGCGTCTGAGCGGACTAAGTAACAATATATATGCAAATGCGATAGAATATGGCCCAGAATTTGTTCTAGTTGTCAAATGTGCGCGTTGGAGGCATTCTCTGCCGCCCCCTTTTAACACGTCCGACCCCGCCGCGCCGTGGCAGATGTAAATTTAAAACGAAAATAGAGCGTCGTGGAATTGCATTTCCGTGTAATCCACACGCCCTCACACAAGAAGGAATTATAAATATTCAAACAAAAGGCTGCGAGGAGAGACAATTGTAGGTTTGATTTTTCAGGAATAGATAAAAATGTGGGCTATTTACAAGAGAAAAAAATCGATTAAAGTAAGTAGTTGTATCATGTACTATTAACTAATTAAAATACAAATCAGATCATCTAAACGAGAAGTCTGTGTCTGGGAGATATATAATTAAAATACAATTCAGATCATCTAAACGAGAAGAATATGTGTCTGGGAGATATGGAGATGACTTCATGAAGGGAATTCCCTGTTTATATACAATTATTAAATGCAATATTTTGTGAATGGCTTGTGAATAAGTCCGATTTTGCCTCATAATATGGGAAGATAGATTTCAATGCATTTTAGACAGCTATTTACGACCTGGCCCCATGTGAGGAGCAAGTTTTGAGTTGTTGCCATTTTTACAATTTTCCATAAAAATAAGTAAAAATCTTAAACTGTTCATAGAATTTTTATGGAAAAGGTCGTAAATAGCTGTCTAAAATGCATTGAAATCTATCTTCCCATATTATGAGGTATTTTCCATAAAAATTCTAAGGACAGTTTAAGATTTTTACTTATTAACTTCGCTCCACGGTGATATATGATATAATATGATATATATATATATATATATATATATATATATATGTGTGTGTGTGTGTGTGTGTGTGTGTGTGTGTGTTTTATAAAAGAACTTAAAAATAAATGGGTTTACAGTCACCCCAGTTCACCTTACCAATAAGACCAAAAATAGTGAAACAGTTCTAATTAAAAAAATAAAGTACACTAATAAACCCCCGCTGTACAATATTCCTGCTTTCAGGGAAACTTATTTGAATAATTCAAATAGACGTGGGAGCTCGGGGGCTCTCCCTTCAGGGGCTGGGGGGTGGCACATTAAGTGGGGCGTCGGAGCTTTATAGCGGACGCCCCGGATAGAGACACCGTTTGCAGCGGCGAAATTAGAAATGTCAAAGAACGAGAGATAATCGCGAGCGCTCGCTGCCGCCGCCCCCGCCGTGTCAATTAAAAGGCGCGCGCGAGAGACGTAAAGTGGCTGCGGCGTGCGCTCCGCTTGCCCCCACACCCCCGGCCGTTTATTTAGCGCCGCGCGCCAGGGAGCGGGGCGGCGAATTTTAACGAGCCCGATAACAGACATGCTCGCGAGATACATCAACGGCAATCATTTCATCATGAATCGTTATAAACGGAACTCATGAAATTAACTAGGGTAGTTTTTATACAAAATAATGACAGACACTTAACTAAACTAAACTAATTAGTCTCTATAGTAAAAGATAAAACGTGGAAAAATTAATAATGTAACATCTAGTTGTTCTAAGAAGATAAAAATCTAGATCTATAGATTAGTAAGAGGTGGATTCACATTTACATTTACATTTATGTTTTTTCACTATGACATTAATTTTATGATTTTTTTCGGAAATTTCCTTATGTAACCTATATCGTAACACCTGATCGCAGAAAAATAATACCTTTCAGAATTATGATTTGTAATTAAAAAATGAGGTTGTCATTTGAAAAACTTGTTGATGACGTCATTGCACATTCAAAAAAGGTCGACAAAAAAAAAACTTTTATTAAAAATTGGCAATTTAAAATTAAAAATCGACGTGTCCGAGCAATTTTCAGTAAAAATCTTAAATACAAGTAAATAATTCATTTCATAGTTTTAGCTTTGCAGCACATATGTTCGGTTTTCCCGAGCGACATCGGACCTCCCTTAAATGTTATGGAATTTATTCCATACTTTAGAGACACGCTGTATTTATGTATGTACATTAAGAATATGAGTCTAGGATTGTTTTTGAACATATAATATAATCAATATTATTTTTTTTACTTGTGTCACTTATATATCAACGGGGCGCTATGTTTTAGATAACATACAGTATTATTCATTAATAAATATATACAGTCAAAAATTCAGCATACAAAATATAAAATATAATGACCAAACGTGCAACTAAAGTTTCCGCATGTAATAAACCTACATTTATCCCTTATCATTTCCCCATTTCTCTGACTTAATTCCTGTTTTATATCACTAATCTCCGCCGCCCGGAAACTCCGGAATAATTATGCGGCCGCAAGCGGAATAACCCCTCTATTCAGAACGAATGTTTTCTCAATCGTGGCAATTCCTTCCGTCATAACCGCCCCTCGGAGCGGCCTTCCGGGCCGCATAAAAGTTAACAAACAAAAAAAAACTGTTTGAAAGGCTGTCCGCTGCAGCCGGCAGTTGCTGCTGTGCACAGTCGATTATTAGGGGCGGCGATCGCGCCCTGCGGCACGGTTTGAACTTACAAACACTAAACGGCGACTGGGGAAATTAGCTGGCACCGTCATCGTGAGGCGTTATCACTTGAGATTTTCGTTTAGCGCCGAATTCAAATTAATGCAAAATGTGCTGCGCTGAGGTGTAATAATTATTAAGAAAAGTCTGTGGCAGCCCCCAAAAAAATTAAAAAAATACACACACAACGCTGCTGGGGTTACGCAGGATTTGCATATATAATCCGAAACTGATAAATATTTATGCGGCGAACGAGAAAAACGATGATCCCCAAAATTGCCTCCGTTTATACGAAATTCATTCCTGCGCGTCGTATCTGCGGTGCGTATCGGAAATATTAAAGCAGGGAGGGTAGTAAAGCCGGCGATTCCTCTGTGGTCACGTTTTTAATTTTTCAATTCTTAGGCCCGATTTATATTTTATCTTCATCCATTTTCATAAATAATGACGAAAATACGTTTGCAGCTATCAGTTTTGATTGACACTCAGGATTTTAGCCCCGTATTCACCAATATCCCATGTCCCATCAATAACAGCGAAGCTGTCATTGATGCAGTTGGCAATGATGGGAAAAAATGGTCCCATACGCTATTGAATAGACAAATTGAAAACGTCATTGTGACAGAAATTGCCAAAACAAATATCCCATGTCCCATCATTGCCTACTGCATCAATAACAGCTTCGCTCTCATATGAGAGTTATTGATGCAGTTGGCAATGGTCCCATAAGCCCTGGTTTCCTAGGAAAGCGGCCGCTTAAAAACGGCCGCTTTTGACGTCATTTTTACGTCACAAAAATAATTCTACGTGTATATAAACGAATATAGTTTCCTATAAAGTGTAATACCTCAACGTACTGCAAAAACCCAATGAATTACGATGAAAAATTGTGAGTTCTTCTGTTACATATACTTAAAACGACCTTTGTGATTTGTGAATGACGTCAAAAGCGGCCGCTTTAAAGCGACCGTTCTTCTAGGAAACCAGGGCTTTACGCTATCGAATAAACAAATTGAAAACGTCATTGTGACAGAAATTGACAAAATAAATGTCAAAAAGCTTGAGTAGAGCTTGTAATTGGAGCTTTTATGACACCAATTGTTTAATTATTCAGTGTTTCCAATAAAGATAATCTAAAGTAACTAAAAAAAATACCTTTATTTGGCATACCTCTAAAGAAATACAAACATCCCCCAATACACAATGCTCATAACAGCTAGAGCAAGAAACAAAAAATACATAAAAATAAAAATAAAAATAAAAAGTAACAATCCGCGCAAATACAAATTAATAGAATATACATAGTCACCCTACACCCGCTTGCCACTTTCCTCTCCCACAATAACCTCCTACAATTTTCACACCTTTCCCATCCTCTCTTAACCATTCATTCATTCATTTCTGCAATCTCCAACCCACTATGCATTCACTCCCTCACAATCTTTGCTAAAGTAACTACATTCCCTAAATAATGTATGTAATATTGCTATAAGACTTATGGAATGGTGGTGAATACAGGGGCCAATCTTTTAATGAAAATATTTTACCCATAAAAATCACATTCAAGTAAAACAGGAACTAATTAACTAAGCGAACAGGATATGGTAATAACCTGTGTGAAGATAGCCTCTAAGATCCCAGCCTCTACACCGCGCGACGCCGCGGGACTGCGCGCACGCCAGATTGTTTGCGGTTCTATACTGACCAATTGGGGTGACCAATAAAATTAAAATTTTGAGGAATTCTTTATTTATGTCTTGCCGACCATAATATATATATATATATATATATATATATATATATATATATATATATATATATACATATATATATATATATATATATATATATATATATATATATATCTAAATTTTTTGTAAATAATTTTTATACGCGTTTTTGTATACTATATGTTGAAACGTAATTTTTTTTTTACCAAGTTGCGAAATCGATATGGATTTGAAAATAAGTGCTTAATGTTTATAACAATATGACAATGTAAAATGAAAAGTTAACGTATTTGATTTTCTATTATTTTTAAAATTTTTAACTTTTATGCTCATATCTCGATAATCCGATTAGTCGATAAAAAAATAATACAACATATTTTGTTGAATTTTTCTACTGATCTTAGCACAAAACATATTAGTGTACCAGATGGCCGAAGGAAAATGGACAATTTTGATTCTAAGTATTTTTTTTTCGGCGACTAACTTGTATATCATTATTATTATTTTTGACCAAGACGCGCAATCGTCATGGATTTCAAAAAAATTGCTTAATATTTATAACAATATGATAAAGTAAAATGGAAAGTTTGTATCAAACGAATTTGTTTTTCTATTTTTTTTTTAATTTTAAACTTTTACGCTTATATCTGGATAATCCGATTTTAGAGGCTGAGTCGATAAAAAAATAATGCAACGTATTTTGTTTAATTTTTTTACTGATCTTAGCACAAAACATATCAATGTACCAGATGTCCGAAGGAAAATGGAAAATTTTGATTATAAGTATTTTTTTTCGGCGACTAACTTGTATATAATTATTATTATTTTTTAAGACGCGCAATCGTTATGGATTTCAAAAAAATTGCCTAATATTTATAACAATATGATAAAGTAAAATGGAAAGTTTGTATCCCATCGAATTTGTTTTTCTATTTCTTTTTTAATTTTAAACTTTTACGCTCATATATGGATAATCCGATTTTAGAGGCTGAGTCGATAAAAAAATAATGCAACATATTTTGTTTAATTTTTTTACTGATCTTAGTACAAAACATATCAGTGTACCAGATGGCCGAAGGAAAATGGAAAATTTTGATTCTAAGTATTTTTTTTTTCGGCCACTAACTTGTATATCATTATTATTATTTTTGACCAAGACAATCGTCGTCGATTTCAAAAAAATTGCTTAATATTTATAACAATATGATAAAGTAAAATGGAAAGTCTATATTCCAACAAATTTGTTTTTCTATTTTTTTTTTTAATTTTAAACTTTTACGCTCATATCTGGATAATCCGATTTTAGAGGCTGAGTCGATAAAAAAATAATGCAACATATTTTGTTTAATTTTTTTACTGATCTTAATACAAAACATATCAGTGTACCAGATGGCAAAAGGAAAATGGAAAATTTTGATTCTAAGTATATTTTTTTTTGCGACTAACTTGTATATCATTATAATTATTTTCGACCAAGACGCGCAATCGTCATGGATTTGAAAAAAAAATTCTTAATGTTTATAACAATATTATCAATTAAAATGGAAAGTTTGTATCCCAACGAATTTGTTTTTCTATTTTCTTTTAATTTTAAACTTTTGCGCTCATATCTGGATAATCCGATTTTAGAAACTGAGTCGATAAAAAAATAATGCAACATATTTTGTTGAATTTTTTTACTGATCTTAGCACAAAACATATCAGTGTACCAGATGGCTGAAGGAAAATGGAAAATTTAGATTCTAAGTATATTTTTTCGGCGACTAACTTGTATATCATTATTATTATTTTTTACCAAGACGCGCAATCGTCATGGATTTCAAAAAAATTGCTTAATATTTATAACAATATGATACAGTAAAATAAAAAGTTTGTATCCCAACGAATTTGTTTTTCTATTTTTTTTTTAATTTTAAACTTTTACGCTCATATCTGGATAATCCGATTTTAGAGGCTGAGTCGATAAAAAAATAATGCAAAATATTTTGTTTAATTTTTTTACTGATCTTAACACAAAACATATCAGTGTACCAGATGGCAAAAGGAAAATGGAAAATTTTGATTCTAAGTATATTTTTTTTGGCGATTAACTTGTATATCATTATAATTATTTTCGACCAAGACGCGCAATCGTCATGGATTTCAAAAAAATTGCTTAATATTTATAACAATATGATACAGTAAAATGAAAAGTTTGTATCCCAACGAATTTGTTTTTCTATTTTTTTTTTAATTTTAAACTTTTACGCTCATATCTGGATAATCCGATTTTAGAGGCTGAGTCGATAAAAAAATAATACAACATATTTTGTTTAATTTTTTTACTGATCTTAGCACAAAACATATCAGTGTGTCAAATGGCAGAACGAAAATGGAAAATTTTGATTCTAAGTATTTGTTTTCGGCGACTAACTTGTATATCATTATTATTATTGTTGACCAAGACGCGCAATCGTCATGGATTTAAGAAAAAATGCTTTATGTTTATAAAAATATGATAAAGTAAAGTTGTCGCACAAACCTAAAATGTTACAATTAAATTTTTTAATTTCCTTTCGGTACCTGATACACTGATGTTATGAATAAGGATCACTAAGAACATGGAACAAAACATATTGCATACTTTTTTATCGCTAAAAAAAAACAACTTAGAATCAAAATTTTTCAATTTCCTTCTGCCATCTGATAAATTGATTTGTTTTGGGCTAAGATCATTAAAAAAATTAAACAAAATATGTTGTATTATTTCTTTATAGACTCAGCCTCTAAAAACAGATTATCGATAATGAGCGTAAAAGTTAAAAATAAAAAAAAATAGAAAATCAAATACGTTAGGATACAGACTTTCCATTTTACTTTACCATATTGTTATAAACATTAAGAATTTTTTTTCAAATCCATATCGATTGCGCGAATTTCCGTTACAACATATATTATACAAAAACGTCTATAAAAGTTATAAAAATTTTTTAGATATATATATATATATATATATATATATATATATATATATTATGGTCGGCAAGACATAAATAAAAAATTCCTCAAAATTTGAATTTTATTGGTCACCCCAATTGGTCAGCATAGACCCGCAAACAATCCGCCGTGCGCGCAACTCGCGGCGCCGCGCGGTATAGAGGTTGGGATCTTAGAGGCTATCTTCACACCTGTATGGTAATACATGACTTTACAATCAGACTTTTGTAGAAAGTCAATACCAGTTTTGTAAAGAGAAAACAATAATGAACAGGTGGGAACAATAGACCATTTCACGAGTTGCCTCTCTTTATAAAACTGGCATTGGAAGAATTGGAAGCAAGGAAATATGAAAGAAGATAAAAAGGCAACGAGAGTTGAAGAATGAGAGAAAGGTAAGGTGAGTTGAGGAAGGAGCCAAAATGACAAGGAAAGACTAGGGAAGCGAGAAATGTCAAGGAACATTGAAGGAGAGCAAAGGCATGGCGAGTTATAATAATAATTATATATATATATATATATATATATATATATATATATATATATATATATAAATATATATATTAGCTAAGGGAAAAAATGGGGTCCATTGTACCGGATTAGCGGGAGCTAGGGGCGGGTTGGGGGTTGGGAAAGGTATCATTGGAACGCGTCATCCTTCGAGACGCTGGGAAACCACATTGGGACGTGTGGCGCCGGTGGGAAAAGCTATGAAAACGTGGAAAGCCGGGAAAGCGGGAAACATAGAATTGATTGCAGAGAAAAACTTCAACTGTCAGGTTGTGCGTGATAAAGAGACAAGTAAAAATCGGGGGAAAATATTAGAAAATGTCAACCAGTAGGTGTGTACTGCCGGAAGAATGCAAAAATAAAAAATAATATTTTCAGAAAAAAAACGAGTTTATGCTCTTTGGATAGGCAATCGAAAACTGACCGATAAAAGTTAAATTATAATGGCTCTAGAGTTACAAATAAAGCTGCAAAAATCAAAATTGCAAAATTTAAAAAAAAAAAATCTGTAAACGTCACAAAACTATCCTCCGTTGCGTCAAATCAGGAGTCGTCCTAACGGTGACAAATAGCTGAAACTAAGTAATTTGATTGGAAATATAGTCTAGATGGCGGAAAAAATGTCGAGATTGTTAAAAATAAAATTGAAGGGGAAAAGCTACAGTGCTTGGCAAATTTTTCGAACTTGGAAAATTTAATTTCATGACAGAAAGCTGTGGTAAATCTCATTTTGTAGATCTCTTAATTCCAAAGAAAAATAAGAAAAATAAGAAAAAATATTGTTATAAAACGTGCACTGTTTTGGGGGTAAAGCCGAGGAAGTGAAGAAAATAAAAATGAAAATAGTCCAATCTAGATCAGCTTTAACCCGTTGGATGAACAATTTTCAACCAAATGAAAAATCTTAGTATGATTTTTCACTAAAACAAAAGATAAACCCGTCACGAATTTAATTTTAAAAATGATGAAAATCGGTAAATTTGCCAAAACTATCCTCCATTGCGTCAAAGCAGGGGTCGTCATAGTAGTGGCATTACACTGAAACTAAGTCATTTGACTTCAAATATAGTCTGGATGGCGGGAAAAATGTCGATATTGTTTCAAAATGAATCGGAAGACCTACAGGCAAATATGTTGAAATTGGAAAATTTTATTTCATGAGAGAAAGTTATGCTGGATCTCATTTTGTAGGTATTTTAATTCCAACGAAAACTAAAAAAAAAATATTGTTATAAAACGTTCACCGTTTTCGTGGTAAAGCCGAAGCAGTGAAGAAAATAAAAAAAAATTTATTGTCCAATTAAACTCGACTTTGGCCTATTGATAGACAATTTTCAATCGAATAAAAAAGTTTAGTAACATTTTTCCCTAAAACAAAAGATAAACCTGTCACAAATTTAATTTGAAAAGTGATAAAAATCGATAAAATTGCCAAAACTATCCTCCGTTGCCTCAAAGCATTGATTGGAAATATAGTCTGGATAGCAAGAAAAGTGTCGATATTGTTTCAAATGGAACCGGTAAAGCTACAGGGCTTGGCAAATTTTTCGAACTTGAAAATTTTTATCTTTTGTTAGAAAGTTGTTGTTGATCTCTTTTTGTAGGTGTTTTAAATCCAAAGAAAAACAAGAAAATATTGTAATAAAAATTGTACCGTTTCGGCGGTAAAGCCGAAGAAGCGAATAAAATAAAAATGAAAAATGTCCCATCATGATGAACTTTAGCCCGTTAGATAGACAATTTTCGACCAAATGAAAAATCTTAGTATGATTTTTCTATAAAACAAAAAATAAACCCGTCACAAATTTAATTTGAAAAGTGATGAAAATCGGTAAAATTGCCAAAACTATCCTCCATTGTGTCAATGCTGGAGTCATCATAGCAGTGGCATGACACTGAAACTAAGTCATTTGATTGGAAATATAGTCTAGACAGTGGTAAAAATGTCGATATTGTATCAAATGGAACCGGTAAAGCTACAGAGCTTGGCAAGTTTTTCGAATGAACAAAATTTGATTTCATGCTAGAAAGTCGTAATAGATCTCATTTTATAGGTCTTTTAGTTCCAAAGAAAAACAAGAAAAAATATTGTTATAAAAATTGTACCGTTTTGGCGGTAAAGCCGAAAAAGTAAAGAAAATTAAAAAGAAAATTGTCTAATCAAGATCAACTTTGGCCCGTTGGATAGACAATTATTAACCAATTCAAAAATCTTTTACCTGTAAAACAAAAAATAAACCCGTCACGAATTTAATTTGAGAAGTGATAAATTTATCGGTAAAATTGCCAAAACTATCCTCCATTGCGTTAATGCAGGGATCGTCATAGTGGTGGCATGACACTGAAACTAAGTCATTTGAATTGAAATATAGTCTGGATGGCGGGAAAAATATCGATATTGTTTCAAATTGAATCTGAAGACCTATAGGGCTTGGCAAATTTTTCTAACTTGGAAAATTTTATTTCATAATAGAAAGTTATGCTTGATCTCATTTTGTAGGTATTTGAATTCCAACGGAAATTCAAAAGAAATATTGTTATAAGACGTGCACCGTTTTCGTGGCACAGCCGAGGAAGTGAAGAGAATAAAAAGAACAATGCTCCAATCAAACTCGACTTCAGCCTAATAGATAGACAATTTTGAAACGAATAAAAAATCTTTGAACATTTTTTCCCTAAAATAAAAGATAAACCTGTCACGAATTTAATTTGAAAAGTGATTGCCAAAACTATCCTCCATTGCGTCAAAGCAGAGGTCCTTTTAGCAGTGGCATGACACTAAATCTAAGTCATTTGATTTGAAATATAGTCTAGATGGCGGGAAAAATGTCGAGACTATTTCAAATGGAACCGGTAAAGCTACAGAGCTTGGCAAATTTTTCGAACTTGAAAAATTTTATCTTATATTAGAAAGTTGTTGTTTATCTCGTTTCGTAGGTCTTTTAATTCCAAAGAAATCAAGACAAAATATTGTTATAAAAATTGTACCGTTTTGGCAGTAAAGCCGAAGAAGTGAATAAAATAAAAATGAAAAATATTCCATCAAAATGAACTTTAGCCGGTTAGATAGACAATTTTCAACCAAATAAAAAATCTTAGTACGATTTTTCTCTAAAACAAAAAATAAACCCGTCACGAATTGAATTTGAGAAGTGATAAAAATCGGTAAAACTGCCAAAAACTATCCTCCGTTGCGTCAAAGCAAGAGTAGTCATATCAGTGACATAGTACCGAAACTAAGTCATTTGATTTGAAATATAGTCTAGATGGCGGAAAAAATATCGAAATTGTTTCAAATGGAACCGGTAAAGCTATAGAGCTTGGCAAATTTTTCAAACTAGGAACATTTTATTTCATGTTCGAAAGTCGTTGTAGATCTCATTTAGTAGGTCTTTTAATTCCAAAGAAGAATAAGTAAAAATATTGTTATAAAAATTATACCGTTTTGGCGGTAAAGCCAACAAAAGATAAACCCGTCACGAATTTAATTTGAAAAATGATAAAAATCAGTAAAATTGCCAATACTATCCCCCTCCGTACCTTTTTAGGAAATATAAGGTGATTTTTTCTTCTTGCCTCACTTTCCTCTCTTCCCGCTCTTTGTGCCCTTTCGTTTCTTTATTCTCTTTCCACTTTTTATTTTCTTTCCTAGAGACTTTTCTCTAGGAAAGAAAATAAAAAGAGGAAGGAGAATAAAGAAACAAAAGGGTACAAAGAGTGGGAAGAGAGGAAAGTGAGGCAATAAGTCTCTTTAGACGTTTCTTTAGACGAGAAATCCTAATAATTTTCTCTAGGAAAGAAAATAAAAAGAGGAAAGAGAATAAAGAAACAAAAGGGTACAAAGAGCGGTAAGAGAGGAAAGTGAGGCAGGAAGTTTCTTTAGACGTCTCTTTAGACGATAAATCCTAATAATTTTCTCAAAAAAATCTCTCAGCTAAAAATGTATTAAATATTGCCAAATCTGGCATGTTTTTTAAAAAAAATTATAAATCTAATCTCTCCGTATGTTATGTGCAATATTTTCTAGCGTACAATTTATCAAATCCCGCCGTCAAGTCTGATTTGAGCAGCTCCTGGCGATATATCAAAAAATAATGTGCCGACTTTATTATATCCACCTCCATCCCTTAGCTTC